>JARQOC010000005.1:29889088-30489088 GCA_033576535.1 Allobates femoralis
CAGGGAGTAGCACTTTCAGGTTTTTAGTACATGATGCTGTGATGCCCCATAATTAGATGGAGCCTTAGCATTTAGAGGGCAGGATATATATGGTTTGAAATTGGCATGGAGTAGTGCAAACTGGAATAAAGGAATTGGTTCTGAAAACTTTTAGAGACGAGCCTTGCTCGTTATTCTAAACACATAGGATCTGGACAACCTTATGGAGAGGACTGGACATCAAACGAGGTAACAACCAACTCTTTAGTGGGTTGGCACCTCATTTGATGTCCGTATCTCTCCATAGACTGACCGTGTTGCAGCGTACCTACCAGTTGTTCCAGAACATGTAATAGGCTCTCAGAAAAAGTGGAGACCTCTCACATCCCAGAGAGTCACATTTTCAGGTTTCTAGTGCTTGATGCCAAAATGATCCATTATTAGATGGAGCCCCAGCATTCAGCTAGATGAAGCGTAGAAGGGACTGAATCGGCATTGGAAGGGTGGTACCCATTACTCTTGACTCATACAGTTGGCATGTTTTGCAGTAGAGCCAGGACAAACCATTGCATTGAGGTCAATTGGAATGAAGTAGAGGAACTTGCATTGAACTATCTATAGGACCCTATATTTTAATTTTGGGGTCTGTTCGGTGGACATGAATCTTAGAAAATTGTTCTTCCGAGAAGTGTAGCTTAAGCATCTTTACATCTATAATCGATTACAATTGTGCCCTCAAGATCCTTCTTGGTAGACCGTCCAACAGATTATCTACCATAAGATCCTCCAGGTGGTAGATTCCTTTTTTTACCTCTACGGTCAACTTTGACGTTGACACCACACTTTTGGCTCGTTACTGCAAATCCCTAGATCTAGGTCTTCAAGTGGCCCTTGTTCTCCTTGTCTTAGGGTCTGTCCTCCCAGATAGTGCAGTGATCGACACCTTCGTTCTTCTTCTGGTCATTTCTACTGTCAAATACCCACCAATGAGCTCAGCTCTTGTAGTATTTACGGACGTTGACAAAATGGTCACTAAGGAAAGGACTTCTTTAAAGCATAACTCTACTTAGACCATAGACCCTTCAGCCCCATACCACGCGCCTGCAGTATTAGCACCGGTCCTCCCGGCTGGCACCATCTTTGGTGGTTCATCTTTCTATGTTGTCTTGCTTCATTAGAATATAGAATAGTGATGATATTGTGATTTATATACTTTCTTGTTCTTTTCTTCAGTTATTAGATGAAGAGAGATTCCAGGATATAGAAAAGATCAAAACTATTGGGAGCACATACATGGCCGTATCAGGTTTATCGCCGGAGAAACAGGTAGGTATAATATATTAGCTATTGCTGTTAATTTGGGTTCATCTGTAGGAGCCCTTACACATATGGCGGCTGGGGCTTATTCAGGGTTATACTGTTGGGTAGAAAGAAAAATAATTCTGAGGGCCCATCCTCAAGCCATATACAACAAGGCCATGTTTAGCCCAATGGTTTACAGAGGCAGAGGGATAACGCAACCCTCCTAGTTCCTGATGCAATATCTTGGCCATCACCTACTTTGTGCCAATTGCAATGCCAGACAAGAGTGGTGCTGTCACTAAAAGAAAAACAAAACACTGCCTTCTTGAGCCACTTTATACCGAAGGTTAATGTGATCCAAATCCACCACCGACAACCAATACTTTGAAAATAAAATATAAATTATGCAAAAAAAAAAACAAAAACTAAAAATGATCTACGGTAGTGCTGTGTGTCATCCACTTCCGGCTCGATGTCCACGAATCCCACGATGCACTATGCTGTCCGGAAGCCGCGCCATATTAGCACACCTAAGTGATGGGTATGGTAATGTAGCGCGGTTGACAGAGGTACCGACATCTGACTGGGCACGCCACATTCTGCCCATAGAGGAGCTACAGGACCTGCGGTGATGTCTCAGTCATGTGATCAGTCACATTACCGTCACATAACCACAGCTCCAATACACTAATTCCCTGCAGCGACACAGACTGCATGCAGCCAGAGAGAGTGCGGGGGTAGAAACAGAGCACATGGGGGGCAGAGAGAGGGAATAGAAAGAGCACAGAGAGGGCAGAAAGAGTACAGGGGGGGCAGAAAGAAGGTCAGAAAGAGCACAGGAAGGGCAGAAAGAGCACAAGGGGGGCAAGAAGAGAGCACAGGGAGGCAGAGAGAGGGGGCAGAAAGAACACAGGGAGGGCAGAAAGAGGGGGCAGGAAGAGATTACAGGGGGGCAGAGAGAGGGGGCAGAAAGAGCACAGGGAGGGCAGAAAGAACACAGGGAGGGCAGAAAGAGAGCACAGGGAGGCAGAGAGAGGGTGCAGAAAGAACACAGGGAGGGCAGAGAGGACAGAAAGAGATTACAGGTGGGCAGAGAGAGGGAGCAGAAAGAGCACAGGGAGAGCAGAGAGGGGGCAAAAAGAGCAGAGGGAGGTCAGAAAAAGAGTGTAGGGGGCAGAGAGAGGGGCACAAAGAGCACAGGGAGGGCAGAATGGGTGTACAGGGGAGCAGAGAGAGGGGCAGAAAGAGCACATGGAGGGCAGAAAGAGAGCACTGGGGGGCAGAGAGAAGGGGTGGAAAGAGCAAGAACAAGGGGGGCAGAGAGCGCACAGTGGGATAGTGAATGCAAAGGGGGGCAGAAAGTGTGCATGGTGAAAGAGAGCTTACGGAGAAAGAGAGAGAGTATGAAAAGAGAGAGTGCATAGAGGAAAAGAGCGCACAGTGGGAGAGAGAGTGCGCAAGGGTGAAGAGCACAGGGGATGACAGCTCAGGAACAGACAGCACAGTCATTACAGAGGGGAGAAGACAGCACAGGGAGGAGAGAGACCACATACAGGGAGGACAGCACATGGGGAAACAGCACAAAGGAGAGAGCAGATGAGGGGAGGAAACAGCACACGGGTAGAGAGACAGCACACAGGGGAGGACCGCTCAAAGGAGGGCGCACATGAGAAAAGAAGACAGCACAGGGGGAGAGAGACAACACTTCAGGGGGGAAGAAAGACAGCACAGGGGGGAGAAACAGTCGCTCCTCCTAGCACAAAAAGCCCTCTCCCATCGTAACATCACCACCCTCCAGATACAATAGCATCAGGCCCACATCTAGTGAAAACTATATAAGCAAAGCCACACAATTCCCATTCTTTGGTGTCTAATGTGTTTTTCTTGTATATCATTTAGCAATGTGAAGACAAATGGGGACACTTATGTGCCGTGGCCGACTTCTCCATTGCACTGAATGAAAGCATCCAGGAGATTAACAAACATTCATTTAACAACTTTGAGCTCCGTATCGGTAAGTATTGTGTTAGGCACCAAAATCTTTGATATTAAGGGCAAGGGGACCCTGTATGGTGTAGAGCCGGAGGAGTTGGGCACATTGATATCTTGGAGTATAGGAAAGGGGTCGGTAGAATTAGTCATGTATTGATGCACGTCCTCCTCGATTGGGGCTTATGAGCGGTACCAATAAAAACTAAGGCTTGTCCTGCAAAAACAAGTCCGTATACAATTTCATCTATCGAAAGGTAAAAAGGTTATGAGTAAATAATATAGTGACCCAAAACATGTAGTTTGATCTATTTGTATCTAGTATATAAAGCTTAGTGTATGTGTGTCCACTGAAGGGATCTGCACCGTTGCATCTACAATCACCAAATCTTGCACACACAAATCCCATTAGACTTTGTCTATCACTATGCTCTGGGGGGAAATTTGAACCCCGCACCTTATAGTCAGCCACTAAATAATAGTCCTATTGACTGTATGGCCACACCTTGGAGGATGCAGTCACTCTGGCAGGTTAATAGTTAACATTTCAACTGAATTTCAGATGATTTATCAGAGCCTGTGTGATGTCACGATCATGTGACTATAATAGGTGGAGCTAAGTCTCCATAGCCCATAATGATTCTGCTTGCTTATCTCCGCCCACTCCCACTATGTTCACATGATCGTGACATCACACAGGTCCTTTTACACAGAGAAATTGGCAGTCAGTTAAAAATTAACCTGTTCAGATCATCTATGTCCTCCAAGGTGTAGTCATTGCCTCATTTACATAAGTAAATGTAAGTGTATAAATGCTTTACTTTCACCTATAACATTACACTCTGAGCTCAGACAGGGATGATTAGAATAGTGCTATGAAGCTGCAGATACAGACAGTGATAGCTGGGGGGCATAAACCATCTGACAGGTTCCCTTTAATGTTATTACACCTAAGCATAATTACATGCTCCTGGTGTATACAGGGGGCTGTGTGCGGCCTCATGCTGTATACAGGGGCTGTGTGAGGTCTCCTGCTGTATATAGGGGGCTGTGTGCAGTCTCCTGCTGTATACAGGGGGCTGTGTGTGGCTTCCTGCTGTATACAGGGGGCTGTGTGAGGCCTCTTGGTGTATACAGGGGGCTGTGTGTGGCTTCCTGCTGTATACAGGGGGCTGTGTGCTGCCTCCTGCTATATAATGGGGCTGTATGCTGCCTCCTGCTGTATACAGGGGGCTGTGTGCTGCCTCCTGCTGTATACAGGAGCTGTATGCTGCCTTCTGCTTTATACAGGGGGCTGTGTGCGGTCTCCTGCTGTATACAGGGGGCTGTGTGTGGCCTCCTGCTGTATACAGGGGGCTGTGTATGGCCTCCTGCTGTATATAGGGAGCTGTGTGGGCCACCTTCTGTATACAGGGGCTGTGTGTGGGCTCCTGTTGTATACCAGGGGCTGTGTGCGGGCTACTGCTATATACAGGGTACTGTGTGCGGCCTCCTGCTGTATACAGGGGGCTGTGTGTGGCTTCCTGCTGTATACAGGGGGCTGTGTGCTGCCTCCTGCTATATAATGGGGCTGTATGCTGCCTCCTGCTGTATACAGGAGCTGTATGCTGCTTTCTGCTGTATACAGGGGGCTGTGTGCGGTCTCCTGCTGTATACAGGGGGCTGTGTGTGGCCTCCTGCTGTATACAGGGGGCTGTGTATGGCCTCTTGCTGTATATAGGGAGCTGTGTGGGCCCCCTTCTGTATACAGGGGCTATGTGTGGGCTCCTGTTGTATACCAGGGGCTGTGTGCGGGCTACTGCTATATACAGGGTACTGTGTGTGGCCTCCTGCTGTATACAGGGGGCTGTGTGCAGGCTCCTGCTGTATACTGGGGTGTGTGTGCGGCCTCCTGCTGTATAATCGGGCTGTATGCTGCCTCCTGTGTACAGGGGGCTGTGTGCTGCCTCCTGCTGTATACAGGGGATGTATGCTGCCTCCTGCTGTATACAGGGGGCTGTGTGCGGGCTCCTGCTGTATACAGGGGGCTGTGTGGAGTAGGTTGTTAAAAGAATAGGAAAGAGGTGTCTTAGTAGATTTAGGGTTTGTGTGGCTGATGCTTCACTGACAGTCAGGCCCTGGTGTGCGCCATTTTCTATCATTACTTGGGTAATCATTTAGTTAATTTGTGTTGCAAATCTTGTAGTGTTAAATATATGATGTGAAATGGTTTTATGTGCAAAATAATCATTGGGTAATGTTATAACTAAGCACAGTTAGTTACTATGTCCGGGCAATGCCAGGCTCTACAGCTAGTATATATGTGTGAGTGTGTGTATGTAAACTATACACATATACAGCTCTGGCAAAAATTAAGAGACCACTGCACAGTTTTCTAAATATCCCCATCTCTACATGTCTGACAGCCGTTCCATTCCAGTGTCAGTTCAATTCCAACCAAAGTCCACCTCATTCTATTTAACGTGCCTCTGATTAGGTGATCACCTGAACCAAATCTTATTTAACGAGGGAAAGTATAAAAAACACTGCTGTGGTCTTCACAATCCTCTTGCAATAGGTCAAGCTGGATGACAAAACTGCTGCTAGGAATAGCCCAAAAGTCATTTGAATGAAAAAAATCACTTTTAACCATGGCAAAGGAGTTGAAAAGAAAAGTTTTGAGTGAGGAAAAGAAGGGCTCAATGCTGGCTTTACCAGCAAAGGGATACAGTGAGCGTCATGTTGCCTCCATCCGCAAAAATTACGAGATGGCAGTCCATTACAACAAGGTCAAGCAGCAGACATGGGGGACGACAAAGCTACAGACCGACAGAGGGCGAAAGCTACTCTCCACTGATTGGGATGACCGTCATCTTATTCAAATGTCACTCAGCAACTGCAGGATGACATCAAGTGACCTACAAAAGGAATGGCAAATGGCAGCTGGGGTGAAGTGCACAGCAAGAACAGTTCATAACAGGCTCCTAGAGGTAAGGCTCAAGTCATGTAAAGCTAGAAAAAAAGCCTTTCATCAATGAGAGAAGCAAAGGAGAGCCAGGCTGAAGATTGCTAAAGACAATAAGGATTGGTCCATAGAGGACTGGAGTAAGGTAATCTCTGATGAGTCTAATTTTCAGCTTTTCCCAACACCTGGTCGTCTAATGGTTAGACGGAGAACTGGAGAGACGTACAAGCCACAGTGTCTTGCACCCACTGTGAAATTTGGTGAAGGATCAGTGATGATCTGGGGATGCTTCAGCAAGGCGTGAATTGGGCAGGTTAATCTTTGTGAAGGACGTATGAATCAAGCCACATACAAGGTTATCTTTGAAAAACAGTTGCTTTCGTCTGCTCAGGCAATGTTCCCCAACTCTGAGGACTGTTTATCCAGCAGGACAATACCCCATGCCACACAGCTACGTCAATCAATCTGTGGATGAAGGAGCACCAGATCAAGACCCTGTCATGGCCAGGCCAATCTCCAGACCTGAACCCCACTAAAAACCTCTGGAATGTACACTCCCTGAGAGAAATTACGTGGCTTATCCATGTTATTTAAATAAAGGCTTATAACCTGAAGTTAAATTAATCCATCGGTTGTACAAATTACTCTTTTGAAAGCTGAAACCCTCCAAAATTTGATTTAGGTTAAGAAAATAAATTGGCATCAATGCTGAAATATTGATCATTTAATGAACACAGAATGGTCAGCTTTTAGCAAGACAAAAGTTTTGTTGCCTGGTCATATAATGCACCCAATCCTAGTTTACATCCTCACTTGTGCTCAGTAAATGATCGGTTAATTAGTGGGTGTGTCTAAAAAGAAACCCAGCAGCCCAGACCTGAACTGCAGCTTGAGCTCTGACAACATGCCAAACAACCACCCTGCGACCAAAGCCTTGTTTATCAAGAGGCTGAAGACCAGATCCACTGCGTCAAGTACAAAGAATTAAAATAAGATTTGAAGAGACTGGATATGTGTTTGACAAGCCCAGGTCTGGCAGACCCTGGAAGACAACTGCTCAGGAGGAATGTTTGTTTGTTAGAAAATCCAAAGCAAGCCCCTCTTCCACTGCAGCAGAGCTCCAACAGGCCTGGTCACCTCAAGTCCCTGTGTCAACTAGAACAGTTTGTAGGATTCTGTCTTGAAATGGCCTCCATGGTCGAATTAGTGCCCAGAAGCCAGCACTAAACAAAAGGCAAATAAAAAACTGTCTGGCATTTGCAAAGCCCCACAGCCTGCTAAACAGATGGACGCTGGAAAAGTGGCAAAAGCTGGACTTCTCTGATGAGTCTTCAGTAGAATTACACCACAGCCACCACAAATACTGCAGGAGACCTACTGGAGCCTGTATGGATCTAAAATACACCCAGAAAACAGTTAAATTTGGTGGTGGAAAGATCATGGTCTGGGGTTACATTCAGTATGGGGGTGTGCAAAACATTTGCAAGGTGGAAGGCAATATCAATAGCCTAAAATATCAAGATGTCTTAACTACCTCTTATATTCCAAATCATAAAAGGGGTCAAATTCTGCAGCAGTATGGTGCTCCATCTCATACATCCATCTCTACAACAAAGTTCCTCCAGGCAAAAAGATCAAGGTACTCGAGGACTGGCCAGCCCAGTCACCAGACATGAACATCATTGAGCATGTTTGGGGTAGGATGAAAGAGGAAGCTGGAAGACAAAACTTAAGAATCTAGATGAACTCTGGGAGGCATGCAAGACTGCATTCTTTGCTATTCCTGATGACTTCATTAATAAATTGTGTAAATCATTGTTGAACCGCATGGATGAAGTCCTTCAAGCTCATGAAAGTCACACAAAATATTAAATATGACTCTAATAGCACCACGACTTCATTCACCAATGTTATGTAACATATTTTGTATTTTAAGTTAATTTTTTGTTTGAAAATCACATTACTTTCTGTGGGCGACAAAACTTTTGTCTTGCCAAAATCTGACCATTCTGTGTTCATTAAATGATGAATATTTCAGCACTTATTACAATTTATTTTCTTAACCTAAACCACATTTCGGAGGATTTCAGCTTTCAAAAGAGTCATTTATACAACCAATGGATGAATATAACATCAGGTTATAAGATTTTATTTACCGTATATACCCGTGTATAAGCCGACCCCCCTACATTTGCCCCCAAAACCTGGGAAAATCTATTGACTCGTGTATAAGCCGAGGGTGGACCCCAGCACAGGTATACAGCCCCCAGCAGTGTGGTATACAGCAGCCCCAGAGGTATATATAGCAGCCCCAGTGGTAGTATACAGCAGCAGCCCCAGTGGTATATACAGCAGCAGCCCCAGTGGTATATACAGCCCCAGTGGTAGTACACACGGCCCCAGTAGTATATACAGCCCCAGTGGTATATACAGCCCCAGTGGTAGTATACATGCAGCCCCAGTAGTATATACAGCCCCAGTGGTATATACAGCCCCAGCGGTAGTATACAGCAGCCCCAGTAGTATATACAGCCCCAGTGGTATATACAGCCCCAGAGGTAGTATACAGCAGCCCAAGTAGTATATACAGTCCCAGTGGTATATACAGCCCCAGTGGTATATACAGCCCCAGAGGTAGTATACAGCAGCCCCAGTAGTATATACAGCCCCAGTGGTATATACAGCCCCAGTAGTATATACAGCCCCAGAGGTAGTATACAGCAGCCCCAGTAGTATATACAGCCCCAGTGGTATATACAGCCCCAGTGGTATACAGCAGCCCCAGTAGTGTATACAGCCCCAGTGGTATATACAGCCCCAGTGGTATATACAGCCCCAGTGGTATATACAGCCCCAGAGGTAGTATGCAGCAGCCCCAGTAGTATATACAGCCCCAGTGGTATATACAGCCCCAGTGGTATATACAGCCCCAGAGGTAGTATACAGCAGCCCCAGTAGTATATACAGCCCCAGTGGTATATACAGCCCCAGAGGTAGTATACAGCAGCCCCAGTAGTATATACAGCCCCAGTGGTACATACAGCCCCAGTGGTATATACAGCCCCAGAGGTAGTATACAGCAGCCCCAGTAGAATATACAGCCCCAGTGGTATATACAGCCCCAGTGGTATATACAGCCCCAGAGGTAGTATACAGCAGCCCCAGTAGTATATACAGCCCCAGTGGTATATACAGCCCCAGTGGTATATACAGCCCCAGAGGTAGTATACAGCAGCCCCAGTAGTATATACAGCCCCAGTGGTTATACAGCCCCAGAGGTAGTATACAGCAGCCCCAGTAGTATATACAGCCCCAGTGGTATATACAGCCCCAGTGGTATATACAGCCCCAGAGGTAGTATACAGCAGCCCCAGTAGTATATACAGCCCCAGTGGTATATACAGCCCCAGAGGTAGTATACAGCAGCCCCAGTAGTATATACAGCCCCAGTGGTATATACAGCCCCAGAGGTAGTATACAGCAGCCCCAGTAGTATATACAGCCCCAGTGGTATATACATCCCCAGAGGTAGTATACAGCAGCCCCAGTGGTATATACAGCCCCAGTGGTATATACAGCCCCAGTGGTATATACAGCCCCAGAGGTAGTATACAGCAACCCCAGTAGTATATACAGCCCCAGTGGAATATACAGCCCCAGTGGTATATACAGCTCCAGAGGTAGTATACAGCAGCCCCAGTAGTATATACAGCCCCAGTGGTATATACAGCCCCAGAGGTAGTATACAGCAGCCCCCAGTGGTATATACAGCCCCAGTAGTATATACAGCCCCAGTGGTATATACAGCCCCAGTGGTATATACAGCCCCAGAGGTAGTATATACAGCCCCAGTGGTATATACAGCCCCAGTAGTATATACAGCCCCAGTGGTATATACAGCCCCAGAGGTAGTATACAGCAGCCCCAGTAGTATATACAGCCCCAGTGGTATATACAGCCCCAGTGGTTTATACAGCCCCAGAGGTAGTATACAGCAGCCCCAGTAGTATATACAGCCCCAGTGGTATATACAGCCCCAGAGGTAGTATACAGCAGCCCCAGTAGTATATACAGCCCCAGTGGTATATACAGCCCCAGAGGTAGTATACAGCAGCCCCAGTAGTATATACAGCCCCAGTGGTATATACAGCCCCAGAGGTAGTATACAGCAGCCCCAGTAGTATATACAGCCCCAGTGGTATATACAGCCCCAGAGGTAGTATACAGCAACCCCAGTAGTATATACAGCCCCAGTGGTATATACAGCCCCAGAGGTAGTATACAGCAGTCCCAGTAGTATATACAGCCCCAGTAGTATATACAGCCCCAGTGGTATATACAGCCCCAGAGGTAGTATACAGCAGCCCCAGTAGTATATACAGCCCCAGTGGTATATACAGCCCCAGTGGTATATACAGCCCCAGAGGTAGTATATACAGCCCCAGTGGTATATACAGCCCCAGAGGTAGTATACAGCAGCCCCAGTAGTATATACAGCCCCAGTGGTATATACAGCCCCAGAGGTAGTATACAGCAGCCTCAGTAGTATATACAGCTCCAGTAGTATATACAGCCCCAGAGGTAGTATACAGCAGCCCCAGTAGTATATACAGCCCCAGTAGTATATACAGCCCCAGTGGTAGTATACAGGGTCCCAGCAGGGCCCCCCTCATGGTTTGGCGCCCCCACCTCACATTATGGCCCCCCCGCATGCAGCGCTGCGCATATACATTACCAGGATGTCAGCTGTCACCCTCCGGTGGCGGATCGCGGCTCCTGGGCTGCGGGCTCCATCTTCCTCTGTCTTCCTGCTTTGTGGCCGCCGGGCTCATCGCGATGACGTCATCGCGACGCCGGCCGGTCACGTGACAAGCAGGAAGACACAGAGGAAGATGGAGCCCGGAGCCCAGGAGCCGCGATCCGCCACCGGAGGGTGACAGCTGACATCCTGGTAATGTATATGCGCAGCGCTGCATGCGGGGGGGGCCATCATGTGAGGTGGGGGCGCCAAACTTTGAGGGGGGCCTGTATACTGGTATGACTCGCGTATAAGCCGAGGGGGGTACTTTTCAGCCCAATTTTTGGGCTGAAAAACTCGGCTTATACGCGAGTATATACGGTACATAACATGGATAAGGAACATAACGCAGTGTGAAAGACTGATGGAAAGCAGCCAAGATGCATGAGAGCTGTGATTACAAATCATGGTTATTCCACCAAATATTGATTTCTGAACTCTTCCTGAGTTAAAACATTAGTATTGTTGTTTCTAAATGAATATGAACTTGTTTTCTTTGCATTATTTGAGGTCTGATGTTTCTTTTTTATTATTTTGACAGTTTCTCATTTGCTGCAAATAAATACAACATTTTTAGCTTTGAATTTCGGAGACATGTCGTCAGTAGTTTAAAGAATAAAAGAACAATGTACATTTTACTCAAAATAAACCTATAAAGAGAAAAATCAGAGAATCTGAAAATTTTGCAGTGGTCTCTTAATTTTTGCCAGAGCTGCATATAGATATATTATTTAGATATCTACTTACATAAATACCTTGGCATCCGGATGTCACCAATAAAGTGGCAGCTGTGGCCTGCTGACCGCCAACTAATAGGCTAGCTGAAATGCAAAAAAACATTACGGTGATGGTTTGTGCCAATATGGCGGTTGCTGGCTGCACTACATAGGCGATGGGGCACACTGCGCAGTACAGCCAGCAGCACCGCATCCTGCAGCTGTCCTCCGGACCAGGATGTTGCTGCACCGCCCCCCTCCGATAATCCCTCAAAAGGCTGCCTCAGAGCACACCCCCATCGTGATGTCACACCGTTTGTAACTGTGTATGCAGCTGCCATGTTTGTGCACCCGGTCCGCTCCTGCTCATGACATGGTGAACAAACATGGTGGCAGCCCACCCCCATCGTCATCTCACCGCCTTCCAAGCAAAAGAGCCCGCCCATATCGTCATCTCACCGCCTTCCAAATAAAGGACGCCACCGCCGCATGAGCCCAACCCCAGCATCACAGAGCTCGCCACCTCTGTGACGTCAGCGCCCTCCAGATTCGATAACATCGGGCACCCATCTACTATATATAATTTTTTTTTTTTAAAGTCTTTTTCTTTGGCCAAAAGTAGTAACCCATAAAACCACGTATATGAGTTTGGTATCACCACAATCGTTCTGACCTACTCAATGCAGATAACACTATTAGTGCAGCGCAGTGAATGTCCTCGGTGCCGGACAGATGACAACACGCAGGTTGTAGAGCAGGAAATACTTTATTTTAATTTGCACAGTAAAGGGTTAATAGCCAGATGTCACGACTTTGCGGTTTTCCAGCACCTGACCCTCCATCCACACATCTTTGATCTGTTTTTTTGCTCAAATTGTTTCTCAATATAATTATTATAATCATCCTAATAATGTGTTCAGCTGCGGCAATCACCGCGCAGCCGCCATGGCTGCATATTCTGCCCTCATCACAGCTACACATTTATAGCCCGGAATATCAAACTACGGGAGAGATATAATAAAGTGATTTTTTTTATGTGTCCCTGCTGCATTAAATACATCATAATGAATGAAAATAATGAATTCAGATGAGTCCGGGCTATCATTAATGCCCGGGATCATCCGGATAGTAAATGTATGCTAAAAAGAGCCGTCTCTGAAATTCTGGGAGGTCACAGGTCAGAATTAATGAATCCTACACTAGAGCGCACCTGTGTTATGTGATGTAACCGGGACCTTTACATTGTGAATCATAGTCAGTGGCCAGGAAAATAATCCCAGCAAAATCCACTCACATCATAGGGGTCAGAATGGGCGTCCTCCCCGGGGACCCCAACCCCGAGAGCCTCGGACATTGTGTATTTATGTGCTCCAGCCTTGACCATTGTACTGGACGCTATATATAGTGTCTGTAATGTGAGAGCTGTTATATCCCTATGTATCACACTCAATGATATAAGGATAGATAGATAGATAGATAGATAGATAGATAGATAGATAGATAGGAAAATTGGAAAGACAAAAGATAAATACGTACCGGTAGATATAAAGATGATAGAGCCATAGACGATAAAAGATATATAATTAGATAAATGTTAGATAGATATGTGAGATATTAGATAGATGATAGATACACAAACAATTAGATATGATTATTAGGTAAATATATAGATGGATAATACACAAATAATAGATATAAAGATATAGATTATTATTATTATTTATACAGCGCCATTAGATTCCATGGCGCTTTACATATGGTGAGGGCAGGCGAGGACAAGTACAAAATGTATATGGACAGTCAAGTCATACAGATACAGGAGGGGAGAGAACCCTATCCGCGAGGGCTCACAGTCTAAGAGGGACGGGTGGGGATACAGTAGGAGGGGGTAGTGTCGACTGTTTGTTGAACCGGGTCTCATTGCTGGTTGCAAGCTTGGCAGAAGAGATGAGTCTTCAGTTTCTTTTGAAGGTTCCCAGGGTAAACGAGTGTCTGACGTGGTGGGGAAGAGAGTTCCAGAGTATGGCAGATGCACGGGAGAAGTCTTGTATGCAGTTGTGAGAGGAGGATATGAAGGTGGAGTAGAGGAGGAGCTCTTGGGAGGATCGCAGGGTGTGTGAGTGTAGGTATTGGGAGACCATGTCAGAGATGTATGGAGGGGACAGATTGTGAATGGCTTTGTATGTCATGGTTAGTGTTTTAAACCGGGATCTCTGGGAAGTAGGGAGCCAATGAAGGGCTTGGCAGAAGGGGGAGACAGGAGAGTAGCGGGGAGACAGGTGGATTAGTCGGGCAGCTGAGTTTAGGATAGATTGGAGAGGTGCAAGGGAGGTAGCGTGGAGGCCGGTAAGCAGGATATTGCAGTAGTCAAGGTGGGAGATGATGAGAGAATGAACAAGTGTTGTAGCAGTGTCGTGGTCAAGAAAAATGCAAATCCGGGAAATGTTTTTGAGCTGTAGTTGGCAGGTGGTGGCAAGGGCCTGGATGTGAGGCTTGAAGGAGAGGGAAGAGTCAAGGATTACCCCGAGGCACTTGGCGTGCGGGACTGGGGAGAGTGAGCAGTTGTTGACAAGGATGGATAGGTCGGGTAGTGGGGGAGAATGACTTGGGGGAAGACGATGAACTCAGTTTTGTCCATGTTCAGCTTAAGGAAGTGAGCAGAGAAGAAGGATGAGATGGCAGACAGGCAGTGTGGAATTTTGGATAGTAGGGAGGTGATGTCGGGCCCAGACTGAAGGCCATGGGACTCAATGAGTTGTCCCAGAACCGAGCCTTGGGCGAACCGACGGATAAGGGGTAGGGCGAAGATTAGGTGTGGGAGTGGGTGACGCAGAAAGTCCAGTCCGTTGGTATGAGGAGATTCAGGAGAGGGCTAGGTCCGTGATGCCAAGAGATTCCTGGATCTGAAGTAGGAGGGAATGGTCAACAATGTCGAAGGCAGCAGATAGGTCGAGGAGGAGGAAGACGGAGTAGTGTCGCTTGCTCTTGGCGGTCAGTAGGTCGTTGGTAACTTTGTTTAGGGCTGTTTCGGTTTAGTGGTGGGGTCGGAAACCGGATTGTAGGCAGTCAAAGAGGGAGCAGGAGGAGATGTGGGAGGACAGTTCTGAATAGACGTGTTGTTCAAGTAGTTTTGAGGCTCAGGGGAGAAGAGATATGAGGCGATAGTTAGAAACAGATACTGGGTCGAGGGATGGTTTTTTGAGGATGGGTGAGATCAAGGCATGTTTAAAGGATGAGAGGAAGACACCAGTAGTAAGTGATAAGTTGAAGAGGTGGGTTAGGGTTGGGATGAAGACTGAGGTGAGGCTGGGATGGGAGTGGGTCATGGGCGCTGGTGGTAAGGTGTGACTATGACAGAATGGAGGAGAGCTGATCTTTAGTTAAGGGGGAAATCATTTTATGGATGGAGAAGGCAGTGTAGGTGAGAGGGGAAGCTGTGGGGACAGTGGTAAAAAGCTGTCTCTGATTTTATCGATCTTCTGCTTGAAGAAGAAGGCAAAGTCTTCAGCAGAGATAAAGGGGAGGGAGGAGGAGCAGCCGGACGGAGTAAAGAATTTGAAAGTTTTAAAAAGCTGTTTGGGATTGTGGGACAGGGAGGTAATTAGGGATGAGAAGAAGACTTGTTTTGCGGCAGTGAGTGCGGACGTGAAGTTGTTGAGGGACTGCTTGACCAACGCGAAGTGCTCAGTGGAATGAGATTTCTTCCATCTCCTCCCGGCAACCCTAAAGCCCACCTCAGGTCTTTAGTGAGGGTGTTGTGCCAGGGTTGCCTGTTTGTGCGAGGAATGTTGTATGTGACGGGGGCGGCTAAGTCGAGGGCCGCAGTTATTGTGGTTTTATATAGGGTGGTGGCAACGTCTGTATCTCATATGGAAGCTATGTCGGCGAGAGGAGAAGGGATTCTGAGAATGAGTGTAAATCAATATGTTTTAGGTTTCTGTGAGTATGATTGGGTTTGCGGAGTGGGTGTGATGTCGTGGGGAGAAGAGGGAGGAGAAAGTCAGTAGATTGTGGTCAGACAGGGGGAGGGGTGAGTTTGAGAGGTTAGTGAAGGAGCAAAGGCGGGTGAAGATGAGGTCCAGCGTGTGACCATCTTTGTGAGTGGCAGAGGAGGACCATTGAGACAGCCCAAAGGAAATAGTCAGTGAAAGAAGTTTAGAGGAGGCTGGGTGAGAAGTGTTAAAGGGGATCTTGAAATCGCCCATGATGATGGTGGAGATGTCCACAGAAAGAAAGTGAAGTAACCAGGTGGTGAAATGGTCAAGGAAGGAGGTGGTGGATCCAGGGGGCCGGTGAATGACAGCCAGCTGAAGGTCACAGCGAGAGAAGATGCGAACAGATTGGGCTTTGAAAGAGGGGAGAGTAGCGGAGGGCGGCATTGGAATGGGGTAAAGGAGCAGGTATTGGACAGGAGTAAGCCAACACCTCCGCCTTGTTTGTTAGAGGGGCGGGGTGTGTGGGAAAGACTGAGTCCGCCATAAGAGAGTGCAGCAGGAGAGGCTGTGTCAGAGGGGGTGAGCCAGGTTTCAGTGATGCCAAGAAATAAGAGTTTGTTAGAGATTAAGAGGTCGTGGATAAATGAGGGTTTGATGCAGATCGAGCGGGCGTTCCAGAGTGTGCCAGGTAGAGAGACTGGGGGAGCGGGGGCTGGAGGAATGGGTCTAAGCTGTTGAGGTTACGAGGGTTAGTGATAGGTCGTGGGTATGGGGTAGAAGTAACTGTGGGGATATGGTGGGGGGGCCAGGATTAGGGGAGATGTCACCAGCAAGTAGGAGGAGCAGGGAGAGGCTTAGGAGGTAGGAGCAGGAGAGTTTACATGGTGGACGTGCCTGTTAGGGGCCAGAGGATTGAAAGTGAAGGAAACAGTTCAGAGGGAGAGAACCACTTCGCTGCTGGGTGGAGGGTTAAGTGGGAGTAGTAGGAAGTAGAGAAGGATGGGAGTGAGAGTGAAAGAAGTGGAAACATTACATACGGTGACCAGGGGGTCAGAAGTAGCCAGGAATCAGATGCAACGGGAGGGTGAGCTATAGTGATGGACAAATAGTCACAAAGGAGGTGCAGTCCGGGGATGAGATGCAGACTGGGGATGAGATGCAGCCAGGGATATGATGCAGTCTTGGATGAGTTGCAGGCAAGGATGAGATGCAGCTGGAAATGAGATGCAGCCGGGGTATGAGATGCAACCAGGGATGTAATGCAACCAGGGATGTGATGCAGCCAGGGGGTTGGAGGCAGCGTAAGCAAAGGGTCGATTGATGCAGGGCGAGCATATCACGGGTCAGATGCAGCCAGGGGGTCAGATGCAGCCAGGGGGGTCAGATGCAGCCAGGGAGACAGATGCGACTAGGGGGGTCAGATGCGGCCAGAGGATCTGGTGCAGCCAGGGGGAGTCAGATGCAGCCAGGGGATCAGGTGCAGCCGGCTGTTTGTGGGGATGGTGCCAGTGGCTGTGTGCTCTCACCCCCCTCTCCTCCCTGTTTGCTGGCAGCCGGTTACAGGTTGCCGCAGTCAGGCCAACCGCTGATCCGGTGTGGGTGCCTGGTGGTCAGGGGCCATGCCTGTGAGCGGTTCCTCCGGGCTCAACAGCAACATGGTCGGCCCTTCGCTCCTGCGCCGCTTCACCCTCCTGCTTTTGCTGGCGGGAGGGCGCACTCTCAACTGTGTTCCGGAGGCAGGGAGAGCGGGACATGTGGTGGGCAGGCCTGGCTGGAGGGATGGCGCCGCCCTGATGCTCCGTTGCCTCTTGTGGTCTCCTCTCCTGGTGGGCGCCTGCTGCCTCCTGGTCACCTCCGCCCCGCCGTAACCAGGGCATGCTGGTCGGGTGAGTGTGGGTCGGGGGAAGATACTGCGGCAGCGCTGAGGGACGTGTGCCTCCCTCCTCAGGCCCGCCCAGGGGCCACAGGGTCTGCAAACGCCAGCAGCCACTTCCCAACCGAGCCCCGGCACCAGATGATAGATAATAGACAGATAGATACTACATAGTTAGATAGGATAGATAGATAGATAGATAGATAGATAGAAGCACTTCTTCGAGAGAAGCATCTAAGTTTATTATCACCATAAAGCTTTAACTGGTAGGAAAATCACAGAACCCTTTTGCATCTCTCTATAATCAGGTGATGGAGATTCCGATAGTTATTAGCTCTGGCTGCGACGTTTCAGCTCAGAATGGCTCCTCTTGCTCTCTGAATCTTCAATATCTGCTCATGTTACATCTGATTTCTCTCATTTCCCTCCAGGTATAAGTCACGGATCAGTGGTTGCCGGAGTCATTGGGGCGAAGAAACCTCAATATGATATATGGGGAAAGACTGTAAACCTGGCGAGTCGGATGGACAGCACGGGGGTGAGCGGCAGAATCCAAGTGCCTGAGGAGACCTACCACGTCCTGAAGGATCGCGGCTTTGCGTTTGACTATCGCGGAGAGATTTACGTGAAGGGTATTAGCGAGCAGGAAGGAAAAATCAAAACCTATTTTCTTCAAGGAAGAGTTCAGCCAAATCCGCTAATATCACAGCCAAAAATAATCACTGGACAATATTCACTAGCAGCTGTCGTACTAGGACTCGTACAGTCCCTAAACCGACAAAAACAGAAGCAAATCCTCAACGAAAACAACAACTCCGCCATCATGAAAGGACATTACAACAGGCGGACATTACTAGCATCCAGCGGATCCGAGGCCGTAACGCAAACAGAGGGAGTCGACAAGCCGGAATTGCCATAAAATACACTCTTTTTTTTCTTTTCAGTTCATTTTTTGTATTTCTTTTATATATAAATTCACAAATAAAAAAACTTATAATTTTTTTACAAAGTGGCTGACATCTTCTCTTCACTAAAAATTATTGTTTATTTTTAAGGTTGTGTTGATTTTGTTGGAGAAAGTGACCTGTCCACGTGTGACTCTGATAGTGAGGACAACAGTGAATATAGCATGGAGAAGTACCATGAAATGGGCAGGGATAGATGACTTTGTTTCCAATCATATCAAAATTATCACAGTAGAGGAGGGTGCTACTGATTTTGTTGGAGGCAATGACCTGTCCGCTTGTGACTTTCATAGTGAGGACCGCAGTGACTATTACATAGAGCAGTAATATGAAATGGCCAGAGATAGATGACTTTGTATCTAATCATATCATCAAAATTATCACAGTAGAGGAGGGTGCTGCTGATTTTGTTGGAGGCAGTGACCTGTCCAACCTTGACTATGATAGTAGGGACACAGGTCAATTTTCAATATAATATGGAGAGTAATATGAAATAGGCAGGAATAGATGACTTTGTAGCCCATCATATGAATAAAAGTGTCACAGCAGAGGTTGTTCTGTGATTTTGTTGGAGGCAATGACCTGTCCGCTTGTAACTTGATAGTGAGGACTGCAGTGGGTATTGATAGTGAGCAGGCAGAGAATATGACATGGGAAAGTATTATGGAATGAGCAGCAATAGAACACTTTGTAGCCAATCATATCATCAAAATTATGGCAGCAGAGAGTGTTCTGCTGATTCTGTTGGAGGCAGTGACAGTATGTCGTGACTATGATAGTGAGGACAGAGGTCAATATTAATAGCATTATGAAATGGCAGGGATAGATGACTTTGTAGCCCATCATATGAATAAAAGTGTCACAGCAGAGGATTGTTCTGTTGATTTTGTTGGAGGCAATGACCTGTCCGCTTGTAACTTTGATAGTGAGGACTGCAGTGGCTATTACATGGAGAAGTAACATGACATGGCCAGGGATAGATGACTTTGTATCTAATCATATCATCAAAATTCTCACAGCAGCGGAGGGTGCTGCTGATTTTGTTGGAGGCAGTGACCTGTCCACTTGTGACTACAATAGTGAGGACTGAGGTCAATATGAGATGGTGCTTTATTTTGAAATGGGCAGGGATAGAAAGTTTTTTAGCCAGTCATATCATCAAAATTATTACGGCAAAGGGATGAGCTGATTTTGCTGAAGACAGTGACCTGTCCGCTTGTGACTATGATGGTATGAACAGAGGTCAATATTCAATAGAATATGGAGAAGTATTTTGAAATAGACAGGGATGGATAACTTTGTAGCCAATCATATGATCAAAATGATCACAGCAGAGGAGGGTGCTGCCGATTTTGTTGGAGGCAGTGACCTGTCCTCTCATGACTTTGATATTGAGCAGGGCAGAGAATATGACATGGGAAAGTATTATGGAATGAGCAGCAATAGAACACTTTGTAGCCAATCATATCATCAAAATTAAGGCAGCAGAGGAGTGTTCTGCTGATTCTGTTGGAGGCAGTGACCAGTATGTTCGTGACTATGATAGTGAGGACAGAGGTCAATATTTAATATAGCATTATGAAATGGGCAGGGATAGATGACTTTGTATCTAATCATATCATCAAAATGATCACAGGAGAGGATTGTCCTGCTGTTTTTTGTTGGATTCAGTGACCTGTCTGCTCAGACTTTAATATAAAGGACAGCAGTGAATATGACACGGAATGGACAGGGATAGATGATTTGCTAGCCATTCACTTTAAACAACAGAAAAAGAGTAGATACTCAGATATTAGTGTATTTTAAGGTGAATTATATTTTTGCACCCATGGAAAGGACACTGGTGAGGGAGGTCGTGCAGGTGCCCACTCACACACCACTATCAATGAACAGCAATTGTCACTGTATTAAATGCTCTACAGTAGTATATATTTACATCTCTCAAGGAGGAGAAAATCATCGTAACCATACATTGACCATCAATAAATCAGGCCTTTTAGTCTAAGGTCAATACAGACTCACAGGTGTAGACAGTAATAAACAGCCCAGAATATAAATTATCATTACACTTAAATAGTTTCACAGCGATTCTCCAGCCATGTATACAGATATCAATGTATATACATTACATCACAGAGAGCAAAACAAGCTGCACTCCATTGTGCTGATACCATTACCCAGCGGTGTGTGTGCGGCACCTGGTTACAGAGGAACACTAGGGAGGTAGCTCTGACACTGTTTCGTGGCTATGCAAGTTGCATTAGCCACTTCATCAGGGGGTTGGCTAGGTGCTCCCTGAGCCCCCATTTTATGTGCGACTTCATTACCGAGTCACTGCGGACTGGAAGTGACGTCGCGGCCCGACCGCGTGACCGGAAGTGACGTTCCGACCCGCTCCGCGTCATCTTAGGGCAGCCCCGGACCGCCCACCCCCGATCATGTGACCCGCACCGTCCCGCCACCCCAGCAACCGGCCCAAAGCACTTCCACCAACCTGCAAGTCAGCACAGCGTCTCAAGGGCTGCCTGGGACGCGTCACCAGAGGCCCGAGACACTGAGCTAACAGTCCCTAGTGTTCCTCTGTAACCAGGTGCCGCACACACACCGCTGGGTAATGGTATCAGCACAATGAAGTGCAGCTTCTTTTGCGCTCTGTGATGTAATGTATATACATTGATATCTGTATACTTGGCTGGAGAATCACTGTGAAACTGTTCTGGGCTGTTTATTACTGTCTACACCTGTGAGTCTGTATTGACCTTAGACTAAAAGGCCTGATTTATTGATGGTCAATGTATGGTTACGATGATTTTCTCCTCCCTGAGAGATGTAAATATATACTACTGTGGAGCATTTCATACAGTGACAATTGCTGTTCATTGATAGTGGTGTGTGAGTGGGCACCTGCACGGCCTCCCTCACCAGTGTCCTTTCCATGGGTGCAAAAATAAAATTCACCTTAAAATGTACTAATATCTGAGTATCTACTCTCATGTTTGATCTAATCTGAGTAGTTTCCAGTAGTCCTCCCCAAAAAATTGGGGGGACTCCTGAGGGTATATGGAGATTGTTGTATTAGCCAATCACATTGTCAAAGTTATCACAGCAGAGGAGGGTGCTGCTGATTTTGTTAAAAGCAAGTGACCTGTTCACTCGTGATTGATAGAACACAGGTCAATATTCAATGTAACATGGAGAAGTATTAGGAAATATGCAGGTATAGATGGCTTTGTAGCTTTGTAGCCAATCATAACATCAAAATTATCACAGCAGAGGAGAGGAGTGTTGCTGATTTTGTTGAAGGCAGTGACCTGTCCGCTTGTGACTACAGCAGTGGGGACTGAGGTCTATATGACATGGTGTTTTATCTTGCAATGGGCAGGGATAGAACGTTTTTTGCCAATCGTATCATCAAAATTATCACAGAGGAGGATTGTGCTGAGGTAGTGCTGTTGGAGGTAGTGACCTGTCTACTCATGACTGTAATAGTGAGGACCACAGGGAATATGACATGGGAAATTAGTATGAAACAGGCATGGATAGAACACTTTATAGCCAATCATATCATCACAATTCTCCCAACAGAGGAAGGTGCTGCTGATTTTGTTGGAGGCAGTGACCTATCCGCTCATGACTTTAATTGTGAAGATAGCAGCAAATATGACGTGGGAAAGTATTTTGGATAGATGGCTTTGTAGCCAATCATATCATCAGATAAGATTGCCCTGCTGATTTTGTTGGAGGTAGTGACATGTCCGCTTGTGACTTAGATAGTGAGGACTACAGGAAATATGACATGGGAAATTATTATGAAACAGGCATGGATAGAACACTTTGTAGCCAATCCTACCATTACAATTCTCACAGCAGAGGAGTGTTCAGCGGATTTGCTGGAGGCAGTGACCTGTATGCTCGGGGCTATGATAGTAAGGACAAAGGTGACTATGACATGGTGCATTATCATGAAATAGGCAGAGAGAACACTTTGAAGCCAATGTCATTATGGGAATGATCTCTGCAGCAGAGTGTGCGGTTGATCTTGTTGGAGGCAGTGACCTGTCTACTCATATGGCTATGATACTGAGGAAAGGGGTGAGATGCAGCATGAAATACACAGGGAATTAACACTTTTGTTACCAGTCCTATTATAATGTACTCCATCCTGGGCCCCCCCTGTTTAATATTCCCTATCCTGATCCCCTCTCTGGATCCTTTCCCCTTTCCACCATATTGGGAGACCCTTTCCAGTAATAATGTTGTCCTTTGTCTTCTATAACACATTTTAAAAAAAATACACTATTTTATCTTCCTCTGCTCCCAAGACACGAGGCATCTTCTACTATATCCAGGAGTCGGCAGCTGGCACATGATAACACTGCCATGTGGTGCCAGTGACAGGCACGCCAACATCAATCAGAGGACAGAAGATACTGCATTATTGCAGTGCAGGGAGCCGGCAGGTCTCTGCACTGCAATATTTTTCAGCTGAATATGCTTCTGACGATACACGTCCAGCAGACATAGGTGCTGGCATCAGTGGGCCCCACGCCCGCACTCTTTGTAACCACGATCGTTGCACCCCTGTCTGTCAGGAAGTGTCACGTGTTGGTGACTCACAGTGGCCGGGACTCCGGTTTAGACAGGCGATGCTTCCTTCCTCCTTGTCACGGGTGGACCGCGCCTGCCGGTAGTGGGGCCCGGTGTAGTGCAGATCAAAAGTTGAAGACGTCTTGGTGGAACAGATTAAAGGGGTTTTTAATTTATTCGTGATGCCACCTATGAGTAGTTCGGTAATCGTTACCGACGCTGCGGAACCTCCGGGGGATGGACAGCAGCAAGATGTTACGCTCCCCACAGGCTGAGCGGTGATCCCCGGAGGCTGGAGCTGCTTAAGATGTTGTGCGGCAGCTGCGGTTACCTTGCAGTGCGGACGGACAGTTCATAAGGAAGCACGGACACAGCAAGTCTCTGCAACGGGTCTTTACTGTAACCAGCAGGCAGTACATGGCATACAGTGGTTGGGTAGTAGACCGGGTGGACTCAGCAGTGATGGTGTCCCTTAGAAATCCGCAGTGTTCCTCCATTCTAACTAAGTGGTTGCCAGTGTCGCCCAGGAATACCAGGTCGGGTACGGGGAGGCTGCTTCAATGCCCTATCCATGATGTACGTTCTGGATGTTTTGGGGAGCCTTGGATCCCTCAGTGGGTACACCGCTGGTTAGACGACTGGAAGTTGGCTGGTGGTGGGGTGCTCCTTTGAAGCTGCTCCTCCACGCTTTCTGGTTCGCGTAGCAGAGGTGAACTGCTGCCAGCTTTGGGACCAGTGAACCGGCTGTGAGTTGTGGGCACGGGAGTCTTTTGGGAACCCGTGTAAATAATGCCCAGTCCCGGTTAGTAAGGCCTCAGGTGCTAACACCCGACCGGTGACGGCCCGGAGGCTGCACGGGGTGCAGAGCCCCCGCTCCTCTCCAAGTTTAAGTTCTCTGTCCCAGACTCTGTTCTAGGCTCTAGTCCTCTAGGTTCTCCTGTAGACTATTGTGTGTTCTACTACACTTCCCTAACACTCCACCCACCAGGACCTAGGATTGGCCCTCTGTTCTAGGTGATGCATGCAGGGTTTGATTTCTAAATTAACCAGATCACTGCCAGGTCAGAGAATATTGCGGCTGCATTTATGGCTGCAATACCCTCTTGTGACGCACTCGTATAGCGAACCACCCGTCACAGCATACATATCGCTCATAGGTTACAATGTCCCCTCTATACAAGTCTCGGTTTGGATGCCCTCGCGGTAGGTGCGATTCCACATCACGACGCCCCACAAATACTTCGGTACTCAAACCCTCCTCCCTTACGAATCCCCACCCGGTGGATAAGTTAAAGGTGCTTACCCGCCCGGTTTTACGGAATTGTTCAGGTAATGGAGATTGTCGGCGGGCCTCGGCGCGAGCCTGCATGTTAGCTTGCAGTCGAGTGTGCCACTCCTCTCTCCGGATACGACGTACCTCTTCGTCGGAGTGGTGCGGCGTGTGGATAAAGTCACTACGGCGTGCTGGTTGTTGAACGGCTCGAGCTTGGTGGGCAGTCTGGAGTGGAGCCCGGTTTAACGGAACCGGAGAAGATGTGGTTGCGGCGGCACCCGACCAGTGTACCCGAGCAGATCGCCCGGCAGAAGGGTTCCTTGTGTCTCCCCAGGCGAACCCGGTGTAGAGGTCCTCAGCTGGGCTGTAGGTCTCGTCGTCATCCTCCTCGACCTCTCCTTCGATGACTACGTCGGGCTGCTCGGCTGACGAAGACGATGGGATGAAATCCTCTGAGTCGGTGGGTGGCTGTGCTGCAAAGTTCTCCTCGGGATCGTTGTGCAGGACTTCCAGGCTGCCTGCCTCTTCTTCTGTAGCAGCGGGAAGTGGTGTTTCAATCCCGGTCACCAGGTAGGCCTCTGTATTTGTAGAGGAGGCCTCCGGTTCAGGGGAGAAACAGGCGACAGTCTCAGTAGTGTGGAAACTAGTCGCGGGTTCCGCAGGTGGAACCAGGTAAGTGTCAGCTTCTTCGTGGGAGCGTGTTATAAGCTCCGGCTCAGGAACGGGGTCGGCTGCGGGTTCATCCGCTGGAACGGGTCGAGCTGTGGCCCTCACAGGAACGACACAATCTATGGGCTCCGGTGACGAAGCAGGACAGGTGGTGGGCGACGGTGAGGTGGTTGAGAAGCTGGCGATGTCGTCTGGGCCTGGAGAAGCTGTACCTGGTCGGCTCTGCTGCATCGCATGATGGAGTCTTCTGCCTAGGGTCGCACTCCAGCTGCGAATCGTCCATTCCACAGTCTCAAGTAACCGCACCCGAAGGTCTTGTAGAGCCTCTAGCCAGAAGTCGGGGCTGCCGTCTATGGTAAGGGCAGGACCCGGACCCGGTTGGCCTACGGCTGCTCTGGCCTCCGCCTCGACCTCCCGCATCAGGTCTTGGAGTCTCATGCTGGCCATTCTCTTCATCGGAGGGAAACCACACCCGTTCAACCGGTAAGCGTTCTGGTAGAGCTGGTGAAGAAGGTCTGCTACACTCCCATTTCCTCTGGGCTTTTGTAGTCCAATCGTGGAAGAGTCTTTGGGGTCCGCCACCATGGTTGATTCGAGCAATCAGGGCGGACAAAGAGTTTGGCGCCTTTTGTCTTTAGCCCTCCCACGATGAGGGGGGGGGTTGACTCACTCCTGGGCTTGCACGTGGCGACTTCTTGTGGCGGGAACGCCATCTTGGGCGCCATCTTGGCCCACGCTGAAAAAGGTGGGAAAGTTCTTTTAGGGACGAACAAAGTCCAAATTGTAGACAATAAAGTCCAGTTTAAGCACATTATACCCGTTGGGTAACGGGCCTGCTCGTATCCTGTTCGTGACGCCATTTTCTGACTCACCGTGGCCGGGACTCCGGTTTAGACAGGCGATGCTTCCTTCCTCCTTGTCACGGGTGGACCGCGCCTGCCGGTAGTGGGGCCCGGTGTAGTGCAGATCAAAAGTTGAAGACGTCTTGGTGGAACAGATTAAAGGGGTTTTAATTTATTCGTGACGCCACCTATGAGTAGTTCGGTAATCGTTACCGACGCTGCGGAACCTCCGGGGGATGGACAGCAGCAAGATGTTACGCTCCCCACAGGCTGAGCGGTGATCCCCGGAGGCTGGAGCTGCTTAAGATGTTGTGCGGCAGCTGCGGTTACCTTGTAGTGCGGACGGACAGTTCATAAGGAAGCACGGACACAGCAAGTCTCTGCAACGGGTCTTTACTGTAACCAGCAGGCATGGCTTACAGTGGTTGGGTAGTAGACCGGGTGGACTCAGCAGTGATGGTGTCCCTTAGAAATCCGCAGTGTTCCTCCATTCTAACTAAGTGGTTGCCAGTGTCGCCCAGGAATACCAGGTCGGGTACGGGGAGGCTGCTTCAATGCCCTATCCATGATGTACGTTCTGGATGTTTTGGGGAGCCTTGGATCCCTCAGTGGGTACACCGCTGGTTAGACGACTGGAAGTTGGCTGGTGGTGGGGTGCTCCTTTGAAGCTGCTCCTCCACGCTTTCTGGTTCGCGTAGCAGAGGTGAACTGCTGCCAGCTTCGGTACCAGTGAACCGGCTGTGAGTTGTGGGCACGGGAGTCTTTTGGGAACCCGTGTAAATAATGCCCAGTCCCGGTTAGTAAGGCCTCAGGTGCTGACACCCGACCGGTGACGGCCCGGGGCTGCACGGGGTGCAGAGCCCCCGCTCCTCTCCAAGTTTAAGTTCTCTGTCCCAGACTCTGTTCTAGGCTCTAGTCCTCTAGGTTCTCCTGTAGACTATTGTGTGTTCTACTACACTTCCCTAACACTCCACCCACCAGGACCTAGGATTGGCCCTCTGTTCTAGGTGATGCATGCATGGATTTCTAAATTAACCAGATCACTGCCAGGTCAGAGAATATTGCGGCTGCATTTATGGCTGCAATACCCTCTTGTGACGCACTCGTTGCGGGGCGCCACATTGGCTGCTGCAGTCTATATGTAAAACTCTCTGGAGATTTTGGGGTTAAATTTCATTTGACACATTCAGTGTTGGTTTGCTGTTGCTGCTGTGTGTGGCTCTGCAGGTGGGGAGTTGTGTGATGTCCGGTGACCACGCCCCTGGCCTTTAAATAGCCTACCCTTCCTCCAGGTGATGTTGACAATAGAGTTCACTCTGCCTTGACCTGTTAGCTGAGAAGACGCAGTTGCTGAAGTTGCTGCTTTCCCGATCCGTGGTGGGTGGAGGTGAGGGGGTGTAGCACAGCTCTGGTGAGGAGCAGGGAAAGGTTGGGGGCCCAGACCTCCTCACCATCAGAGGTAACTTTGGGTACAGGGCAAGCCAGGGACCACAGGCTAGGGCCAGATTAGCCACCCAGTTTGCCTAGCCCTTTTAGCCATGCTATCTCCCATTCCCACACCCACTTACCATTAATCCTGACAGGATAAAGACGATGATAGGTGTGGTTCTATATGGCTGAGACCAGCTTGCCTTGCCCAGCCCTATGTACTCTGTCCTGTCTAACTGCATATAGTAAGTTAAACCAGAATGTTATCTCCTCAGTTTTGACTGGTGTGGACTCAGATCTTCAGGGCATGGCAGGAACTATAAAATAGGAAGAAAATGGGAGGGATAAAACGCTTTATAACCAATTACATTATGTTAATGTTCATGGCAGCAGGAGAGTAGTGTGTTGATCTTGTCAAAGGCAGTGACTGATCCACTTGTGCTTCTGCCCCACCGGATCTCTGTGACTATAGTAGTCAGGACTAGCAGGACCTGCTCCAAATATATTTGCTCCAGGATTGACAAGAGACTTGGCTTCTTCAAGGGGCAGGATTTATAGGATTTATAGGATTTCTGCAGTGAGCCTTCCTACCGGCAGCCAAAAACAGATCAATCTGAAGGCAGAGCGAGCATTTGGAGCATTTGGAGCATTTGGAGCTGTGTACGAGAGCAGCCGAGGATTTTGCATTTAGATTAAAAATAATAAATGAAAAACAAAACATTGGAAATGGACTTTTTGTATATTTTTTTGCCTCCAGCGAGCCGCTGAATAACAAGACTACGATCGCTGCAATTCTCAGTTCTCCATTTTTCACACAAAACACGGTGACTCATCGGTGCCGGAATAACACAGAATTAATAAAAGATTTTGGTCTTTGCCATTTCTGCAAAACTATCCAATGTGGGGGGATCTCCCCCGGGCAAATTATATTTGTTGTGCTTTTCATTGTATTATCCTTTTTGTGCACAATTGAAGCAGTTCAGTCCTCATACTCCAAACCATGTAGTCAAATCCTATTACATGTGAACTTACAGCCATGCAGAGCTCATACGGGAGTGCGGTCACTCACAAAATCACATTACACCTGACACTGGTGATTGAAAAGTATACTACTGTATGTGGGTGTATGTGCTTAAAGGTCTGTCATGACAAATATATACTTAAATGGGCTTAAAGGGAACCTGTCGACTACTGTATCCTCCCAAACCTATCACTACCTGTCCCTGCACCTCCCTAGTACATCCCTAACATCCCTGTCTGACTAATACTGTGCTGTAATGGTTGTGAAAAATGAGTTTATTACTTACATATGCTACTGAGGCATCCAGACTACGGTATGTAGGGCTCCAGGGCTCCGTCTTGCTGCTGGTATCACCCCCAGTGGGCCCGCTATTCTCCCCATGTGATGTCACACCCCATGGCATTCTCCATGCTCCATTCTCCTGTCTACTGTATCACGCCCCAGTGGGCGGTCTCCACGGCTCCATTCTGCTCCTGTGTACCCCCAATGATGGTATGCATCTGCCCCAGTGGGCAATTCTCCATGGCTCCATTCTGCCCCCTCACTGCTGGTATCAGCCCCAATGGGTGTTTCCATGGTTACATTCCGCTCCCATCGCTACTGGTATCACGCCCCAGTGGGCGTTCTCCACGGCTCCATTTTGACCCCCTCGCTGCTGGTATCACACCCCGATGGGCATGATTATTCATTCAGGCTCCCAATTTAAAATTCCAGGCTCCTCCTTCCGGGTAATGTGCATCGCGGGGTGTCATTTCGGTCCTGCGCAGTGTGGGGGTGTATTGGCGTACAGGCCGGCTCCAGAGCATGCACAGTATACATAACGAAATAGGCCTGTACACCCGATAATCACCCACAATGCATCAGGCTGGAAATGGCGTTTGGCTGGTGTGTCATACCCGGAAGAGGAGCCGGGAATTTTAGATTGGAACACGCACCAGAAAGAATTATCACACCCACCGGGATGATACCAGCAGCAAGGGGAAGACAGAGCCCTGGAGAACCCCCAGTCAGGCTACATACTGTAGTCTGGAGGACTCATTAGCATACGGACGATGTAAGTGACAACTCATTTTCACAACCATTACAGTACAGTTTTAGGTCAGACAGGGATGGTAGGGTGTACTAGGGAAGGTGCATGGACAGGTAGTGATAGGTTTGGGGGCAAAAACGAGCTGACGGGTTGACTTTAAAGAGCTTTTCCACTACTAGTGTGACTCGCTATCTTTTTTCCTAACTATTCCTAACTATCACTGTCCCAATATGCTTCTGCTACCTACCTGCTCTTGTAAACTGATCTTTCTGAAGCTCATAAATACCTTTATTGTTGTTGTAGTCTTGATCCTTCCAATCTGGAGACCGGACTTGGACCAACTGAGCAGGACATGTCACTGGTCGAGGCTAAGAGGAGTGTGAAGTCTGATCTTGGCATGAATGCCCAGGCTGCTGTCAGTCACAGAGGCAACCCTGCCCCCACCAGTGATGTGTCCTTAGCTGCTCAGTTGGTCCAAATCTGGTCTCCAGACCGGAAGGATTAAAGCTACAACAACAAGAAAAGTGTTGTGCTGGTGATCGGAAAAAAGTCTTTGAGGAAATTTTGGTGAGCACAGGCTCCCCTCATCCACTAGGTGCGAGTTGCTGGGACCTGTAGTACTCCACGGTTTGACAGTGTTAACGTGTGGGTGATCCAAGTCAAGTCATTAGCTCCCAAAATCCAGCCTATAGGAAAGAACCACACCCTACATACACCTTCAGCCTCTTTCTTCAAGTTGCCAGAAATAGTTTTTGGTTTTCCTGTCTAGTTACCAGTTTTACCTCAGCCTCTTTTTGTACTATTCTTCTTCCTCATCGATTTCGTACTTTACTGCTATGTCAGTTTCTACCCGGCTCCCTGACTACACTGTTGGATTCTTATTTTGCCCATGCCTTGACCTCCCAGCTTTGTCCCTGCTTGGTGACTATTCCTGTATCTGGATTGCAGTCCTTTCATAAGCAGCAATCTCCTGGACTCTGTTGTAAATCCAGATTCCTGTATAGGGGTTAAAGGGTGTAAGGGTCACTCGGGAGTTCTACCCAGCTGAGCAGCTAAGCCGGTAGCTTGGAAGCAGTCACAGGTATGTATCTGAATCCAGTCTCCCGACAGGAAGGATCACAGCTATATCAATAAAAGTATTTTTTATGGGTCTCAAAGAGATCATCTTCAAGGAGTAGGGCAGGTAGCTGAAGTATATTGGAAAAGTGTTAGTTAGGACAAAAGAAAGGGGGTCACATTAGTAGTGGAAAACCTCCTTAAGCATACAATTTACTAATGTACTTAAAATTGTGGCTTCTGTGAAAATGTATGTACCCATGCTCAAGACGGTAGAAAGCTTTCTTGATTGGGGCTCATTTCGGTTGCTAAGCCAGCCCCATTTTCTGTCTATGTATGCTCCATGGGGCTGGCTCAGCTGTTGAAATTAGTCAGTCATCCGGCACCCTTCATGCACAACATTGAGGACATGCTGACCGAGGAAGCTCTTTAGGGTGTCAAGCAAAAACTAAAAGTGGAGTTGTTGAAATGCAGTGATATTTGGAGATAGGAGCAGCTATCATAACCACCTGTCTGTGCATTGGCTTGACAGAGAGGGGGCTTGCTTTGCTATGACAAAAGTCAGACACACTTCTCAGGTCATAGGCTAACACACAAAATGAGAGCGAACCTGCCGAGACCTGGGATGGGGCAGATTCTTGATAATGGTTATGAATAAGTTATAGAACTTAGTATTTTAAGCTGAATCCTTTTAAAGGGAACCTGTCAAGTGGCTTATGCCCCCAGCTATCACTGTCTTCACCTGTAGCTTCATAATACTAATCTAACTATCCCTGCCTGAGTTCAAAAAAAGTATACACTTAAATTTTCTTATGTAAAGAAGCAAATAACTACACCTTGGAGGACGTAGTAGACCGGCCAGTAATAGTAACATTACTGCTGAATGTCAGATGATGCTGTAGGACCTGTGTGATGTCACGATCATGTGACTATAATAGGCGGAGCTAAGTCTCCAAGGACCATAATGATTTTGCTTGCTTAGCTCAGCCCACTATGGTCACATGATCGTTACATCACACAGGTCCTTTATACAGAGATGTTTTCAGTGAGTTAACTATCAACCTGCCAGATAGACTACATCCTCCAAGTTGTAGTCACTGCCTCATTTACATAAGAAAATGTAAGGGTTAAAATGCTTTTTTTTCACCTTTCACATTACACTATGAGCTCAGACAGGGATGGTTAGAATAGTATTATGAAGCTACAGGTACAGACAGAGATAGCTGAGGGAGCATAAACCACCTGACAGGTTCCCTTTAAGTGACAACATTGGGGCCATAAGGTTCATATGATAAAACACATAGAGACTTTAATATTGGGTAAAAGTCAACAAATCTAATCTTTACCCATATGAGGAATGAGTTGTGGTTCTGATTAAAAACATCAGTTTTTCCATGTGATGTACATGCCAAATGAAGGAAAAAAATGAAAGCGTGTCAAAATTGCAACAAAAAAATGCAATTCTGCATTTATTTTGGGGACTTTGTTTACTTTCATTTTTTTAAGTACAGGAAAATACAGAAAAACATAAAAACAACACATATTTCCCATGCAAACCTGATTTAGGCAGGGTTCATACGTTGCATTTTTGCTGTGTTTTTTTGCAGTTTTTTCATAGGTTTATGCACATTAAAAGCTGCTTTTTCCAACACCAGCAAAAATCTTAGACTCCAGAAATCTCCGGCACACCACTGATTTTTTTTTTACTTGACTGAAATGGAAAACTGCTGTTTTTGAAAGAAGCAGCGCGGCAATTTCTTCAGCGATTTTGCTGTTTTTTTACCATTGAAATCAATGAGAAAGTGCAAAAATGATGCAACCTTTGTTTTTGCTGCGTTTTGCTGGTTTTGTGGTGATTGAAACTAACTTTGTGGAACATGTACTGTAAAGAAAGACACAACAAAAACAACCAAAAAAGCTCAACAAAAAAACAGCAAAAAACAGCAAAAAAAAAAAAGCAGCAAAAATGTAGGAAAACAAAGCAAAAAAAGCAATAAAAAACAGCTAAAGAGCAGCAAAAAATGCAGCAAAAAAGCAAGAAAAATGCAGCAAAAATGTAGGAAAACACAGTCAAAAAAGCAATAACAAAACAGCTAAAATGCAGCAAAAATGAAGGAAAAAAGCAAGAAAAATGTAGGAAAACACAGCCAGAAAAGCAATAACAAAACAGCTAAAATGCAGCAAAAATGAAGGAAAAAAGCAAGAAAAAATGTAGGAAAACGCAGCAAAAAAGCAATAAAAAACAGCTAAAATGCAGCAAAAAATGCAGCAAAAAAGCAAGAAAAATGCAGCAAAAATGTAGGAAAACACAGTCAAAAAAGCAATAACAAAACAGCTAAACTGCAGCAAAAAAGCAGCAAAATGAAGGAAAAAAGCAATAAAAATTTAGGAAAACAAAGCAAAAAAGCAGCTAAAATGCAGTGAAAAATGCCGCAAAAAAGCAAGAAAAATACAGCAAAAAAAGCCGCAAAAATGCAGGAAAACAGAAAATAAAGCAATAAAAAGCAGCTAAAATGCAGCAAAAAAGGAGCAAAAATGCAGGAAAAAAATGCTGCAAAAATGCAACAAAAAACCAGAAAAATGCAGCAAAAAAGCAAGAAAAATGAAGCAAAAACACTGCAAAAATGCAGAAAAAAAGCAGCAAAAATGCAGCAAATGGCAGCAAAAAAGCAACAAAAAAACAACAGAAATGCAGCAAAAATGCAGTAAAAAATCAGCAAAAAAGCAACAAAAACACAGCAAAAAGAGAAGTAAAAAAGTAGGAAAACCTGCTTCTTTTCTGCCAAGAGAACAGCTTTGTCTGCAGCAAAAACATAACATGTGAACACAGCCTTATACAGTACGTCTTTTTCTGATGACTCACTCTATTTATAATCAGCCATTCCCCCAACCCACCAAAAGCTATTAAAACCTAGATAACTCATAATTTAGATATAGTAAGTAGTGATGAGCCAACACATAAGTGTTCGAATTCGATTCAATTCGCCAAATTGGGGTTTGTTTCATGAATTATTCGTCGAATGTTCACTGAACACCGTCTAACCCCATTGGAATCAATGGCAGGCTACAGTAAACACAAAGAAAACACCTTCAAAGGTGTCCGAAAGCTGCCAAACTACTCAGAATAGACAACAAACACCAGGAAAAGTGACAGCAATCTACCCACAGTACAAATAGTCTGATGGCGGAGCATGGGTGCATGATTCACGGTCTGTGCCAGCCTGAACACTCTTGTAAGCACTCCTATCAATGCTATACCCCGCCACACACAGGTGGGACAACTATTAGTTTTGTGGAGTATTACAAGAAAAACTACTCCGGTAGGTCAGTGACCTGTATAGACCTAGTGGACAGGGGAGATTGACCAAACAATGCTTTTAAGGGCCCAAAAACTGTTCATGTGTATACAGCACATTTGCCAAAACCTGGTTTGATGGCCAAAAGCAGTTACACAAACATTAAAGGTACCGTCACACACACCAATTTTGCTGGGCAATTTCACTGGCAATTTGCTGGTTGCAGTGAAATCAGGACACACTCTTCTATTTTGTTGCCGTGTACAAATGGAACAATGTGTCCATTATTTCACTGTAACCAGCAAATTGCCAGTGAAATTGCAAGCAATATTGCCACACGTGACGGTACCTTTAGGGGGATGTAGTAATCACTGCTTTTAAGCACCGAAAAATGGTGGATGCGAATACAGCAATTTGTTAATCACTGGTTCGATGGACAAAAAAGTTGAATAATCAGAAACAAGGGCAGGAGTGTCAGGGGTAGGAAATTGAGCTCAGAGAGTCCTACTCAAGTCAAGCAACAAACAACAAGTAGACCCAAACAACAGTCTCCATTTTTTAATAAAATTAGGTACAGCCACCACTTAAGTGGCATCAATTGCCCCAGAGATGAAATATTGAAATGTAGAGGTTAATACAGCACATTGAAAAGTACACAACCATTCAGTCTGCCCAGGATGACTCAGGGGTGGAAAAGTCCTTGCGGATCCATGACTTGTTTATCTTGATAAACGTTAGTCTGTCTACACCAAGGGTCCCCAACTCCAGGCCTCAAGGGCCGCTAACAGTGCAGGTTTTCAGGATTTCCTTAGTATTGCACAGGGGTTGGAATGTGCAATACTGTGCAGATGATCACATTAGCACCTGTGCAATACTAAGGAAATCCTGAAAACCTGCACTGTTGGCGGCCCTTGAGGCCTGGATTTGGGGACCTCTGGTCTACACTGTCACTGGACAGCCGTGTGCGCTTATCCGTCACACATTACCACGTTCAGAGAGAACGCTGGCTGCGGGCACAACAAAATCTCCAAGGCGTGAGTGGCGAGCTCAGGCCATTTTTCCAGTTTTGAAGCCCAAAATGCATAAGGGTCCGGTTCCACTGTCATGGCATCAATATTGAGCTGCCGATACTCCTGTATCATCCTCTCTAGGCGTTCACTATGCATCAGACTTGTTCTCTCTTCTGGCGTTGCAAAGGGTGGTCTGAAAAAAAGGTGAAACGATTCTACAAAATTGCAGTTACTAGATAGACTGTTACTGTTAACCACTCGACGTTTCCCGGGTTGGAAAGTTAGAACTGTGATATTCACTATGTGCTCCACTGGTGTTTTGGGTAAAATCAGTACTAAGATTGTCTCAAAGCTTCTGCTGATACTCCTGCATGCGTGCGTCCCTTTCCGGGGCAGGAAGCATTTGGCCAAATTTACTCTTGTACCGTGGATCTAAGAGCGTGGCAACCCAGTAGTCGGCATTATTTCGAATTCTAACAATCCAAGGGTCATGTTGCAGGTAGTGCAGCAAGAAGGCGCTCATGTGTCTTGTGCATCCAGCAGGTCCAAGTTCTTGTTGTGTTGGTGGCGGCGGGGTAACATTCATGCTTGCTTCTCCCTCTCCCACCAACCTCGCACAACAGAAATGTGATCAAGATCTCCCTCATCTGCTGATTCTTCCATTCCCATCGCTTCTTTGTCCTCCATTTCTTCCTCACCTCCTGCACCTTCATCAACAGTTTGGCTGCTACCATGCGCCCTCGTTGTTCCCTCTCCCCCACCCTCCCATGCCTGCCGCCTTGGTGCTGCTGACCGTCTGGACCTTGGAGATCTTGTTATCCCTTCCGCACACGACTCCTCCTGTACTTCCTCCCCTTCCTCTTGGCCCATCACCTGACTCTGAATACTGGTTAGAGTGGGCTCCAGCATGTAGATGACCGGAATAGTCATGCTGATCATGGCATCGTCAGCACTAAACATCTTCGTCGCCATTTCGAAATGTTGAGGAAGGATGGAGAGATATGAAATGTCTTTATAGGGTTAAAAATATCACAACTCTTCTCTAAAACATATATATTATAATTTGGAAATGTCATGTTGTTAAGCTGTCTGTTATACACTAGATGGTGCCCACGCTCCATAAATATATCTGAGATATAAACCAGCCCATTAAGGGAGGAATTTAGATATTAGAATAATTTGATAAGGATTGACCAATTAGGAGATGATCACTTTGTAGAAAGTTCCAAAATTCTAACACGCCTCTTGCTTTCTGTATAAAAATGTGTGTTTCAATAAATGCTTGAGCAGTGTGTTTAATCTCATTTGGCGTAGGCATGAGTAAGGCTTGAGACGGCTCTGGTGTCCGTATCATTTACTTGCGATAATGCAGACGTGCATAAAATTGCCTATATATATAATAATTAGGAGTGGCTGGTGGACTTGTGATTGAACTGAGACCCTCATCAGAAACTGTGCAGAAGGGTGCAGAGGTCCTTGATCTGAGACCACTTCAGCAGCGTGATTTTCCCCACCTCTGGATTGCGTTAGCCCAGGCTATATGTCATAACATTCTGTACCAGGGCTCGTCGCTGCTGCCACAGTCACTGCAACATGTGCAGAGTGGAATTCCATCATGTCGGCTTATCGCATTTCAGTCGGTGAACCGGCAGGCCAAACGACTTCTGTAGCAATGCAAGTCGGTGAGCTGCGGGATGCGAATGGCGGAAGTGAGCACAGAGCGACTGTGCCCTCTTGCAGAAGCGCATCTAGGCCGGGATAGTGGGCTATAAATTGCTGGACGACCAGATCCAAGACGTGAGCCATACAACCTTATCCCAACGAAGGGCCGCACCCAGGTTTGCAGCATTGTCACACGCCTTCCCTGGCTGCAGGTTCAGTGGAGACAACCATTGATTAAACTCGATCTCCAGAGCTGACCACAACTCCTCAGTTGTGTGACTCACAGTTCCAGACATTTCAATATAAACACCGTCTGATGGTGTTGAGCCCTGCTGCCAGCATAGGAAGGAGGTGTGCTGGATTCATTGTGCGCAGTTTGACCATGTCACATTACAGACAGGTTTGGGCACAGGTGGAGGAACTAGAAGAGGTGGAGGAGGCAGAAGCAGTGGAGGAACTTCTACATACAGAGGTTTGACACACAACCCGTGGGGATGGCAAGACTTGCACAGCAGCCCCTTCTCCTGCTGTCACCATAGTCACCCTGTGCCCAGTCAGCGACAAGTAACACCCCTGTCTATGCTTACTCGTCCATGTGTCTGTGGTGAAATGCACTCTGTCACCACTTCCTTGAGAAACTCTGTGTGTGATGTTGTGTGCGACATGCTGGTGTAGTGCAGGCACAGCTTTTTCGAGAAGTAGTGGCGACTGTGCATCTGGTGCTGGGGCACTGCGACGGACATAAGGTCTCGAAAATCCTCTGTGTCCACCAGGCGGAAAGGCAGCATTTCTGTAGCCAACAGCTTGCAGATGGTGAAATTCAACCTCTTAGCTTTGTCATGGCTAGGAGGAAATGGTCTTTTACTTGTCCACATCTGAGGGACGGAGTGCTGGCTGCTGTGCTAGAAAGGGCTGAGTAGGGTGTCCCAGACAAACTGCTGGACTGTGAGGGAGGTGCAGGCGGACATATTATGTCACTTTCATAAAATCTATAAAGTGAAGGAGACACAGAGAGGCGCAGATTGTGCCTTATCACTAATAACACAACAAGACAGTAGCTGAGCGTTTAGATAACAGCTGCTGCAGAACCTCCACCGCCTCGCAAATGCAGAAAACAGAAGATTCAAACAGGAATGGTGTCCACGGTCTGCGCTGCTGTTTCAAAAAAATGCACTAGGAAGACATTGCTTACTTCATCGCCTCCTTTATTCCTGCACACAGACCAACGCGTTTCGGTGCAACCCTCGCACCTTCCAGCAGGTGTTTGCACTTCCAAAACAGCTGATGACCTGTCAATCACACTGGCTGTTGCAGGTAAAGAGGTGGAAGTTCTGCGGTCGAAAGCCTGTGTGACAGCTGTCCCCACAGTCACAGAAGATGAAGAAGCCGCAGATGCACTTGATGGGGCAGATGGTGGTTGGCCAGGCTGTTGGAATATGTTTAGTGCAACAACTTTATTCCTGTGTATGTAAGTGTTCTATTGCTAGGTTTGTGTAGTGTCTATTAAGTTAGATCCAAAAAAAAAAGGCTCCCAGAGGCTCACCACAGGAAAGACCATGTGATTGTAACCAGTTTCCTGTGTCTGTGCATGAGAGGAGAAGCAGCCTCCTGATGCTGCACAGAGACACTTAGGCTTTGTGGAATCAGGAATATGCATATCTTATCATATCTGCACCTGTTTATTGGTAATTAAAGCTCTGTTCTGTTGTCAACACACTTGAGAGGATCATCAAAATCAGAGTCCGGATTGGTATACTTACATAACAGGGCCCCCCCACATTGTCATCAATTGAGGGGTCCCAGACCTGCAAGAACATACTCCACTAAACCATTTAAAATAAAGAAACAAGAGTATCATGCAAAACAGTGTTACTTTTTATTGTGGATGTAGTCGTGAATAAATATACAGACGGTATAAAATGAAACAGAACAGAATGGTGACCACATAGATCCTCATAGACTAGCAGAGCAAATAGGGTTTGTTCAATTGTATACATAGAGTTTTTCGCTTTACAATGTAATAAACATAAGAACATTATCACCCCAATACATTCAAGATGCTTGATGCATGCTCAGTAATAATAATAAAGTGCACGTGCAAGTTATGAATGCCACTGTCAATCAGACATAATGGCACACATTTACAATGGCAGGCTAAACATCAAGATGATAAATGATTTCAATCATTGCAATGCTATACACTCAATTACAGAGTATTCATACCCATATTTGCTGCAGAGCAAAATATTACTCCTTAAGTCTCAATGGCTAGAGGTCACCCATGGAAAAATTAGCCCCGACGCAGCGTTTTGCTGGTCTAGCTTGGTAGCACCAACTTTCTCAAGGGGGTTAATCCGCTGTGCCTCTATTACTGACCCATTATATAGGCTGCCTGATATTGTGTCCTCTTCCCGCCACCTCCACTCGCCCTGTGCGTCAAACCGGATGTGCATCAAACCGGAAGTGACGAAACAGCCGCGTGGCATATTGCGCATGCGCGAGGATCGGGACGTGTCACATGGTTCCCGCGCATGCGCACAGCGCTTATTGATGCTGCTCCGCTTAGGATGTTGAAATATGTTTAGTGCAACAACTCCATTCCTGTGTATGTGAATGGTCCATTTACACCGGCCACAGGAAGGTAGAAACCGGCAGGCATTGGACACAATTGTGCCTGTTGCCTTGAAAAGACCACAATGTGGCGGCGTGTAATTCAGGACTTTCCTTCCTTCAGGGAAGACACAGGAAGGAAAATCCTTAATTACACGCCGCCACATCGTGGTCTTTTCAAGGCAACAGCACAATTGTGTCCGATGCCTGCCGGTTTCTACCTTCCTGTGGCCGCGTGTAAATGGACCATAAGTGTTCTTTTCCTAGGTTTGTGTATTGTCTATAAAGTTAGATTAAAAAAAAGACTCCCAGAGGCTGACACACAGGAAAGACCATGTGACTGTACCCAGTTTCCTGTGTCTGTGCATGAGAGGAGAAGCAGCCTGCTGATGCTGCACAAAGACACTTAAGATATGTATATTCCTGATTCCACAAAGCCTATCATATCTGTACCTGCTTATTGTAATTAAAGCTCTGTTGTGTTGTCAACTCACTTGAGAGTATCCTGAATAATCCGCTGCCAACAGGTTATAGGCCCAGCGTGCCACTGAACTCCAGGAGTGACGCAGAACACAGAGTCACACAGAAGAGTAATACAGCAACAGAAGCCTAAAGCAAAAGCAGCAGAGCAACAGAGAAGATGTCCACAAGCAGGGATCACTGCAAGTCCTCAGTGCAAAGTCTCACCAATCAGAATTATGAGTCCTGGAAATTCAAGGTGAAAATGCTGCTCATAAGAGAAGGTATGTGGAAATATACACAGGAACAAGTGCCTCATCCATTACCAGATTATTGGCTAGAGAAGGATCAGAAAGCACAAAGCACTATTTCCCTCAGTGTAGATCAGGGGTCTCAAACACGCGGCCCGAGGGCCGCATGCGGCCCCTGGGGCTTCACAATGCGGCCCGCGGCACCTTGGACAACTTAATGATGCATTACCCCAGTACAGGGGGCCGCTGCAGTCCCCACTGTGTGATGACGTCTGTCCACAGCACTAACAAGCTCTGCCACTCAGCAAGATCAATGCAAGCTGCCAGCCAATGAATGGCCCGCACCTGATGGCGGAATATGACGTCACATGCAGGCCTCTGGCTGGCAGATTGCATTGATCTTGCTGAGCAACAGAGCTTGTCTGAGCGGCGGCTGGAGGAAGTCATAGCACAGCGGAAGCCGGAAGTCAGCACAGCGGGGACTGCGGCGGCCCCCTGCTCTGGAGCGATGCATCATTAAAGTGAAAAATGTGTGACTGTGTGAGAGGGTGTGAGTGAGGATGTGTGTATAAGAAAGTGTGTGAGGTGTGTGTGTGTTTCAGTGTGTGTATGAGAGTGTGTGAGTGTCTGCATGAGGATGAGTGTGTATGTGAGTGTGGGGCATCACTATAAAAGTAGATCAGGATGGGGGACATACCTAGAAAAGGGGATCAGGATGAGGGACATCACTAGAAAAGGGGATCAGTATGGGGGACTTCAGTAGAAAAGGGGATCAGAATGGGCACATCACTAGAAATGGAGATCAGGATGGGGGACTTCAGTAGAAAAGGGGATCAGAATGGAGGACATTACTAGAAAAAGGGATCAGAATTGGGGACATCACTAGAAAAGGGGATCAGGATGGGGGACATTCCTAGAAAAAGGGATCAGAATTGGGGACATCACTAGAAAAGGGGATCAGGATGTGGAACATCACTACAAAAGGGGATCCGGATGGGGGACATCACTAGAAAATGACATTACTACAAAAGGGATCAGGATTTGTACTTTACTACATTGAGCAAAAAATTCTGGTATTACTAAAAATATCACTTAGTCCTACAAGAGATGCGGCCCCCCGCTATAAATGTTTTTCTATGTGCGGCCCACCAACCCAGCCGAGTTTGAGACCCCTGGTGTAGATGATGATCAGATTGTGCATATATGCAAGTGTGTAACTGCAAAGGAGATGTGGAATGAGTTAATGAGTTACAGAAAGTGCATGAAAGATCAAATCTCAGCAATAAGCTTTATCTCATGAGAAAACTGTACCAGTCTAAGCTAAGTGATGGCCAGAATATGCAGGACTATATAAGAAACACCCTAGAGATTGTGGAGCATCTCGGGATATTGGAGAAGAATTTAAAGACTTTCATGTTGCTGCACTAATATTAAGTGGTCTTCCAGAAACTTATGACACAGTTGTCACTACTCTAGATGTACGGCCAGATGATGAGCTCACACTAGAATATGTCAAAGGCATTTCTTCTCAGTCACAATTCTAAATGTCCGCAATCCTAAACCAGTTTGGACTGTCAGAATCCAAGGATGTGTTAACCCCAATGGATCCATCCTACTTAACCATCTCACCCCCGGGCCTATTTTGACCCTAAAGACCTTGTCATTTTTCTCTATTCTGACCAGTGTCCCTTTATGAGGTAATAACTCTGGAGCTTCAATGGATCCGAGCGATTCTGAGATTGTTTTTTCGTGACATATTGGGCTTCATGTTAGTGGTAATTTTAGATCGATAATTTTTGCATTTGTGAAAAAATCGAAAATTTTGCAAAAATGTTAAAAATTTAGCAATTTTAAAATTTTTAATTTTTATTCTGTTAAACCAGAGTTGTGTCCCACAAAATAGTTAATAAATAACATTTCCCACATGTCTACTTTATATCAGCACAATTTTTGAAAAAATACATTTGGGTTAGGAAGTTATAAGGGTTCAAAGTTCATCAGCAATTTCTCATTTTTCCAGCAAAATTTACAAAACCATTCTTTTAGTGACCACATCACATTTGAAGTGACTTTGAGGGTGTACATGACGGAAAACACCCAAAAGTGACACCATTCCAAAAACTGCACCCCTCAAGCTACTTAAAACTACATTCAAGAAGATTATTATTAACCCTTCAAGTGCTTCACTAAACTAAAGCAAAGTGGAAGGAAAAAAACATTTTATTTTAGCCTCAATGTTTTCATTTTCACATGGGCAACAGGATAAAATGGATCCTAAAATTTGTTGTGCAATTTCTCATACCTGTGGTGGTCATAAACCACTGTTTGGGCGCACGGCAGGGCTCGGAAGGGAAGGAGCGCCATTAGACTTTTTGAAAGGAAAATTAGCTCCAATTGTTAGCGGACACCATGTCACATAAGGAGAGTATGTAGTGTATGTCAGGTTGTGTGGTAGTGTAGTATACGTCAGGTTGGTGTGTGGTGTTTACTACATCACGTACACCAACATGACGTGTACCACATCACATGTACACTACACCACACACCAACCTGACGTACACTACACCACACACATCAACCTGAGTACACTAACACACACATCACAACCTGACGCACACACACACCAACCTGACGTACACTACACCACACACATCAACCTGACGTACACTACACACACACACACCTGACGCACACACACACCAACCTGACGCACACACACACCAACCTGACGTACACTACGTCAGGTTGGTGTGTATGGCGTAGTGTGTATCAGGCTGGTGTGTGTGGTGTAGTGCGCATCAGGTTGGTGTGTGTGGTGTACACCACACACCAACCTGATATGCACTACACCACACACACCAAACTAATATACACTTCACGACACACACCAACCTGACGTACACTACGCCATACACACCAACCTGACGTAGTGTACGTCAGGTTGGTGTGTGGGGTGTGCGTCAGGTTGGTGTGTGTGGTGTAGTGTATGTCAGGTTGGAGTGTGTGGGTTCTGTAGGGAATGTCAGAATGTGTTCAGTCCATGGACGGGTGATAGACTTTGAAGCAGTCTTTCGTGCACAGTCCACACAGTCCAGGTTTGTCAGGACAGGTTTCACATTGGAAACGGGTGTCCCTTCTTATCCCCCTTTTGTAGCAGACCCGGCACCTTTTCTGTGATCTTGCTGTCTTAGCTGTTTGCGGCACCTCACCAGGAAAATGTTACCCTGGTACCATGTGGGAAACTCAAGCTGGGGCACGCTCCTTCCTCACCTCCAAACATCAGGGCCTTTCTCACCGCCAAGGAGGTGTTGGTGTTCTGGCCTGCACATCGTGATAGCACGTATGCGTTATACAGTTGCCATTTGTAAGATATGCACAGCCAGTTTTTTGTACCCACACCATTGCCTTCCGCATGGCACTGTAGGGCTGGAGAACTTGATCAGAAAGATCATCTCCCCCCATGTGCTTGTTGTAGCCCAGGCCATAGTCTGGTTTGTGCAACTGTGCTGGGGTACCTCTAACGGTGGTGGCCGTGGTGCCGGGAACGTGGATTGTGGTCAAGAAAAAGATGTCCCTTTTGTCTTTGAACTTGACTACAACCATGTTGCCGCTACAATGGGCTCGGCTCTCACCCTTTGGGAGAAGCTGCCCAAATAGCAACAAAGGGAGACCCCTCTGGTTTCTGCACACAGTACCGCAAGCTGCGGTAACTCTGGCAGAGATAGATTGAAAGAGTGGGATGCTTGTGTAAAAGTTATCAACATGCAAATGATAGCCTTTATCTAGCACTGGGTGGACCAAATGCTACACTATTTCCCACTCACCCCCAGAGCAGGTGGACATTCTGGTGGCTGGATCCTACTACCCTTCCCTTGGTAAACGCTAAAGCTGAGTGTACCCCAAGGTACTCTCACACAGCTTATAGAGTGTGATCCCGTACCTGGCCCTCTTACTGGGCAGGTACTGACAGAATTGAAGCCTCCCTTTGATTTATATGAGGGTTTCATCCACACAAATTTCCCTTTGGGGAATGTAAACTTCAGTAAACTTGTTGCTAAAGTGTTCGATGACTGGCCAAATTTTGAACAGTCTATCAAAATTCGGGTCATCGCAGGGAAGGCTGTCCTCATTGTCCCTGAAATGGAGAAACTTGTGAATAACCTCAAATCGTTTGCGGGTCATCACCATGCCGAACACTGGAGTGTGATATAAAATATCAGTACTCCAGTATTGGCGAATTTCTGTTTGGTGCTAATTAAAGCTCCATTCTCTTGTCAACACTCTTGAGAGTATCCTGAACTATCCGCTGCCAACACAGGCCAACATTGTGTCTTATGCTTCATGTCCATGTGACGGTTCATGCATGAAATACTCAAACTATTAATTTTTTGGCCTCTACTCAGATTTTGTTTACAAATTTTGCAGATAACATCAGTTGGGTCATCCTTTGCAACCTGAAAAAAGGCCCAGGCTAGGCAAGGCTTAGCACCCATGTGACCTGCAGAGCCACCACGGCTTCTGCACAGAGGCAGAGTTGTGGCTGAGGACGCAGTTGTTGACGTGCTTCCAGGACTCCGTCTCTGTCCAGGAAGCCGCAACCTAACCTCGTCATCAGTAGCATCCTCCTCTGCTGAGCTCATCAACTGCCTGCCTGTGGGTTCACAGTAAGTGGGATCTCCAACCTCATCATCACCCTGTGTGTTCTCACACTCGTCATCCTCAGAGCCAACCTCTTCCTGCCCTGAGCGCAAAGTCAAGTTGTCATTCCAATCATGTATCTGAGTCTCATCATCATGTGCCTTATTGTCTCTACCAACAGGGGTTACAGTTTGGGAATGAGGGTCTACATTATGCTTGGACTCTTCTTCATCTGGGCCTGGGTCCGACTCACAAAGATTTTGGACATCAGTACAGATCATTTCCTCATCTTGACTCACTGAAGCTTTGGAGCAGACCTCTGATTCCCAGGCTATAGTACAAGTGAACAGCTCTGCAGACCCATCTGTGTTAACACATTGTCAGTAGGGCGGCTGGAGACTTGTCAGCTGTGAGTAAGCAAGTGCGATTGGGGTGACACCTCTGAGGTCTGGAGTGCTTGTGATATTGAAGTTGAGGTGGAGGAGAGACCACTTGATGAAGCGCTTGCTATCCATTGCAGCACCTGCTCTTTTTGGGCCTCATCTACAAGTTTTAGCAATGCTCTGCTGCGTAAGAAAGGGGTGATAGCAAATCGTCCACGAAAAGAAGTAGACATTTTAGTTTGGCTTGAAGACGGTATTTGTTCAGCAGATGTTTCTGTTACTTTAGCACCTACCCCACGGACACAAATATTTTTACCCTTTCCAACATGCCTATTCCCTTTCCCCCATCAGCAAACCTTTTACCACTCATATTTGAGTTAACTATGCATGTAAAACTAGTAGAGCTGAGTGGCCAAACAGTGGTACTACACTAAATAGATTTTGGTAAGGAGGTTTGGACAGATGCAGGCCCGATGCCAGCACCTGGCATACCCGGGCAGGTGCCGAGGCCCTGAAGAAGTGAGAGGGCCCACAGCTGTCTGTGAGCGGAAGCAGTAAGGAGACCCGTTCACAGACAGCTGCCATCTCTCGCTTTCTCCTGCTCTATACTGATCTATGTAATCTGTACAGAGCAGGAGAGAAAGCCCCGGGAGCTGAACTGAGGCTGAAGGACCTACCAGTTCAGTCATGTGACTGATCACATGACTGAAATCAAGGTACTAGAAGAAACTGCATCTGCTCAACTTCTGCAGCCTCCATGCAGCTCCCAGTGGCTCCTCTCTCCTGCTGGTCACCGATCCAGAAAAGCTGGATGAGGTAATATGTGTGCATGTATCTGTATGTACAGTTGTGGCCAAAAGTATTGACACCCCTGCAATTCTGTCAGATAATACTCAGTTCTTCCTGGAAATGATTGCAATCACAAATTCTTTGGCATTATTATCTTCATTTAATTTGTCTTCAATGAAAAAACACAAAAAGAATTGTCCTAAAGCCAAATTGGATCTAATTCCACCAAACATAAAAAAGGGGGTGGACAAAAGTATTGGCACTGTTAGAAAACTCATGTGATGCTTCTCTAATTTGTGTAATTAACAGCACCTGTAACTTACCTGTGGCACCTAGCAGGTGTTGGCAATAACTAAATCACACTTGCAGCCAGTTGACATGGATTAAAGTTGACTCAACCTCTGTCCTGTGTCCTTGTGTGTACCCCATTGAGCATCTGCTTCTGGGCACTGATTCAACCATGGAGGCCATTTCGAGACAGAATCCTACAAACTGTTCTAGTTGACACAGGGACTTGACACAGGGACACAAGCCTGTTGGAGCTCTGCTGCAGTGGAAGAGGGACTTACTTTGGATTTTCTAACCAACAAACGTTCCTCCTGAGCAGTGGTCTTGCGGGGTCTGCTGGACCTGGGCTTGTCAAACACATCTCCACTCTCTTCAAATCTTCTTTTAATTCTTTGTACTTGACGCTGAGACACATTAGAGGTGCCAGCCACCTCTGCAGTGGATCTGGTCTTCAGCCTCTTGATAATCAAGGCTTTGGTGGCAGGGTGGATGTTTGGCATGTTGTCAGAGCTCAAGTTGCAGTTCAAGTGAAGGTCTGGGGTGCTGGGTTTCTTTTTATACACACCCACTAATTAACCCATCATTTACTGAGCACAGGTAAGGATGTAAACTAGGATTTGGTGCATTATATGACCAGGCAACAAAACTTTTGTCTTGCCAAAATCTGACCATTCTGTGTTCATTAAATGATCAATATTTCAGCATTGATGCCAATTTATTTTCTTAACCTAAACCAAATTTCAGAGGGTTTCAGCTTTCCAAAGAGTAATTTATACAACCAATGGATGAATTTAACGTCAGATTCTAAGCTTTTATTTACATAACATGGATAACCGACAAACTTTTGTCAGGGACTGTATATCTGTGTGTCATATCTGTGTGTCTGTATATCTGTACGTGTGTGTGTCTGTGTGTATATCTGTATGTGTGTGTCTGTGTGTATATCTGTATGTGTGTCTGTATATCTGTATGTGTGTGTATATCTGTATGTGTGTGTATATATGTATGTGTGTATATCTGTATGTGTGTGTATGTATCTGCATGTGTGTATATCTGTATGTGTGTGTGCCTGTGTGTGTATATCTGTATATGTGCGTGAGTATGTCTATCTGTGTGTGTATACCTGTGTGTGTATGCCTATATGTATATCTGTATGTGTATCTGTATGTGCATGTATTGTGCATTCAACAAAGCTGTGTGTGTTTGTATGTGCATGTATTGTACATGTAGCAGAGCTGAGTATATAGTGTCCATGTAGCAGAGCTGTGTGTATCTGTATGTGCATGTAACAGAGCTGTGTGTGTTTGTATGTGCATGTGGCAGAGCTGTGTGTGTTTGTATGTGCATGTATTGTGCATGCAGTAGAGCTGTAAATGCCTATGTGTATATCTGTATGTGTATCTGTATGTGCATGTATTGTGCATGTAACAAAGCTCTGTGTGTTTGTATGTGCATGTATTGTACATGTAGCAGAGCTGAGTATATAGTGTCCATGTAACAGAGCTGTGTGTATCTGTATGTGCATGTAACAGAGCTGTGTGTGTTTGTATGTGCATGTATTGTGCATGCAGGAGAGCTGTGTGTGTATCTGTATGTGCATGTAACAGAGCTGTGTGTGTTTGTATGTGCATGTATTGTACACATGAGCAGAGCTGTGTGTTTGTATGTACATGAAAGAGAGCTTTGTGTGTGTTTGTACGTGCATGTATTATACATGTAGCAGAGCTGGGTATGTAGTGTTCATGTAGCAGAGCTTTGTGTGTCTATATGTGCATGTATCGGGCATGTAGCAGTGCTGTGTGTGAGTGTTAAAGGGGCCCACTGAGACTCTTTCGCCCGGGGCCCACAGAAATCTGGAGCCGCCCTGGGCAGATGCAATACAAAAGTGTTTTCTGTTCTGTGTGACGGTAGATTTCAACAGAACACTGTACCACAGCTACCTATCCAAACACTGCTACTAGTCAAAAAGGTTTTGCTTGGCTAGATGCAGTAAAAAAAGGCTATTAAGCACAGGCGGTGTAGCTTTCCTCACAACAGTGCTACATCAGTTTCTGGCACACACCACTACTAGCCAAAATGGATTTACTTGGCTAGATTTGGCCAGATGCTGTAAAAAGATGCTTGCATATCAATGGAACAGACCTATCTGACATGTGACATACCCAGCCAATGACACAAGCCGTTGTGTGCAAAAAGTGCACTTTCCTCTATGCGTGCTGATAGGCTGAAAGATCGGACCACCCACAGTAAGCGCGGGAAGGAAAAAAATGGAGATCTGCATTATTTGACCACAGACGCCTGCCCAGCCCCCCCTCCCCCCACTATAACGTTGAACAAAAGCATTTCTGTGAAAAGTCAGTAACGCTTTAGGTCAACGAACCGTTATCAAACACAACCTTGAATTACCGTTTTTTACCAAATCGTTCGCATTTCTTGAATGACTCGAGCATCGCCCGAAACAGGTCGAATTTGAAATTGGTGAAATTGTTGGATTGAGCATCGCTCATCTCTAATTGTAAGTTCTTGTAACAGTCTGGAGAACAGTCAGAGCTCTAGAATCAGAAGAAGTTGTTTCCAAAAAGTTTAAGCTACCGAAGATTTAATGAGGACGACATATGAAGTCTTTAAAATGATGAAGACGTCCCTGCGACGTGTTTGGTACCACCACCTGTTCATCTTCATGTGCAATGTGATTCTCCATTAGAATGAGCGCTGCGCTGTGTATCAGGGGTCCAATAATTCCTGCTTGAATCTAATTGATTGGGGCCGGAGTACAACAAACTCATAAACGGCAGAAAAGAGCAGTAAACAACTAATACGACGGCGTCTCCTGTGCCGCCACCGTTACTGCTCTCCGAACAATTGTCTGGCATCTGGCTCTAGGAAAACCTGATCTCTCAATAAAACTGAAGTATTTTAACTATTCTGTGCCTGAAACCTTCAGAAATGCAACTTAATGGACAATACTGAAGATAACGAGGAACATTTCCCTGGTGATGAAGACACGGCTCGTACATAGTCTGGTCTGTTCTGTAGGAACATTTCCCTGGTGATGAAGACACGGCTCGTACATAGTCTGGTCTGTTCTGTAGTAACATTTCACTGGTGATGGAGACACGGCTCGTACATAGTCTGGTCTGTTCTGTAGTAACATTTCACTGGTGATGAAGGCACGGCTCGTACATAGTCTGTTCTGTAGGAACATTTCCCTGGTGATGAAGACACGGCTCGTACATAGTCTGGTCTGTTCTGTAGTAACCTATGGAGGTGAAACATGGACGATAAAGGAACAAGACAGAAGAAGGATCAACGCCATCATAATGTGGAGCTGGAGAAGGACGTCATCAGTACTATGGATTGCTGCATGTGTCCGTTATGCGTTTCATTGCTTCCCTGTTTGTTCAGATTATTTGCTATGTAAGGACCTTTGGTGATGTAAACTCTAGGTGTCAGCAATCCATTGACCCCAACACCCAGGTTGATCATTTCCCTCAGGGTCCCTGAGAATTCCTAATATCCACTGGCTTCATGTTCTATCCCTGGTAATTTATGGACATCTGTCACATAGTGCCTGATATCTAGTGATCTTGTGCCATACAGTACATGGTATCTAATGGGCCTGTGCCTCATAATCCCTGGTATCTAGTGGATTTGTGTCTAGTGATGAGCGAGCGCTATCATGCTTGATATTGATAATGAGCAAGTCGTAAGCTGGGACATGCTCAACCCGAGTACTAAGTATAATGGAAGTCAATGTGGAACTCATCTCCTGTTTTCAAGTACCGAGCACCTGAGCATGATAGTGATTGCCCATCATTATTTGTATCATATAGTCCCTGATATCTAGTGTACCTCTGCCATAAAGTCCCTGATATCGAGCAGACTTGTGTCATATAGTCCCTGATATCTAGTGGACATGCAGCATACTGTCCCTGACATTTTAGTGCACATCTGCCGTATAGCACCTGGTATCTAATGGACATCTACCATATGGCACTGGTATCTAGTATGCATCTACCATATATCATCTGGTATCTAATGGACATCTGCCATATAGCACCTGGTATCTAGTGTACATCTGATATATAGCATCTGGTATCTAATGGATGTCTGCCATATAGCACCTGGTATCTAGTATACATCTGCTATATAGCACCTGGTATCTAATGGACATCTACCATATAGCACCTGGTATCTAATGGACATTATCATATAGCACCTGGTATCTAATGGACATTATCATATAGCACCTGGTATCTAATGGACATCTACCATATAGCACCTGGTATCTAATGGACATTACCATATAGCACCTGGTATCTAGTATACATCTGCTATATAGCACCTGGTATCTAATGGACATCTACCATATAGCACCTGGTATCTAGTATACACCTACCATATATCATCTGGTATCTTATGGACGTCTGCCATATAGCACCTGGTATCTAGTATACACCTACCATATATCATCTGGTATCTAATGGACGTCTGCCATATAGCACCTGGTATCTAGTGTACATCTGATATATAGCATCTGGTATCTAATGGACGTCTGCCATATAACACCTAGTATCAAGTGTACATCTGCCATATGGCACCTGGTATCTCGTGTACATCTGCCATATAACACCTGATATCTAGTGGACGTCTGCCATATAGTCCCTGGTATTTGCCATTTAGTTATTGGAATGTAGTGAATTAGTGCCACATAGTCCCTGGTATCCAGAGGTGTATCTAGGTTTTCTGGCACCCGGGGCAAGACTTCAGTTTGGCGCCCCCCTCCCCCTTTGGTTCACATATATTCCCCCCACTCTCTCCCCCCAGTTTGGTCCCATTTCCCTCTCCCCCCTCCCCCCCAGTTTGGCTCAAATATATGGCCCCCACCCTGTTCCCCCTTGTTTGGCTCACATATACTGCCCTCTCGCTGTCCCCCCAGTTTGGATCACATATTCTCCCACCATCATCTCCCCCGTTTACTCCTCATACTCCCCTCACCCTCTCCCTCCAATTTGCTGCTCACACACACCCTCCCCAGTTTCCTACTCACACTCTCCCCCCCAGTTTGCTGCCCACATTCCCCCCCACCCCCCCAGTTTCCTGCTCACACTCCCCCCAAAGTATGCTCATGTTCCCCCCCACCTTCCCCCAGTTTTCTGCTCACAACCCCCAATTTGTTGCTCTCACGCTCCCCCCACTCTGTCCCCCTTCTCCTAATTACATTACTGCTCAGTTCCTGGAGCGGTCTTCAGCCTTCTGCCTCGGTGCCTCTGCTGTGACGTCAGCAGCGTGGTCAGGTGATCTGATCACGCAGCTGACTGAGCTGAGGACCCGGAAGTGCGGGAAACAGGGCGGCAGCGGCTGAAGACACTGCTTCCATGGTACAGGCGTCTGATAGATGCCTGTACATGGACTGCAGGAGCCGGCAGCTGCAGAGAGAATAGCCGACTCCCACAGCGGGGGGAAGGGTGCAATATGTGGTCGTGGGGGAGACTCCTCAGCCGCTGCAGCAGGAGGCTTGACAGCGCCCCCTGCCTGCTTGCGCCCGGTGCAAATGCAACCCCAGCCCCCCCCTAGATACGGCCCTGCTGGTATCTATGACTCTATAGTTCTTTGGGTTACTGCTTCAGACATTCCCTTGTGTCTAGCTGTGTAGTAACCATTTCTTGTTGCCCAGTGGTTAATACTTCAGTCATTTGAGACCAACTAGTAGATGACCAGGTTGCTGGTTCACGGCGACAAATAGCACAGGTGATGTGTTGTCTCCTATCCCTGGATTTTCCATAGTTTGTTGTCCATGTTCCTATTGCTAGTGATATATAGTGGGGAAAAAAGTATTTAGTCAGCGACCAATTGTGCAAGTTCCCACATTAATAAGATGAGATCGGCCTGTAATTGACATCATAGGTGACCTCAACTATGAGAGACAAAATGAGAAAACTAATCCTGAAAATCACATTGTCTGATCTGGAAAGAAATTGTTTTCAAATTTTGGTGAAAATAAGTATTTGGTCAATAACAAAAGTTCATCTCAAACCTTTTTTCTATCTCCTTTGTTGGCAATGACAGAGGTGAGACGTTTTGTGTAAGTCTTCTCCAGGTTGGCACACACTGTTGCTGGTATGTTGGCCCATTCCTCCATGCAGATCTCCTCTAGAGCAGTGATGGTTTGGGGCTGTCACTGGGCAATACAGGCTTTCAACTCCCTCCAAAGGTTTTCTATAGGGTTGAGATCTGGAGACTGGTTAGGCCACTCAAGGACCTTGAAATGCTTCTTATGAAGCCGCTCCTTCATTGTCCTGGCGGTGTGCTTGGGATCATTGTCACTGTGAAAGAACCAGCCATGTTTCATCCTCAATGTCCTTGCTGATGAAAGGAGGTTTGCACTCAAAATCTCACAATACATGGCAGTATTCATTCTTTCATGTACACAGATAAGTCATCCTTGTCCCTTGGCAGAGAAATAGCCCCAAAGTATGATGTTGCCACCCCCATGATTCACAGTAGGTTTGGTGTTCTTTGGATGCAACTCAGCATTCTTTCTCCTCCATACACAAGAAGTTGTGTTTCTACCAAACAGTTCTACTTTGGTTTCATCTGAACATATGACATTCTCACAATATTCTTCTGGATCATCCAAATGCTCTCTAGCAAACTTCAGACGGACCCAGACGTAATGGCTTCAGCGGGGGACAGGTCTAGCACTGTAGGATCTGAGTCCCTGGCGGTGTAGTGTGTTACTGATGGTAGCCTGTGTAACGTTGGCCCTTCTCTCTGCAGGTCATTCACTAGGTCCCCCGTGTTGTTCTAGGATTTCGCTCACCGTTCTTGAGATCATTTTGGCCCTACATGGTGAGATCTTGCGTGGAGCCCCAGATGGAGGGAGATTATCAGTGGTCTTGTATGTCTTCCATTTTCTAATTATTGCTCCCACAGTTAATTTCTTCACACCAATCTGCTGCCTATGGCATATTCAGTCTTCCCAGCCTGGTGCAGTTCTACAATGTTGTTTCTGGTGTTCTCCGACAGCTCTTTGGTCTTCACCATAGTGGAGTTTGGAGTGTGACTGTTTGAGGTTGCGGACAGGGGTCTTTTATACTGATAACAAGTTCACACAGGTGCCAGTACTACAGATAATGAGCAGCGGGCAGAGGAGCCTCCAGTACTACAGGTAATGAGTGGAGGACAGAGGAGCCTCCAGTACTACAGGTAATGAGTGGAGGACAGAGGAGCCTCCAGTACTACAGGTAATGAGTGGAGGACAGAGGAGTCTCCAGTACTACAGATAATGAGTGGAGGACAGAGGAGCCTCCAGTACTACAGATAATGAGTGGAGGACAGAGGAGCCTCCAGCACTACAGGTAATGAGCGGAGGACAGAGGAGCCTCCAGTACTACAGGTAATGAGAGGAGGACAGAGGAGCCTCTTAAAGAAGAAGTTACAGGTCTGTAAGAGGCAGAAATCTTGCTTGTTTGTAAGTGACCAAATACTTATTTTGGACCAAAATTTGAAAAAAAAAAATGATTTCCCAATCAAAGTGATTTTCAGGATTAGTTTTCTCATTTTGTCCTCATAGTTGAGGTCCTATGATGTCAATTACAGGCCGACCTCATCTTTTTAAATGAGAGAACTTGTACAACTGATGGCTGAATAAATACTTTTTTTTCCCACTGTGACATCCTAGGTGACCATTGGTGTCTAGTAGCTTCTAATTAAACTGTGATATATAAAGAGTCCTGGTGTCTAGTGGTCTGCTTATAGGTTTCTAATGCCTGGTGAATTGTCGTTCAAGCCTCTTTTGCCTTGAACGTTGTGTTCCGGCCATTTTCTTCTGTTCAATCCTTAATGGTTTCTAACAAGATTGATGTTCTGGAACAATGACTCAGTGACCATTTACCTGGTGTTCACACATTATCAGTCACTGGTGGCTAATGATTGGTTTGTGTGGCACCTTAAAGATAGTCTGACAGAGTCCCTATAGTCTTATGTGAGGGGTGTCAAGCTCATTTTCGTAGGTCACATCAGTGTTACGGTTACATTCAAAGGGCCGCCTGTAATCACATGCAAAACGTCATGTTATAAATGGCACTATAATATTAAATAATAATAATTGTAAGGGCTCATGCAGATCTCCATGTGACACTGCAAGACATGGACTGCAATACACAAACTGGCCAAGGGCTATAAGAGAGCTGCCCGTGGGGTGTAAGTCCCACCACAAGCTTCACCCTCAGCTTTGCATACACCTCATATCACACCATAGGCATCCACAAATCATTACTGACCCCCAAAATCCCAACACAGGCCTTCCCCCAGAATCACACACCACCAAACTCCCACCACAAGCATCTCCCTGCATTATAGACCCCCAAATCCCATCATAGGTCTTCCCCAAAAGATCACAATATCCCCCAAATCATATCACTGCTGTCCCCAAAGCATCAGAACTCCCCAAAATTCCACCACAGGTATTTCCTCAGCGTTATAGACCCCCTAAAGCCCACTGCAGGCACTCCCCCACATTGTACACCACACAAATCCAACCGCAGACATACTTACACCATTGTATACCCCAAAAATCCCCTAACAGTCATTCTCCAGCATTACAAGCTGCCCAAAATACCACGGCAAATGTCAGATCACACAGCCCCTAAAATCCCATCAAGAGCATCCCTCCCTCATCGCCCACACTTCAAATTCCCCCACAGGCATAGTGACCCACAATTACACCAAAATGCATATCCATTGTAATATAGACCCATGAAATCCCACCACATGGTGTCTCCCCACATTGTAGACCGGACAATTTCCACCGAAGGTATCCCCTTGTAATATAGCCCCCCAAATCCCACCACAGGCATACACTCCGGCATTATGGACCCCCTTAAATCCCACAATACACATTCCTACAGCAGTATAATTCCCTCAAATCCTACTACCCTTTGCCCTTTTTCACCTGCAGCTTCTCATTGATGCAGTGAACAAGGGCTAAAGATGGGGAGGGTGCGTTACGTTCCTCCTGATTCCCAGCCACTTACTTGAATGGCGTGCTGCACTCCGGACCAGAAGTGACTGTTACGTACGATGAAGGCGAGCGTCCGGGGGTGGACCCACTGGATTGTGACACCTCCACCGAATAAAGGAGCTAACCTGGGAGGACCACCGAGACTTCTGCTAATACAACAGGAGGTGGCATTAGTTTTAGCTGATAGGCGGTCATGAAGCGCAACCCCTGCTGGGTCTAAATGCCACGGCAGCTCACACCAAAGATCAGCTCTTTCGAACTGGACTGGATAGTCTCTGGTTAAATACAACAGGAGATGAGCCTTAGCAGGAGCAGGGAGATGTGGACTGGAACCAGGCGTAGCAGGTGCAAGCAGTAGCAGACTGGTGTAGACAGGCGTGGGCCATGGCAGACAGATGCAGGCTGTAGCACACTGGTACAGAAAGGTGCAGGTCGTAGCAGACTGATGCAGTCGTAGGCTTAGGAGACAGGTGCAGACCATAGCGGATGGGTTCATGCAGGTGCAGGCTGTTGCAGGGTCGATGATGTTACACACATATTAGAAAAGGACACAGGAACACGGGCACAGAGTTCAAGGTACAAGGCAACTGATAAAATCCCAGGTACTAGGTACAAGGATAGGGACCTGTGTACTAGCAATATTTCTAGGGTATTAGGGTATGACCACGTTGCACAGGCACCTCCCAATTTGGGAAGGTTCCTGAAATACACTGTGTTTCTCAGCAATAGGCTGAGAAACATTTCTGGGATAAGGCACTTTCGCACGTGCGGCCTAAGCGTGTACTCGGAAAACCTGCAAGACAGACGCTGGGAGACATGGCCCGGGCGAGGAGACTGAGTACTGGCAAACAGTGCTGTACCGCTGGATGGGTGAGTAAGCCACGTCCGTCGGTTGTTACAAAAATGGTGGTTGTAATAGTCATGATGACAGACAAGATAAGATGAAATGACATCACACCTACAAGGAGCCCTTACATTCCAGCCTCTACCGTTTGTACTATGCATGGCAGCCTCTTAACGCATGCACAGTACAAAAAGAAATCCTATTTTCTGCCAGACACTATGGCCGGCAGAGAAAAGCTACAGGCAAGCAAGCTCGGAGGCCATATAAAGTAATGTGGTGAGTCGGATTTGGCCTGAGGCTCTTGAGTTTGACACTAATGTGACTTATGGGATACTTTGCAAAATCCTCAACCCACTGCTGCTCAATGACAACTGCTCGTTGTGCTAGATGCAGTGTGGGGAAAGGTTTCACAAGTTTCTTTGTAAAAGACCCAATTAATAAATCAATCAAAAACCATCAGGAAAACTATACAATGCTCAGTAAAAAGTCTCAGGATGATGCAAAATATAAAAGGTTGTTGCAAGTAAAAAATACTTTGTCCCATGTCATAAAGCAGTAAAAGAAAAGTGTCATTTTACTCTAAATAATTGGAGGAAAAATTATAATCTCTGAGCATAGGTGGACTATGAGGGCAATCTGGGCTAACACCCGGGGCCCAAAGCTCCAGGGGGGCCCATGGCCAGATGGTCCTCATTGTAATGTTTTGTGCAGCAACAGATACTCACCTTGCTCCCATTTCCCCGCTGTACATCTACTAAAAGATGATCGTGGGGTGGGGGCCCTCGCCTTCTAAACAGTCCAGGGCCCTGGCTAGTCTTCATCCGCCCCTGTCTTTGAGCCCTGGTATAGGATAGAAATCGTGAAGAAGGAGACGATCATTCGGAGGGGATTCATTTTCGGAATCTTTCCCAACATCTCACTGCACAAATGTTTAATTATCATCCAGAAATGATGGGAAAGTGATAATTGACAATGAAAGATTTATCAAAAGCTCCTCTCAGCGTGGAGAATGTAATTGCTTCCATAACTGCCATCTAGGGAACCAAAAATGTCTCTGTTATAACTTACAGATTATAATAACGTAATTATCTATAATGGATGCCGTAACCCATCACCATGAGGACTTTATCTGAACAGAAATGATTTATCAGAGTTAATATTTTGAATTATGACAAGTGCCATGAAAAGGACCTTCAGATGGTCAGGTTACTTTCCTTTGGATGATGGAGGGTTCAACCTCACTCTGGGATTTCAGGCTTTTGTTCCACATTTCCACTTTGAGAAAGGTACGCAATGCCAGAGAAAGCATTCGTGACTCCCAGGGCGACTGTAACTCAGTGTTGAAAGGTCCAGAGTACAGTAAAGAAGGGTTAAGCCAGGGCACAAAACCCTCCCGTTACTGGAAACGCAAGGAGAAAAAAGAAGCCGTGCCAGCTGAACCATCTGAAAGATTGGGGAAGTCAAGTTGTCATCCCCTGTTTCTGTTACTGGTGTGAATTCCCTTCCAGATTTGGAGGAGATCAAGAAGGAAGATGGGGTGATGTAGCCTGTAGGAACCTGCGGTATATTGACAGCCAACCAAGAGGACCAGGACAGAGAACCAGCCTGGAAGTCGGAAGGGTGTTGTCTCCAGGGTCTGAACAGATAGACATGGCACAATGGTCGAGAAGGTAGACGACTCCCGAGACTCTGAGGATGAAGAGATGGAGGGTGTGAACCTTTCTGAAGCTGACACCCTGGAGACCCAAGAGAGGGATGAAAATGTGGCTGCCGATGCCCAATAGAGGGGTGACGTCGCAGAGGTCACATGTGAAGCGGTGGAGACCCCAGGACAAGGACAAACTGATGCTGCCAAAGTTACCAGCAGTGCTGCAGGGCTCCAAGACGTCGAAAATGCAGAAGTGGAAGAAGCTACTGGAGAAGGGAGGTATTAAGGGAATACCACCTCGAGTAATGCGAGCTCGGATGGTGCGGTAGATGTGACAGACGAAATAAGGGAGCTGATGGAGATGCTGCAAGTCCATTTCAAACAAGACAAGCTACTGAGACAGGTTGTCGAGAGTCGAGTAGATGCTTTGGAAATGGAGAGGTCTCAAAGAACTTTGCTGGAAAACGAGCAGTTGAAGCAGGAAGGGCTTCGGAGACGAGCTGCTGAGAGGCGAGTGACTGGGCTAGAAGATGAAGGCTCTGAGCTCAAAGGTCACCTGGCAACGTGCCAGTTGATGAACGAGGCCGCCTTGAAGAAGGTGTAGCGACCAGTGTCCCTCTCGAGCTGAAGGAGCTGAAAGTCAGTTGGCCCTGAGATCTGAGCAAGATGATCATCTGAGGACCACCAATAAGACTCTCTGTACAAGTGCCTCGTAGATGTACCCGAAGACTCGAGAGAAGAATGTGTCGAGCCCCAGGCCCTGGGGTAATCGGGTATAAGGCTCGGAGGGTTTGCGGAGATGTCACGGGTGGCGGTGCCTGAGCCCGTGGCCTGGGTGACACTTCAATAGAGGGGGGTATGTACAGGGGATAAGAGTTATTGTCATGTGATGCCACATGTAGTACCTGGTGAGGGATCACCAGCGCCGCCACAGTCCTCCGGAGGGCATGGTATCGCGGCAAGGATGGCAAAGCTCCCTACAGGTGGAGCTGGTCCTCCGGGGCAGCGTTGCTGTAAGCAAAGAGGTCAATGATAAATGGCACAAAGACACGGAGGCAAAGTCACTCTCCCGGGTACTTTACTGTAAACAGTCATCAGCATACAAGTCCACAGTTCAGCAAAAGTTGTTAAAGAAACAGGTAGCTCTATGGGTGGCTGCAAGTGGATGCCAGGTGGTATGGTGGTACCCGTGGTATGCCTTAGTTGACGAACCTGTGTCCTTTCTTCCCCGCCTAGGATGAGTCTATACCAAATTACTCCTTGAAGGTTGTCTTGGGGCTCACCTCCCTCGAAGAGAAGAAGCAGGCAGACCGCTCCATCTGGCAGGGTGCCGCAGCCGGTGAACAGACCGCAGCAGCCGGTTGACGACTTCAGAGGTAGACTTAATGTGAAGGTGCTAGCAAGAAAACCATGAGTATTAAAGAGTATATCTGCTGCAACACTACACACTGAGTATGTGAAATAGCATAATGGCTAACAATGAATGGCAGGGCTATATTCACATCTAACACAGATATAAGGAAAGGGACAAAACTTAAAACTGCTTGAGAATATAAAGAATCTTGAGAAAACTTAGCTTTAGCAGTGGCCATTGATAAAGTGCCCGATAACCGCGCCAAGGTGCTTGTCATCTTATCGGGTCCTAACCGCGGGCCTCTACTAGCGGAATACTGCTGCATGTGTGGGTTTTCATGCCTCTGTATGCAATTAAAACCAACATTGAGGGCATGTCCTGGACCTAGCTACAATAATATGATGGACTCAGCGTGGCTACAGGGCGAGGGAAGTGCACTGTCAAAAAAATAGTAACACTAATAATTAAGAAAGATTGGCATCACCTTAATGTGAAGGTGCTAGCAAGAAAATCTATGATGGAACATAAACATTAAGGAGCGCTCCACCGATCCCATAAATTTGCTAAAGAACTAAAACAACAAATGGAACCACACACGGCCACATGGCAACTTCTCCTGAAAGGTCAGCATAGAAAGAACTATAACTGGCACGTGGAGACTAAGGATGAGCTTAAATAAAAAAGGATGACAGCAAAGTACAGCAGCTGAGATTAGAGCTGTACGGAATCTCAGCAGATCGAGAAGAACCAATTAACCCCTTCAATATCAAATGAAAATGAATCGGTCCACGTGAATCACTAAGTGGATTCCAAAGAGAACATGCGATCTGCTAATTGCCGTGACCTTCTAAATCCCAGATTGTTAGCCTAAGGACACAACTGCTTGACAAATCAGCTGACTCCTTTTGACTTTTATTATGCAGCGGGGTCAGGGGGAAGGCAGAGCATCTTGAACATTTTTTCACATTAATCAGAGTACATTTTTTTATCCAGATTGTATGAAATCCGCCAGCTGATCCAAGCACTTCTGCATTGAGCAAATTTCTTTATTTTTGCTCTTCTCTACTCTAGACAAAACTAATATACCGTAATATATTTTGCCTCATGAGGGTCTAAAGGTGCAGACTATATCAAAGGGATCCATTTTTTGTATTATTCCCGCAAAGTCATGCTCAATGTTTGAGACATAACAGAGTGAATCAGTCTGGCAGGCAATGTACTCTCAAATCTGATTGTATATTGTGGGGTAGATAATTTGCAATGTATATAATGGCTAATATTTAGTGACATTTAATATATACTTACCTTAAATTGTCCATCATCCACTTCCATTTTGACGTCCCCGAATCCCACAATCCGCTGTGCCGCACCGGAAGTACGCCAACCGCAATATTGGAACATTCAAGTGATGGATGTTTCAATATGGCACCTGCTGGTGGTACCAGCCCCTTGTGCAGTACCATCAGTGGGACACCGACAGGACCCTCCGCTCGGACACCCCGCCAGACCCTCTGCCGCTGGACCCCCGCCAGCATCTGCTTCTGGACCTCCGCTAGTACCCGCCACCACCTGACAACACGGGCCAGATCCCGCCAGTGTCTGCCCACCCACCTCCGAGCAGTCATAGCTGCCAGGAAAGACCGCTGCTTGCGGCCTGTGCTGAAGTTGGGGTGCGGGCGCCCTCTGGTGGCGCCGCACCCCATCTCCAGCAACAGCTGCAAACCACAGTCTTTCCCGCTGGCTGTGACTGCACGGAGGTGGCTGGTTAAGCACTGGAAGGACACACACACACATACATACATGTACAGTACAGACCAAAAGTTTGGACACACCTTCGCATACAAAGTGTTTTCTTTATTTTCACGACTATGAAAATTGTAGATTCACACTGAAGGCATCAAAACTATGAATTATCACATGTGGAATTATATAATTAATTAAAAAGTGTGAAATAACAGAAAATATGTCTTATATTCTAGGTTCTTCAAAGTAGCCACCTTTTGCTTTGATTACTGCTTTGCACACTCTTGGCATTCTCTTGATGAGCTTCAAGAGGTAGTCACCGGAAATGGTCTTCACTTCACAGGTGTGCCCTGTCAGGTTTAATAAGTGGGATTTCTTGCCTTATAAATGGGGTTGGGACCATCAGTTTGTGTTGTGCAGAAGTCTGGTGGATACACAGCTGATCGTCCTACTGAATAGACTGTTAGATTTTGTATTATGGCAAGAAAAAAGCAGCTAAGTAAAGAAAAATGAGTGGCCATCATTACTTTAAGAAATGAAGGTCAGTCAGTCCGAAAAATTGGGAAAACTTTGAAAGTGTCCACAAGTGCAGTTACAAAAACCATCAAGCGCTACAAAGAAACTGGATCACATGAGGAGCGCCCCAGGAAAGGAAGACCAAGAGTCACCTCTGCTGCGGAGGATAAGTTCATCTGAGTCACCAGCCTCAGAAATCACAGGTTAACAGCAGCTCAGATTAGAGACCAGGTCAATGCCACACAGAGTTCTAGCAGCAGACACATCTCTACAACAACTGTTAAGAGGAGACTTTGTGCAGCAGACCTTCATGGTAAAATAGCTGCTAGAAAACCACTGCTAAGGACAGGCAACAAGCAGAAGAGACTTGTTTGGGCTAAAGAACACAAGGAATGGACATTAGACCAGTGGAAATCTGTGCTTTGGTCTGAGGAGTCCAAATTTGAGATCTTTGGTTCCAACCACCTTGTTTTCTGCGATGCAGAAAAGGTGAACGGATGGACTCTACATGCCTGGTTCCCACCGTGAAGCATGGAGGGGGAGGTGTGATGGTGTGGGGGTGCTTTGCTGGTGACACTGTTGGGGATTTATTTAAAACTGAAGGCATACTGAACCAGCATGGCTACCACAGCATCTTGCAGCGGCATTCTATTCCATCCAGATTGCGTTTAGTTGGACCATCATTTCTTTTTCAACAGGACAATGACCCCAAACACACCTCCAGGCTGTGTAAGGGCTATTTGACCAAGAAGGAGAGTGATGGGGTGCTACATCAGATGACCTGGCCTCCACAGTCACCAGACCTGAATCCAATCGAGATGGTTTGGGGTGAGCTGGACAGCAGAGTGAAGGCAAAAGGGCCAACAAGTGCTAAGCGTCTCAGGGACCCCCTTCAAGACATTTCCGGTGACTACCTCTTGAAGCTCATCAAGAGAATGCCAAGAGTGTGCAAAGCAGTAATCATAGCAAAAGGTGGCTACTGAGGAACCTAGAATATAAGACATATTTTCAGTTATTTCACACTTTTTTGTTAAGTATATAATTCCACATGTGATAATTCATAGTTTTGATGCCTTCAGTGTGAATCTACAATTTTTATAGTCAAATAAAGAAAACTCTTTGAATGAGAAGGTGTGTCCAAACGTTTGGTCTGTACTGTACTCACATATATGCACACATAGACTTACATATATAAACACACAGTATACTGTCCCCACACACACTTACACATGCACGCACTTACACACAAATACACACATACACAGGTACATACATAGAGTATAATGTCCCCACATACACACACATGCACGCACATACACGAACGTGCATACACACACACGCAGATATACACATGCAGATATACACACACATAAACACGCATACACACAGTATAATGTCCCCACACACACCTACACATGCACGCACATACACACATGCAAGCATGCACATACACGTAAACACACATACACAAATGCATACACACACAGTATAATGGCTCCGCACATGCCCGTGCATACACACATGCAGATATACACATGTAGATATGCACATACACACACGCACATACAAACACATATGCGCACACAGTATAATGTTCCCACACGCACATACACATGCACGCACATACACACAAATATACATATACACATAGTATAATGTCCCCACACACACATGCAATCACTGCATGCACATATATACACACATGCAATCATGGACATGTCGCGTTCCTGGTGCAGACGAGAATGTATGATTTGTGCGCATGCATCCGCATGCGTACAAATCATACATTGCAGTGAATGGGTGCACACGCCAATCTGCACCCGAGCGCAGGTGTGGCACCCCAGGGGTTAATGTGCCACAGTAACATCAACCAGGGTTAACTCCCCACACAACCCACAACACTACACTAGCGCCTCCAGGCCAGAAGGGGGAGCTAAAGCAGCATTTTTGTTAGACATTAAAAGGTATCACAACTACAAGATTTGTATCTTGTTTCTCACACTGAGAGCAATCAACATACCCTCCTGTGACGCACTCGTTGCGGGGCGCCACACTCCCCCTTGGGAAATTACGCTTGTCCCCAAGTGTCACGAAACCCCAACATTACAGAGAATTTTTGCATTTTTATTATAACAGGTAATAAACACTTTTATTAATAACAGGTACGATTATTTGTTTTCTTCCCTAAGGGAGGCGCATGGCTTAGAACGTTGCAAACAAAACACTTCTATGCAAAAATAAACGGGTTAACCATTGCGGACCCGGCGGGCGGGTAACTGTTCTTAATGTAAGTCCAGGCTTTACTGCCGGGCCGCTCTGCTGGCATTCTAACAGGAAAAGTGTCTATGACAAAGTCATTTTTAAAGTTCAAACACGGTTGTTGAGTTTAAGGGTGCAGACAACACTTTTTAACTCTGAGAGCATACCATCCCTCATAACCAGCATGGCGTTCATAAGTTATGGTCTCTCCACGGTAAAGGTCGCGGTCTGGATGTCCCTTTGGTAAGTGCGACTCAACGTCTCTACGACCCACAAAAATCTCCTCGTACACACCCTCCTCCCTGGCGAAACCCCACCCGGTAGACAGGTTAAACGAGGTGACTCCACCTGTCTTGCGGAGTTCCTCCAGTAACGGGGGTTGGCAGCGGGCCTCGGCGCCGGCTCGTCGGTTCGCCTGTTCTTGCGCCCACCATTCCACTCTACGGCACCGACGTACATCATCGTTGGACCGACACGGGGTGTGGACGTAGTCCCAGTGATGGGTAGGAAGGCGGCAGGTTCGGAGCTGGTGGTAGGTTTGCACCGGCAGCCGGACAAGTTGATCAGGGGAAGATGCCGCGGCAGCACCCGACCACTGGACCCGAGCTGCTTGCGCGGCAGGAGCTTTGGCGTCGTCCTCCTCTTCGGAACCAGCGTGGCTGAAGTCTTCAGGCTCGCTGTGGACCTCGTCGTCCTCTTCCTCCACTTCCTCGACTTCCTCGACGACCACATCGGGTTCTGCGGCTAACGGGGACTCTGAGTCAAAGTTCTCCTGATAAGTGGACTCTGGAGCTGTGGGGTCTTCCTCTGGTTCATCCTGCGGGGCTTCCAGGCTGCCCGCTCCCTCCTCTGCTGCCTCTGCACCGGTTAGTAGGGGTGCTTCCGCCCTGGTAACCAGGTAGGCCTCAAAGTGGTCAGCACCATCCTCCGGTTCTGGAGGGGAACAGGTCACAGTCTCTGAAGTTGGGATAAAACAGGTAGTGGGTCTCGGTTCTGGGACACAACAGGTTTCAGGCTCTGGCTCTGGAACAAGACAGGTCGTGGGCTCCAGTGTTGAAACGGGGCAGGTCGTGGGCTCCGGTGATGGAACGGGACAGGCATCGAACTCCAGTTCTGGAGTGGAACGGATCTTTGCTGGACAGCCCGATGCAATCGGCTGGCCAGACTTGCGCTCCAGCTGCAGATAGTCCATTCTGTTGTCTCCATCAGCCGCACCCTTAAGTCCTGCAGCGCAGTTTCCCAGAACTTGGGATCTCCATCGATTGTTAGGACGGGACCCGGATGGCCTATGGCTGCTCGAGCCTCCTCCTTGACCTCTCTCATCAGCTTGCGTAGTCTTAAACCGGCCATGTTCTTTCGTTGGAGAACCACACCCGTTCAAACTGGTAACCGCACTTGGAACAGAGTTGTTAGGAAAGCCTTGCCACACCGGTTTTCTGGTTGTTTTTGTAGTCCATGGGTGGGCTAAAGTCTTTGGCCCGCCCCCACAGTTGTTTCCAGCAATATGGGCGGACTTGGATTTTGGCGCCTCTGCCTTGGCTCTCCCACGAAGAGGGGCGGAGGCACACCCCTGGGCCAGCACATTGTGGTCCACATGGCGGGGTCCGCCATCTTGGTCGCCATCTTGACCCAGTGGTAAAAAGGTGGGAAAAGGTTGTTTCAGTCGAACAAAGTTCTTTTTGGTGAAATAAAATTTCTTTAAGCACACAATACCCGTTAGGGAATGGGCCTGCTCGTATCCTGTTCGTGACGCCAAACTCTGACTCACCGTAACCGGGTCTTCACGTCGCAGGCGTTTGCTTCTCCTGTCACGGTTCCGCGCCTGCGGCTGTGGGGCTCAGTGGTCCAGATCAATAGTAGTTGGCTGAATAGATAAGGGTTAGTTATTCTTGTCGTGATGCCACCTGCGGGACTTTCGGTGATTTCACCGGTGCTGCTTGGGCCTCCGGGGGATGTAAAGCAGCAAGATGGTACGCTCCCCACAGGATGAGCGGGAGTCCCCGGAGCCAGGAGCTGCACTTGATGTTGTACGGCAGCTTCGTAGTTACTAGCATGCGGAGTAAAGCAGTTCTGAAGAAGCACAGACACCAGTGTTCTGTAACGGCTCTTTTACTGCAACCGGTAGATGATACAGGGTATACAGGTAACAGGTAACGGACTGGGTGGACTTAGCAATGACCGGTGTTGTTTCAGAGCTCCGCAGTGTTCCTCCATTCTAATTATGTTCTAGTTTGGTTGCCGATGTCGCCTTAGTGCGCCAAGTTCGGGTACAAGGGGGCTACTTCAATTTCCCTGCCGGTGTATACAGCCCGGTGTGAGGGAGCCTGGGTCCTTTTGGTGGGTACTCCGCTGGCAAGATGGCTCTGATTGCGGCTGCGGTGGGGTGCTCCTAGAGAGCGGTCCCTCCACTCCTGCTTTGCTGAGCAGTGATGAACAACTTGCTAGCTTCGGAACCAGTGATCCAGTTATTGATGGGCGCGGGTGTATTTTCACCCGTTAGATGGTCGCCCAGGTTCCGGTTGTAGGGCACCGGGAATGGCGCCAACCGGTAGGTGGTCTGTAGGGCTGCACGGAACTGTGCAGAGCCCTCTTCTCCTACGTTCCTCCCCGACCACTTCTCCTTCTCCTTCTTCTACCTCTCCATTCTCCTACACTCTACTCCTACACTCCGCCCACCAGGACCTGATTGGCCCTCTATTCTGATGGTGCATGTAGGGTATGGAGCTCTGAGTATTAACCATGTCATTACTTAGTCGGAGAATATTGCATCTTCAGTCAGGAATGCAATACCCTCCTGTGACGTACTCGTTGCGGGGCGCCACACCACCCGTGGTGTTCGGCAATTGGATGGCTGACACTGCGATTCAGGACCACTGGGGCAGTTGGTGACGCAGCAAGGATGGTATAGCTCCCCACGGGTGGAGCGGGCCCCAGGGCAACTGGTACAGTTTATGAAAGGGTAGTGAACATTGGGGTGCAGGACTGAGGGTGCAGACAATTATTAGACAACACATGCGTGGTGGTTTCCTTTACCTTTTACTTGGTGGTTGAAGTTGCAGTCCAGGACTCTGACAACAGGTGTTCATGGAGATCCGAGCAGCCTGGAGACAATTGGGGATCCACCAGGCCATGTAGGATCGGAGGCCTTCCTTCTGCTCTGTCCTCTTTGGTCCTCACTGCCTAAAGTTATGCTGCCACACTCTTCCTGTGTGTTGGGGTCTCACCAGTATGGCAGGCAGCTTGAGTCTTTTACAGGTGCCGCTCCTCTGTTAGCGGCTTCGGGCTCTAGTGTGCTACTGTGCCACCGGCTGCTTGTTGAACCCAGGAGATCTGCAATCTCCTGCCCTCCGGATTTAGTTCCCGTACAACTACGGATTTCCGGCGTCCGGTTTCTAGTGCTTTCCGCTGGGGCGAGATGGTCACTGCTCCACTCCCCAGGTTCTCCTCTACTCTCCTCTTCCCTCTCACTAGTTCTCCACTGTCCTTCTACAAGCCTCTCAGTCTCTCTACTCTTCTGCTCTGGCTGTCGCTGTCTCTCAGACTTTCTTCCTACCACTCCCCCGGGCCAGAATTTATAGGGAAGCTCCCCTGAATCCGGGTGCAGAGGTCCCCCTTCTGGCCTGGAGTCGGGAATGTGTTGGATGCTGGTGTTACCTGGTGTGAGGACCCCTGCTTGCTTCCAGGCATGACATCACCCCCCTGTGAGGGAGGTAATGCCATTGTGGCAACCGGACCCCTGGGGTGCCACACTAGATCTGCATGATTTCTTCCAATCTCCTATCTCATGTTTCAGAGCTTACATGTGTAACATGTCAAAGTAAAGAAGTACGCCAGCAACCCAGTGAGTGCTACTCTTATCTTCTCTTTATGCAATTACCGTATATACTCGCGTATATTAGCAATTAGCAGAACTCAATCCGGTGGCCACGTCTGTAATCTCTGGCCGTCGAGCCCTGAGAACTGCTTCCGACATCCTCAGGTTTCAGTTTGATTAGCTGGCCTGGTGCGATGTCGACATTACGGCATAACGCCTATGTGACATCACTCCAGGCTGGTTAATCAAAAGAAGAGCCGCGGTTTCCAGGAGGTTGGAGGAGGCTCCCAGGGCTCATATCTGACCGACAAAAATGACTGATGTGACTGTCGGACTGGGTCTTGTGAAGTGATTTGCTTCAACTCTATTTTTCGGCAACATTAAAAGTACAAGCACATGGTGAAGCAATCCTATGGTTTGGTTCCTGTTGGCGAGTGTGAGGCAGTGCTCGCTGAACATAGTGGGGTGCACTCACTTGGCAGCAGAGTTTAGACACAGAACAAAGGTTTCTATATAAACAAGCCCATTTCCGCTTTATTATCTTACATAAACCATTTAGTGCAAATTAAATATACGCTGACCTTTGGCATTATACAACCGAAATGACACACCGTCCATCTCAATCGCAGGGTACACCCACACGGTTCTGGATACCTCCGCTGTTATGGTAACGCAGTGGAGGAATTGTACTTTCCAGACACTGACCGCAGTCATTATACAACCCCCTGTCTTTCAGGTGAAGGGCTGGCTACATACAGTTAGGGCCAGAAATATTTGGACAGTGACACAAGTTTTGTTATTTTAGCTGTTTACAAAAACATGTTCAGAAATACAATCATATATATAATATGGGCTGAAAGTGCACACTCCCAGCTGCAATATGAGAGTTTCCACATCCAAATTGGAGAAAGGGTTTAGGAATCATAGCTCTGTAATGCATAGCCTCCTCTTTTTCAAGGGACCAAAAGTAATTGGACAATGGACTCTAAGGGCTGCAATTAACTCTGAAGGCGTCTCCCTTGTTAACCTGTAATCAATGAAGTAGTTAAAAGGTCAGGGGTGGATTCCAGGTGTGTGGTTTTGCATTTGGAAGCTGTTGCTGTGACCAGACAACATGCGGTCAAAGGAACTCTCAATTGAGGTGAAGCAGAACATCCTGAGGCTGAAAAAAAAGAAAAAATCCATCAGAGAGATAGCAGACATGCTTGGAGTAGCAAAATCAACAGTTGGGTACATTCTGAGAAAAAAGGAATTGACTGGTGAGCTTGGGAACTGTAAAAGGCCTGGGCGTCCACGGATGACAACAGTGGTGGATGATCGCCGCATACTTTATTTGGTGAAGAAGAACCCGTTCACAACATCAACTGAAGTCCAGAACACTCTCAGTGAAGTAGGTGTATCTGTCTCTAAGTCAACAGTAAAGAGAAGACTCCATGACAGTAAATACAAAGGGTTCACATCTAGATGCAAACCATTCATCAATTCCAAAAATAGACAGGCCAGAGTTAAATTTGCTGAAAAACACCTCAAGAAGCCAGCTCAGTTCTGGAAAAGTATTCTATGGACAGATGAGACAAAGATCAACCTGTACCAGAATGATGGGAAGAAAAAAGTTTGGAGAAGAAAGGGAACGGCACATGATCCAAGGCACACCACATCCTCTCTAAAACATGGTGGAGGCAACGTGATGGCATGGGCATGCATGGCTTTCAATGGCACTGGGTCACTTGTGTTTATTGATGACATAACAGCAGACAAGAGTAGCCGGATGAATTCTGAAGTGTACCAAGACATACTTTCAGCCCAGATTCAGCCAAATGCTGCAAAGTTGATTGGACGGCGCTTCATAGTACAGATGGACAATGACCCCAAGCATACAGCCAAAGCTACCCAGGAGTTCATGAGTGCAAAAAAGTGGAACATTCTGCAATGGCCAAGTCAATCACCAGATCTTAACCCAATTGAGCATGCATTTCACTTGCTCAAATCCAGACTTAAGACGGAAAGACTCACAAACAAGCAAGACCTGAAGGCTGCGGCTGTAAAGGCCTGGCAAAGCATTAAGAAGGAGGAAACCCAGCGTTTGGTGATGTCCATGGGTTCCAGACTTAAGGCAGTGATTGCCTCCAAAGGATTCGCAACAAAATATTTAAAATAAAAATATTTTGTTTGGGTTATGTTTATTTGTCCAATTACTTTTGACCTCCTAAAATGTGGAGTGTTTGTAAAGAAATGTGTACAATTCCTACATTTTCTATCAGATATTTTTGTTCAACCCTTCAAATTAAATGTTACAATCTGCACTTGAATTCTGTTGTAGACGTTTCATTTCAAATCCAATGTGGTGGCATGCAGAGCCCAACTCGCGAAAATTGTATCACTGTCCAAATATTTCTGGCCCTAACTGTATACAGTCTCCTGACAGTCCACATACCTGGGACAGCTGCCTCACTGGAACCACCACCAAGCATCTGTCTTAAGGTCACGTCAAACCTGCGGCGGCGACTGGCGGGAGCGCGCACATTTTTGGCGCCCCGCCAATGTCGCCGTCCCCCATTTACATGGGGCGACACCGCCGGCGGCGCACCGGCGATCTGACAGGCGGCATCGCCGCCAGGGTGTCTCAAAACCCCAGTGGCGATGCAGTACAATGGGAGCCATAGGCTCCCGTCACCTGTCTGATCGGCGTCGCCCATTTACATGGGGCGATGTGCATACATCGCCCCATATCGGCCGCCTGGTTTCAGAGCACTGCTCTGAAACCAGGCGACCACTCAAATGCATCGCCCTCGCCCAGTCACATTGGGTGACGCATTGGCGATGTCGGCGGCGATAGGCCACGCCCCAGCATCGCCATAAAAATCGCCGCCAATATCGCCAGGTGTGACGGTACCCTTAAGCTTCAGACTGACTCCTGTCAGCCCAGGTTCCCAGTAGGTCTGTAGCTTCCCAGCCTCAGAGCCCTCACACTCTGCCACCACACGGTCTCCTCATCATGTGTTCATCCAGTAAGTCTGCAGCTCGCAGGACCTGGCTGACATCAAAGACATGTGACCAGAGAGAAATCTCATTAGAACCGAAGAGATACACCCATGGGAGGTATGTGGTTAGTCAGACCCACCCAGCTCTCTGACTAATCTGTAAAAGCAGCACTTAACACATTCAATAAGAATCCTGGCACTACAAGTCCCAGCAAAACTATCTTGTTTTCCATCTGTGCGTACATACCAGCCATTTACACTATTGCCAGTCAACACTTCACAGGAGCCAGTGTATTCTTTATAAATTTTACAGGAGGAGGGCAATAAGTGACATTTGGTCTGTCTGAGTCTCTCCGGTGAAGAATAAAAAATATTACGGCTTATGGAAGGCTGTAAGAAATGCAAAATATTGCTGTTTTACTCAAGGGGTAAATATGACTAAGCTGACATAATGAACAGCCAAAATGTTATTATTTGACGTGATCAGTAACAGGGGCGAGGTTCGTGACCGGAGCGACAATCCGGCCCCGGATTTTACGACTGGGATCCTACTATAAATATTTATGAAGCGAACTGATAACCTTCACATCAAAAGTACTCCTCCGCCAGAACCCCCGCCATATTGTTGCCAGCGAGAAGTGCCAGCGCTGACGCCTGATGGAAGGAGACATTTAAATGTTGATGATTTTACACCCCGCTCATCTTGCTCGGTTTGTTTTGTCTGGAAGACGTTGGCAAACGTGGAATGGCAGTAATTGCTTCTTAAAGTATAGCCGTTGCCAGGAGACATGGGACCGAGCGGAGAATATGTGATGGCATGAAAGCTGTCAGTTCACAGAAGTGTAGGTCACCGGGTGAAGCGAAGACCTCGCCTATTCTGATGCCTGAAATGACGGATGATATTTCCACAACCTAATGAGAAATAACATGGTGGCAAACATCCGGCTGAACTCGCTTGATCGGGCATTCCTTCAAATCACTTCAAATAAAGAAAACATAAGGCAAAATTGATTGTAGGCCTCATTTTGCCTTTTATTACCCACAGCAACCTATCACAGCACAGCTTTCTTTTCTTAAACAGCTGCAATAAAATGAAAGCTGCCCTGTGATTGGTTGCTAAGGCGTCACGTGTTGACTGCTCTTCAGTTCACGGTAATTTCTACTCCTCCTCCTTAAGAACTCCTCCTCTCCTCCCCCCTCATCTCATCCTCCCACAACCGCATACAAGACTTCTCCCGCGCCTCCCCTAGACTCTGGAACTCTCTCCCCCAGCACGTCAGACACTCGCCTACCCTCAAGAGCTTCAAAAAGAACCTGAAAACTCATCTATTCCAAGAAGCCTACAACCCATGATGAGACCCAGCGCCGCTCCACCAACTGCTTGGCACTCCCCCCCCCTATCGTGTCCTCCCCCACTCCCGTAGACTGTGAGCCCCCGTGGACAGGAACCTCTCCCGTCGTGTATCAGCAAGCACTGACTGCTCATATGTACTGTACCTGTCCTTGTTACCCCCACTCCTTATGTAAAGCGCCATGGAACCAATGGCGCTATATAAATAAATAATAATAATAATTTCCTTTCGTTCTTTCGGGGTTAATGCTGAAGCTGCTGTTGCTGTCTGTGTGGTGGGCAGCTCTGCTTTGGAAGTATGGGTTTATAAGGTGACCACACCCCCAGCCATTAAGTAGCCTCCTCTTCCTCCAGATGACATCTTGACTGATTGAGCTGAATACGTTCTTGCACTGCTCGAAGTTTCTTTGGGCTTTACCTATTGGAAGTTGCTGCTTATCCCTCCCTGTTGGGAGGTGAGAGGGAGTAGTACAGGGCTAGTTGAGGAGTATAGGGTAAGGGTGGTGGCCAAGACCTCCTTGCCATCTGAGTTACCTCAGTCCAGGGCCAGACTAGCTTACAAGGTTTTTTTGCACGTTATGCCATCGTGCTTCTTTTCACTCATTCGGTACAAATGTGTAATAAGGGCAACAGAGGGAATTTACAGTTTTTATAAATCTGCCCACTAGGCCTCACGGTACTACTAATGTGAGTAAAGGACAATTGTGTAAGCTGAGTAGTGAGAAGTTCGGACCAGGATACGGCGGGTCACAGAGCAGAGACAAGATCAGTTTCAGAATATTAGATCTTTATACTAAAAAGGTGTTTGGATGGCAATCTCCACCAAAACAAATCAATGTAATATCCTCCGGTCCAGATTCACCAGGACCACCATTCCGCCCAACAACGGTGACACAAAATGCCACGGAATTTGTGCTGGAAATTTACCTAAAATATGCCCTGCCTAGTACAGGGGCACAAAAACTACTCTAATGACGCAGTGAGAATTACTGGGTGGACAGAACGGCCAGTCAGTGGGTCAGCACAGTAGTTCACAATCTATACAAGAATTCTAATCTTCCCCTCCCTTGAACCCTCATAAAGCAAAAGGTTACCCGAGTGCCACACAAAAACACTGACTGCAGTCTTTACTGGGGAAAAGTTCAGTTCTTTTCTCATTGGCTGCAGCCTACCTAACCTAGTTTGGTGCCAAAGACTAGATTTTGCGTGCACACTTCCCGCCAAAGATGTCCACAGTGGGGCCTGAGCTCAAGTTTTACGATTAGATGGTTTCACGGTCCTGGGGGACGGGCCGCGGGTCTTCACTTGGCATGACCATGGGAAATCTGTTATTGGTTATCGACAGTCCCCGGACCAGTCACTGCAAGGAAAGCCTCAGAGAGGAATCCAGCTCTGCTAACACCCAAAGATTCTCTCACTGAAATAGTCCTTTTCTCTCTACATGGTGCACAGATTTACATGTGCATCATACTGGCACTGACACAATCTCTATTAGCATACTGAGTCTGATGTCCTCTGTAATAAAGGGAAACTGGCCTCTGCATGTCCACACATCTTGGTATCTGATTGAGTACTAAACTCCCTGCCTGACCTACTAAAGAGCCTCACATCAAGCCTTTGCAGAGAACCCTGGATAATGGGTGTCAAAAATAAACACAAAATGCAGTTTATAAATGAAGGTTTTATTATTAAGGAAAAAAGAAAACCAAAGCTACAGAGCCCTGTGTGAGAAAGTGATTGCCCCCTAAACCTAATATATTGGTTGGCCCACCCTTAGCAGAACAACTGCAATCAAGCATTTGTGATAACTGGTAATGAGTCTTTTGCTCTGGAGGAATTTGGCCGCTCATCTTCGCAGAATTGTTGTAATTCATCCACATTGGAGGTTTCCGAGCATGAACCGCGTTTTTAAGGTCCAGCCTCAGCATATCAATGGGATTAAAAGTAGGACTTTGACTAGGCCAATCTAAAGTCTTAATTTTGTTTTTCTTTGTTATCCTTGCTTTAATCTTCTTAGGTTAGCAGGTGTTTTCATCAATTCTTTTGTCACTTTCCGAGTACAGCAATATAAACTTTCCCCTTGTTGATATTTCCTGCTGGTGATATTCTCATGTGGATATCCAGCCATACTTCTTGTGCCATTCAGTGACTTAGGGTTTATCTCTCTGCTGTTTATGTTTTTCACTCTGCAGCTATCTTCTGTTTTTAGTTTGGAATTAGGCAGAATACTTTCCAGCAGTACTATCTTTTTTTGTTATTTCTTTTTTCGTGGTTTGTGTTTACTCGCTTTGGGATCTCTTTCTATAGCTTTCAAGCAGGGTGTATACAGCTGAATCTGGATGCGCTCTCATCCATTTCCGGCTTCATTGACTTTCAATGGGGCTGCAGGCACTTAGCAGGTGTATACAGTTGTTTACGGCTCTCAGACCTGGGCAATGAGGGTTAAATTCCAATGGTGCCCCATGGAACTCGGATACAGCGGAATTCGTATCCCGCTGGATCTGCATGCCAGATCCAGGTTTTTGGACTGAGCATGCCCAGAACCCAGTTTTAAATGACACACCCACTAGGGGCATGTCATTTACAACCGGATCTAGGAAAAAAAACAATCACAACGTGATGAAACGGGATGCTAATGTGGCGCCCCTGCTTCTCCAGTCCCCATAGAGTTATTATACCCCTGTTAGGGTGTGGTATCCCACTCACCGGTAAGAGGGGTACAGACCGGAACTGGGACACTTAGACCACGCACTAGCAACTATTGTAATGGGGATGGATGGTGAAGGAAGTAGAGGGAGTACTTGGGGAGGAGTGAGGTCAGGAAGAACACACATAGATGACGTGGGACACATGACAGAGGGTATAAAAAGAGCAAAAAACATCTGGAACACAGGAGAAGAGATGTTTGTACAGAAGAAGAGAGTGACAAGCTGTGGAGAGGTGATAGAACAGCTGAGGAGAGGCCATTGAACTCCAAGGTCGAGTTGGAGGGAAGCTAGAGAATATACCCCTGAGAAGTCTTCAAAGGACTGAAGCAAGTGGGAGCTCGTCCTAAGGCTGAACCCTAGAGCAGAATAACACTCAAGTGGCTCCAGGAGGAAGAGGGGGTCCCAGAAGCATGGGAAGTGAGCAATCCAACTGTGGATCTCGTATCCATTGTCAGGTGCAGGCAAGTGGAGAGACTAGGCCGCAAGGAGCACCGGGAACCCAAAGGACTAGTGGAGAAGACCAGGCTCAGCTAGCAACCTGGAGGCTGTGCCACTTTCATGGTGACTCAGCCGACAACTGCGCACATCTGCTGAAAAGGTGGCAACCATAGGGCTAAGGGGAGACACTGCAGGGGAACCCATAGGAAAAGCCCACAGTCAGTGGCTCAGAACTCTGTGTGGCGAGGCACAAGGCAGGAGGGCGAAGCAAGGGCAGTGTGAGACGTCCTGGAAAGTACAGAGAAGGGGTGCCGGTAATGTACTATTCTACTACCAGTGAGTAGCTGGATCGTTGCCTCCGAGAACCCAGTGCTCAGCGGGCTGTTACACAAACATTGTGAGTAGAAGAACTGAAGACTGCAACCTGCTGTGTCTGTGAACTTTCTTAACGCATCTAAAGCACCAGAAACATAACTACCAACTCACTCAGGTACCTTTTCCACCTTAGGGGTCAGCCCTATCCATAGAGGGCTTAAGAACATTGCTGCCTCCCAACCATCAGCCCCTAGTAAGACTGTCTAGCAGCGGCGGAAATCTATAGCCACAAACTGCCGGTGGCGTCATGTATAAATTAATAAGTACTGCCAAGTCCAGTTATCCCTATCCAGAATGAACCCTCCACGTCAGATCTCTATCCCTATGAGAGCCAGCCACCCACACCAAACTTTTAATGACACCACCAGGCTCACGGAGCCGGGTCTCGGTCCCTGTGATCCCGTTGTAATGAGGTGAACAATTCAGACTGCCGCATTGAGATGGACATAGAATTGGACTTTGTTTCCGCACTTGTCCACCAGGGGGCATTAGTGGACTGTACAATCACAGAGGGTGGAAATCCCCCACCTTCTCTTTTCTTTAACCAGGAAGAGAAAGCAGAGAAACAGAGCAGTGCAGAGACAGAGTTCAGCAAGGAGAGACCTGTGTGTGGTGTCTCCCGACATAGGGCTCTTTTGCAGCCGGATTCTTGGGAAGAAATATCCCATGAAAATCGTTGCTGCAACCCCCAGTCTGCAGGACCTTGTCTTACCGAGGGTCCAACTCAAATTCAGGACATTGCCTCCGGAATTCAGGACATTGCCACCGGATTACATGTGCAGGGGCTGTGACCGACATAAGGGAGCCATCTGTGCTACTGTGATCTCCCTTCTCCTGATCTGTGTGCCCTGGGACAGAGAGAGAGACTAACAAAAAATCTGTTACCTGCGGAAGAAGACCGAAGAGGAGGACTGAGGAGTTTCCCCCCTTCAGCGCTGCACCGGGACCCGTCATCGTGAGACCCCAGGCCTGCCACATGGGAGCGACATCTTCTTCCGTGATAGACTGGTACGTGCTTTGAGGGAAAGTTAGGGAAAGATATCTCCATTTTGTTTGTTTTTCTTTTTCTTCTTCTTGCTGCGCACCCGGATAAAGTGAAGATCCAGAGACTCCACCATATACATGTGTGCAGCTAGACCAGTTGACTGTGTTATAGATATGAGAAATGTTACTACCGGTTAAATCTGAGTATGGAGATTCTGTTGAAGCCAGACATACACACACACCCGCGGCCTTACCACCGGTCGCTACATCTGGCGTAGTCGGCAGGATGTGTGATCAACAGAATCTCCTCCCGGTAGTAACTTATAACCGGACAGGTCCCCCGGCATCTATTGTCAATCAGGTGAGGAAGTTTAATGGACGGAACTATCCTGTAACTGAATGGACCGAACAACTTAAGATAGTGGGGGAGATGTATAACATTGATCCTAAGACCTTAGCAGAAATGGCCATGCTAACATTAGAGGGGGAGGCGTGGACGACAGTCAGGCTGGAGACGGTTAGGGGCCGGCGTACGTTGGATGACTTGGTGCGGGTGCTGGAGAACACCTATGGGCCGACCACATATGCGGGAACATTGCGGTATATGTTCTTCCGGCGTACTCAACTCGAGTCGGAGGACATCCCTCAATATGCCAACGCCCTCCAAGTACTGCTTGAACAAGCCTGCAGGAAAGAAGAACAGATAGCTAGTACGGGCGCCCGTGACCTGGTGTTGAGAGATCAATTCGTGACTGGATTAAGAGACCCGTACCTTAACCGCTCACTGCAAGATCTACTCCGGATAAATCCGGCCCTTACGTTCGCTGAAGTTAAGCAAGAAGCAATAGAACGTTCGAGAGGACCTGTTATGGAGGCCCAGACTTATACCGCGGCTTGCAGGTCCATAACTGGTGTCAGAACCCCGAACAGTGACACGGAAGAACTGAAGCAGATGGTGGCAGAATTGCAGAAACAGGTGTTGCAGCTCACCCTGGACCAACAGGCGGACAGGCAAGCGAGACAACAACCCGGCCGGACGATGGGAAGATGCTGGACATGCGGTGATCCCCGCCATAGAGCAAACCGTTGCCCCCAGAACGTTCAAGTCCATCCACGGGCCGATACACCAGAACCAGCAAGTCATGCCCCACAACAGCGGCCACCTTTAAACTAGACGCCCCTGCCAAAGAGGCTCACTCGGCAGGGGAGGCCAAGGAGAGGAGTGTAGGAAAACAGAGCCAGCAACGGAACAAACTTGCATCAAACAGCCCCACCCTGGAAGTATTATTGGAAGGGACCGCCGTTCAAGGATTAATGGATACTGGGTCTCAGGTATCCACCATCTCCGAGCAGTTTTACGAAGAGTATCTGAAGCCGCGGGTTGCCTATGACCCTGATACTACTATCAAGATCAAAGCAGCCAATAATCTACCCATTCCGGTGACGGGAGTTGCCTGGATGAACACCGAAGTGTGTGGGCAAGATCTCGGGAAGAGAGGGATAATCGTGGTCAGGAAAGGCTGTGGATCAGAAACGCCCATGATTATTGGGATGAACATCTTGAAAGACCTGAATCTTGTGTTGGTTACCAAGAGGGGGCCCAAGTACTGGCAAGAAGTGACCACACATAGAGCCACCCGCCGAGCCTTCCAACAAGTGGTCCGGACCTGCAATCTCCAGCGAATGACAGAAGAACAACTGCCGCTGGCCACGATCACCGTACCCCGCCATACTAGGATAACTTTACCTGCTGAGAAGGAGACCGTTATCTCGCTACCCCTTAGCACCACAAGACAGCTCGAAGGCGTGGAGGTGCTGATTGAGCCGCGCACCCCGAAGGAAGGGAGGCTGAACCCCCTAGTTGCTCGAACGCTAGCCGTTGTGAGAAAGGGGAGGATTCCTGTCAGGCTGGGTAACACGGCTAACGTGAGCGTTGACCTAGAGGCTGGGACACAACTCGCCCGAGTTTACGCCCTAACCGAAGAGGTGAACCCTATGAACCCCCTCCAGTTTGCACCGTCTACAGAGGGAGATTGGACAGTGACGGTCTCAGCCATGGCCGCTGTCGCGGGTGACGTCAATGCGGGGCGAGAACTACGAGAAAAGTGCCAGTTGGACATATCCCAATACTCCAACCAAGTAGTGTCCCAGGTAGAAGAGTTACTTCAAGAGCACCAGGCGTCCTTTGCCCGGCATGACACTGACTTTGGATGCACCCCCAGTATCAAGCACGAAATCCCCACAGGTGATACCGCTCCTATCCGTGAAAGGTACCGCCAAATACCTCCCCAACAATACCAAGAAGTGAAAAATCTCCTGAATTCCATGTTACACACTGGAGTGGTACGAGAAAGCCAGAGCCCCTGGGCTGCACCAGTGGTGATAGTCAAGAAGAAAGACGGGTCCCTGAGGTTCTGCGTGGACTACCGCCGTTTGAATGCTTGCACCATCCGGGACTCATACCCTTTACCAAGGATCGAAGAATCCCTGACAGCCCTGAAGAAAGCTAAATATTTTTCGTCATTGGACCTGGCCAGCGGCTATTGGCAGGTACCCATGCACGAGAAAGATAGAGAAAAGACTGCTTTCATCCTACCCATGGGCCTGTACGAGTTCGACCGGATGCCCTTTGGTCTGAACAACGCGCCAGGGACCTTCCAGCGACTGATGGAGCGCTGCCTGGGGGACTTCAACTTCGACTTCACCCCTTTACCTGGACGACATCGTAGTCTATTCGGCAACATTTGAAGAACACCTGCAGCAGCTGGGCCGTGTGTTTCGTAGGCTGAGAGAACATGGCCTGAAGTTGAAACCCAGCAAGTGCCGTCTTCTGCAGCCCGAGATCAATTACCTGGGTCACCGGATCTTGGCCGAAGGTGTACAGCCGTCTTCGGAGAAAATAGCCGCCGTGCGGGACTGGCCACAGCCTACGAACGTCAGAGAGGTCAGGGCCTTCCTGGGGTTGGCCGGTTACTACCGCCGGTTTCGTAAGAAACTTCCTCGGCTTGCTGCACCCTTGCACGAACTGCTTTGAGGGACCACCAACGGCCCCAGAGGACGACCCATCAGCTGGGGACCAGCCAGGAAGAATCCTTCCAAGCCCTAAAGGGTGCCTTGACTTCACCTCCCATCCTTGCATATGCAGACTACAATCTCCCTTTCCAACTACATACCGATGCCAGCCTACAAGGTCTAGGGGCAGTACTTTCACAAGTACAAAAAGGCAAGGAGCGTGTCATAGCCTATGCCAGTCGATCCCTACACGAGGGCGAGAAGAACCCCACCAATTATAGCTCGTTCCGGCTGGAGCTGTTGGCCCTAACGTGGGCTATGGCGGAGAAATTTGCAGGATACCTCACAGGGACGGAAGTACTGGTCCTGACCGACAACAACCCGTTGGCCCACTTAGAAAATGCGAAGCTCGGAGTCATGGAGCAGCGTTGGATGGCTCGACTCTCTAAGTTCAACTACAAGATCAAATACAGGGCTGGGGCTGAGAATCAAAATGCGGACAGCCTGTCTAGAGTGTCATACCCCTTACTCACCAGAGATCGGGATGAAGAACTAGAAGGAGACGAGACGCCCGACTTTGCAAGGCTTGCCCAACAGATGATGGATTACCTCCAGGCCTCTTGAGCTGTTGATGGTGGACTATCTGCTAATCGGCACGGCGAGCTGTGGCTATCAATACTGCCTAGTCATGGTGGACCTATTCACAAAATTTGCCGTCGTTGTTGCTACCAAGGACCAGACGGCCGAATCGGCTGCACAGGCCATCTGTCGACAGTTCATCCACGTCTATGGATGTCCGGAGAGGTTACACTCCGACCAGGGGGCTTGTTTCGAAGGCAGAGTCATCGAGGAGCTGCATCGGATGTATGGGATCCAGAAGTCGAGGACCACTCCTTACCATCCACAAGGGAACGGTGCATGTGAACGCTTTAACCGGACCCTACTCCAGCTGATCCGCACCTTGGCCGAAGATAAGAAAGATCGATGGCCCCAATTCCTTCCAGATCTAGTATGGGCCTACAACAACCAGGTCCACTCCGTGACTGGCTACACCCCACACACCCTTCTCTTTGGCCGCCCAGGAAAAGGGGTCCATGACCTGAACCTATTCCGCCCAGAAGAAGATGTCTGCCATAACTACCCCTCCTGGCTAAATGCTCACCGACAGAAGATGGAGACTGTACACCGGCTGGTGAGTCAACAAATCCGGGGCCAGATACATGCTGACTCACTCCCCGTGCAAGAGAAACCCTTAAAGTTGGGACAGCTAGTCTTGCTCCGTATTAGGAAGCCTCAAGGGAAACTTCGAGCCAAGTGGGAGACTGAAGTCTACCGGGTAATCGAACGCCCTTACCCCAATGGACATGTATACCGAGTGCGGGGTGAACACAGCCGCAGCACCCGCACTGTGCACCGAAATATGTTGCGCCCCTGCCGCTCCCGGCCTGACTCCCCTCCCACAGTAACCGGAGGGGGTGACGCTGCTGACATGACTGACGTCACGGACATTTCTCAACATAGAGATCACATCGACTCTGAGACCGGTGAGCCACCTACACAGACCAGTCCCTCTCCCGGAGTACTGACTGGAGTGGGGCGTAAAGACAGTGACGAGGAGGGGAACAACCGACCCTTGCGACGCACTGACCGCACCACTGCTGGGATCCCGCCCGGACGGTCTTACCGGGACCAGTATGTATGGCCCACCTCTCAACCAACCCCTGCGACATCTACAGCCATCACTGCCTTGGAGCCGGCGGTTGTTGACAGGGAATGCCAACCTTTAAGTGGGGGGGTATGCAATGAGGTGAACAATTCAGACTGCCGCATTGAGATGGACATAGAATTGGACTTTGTTTCCGCACTTGTCCACCAGGGGGCATTAGTGGACTGTACAATCACAGAGGGTGGAAATCCCCCACCTTCTCTTTTCTTTAACCAGGAAGAGAAAGCAGAGAAACAGAGCAGTGCAGAGACAGAGTTCAGCAAGGAGAGACCTGTGTGTGGTGTCTCCCGACATAGGGCTCTTTTGCAGCCGGATTCTTGGGAAGAAATACCCCATGAAAATCGTTGCTGCAACCCCCAGTCTGCAGGACCTTGTCTTACCGAGGGTCCAACTCAAATTCAGGACATTGCCTCCGGAATTCAGGACATTGCCACCGGATTACATATGCAGGGGCTGTGACCGACATAAGGGAGCCATCTGTGCTACTGTGATCTCCCTTCTCCTGATCTGTGTGCCCTGGGACAGAGAGAGAGACTAACAAAAAATCTGTTACCTGCGGAAGAAGACCGAAGAGGAGGACTGAGGAGTTTCCCCCCTTCAGCGCTGCATCGGGACCCGTCATCGTGAGACTCCAGGCCTGCCACATGGGAGCGACATCTTCTTCCGTGATAGACTGGTACGTGCTTTGAGGGAAAGTTAGGGAAAGATATCTCCATTTTGTTTGTTTTTCTTTTTCTTCTTCTTGCTGCGCACCCGGATAAAGTGAAGATCCAGAGACTCCACCATATACATGTGTGCAGCTAGACCAGTTGACTGTGTTATAGATATGTTTTACAGTAAAGAGATGTTACTACCGGTTAAATCTGAGTATGGAGATTCTGTTGAAGCCAGACATACACACACACCCGCGGCCTTACCACCGGTCGCTACACCGTGATGAAGCCTCAAGAAAGCCATGTTCCGAGTATCCTAATGCTCTAGAGGGGCGTGTCACTCATTCACTGGTATGGTCACTGATCCATCAGATGGATCAGTGATAACACTGATGCGGGTGCGTCCAGCTGCATCATGTCTTAGGCTGCTTTCACACAGCGTTTTTGTGCTGTCCGAGGGGATCAGACTTTTTGCTGCTCCCCTCGGACAGCATCGGATCCAAACTGATGACTGCAATCGGATGCCAAATAGGCATCCGATCCTGATATTTTGCAGCATCAGCTGGATCCTGTCCCTGCTCCTCCTGTCATCTCGTCCCCCTTCTCTCTCCCTCCTGTCACCTTTGTCCCCCCGTGTCTCCCCTCTTTGTCCCTGTGTCCCCCTCCTGTCCCCCTCTGTCTCCCCTCTTTGCACCCCTCTTTGTCCCCCTGTGTCTCCCCCTGTGTCTCCCCTGTGTCTCCCCCTCTTTGTCCCCGTGTCTCCCCTGTGTCTCCCCTCTTTGTCCCCCTGTGTCTCCCCTGTGTCTCCCCTTTTTGTCCCCCTGTGTCTCCCCTGTGTCTCCCCTCTTTGTCCCCCTGTGTCTCCCCTGTGTCTCCCTCTTTGTCCCCCTGTGTCTCCCCTGTGTCTCCCCTCTTTGTCCCCCTGTGTCTCCCCTGTGTCTCCCCTCTTTGTCCCCCTGTGTCTCCCTCTTTGTCCCCTGTGTCTCCCTGTGTCTCCCCTCTTTGTCCCCCTGTGTCTCCCCTCTTTGTCCCCTGTGTCTCCCCTGTGTCTCCCCTGTGTCTCCCCTCTATCTCCCCCCTCTTTGCTCCCCTGGTTGCAGACCTTAAAAAATAAAAAAATCTTCATTCTCACCTCTCCGCGACACCCGCGCTGCTTCCAGCTTCTCTTCTGATCAACAGGACCTGGCGTGATGTCACAGTCACATGACCGGTTACCGCGGTAACCGGCCATGTGACTCAACTGTGACGTCAGGCCAGGTCCTAGACGCACAGAGAGCTGGAGGCATCGCTGGATCGTGGAGAGGTGAGAATGAAGTTTTTTTTATTTTTAACCCTTTATTTTCAGGAGATATCACTTCTGCAATGTATGAATATACATTGCAGAAGTGATATTAGATGGCACAGAGCGGTGTTAGTGTACTGAGCAAGCTCAGTGCACTAACATCGGGTCCGAGGAGACATGAGCTGTTTCCTCGGATCCTCGCTCCATAGGCCCCATGTTATTTGGCGCGGATCAGGTCGGATCCAATTCGGTCCGATCTGACCCGCTGTGCCAAAAATCGCAGCAGGCTGCATAGCAAAAAATCGGCCAGGATCGGATCCGACCAAAATTGGATGCCAATAAGGCCAAATCCGATGTGATCCGTGCCCATAGGATAACATGGGGCCAAAATCTGATCCGTGGCTGTCCGTTTTACAACTAAAGAAGTGACCGGGAATTCCAGACCCTAATCACGAAACACACCGGTGGGGGGCAGAAACTTTATGCACTGCAGCCTAACTTTCCATCACAGACTAAGAACACAGTTGTCATACTAGGACTGGTGACCCTGACTGCAAGGGAAATATATTCACCCGTGAGTCCGCGACGACAAGACTGAACCCATGGGTGAGGTACTACGTTAATGCTGAGAGAGGGTCCTGAAAGGACTTTGAGGGAGCAACACAGAAACTCTACCTGAGCTGCACAGTTTGAGTTGCATGGAGCAGTGTAAATTGTGTGAACTGTACGGAAAGAGCTGTGAACTGTTGTGAACTAATGCTGAAGACCTTAAGTGAAGTACCCAGTAAGCTCATCACTGCCTGAGACTGTTTACTTCCAGCGTAGCAGTGAAGTCCCGTCTGAGGAGCCACAGACTGTCATCGCTGTACACTGGCTGGAGAGCTTCAGCTTTGAAGTGAACTGCACTACACACAATCCCTCACCAGGCCCATCATCACTACTACTCCTGCCCTGGGGACTCTCAGCCCTACCCGAGGAGGGCTTACTATCCACGCTGCCCCAAGTCACCGTCCCCAGCAGGAATACGGCAGCGGTGGTTCTATTAACCACATACCCTGGGTGGCTAAAAGAAAAATCCCCTGTAAATACCCCCTTTTTGGACTGATCCCATGGGACCGGGTCACGACTACCGTGATACCGCAGAGAGACAGCACCGGCCCGGCTTCCGCGTACCCCATAGCCTGGGGGTGCATCAGGAGCATAATAAATCTCTGGTAGGCAATGTCACATGTGTCCACATGATTGTTTCTGGAGGCCAGAATACAGAGACCGAAGGAAGGAATAACCTGTCATTACTCCAAAGCGTGCCATTAACCAAGGTGACAGCAAGTAGTAGTAGATAGTATGGTGTAGGCCTGTATGGATGCCAATTTATGCACTCCAAATGGGCAATGAATGGCTCAAAAAGGATCTGTCACAAGGTCAAAAGTGTCTAGTTTTACTCCTATTATAGTTGTTATGTCCCATGATTGGGAATTATTGAATGGTTTTATTCCTGTATATTGCATTTTCTCTGTTGCTAGGCAAAATCGATAACTTTGGAATTTTGTCCCTCTGCTCTCCCTGTAGCCCTTGTGATGTCAGTTTATCCCTCCCTTCTTCCCCATATAATTGTTTTGCAGCCATCTTAGTATAGACACATGTTTTACTGCTCTGATGAAGAATCACTCTTTTTACCTGCTGCATTGTACATTAATACAAGTTATTCAGTGAAAAGCATCGTCATCTCTCTTGGATCCTTCCTTCAATCTCTGTGAGGTTGAGTTAACCTATCTTGAGACGCTTTGATGTGAGTACAACGGTTTATACGAATATCAGAAGGAATGATAGTTCAGGCACCTACCTATAATCCGGTGTATTGAAATAGCAAATGCCAGTGTGTCCTGCACTCCAGCCTAAGCGCAGGACGCGCTGGCATTTGCACAGAAAAGTGCTATTAACCGCCCTTTCACAGGGGGACACTCCTGACAACACCTATGATAAAGAGACAGTCTATTCCTACAACTTGCATTAAGCAACCGCAGTTGATACATACCCAGACTACAGCACATTGGCATTTGGACAGATTCCAGCCTATACAAGTTTAGGGGTCTCTATAGGTGCCGGAAGGAGTACAACGACGCTTTGATAAAGGTCACAGAATTGTGATCGAAACGTCAGCTCCACTGTCGCACCTGTCTCTTTGCACCAAGATTTAAAATAAACTACCACCTTCACTTGAACTATACTTGGAGTGTGCAGTGTTCCTTTGATTGCTATACTCCTATGTGTGAGCAAAGAGACACCCCCGAGTGGCAAGTAAGGTTATGTTCCTTTCTTATAAGAAAGGTGGCATGGGTGTCCCAGATTTATCCGCTTACCACAAAGCCATTACTTTAGAGGAAGCCAAAATGTGGTGGGATGACTCTCGCAAGTTTGGGAGGGCTCAGATAGAATCCTGTTTTGCTCCGGATGGTTGTGTCCGGGGAGTGCCATTCCCCCTTTCGCTTCTATGCAAGCTATGCTCTCTTACTGGAGAGAGGTGACTAAGCAGTGGATCTACCTCCCCCGACCCCTTTGCACATTCATCCTGTACTTAAATTTGGGAGGATGGGAGACGGCGGGGTTGTGCTTTCTTGGCGACCTTCTCCACGGAGGGGAGTTCCTACAATTTGAAGTCTTCAGTTTGATATTTCCTCCTGACTGCCAATATGTTCTACCAATACCTAAGATGAAACACTGCTTGTCGTCTCTTCCCTATCTCAGTGGGTTTGGGGGCTCCTCAGGGTATTCCCTCGCAATTTCAGACTTTTGTCACAGCTGATCCCAGTGTAAAAAAGCACTTTCCTCATTATATAAAGACATGGCCCTTTCCCCTGCGCTTTCGAAGCTCAGTTATATGACTAAGTGGAAGGTCGACTTGGGATTCTCAGCTACATGGGAGAACTGGTGCGCAGCTATGGTGAGAGTTCAGATGGCAACTAGATGTGTCAACCATCTTGAAAACTTAAAGAAAATACACCTTAGATGGCACCTCTCACCGGCACAGCTGGCTAAATTTAATCCTGTCGCTTCCAAGCTGTGTTGGAGACAGTGTGGAAGTAAGGGTACACATGTGGTGGACCTGTCCTAAAATAGCTGGGTATTGGGTGGTAGTTGAAAGTCTTCTTGGCTCAGTTGCAGGATTTGACAAACCCTACAAACTCAGTTGGCCCTTTTAAACATTGGTATAGATCAGGTCCCCAGGAAACTGAGAGGGGTGGTTATCATACATACTTATAGCGGAAGGTTGTGTGGTGTGGCGGCGGGGTGCTAATCCCCCCCTTCCCAACTTGAGTGGTGTGGTAGCTAAGGTCAATTCCATTTTTCGACATGATATTATTTTGCATTGCACCTGAGAAGTAGAAGCTCATTGCAAGAGAGCTGGAAGATTGAGGTGAGAGGGACTGCTCACATATATCGTTGTGCTCCTATGTATGACAGCTCTATGGTCTTTCCTACCTCCTCCCATTCCCCTCTCATTTGATTGTATTGATGTTAAAATGTCTTCATTGAGGTTTATGTTTGAAATTTCAATAAAAATGTAATGATTAAAAAAAATGATTCGATCTTCCTATTGAGCGTTTATCAATCAAGACACCATGGCTCGAGATCGAGCTGAAGGCCGATAACAATAATAATAAATAATCAGAGAGGGAGGGTAGTGCATGTCCATTTAGCCTCAGAATGGTGGAGGCCCTAAAGAGATCTGCCGTGCCCAAAATTTGACCAAACCAATGCATTCTATAAGGCAACCTACCACTTTTCGAAGACAAGAAGTTGACTGTTCAGCAATGGCCAAGTCAATGTGCCGGAGCACCGCCGGAGAGGTAAACTTCTATAGACTCATCTCCTCACATGTCAGGATGTCTCTGCTGCCGTAGTAAACAAATTGATGATACAGCCATAGAGAATAACAACGATTTGATTAACGTACCAACAAACTAAGACGGGGGAATAAACCGATGTAATGTATCTCAGAGAACCTGAGTAGAAGACTCTTCACAAATCGAAATGAAGAAATCCCATCCCAAGAGCCGCCAGGAACAGGTTGTGTTTCTAATTAAAATTACTAGTTTGATTTTAACACTGAAAGAAAAAAAAGTTTTATTTTCTCTCGGTGCAAAAGTTTAGCTGATTTTCGGCAGCAATGAATAGTTAATGTGTCAGATGGAGGAGGGCGGCAGATGCTCATATAACACTGTGCCGGCAAGGAGAAGTTTGACAAATTCTCCGCAAGGTGCCAACAAAAGCGTTAGGCTCCTGTCAGAAGAGAACGTGATATTTTACAACCTGTAAAGGAGCGTTATCACACATGCTACATGCAAATAAGGACATCATCAGGCCAGAAAAAAAGCAACGCAAAAGATTTTTTTAACCCCTTAATAAATGCAAATATGTCAATTTTACTATACTGTACTTTTGGTTGTAGTGGCACTCAATCCCTTGAGTGCCATCATTATTAGTGACTAGATGGAGGCCAGATGCTATTCCCATCGGGAGGGCGATGATGTTACGATGGAAGCGGACTCTGTGGTGCTGGGGGTGGCAACTGTCTCTTCACCCCTGTACACGCTCTCTCCCCCTTATGTGCAGTCTCTCTCCCCCGTGCTGTCTTTTCCCCTCTGAGCTCCCTCCTTTGACCTATTTACCCTGTTGTTCTCTGTCTCTCTCCCCGTGCTCTCTCCCCCCTGTATGTGTGGCACCCCATGGGTTAATGTGCCACAATAACATCACACGGGTTCCCTCCCCACAACACACTGACCGGCACTAGCACCTCTGGGCCAGGAGGGGGAACGCAACCAGCTCCCTTAAATACTTCAGCTCAAGAGGAAGTAGTTAGTCTAGTCTAGAGGAGAGCACTAGAGGAGTTCAGTTCCTGGGAGAACTGAGAGAGGCTGTAGTGTCAAAGAAGCTGTGCCAAGCTTCTCTACAGTCTGCTCACGATTCCAGGCCTAGCTAGGGTCTGAGGAGAGGAGAACTAAAGAGACAGAGAAACACATCTGGGAGCTTGAGTGCCATCACTACTCGCCCCAGAAGAGCCCACAGAATGGACACCGGATCTGACACTGTGTCTGACACCTACAGCACAGTGAATCCAGGAGTAGTGGAGTCTCTAGACCACCACAGTACCAGAGCAAAGCAACACGGCGGGGTTAGCACTACACACAGAGGATTCAAGTTGCCTAGCCAAGTGGTTCTAGCAGAAAGAGAGAGAGAACAGTGCCAGCAGCTCAGCTAGAAGCAGCAGCAGGGACACACACACACAGCGCAGCACGAGGAAGCTGAGGACCCGGACAGGGTGGGAGCAACCCGGCCCCAGTACAGACTCCGTGGACAATCTACAACAGCATCGCAGTAAAGCTTTGGAAACTACAGAAACGTGAGTGTGTGTTCCTTCACCCGTTTCCACTATTCACCCCTTCATCACATCCACAATAGACTATAACAACCACTGCCCCAGGGACCTTGCTTCTACCTACAGAGAGCAGTACCATCTAAGCTGCCTAACATTATCCCCGGAGGTTCTGCAGCAGCGGTGGTCCCCCATACTGACCACACACCATGGCGTCACGACAAACTATATCCCCTGTACATATTCCCCTTATTGTTGCCAGGGCCCGGGACAAGGTCCGGACCAGGACCCCGTGACATCCCCCCAGCAGCGAGTACCCTGTCCCAGTGGGCACGACATATGCAGGCTCTCTCCCCTCTGTTCTGTCTTTTCCCCCCTGTGCTCTCTCCTTTGAGCTGTCTCCCCATGAGCTTGCCTCTGTGCGCTCTATTTTTCCCTGTGCATGCTCTCTTCCCCTTGTGTGCTTTCTCTTACCCCTGTGTGCTCTCTTCCTCTGTGTGCTCTCTCTGCCCTCTGTGCGCTCTCTGCCCCTCTGAGCACTCTCTCTAACCCCTGTGTGCTGTCTCTGCCCCTTGTACACTGTCTCTGCACCCTGTGCACTCTCCCTTCCCCCTGTGAACTCTCTCTCCTCCCTCTGTGCACTGTCTGGCCCCTGTGCACTCTCTCTGCCCCTGAGCGCTGTTTCTGCCCTCTCTCTTCCCCTTGTGCACTCTCTCTTCTTTGTGCTGTCTCTGCCCCCCTGTGCGCTGTCTCTGTCCCACAATACACTGGCCCCCGGTGATTTGTCTATTCCTACTTGTGCTCTCTCCCCCTTGTGGTGTCCAAAGATGGCAGCTACGTGAGTAAGTGTGCATGTGTGCCAAGTCACCCCACCGCCATCTTTGCATACTTGGGTATCCAAAGTTGATGGCTGCATAAGTGCACATGCGCGCACCAAGTCACGCCATGACATCTTTGCATTCCTGGGATTCCAAAGACGGCAACCAGCACATGCACATGCCCGAGCTGGGTATACACATGCGCACTTATTGAGGCGCGTGATAAAAGGACATTCGGACACGAGGCAATTATATAAATAGTGTAGGGAGGGGATTGGCAGTCGCGTTCCTCCCTGAAGATACAAATTAAACGGTTTTATTGTCATGTGAATTATGTCCTGCATCTCTATACATAATGTATAATGTGAACTGTAATGTAAATTAATATGGCGTTCAAAAACAACAAAGCCAGCTCACATAGTGTAGTATAGTCTGGATCTTCCAAATCCTCGCTGGAGAAGTCAACCCAGACTAGGCGGAGGCTCACGTCGTCATAGAAGATTGCACCAGAGTTTTTTGTATCCAGAGGAAAAAAGCTTTCAATCCAGCTATGTATTATAAAGTGTTCATTAAAATACAGAGAGCACAAAATTGGCACAGTATATGGCAGACTATGGCTCAATCGACATCATGTTTTGGCATCACGCCTTCCACCAGGTCTAGTTATGGATACTTAGTTGGCAAACTGGGTATGTGCAACTATGGAGGACGGCGTCATGCCGAAATGCGATGTTGTTTGAGCCATAGTCTGCCATGTACTGTGCCAATTTTGTGCTCTCTGTATTTTAATGAACACTTAATAAAGATGGAACTTTTTAATAAATAGCTGGATCAACATTTTTTTCGATGGATGCAAAGAACTTATTTAATATGGTGTTAATGTGTTGTGACATGTATAATGGGTAGCAGTATTATATTTAAGAAGTTTTGGTAAGAGAGTTCTGCCCAACAACAGACTGCAGGGTCAGAGACAGTTAAGTCTCGGGAATAGCCTACAATAAGAGGGGTTATCTCACAGGGTGTCATGAGCATGAAGCGTACTGCTGTCACCTCTAGGTCAGAAAGTCTCAGCAGTTAATCTCAGGCTTTCTGTGGAGCTCAATTGAGATGGATTCTATGTGCTTGTTTTTGTATGCTGAAAGGGTTAAGGATCTTTTCTCTGTGTTTATAATCCTCTCTTTGCCTCTCAAATGTAGCTTGTGATCACCCTCCCCTTCTGCTATATCTACCTACCTTTGAGCTCACTCCAATGCCATTCATACCATGTGTATTCAGACCATTGTGTGTGTTCTTTCCTGTGTCACTGAGGTGTTAGTCCATTTACAGCAACAAATGCTGTGCCAGGAGAAATCACTGGAGCCTAACCATACCAGTTGACCTGCCTGTTTTCTCTGTGTTTGTCCTTGCTCTCCTGCCCCTTCACTATCTTGATCGGGAAGACACATCTAAAGCGGCCGTCACACGCTTCCATATCTTAAACGATATCGTTTAAGTGATCTGCTTTTTGATCGCTTAAGCGATATCGGTTGTACATCGCTACGTGCGATCAAGCGATTTTACAATGTAAAATCGCTTGATCGTGACATCGCAGATATGAGAGCAGGACCTCATATCTAGCGATGAACGATGTAACAATCTGCATCATCGTGGTGTGTGACACCACGATGAACGATCTCCCAGCGGCAGAGCCTATGCTGGGAGATGGTAACTATGGTACACGTCGGGTTACTAAGCGATGCGCGGCGCCTAGTAACCCGATGTGTACCATAGTTACCAGCGATCTCGCTGGCCAACATCGCTGGTGAGTCTGTCTGTGTGACATCTCACCAGCGATGTGAGCAATATTGTAAGCGATCGCGCGTGCACGTGATCGCTTACAATATCGTTCAAGATATGGAAGCGTCTGACGGCCGCTTAAGTTAGTTTATCTCAGGATCCTAGCAAGGTATGAGACCCAGACATCCCCACTATTAGGTATAACCTAGGTTTTCCTAACTGGAGAGTCAGCTCAGGTTTACTCTCTGCCTGCCCCTGCATTGTCATGTCTAGATTGCCTGCCTCCGTATACTTGCGCTGTTTTGGTTGTTGCGCCTAGAAACCACACCCCTGATTCCTTAAGAGGTACGGGAAACTCTCAATGGCCTATCAGGGAGGGAAACCTGTTTAGTCACCTTCTAGTCCAACTGTTAGTGGTATTCCTATATGTGCAGGTGCCTTTAGGGACTGCTTACTTGTAGTTGGAAGCACTAGTCTGTACAGGAACCAGGTGGGTGTGGGGACAGCTACAGAGTGACTGTGATATCTTATCCTACCTGTGTATGACACCCTGATACCTTACCTTCACTAACATGACACAGCGAAAAAGACAATGTACCTTCTAGAACTTCAAGTAGGGCCCCGCTAGTCACTAGTATGGTAAATACCAAGAGTCCGAGCGCAGGAGTATGTACTAGAAGTTTGTAGGGCTGTCATATCCACAATAACATTTCCTAAATGTACATTTTAAGCCCCTTTTTTTTCGGTAGTGACAAAAACTTAATATAACAGCAGCGATTGCCTGTCGTTTAATATCCGGAACCGTGCAATGGTTGTTGTGATATTTTCTCATCCGCCTGCAGCTATCCGCCGATTGTTGCAAAAAAAAAAAAATTCAGAAGCAGAAACTTAAAATAGTCACTATAGAAACGGCGGAGCGAGACTATAATATTGTATATTAATATTGTCAGCAATATTGTTTATATTGGTGCACAGAGCGCTGAATAGAAGATGGATTATGTGCCGCGCTCAAAGGATTCCAGACAAATACATTAGTTCAGGAGCTGCAAATGACTTCTACAGTACAGAGCGGCTGATTAACTTAGGTTCCTTGTATCCTTGTTCGGAGTATTGTAAGAAGCCGCGCAGCGTTATTTATTGATAGATGTAATCCTGCCGCTGGTTCTGCGCATTGGAAAAATGAATATGAATAGTGAAATGAGAATCCAATCCCATTTTTTAGGGCCTCGCAGTCACATATGTCTAGCAGTGATGATCGAGCACTACCGTGCTCGGGTGCTCGGCACTCAAAACAAGCCGGTTGAACACTTGGACGGGTGCGACTCGTGTACCGAGTATAATAGAAGTCAATGGAAAATTTAAAGAGGCACTAACAGGCAGGTAGCTGGCACTTACCTGCCTGTTGTGTGCAGCACAGAGCATTCCTGTCAGCAATTTTGCTGCTTCCGCTGATGTCACGACTACAGAAGGACGGCCACCTCCCATCGGTAAACCAGCACTTAGCTGATGTCACACTCATTGACTGACAGCTACCCCAAACATGGAAGCGGGGAGCCAGTTGTCAATCAGCATAACGTCAGCTAAGCGCACGTCTACTGAGAGGAGAAGCCCACCCCTCTGTAGTCGTGTCATCAGCTAAGTGCACGTCTACCAAGGGGAGGAGCCAGTTCCTCTGTAGTCATGATGTCAGCTAAGTGTCTGTCTACCAAGGTGAGGAGCCTGCCCCTCTGTAGTCATGAAGTCAGCTAAGCGCCCATCTACCAAGAGGAGGAGCCAGCCCCCTTTGTAGTCGTGTCATCAGCTAAGTGCCCGTCTACCAAGGGGATGAGCCAGTTTCTCTGTAGTCATGATGTCAGCTAAGTGCCCATCTACCAAGAGGAGGAGCCCGCCCCTCTGTAGTCATGACATCAGCTAAGCACCCGTCTACCAAGGTGAGGAGCCTGCCTCTCTGTAGTCATGACGTCAGCTAAGCGCCCGTCTACCGAGAGGAGGAGCCTGCCCCTCTGTAGTCGTGACGTCAGCTAAGTGCCTGTCTACCAAGGTGAGGAGCCTGCCCCTCTGTAGTTGTGACGTCAGCTAAGCGCCCATCTACCAAGTGGAGGAGCCTGCCCGTCTGTAGTCGTGATGTCAGCTAAGCGCCCTTCTACCGAGAGGAGGAGCCTGCCCCTCTGTAGTCATGACGTCAGCTAAGTGCCTGTCTACCAAGGTGAGGAGCCTGCCCCTCTGTAGTTGTGACGTCAGCTAACGGCGGTGCCTGGCACTGGGTACAACAGGCATGGAGGTGGCAGCTACCTACCTGTTTGTGCTTGGGCACTTATTTTTAATAAAAAATCCAGGATAACCCCTTTAATCATTTTTCCAGAAGAAATGCTCGAGTTTCTCATTGACTTCCATTACACTCGGTGTTCAAGTCAAGCCCGTCTGAGTGTCCAACCATCTCGCTTCGAGCACTGAGCAAAGAGCTTGTTATTCAGGGTATTAACATTAGAATAAACACACACTGGCGGTTTGGGAGGTACGTTAATTTTGTTTTTCTGCTGGCATTTGCTAATGTGTTTTTTGCCAAATTATTCTAAACTGTGCCCCCGATTTATGAATTTACTCAAAATTGTAAATGCTCTTTATTTGTGTCATGACAATCTAGGAGGGACTGCCTCTGTCAGAGCGGGATCCCCGAGGCAGTGCTGCTGCTGCTGAGCTGGACGATGTGTCAGCAGCTACTTCTTAACTTGACAGAATAAAACAGCGGAGGCTTGATGACTTTGTACGGGTACTTTACTGGCAACAGTTCACAGAAGTTCAGGTACACAAGTACACAGTCTTTGCGGGTAGCTGGCTGGGTAGTCACCGGAGGGTACAAAGTCTCTCTGAGTCTCTCCAAGTGTTCCTTTAGCTATGTTCACTGTCCTCTGTGTCTTTCTTGCGCCTCCTTTCTATCCGTGCGCTGCCCTGTACAAACCCACTTCCTACCAGGTGTGATGATGTAACCCCTTCTTCTCTAAGGGGGTTCAACCCGGTTTGAGGATACCTGGTGAGGCTGCACGTTGTGGACAAGGTCGGGGGCTGCTTAGCAGACCTGCAACCCACCGGTATTGGCGGCTCAGGGCTGGACTCGCCTGCACCACGACTCAGAGCCGGTACCCCGTTGTGGACCGGGATTCCCCCAGACCGTTTACTCGGACAGTCTGGCACTGGGTCTCCCCTTTCTGTCTAGCTCGCCACTCGTTTTCGGACACCCTCCCTGTGATGTCCCTCTAGGACTTGTTCCTTGCTTCTTTCCTCAGACTAGACTAGATCTGCCTCTGTGTTTCCCGCTCCTTCTACCCTAATACTCGTACCTGGTGACGGGTTAGCTGATTGGCCCCCTAGTCTAGGTGTAGGGATGCTGGGAAGAGGGCCTCAGTTCGACATTATCCCCTCCAATGACGGGGATACTGCACACTCTGTTTTGGGTGCAGTACCCCTACTGTGGCGCACTGACCAGTGGGGCGCCACGGAAGAAGCTCCATTTTTCCTGCTTAGTGCAGTGGCAGATTATTGTTGCTTAGACTGCAGGTCGCTGCATGTGATGTGTGGACGGTATGGTAGACACGTCTGACTAGACAGCGGCCAAATTAGAGATGCCCACAATTTTGTAGGTGTATGCCAGAGATAATAGGTTGGCAATCAATGCTGCCTCCCGTGTGTATGGTTAATATACTTCATCAAAGATGCATGTTAATTACCCCAAAAATGGGGAGCACACCACTATGCAGAAAATCGCGCCATCCGGCATATTGTATAGAAAAGAGGACACCGCGACAGTTCAGTATAATGCAATATCAATTTATTAAAGGTTAAAACCAGCGTGACAGGACATGGGAAACAGCGGGACCGAAGTCCACAACCCACAAGTGGAAGGCACCCACCAATTGGGACCAATTGACAGAAAGAACAATATTAATTATTAGTATAAAGTGCTGGTGCAGTGCAGAAATGGTTAATTTTTTATATAAACCTAAAGCTCAATGAATATTGATTAGTCAGCGGTCAAACTGGAGATTTACATGTAGAGTTGAATTTGCACAAAGCTAGTTCATGCCATATTAAGAACTACATTAGTCCAATATGTACATGTACACTTGTCCAGTGTTTACAATCAGCCAGGATAAAGGAGGCTATCAAATAACTAGTTCAGTAAGGTTGCTGTTTAGGTCCTCAGTTAGAAAACGCTGACAAACATAAAGGCTACAATAAGTACATAGCATTGCTGTCCCTAAACCGGGAACAGTGATTGTAGTCAAAAGCAGAGAAACCAGCACTGGTTCTATCAATTGGTAGCTTACCTAATGGTACATTGGTCCGGGGTGTGGGTGCCGACCCCAACAGCCGTTTCGATTGACCTTCGTCAGGGGGTCACTAAAGACTGGGGAGGGTGCACTTTAAAAAGGCTGGCCAGCCGGGGGAGATTAGGGGCCGGTGCGCACCATCGCGTGCACGCTGTTCCCGGAAGCCGCGGGGCGGGGAGCGCACCGCGTCATTGCGTACGCCGTCACGTGGATCACGTGACTGTGCGCAGCAAATCAGAGCGGTGCAGCACAGCCGGCCCGCAGCACCATGGTAACAGGGCGGACGCGTCTCGTCACCGTGCTGTAAGTAGATAAACTACTCGATTTTTAACCCATTCTGCTGCTGATAATAGCTAGACAGAGTACATGGAAACAGTTATATTAGATCTATAGGTCATACAACTGGGCAAGCATTCCCCATATATTAAAATATGCGGGTATACAGTACAATCCAGAATATTATTACTAGTTACATATATAATAAATTTATAAACATGCATAGTATATGGGAGAAGTCCATTTTGTATAGATCCACAATTAATATTAAATTCTCTTAGGTGATCTTCATCCAATTGATCGGTATCATAATATTGTTATCCGGTAGGAACTTTATCCATTGTACATGATAGATTTTGAGCAGAGGTATAGAAATAATTCTGATTCTCCCTTAAATAGCTAGAAACCAAACCTGATAAAAACATAGAAAATAAAAGAAACCTGATTAGGTCACTGAAGGAAAAAATTACAGCCCAGAATATGTAGCTTACAAAAAAGATGCGAAGTTCCAATTTTCGTTTAAACCTTGAGGTTGAAGAGTACCAAGGCGCCATATCCACCTGGTTTCCGATTGTGAGAGTTTTTTGGAGATCGGACCACCCCTTATGCCTAGGTCTACCGTATCGATACCCCGTACCAACAGAAGATCGGTGGATATTGGTGGAAATGTCTGGGTAATGTTTTAAGACTTTTTATATCGTCACAGTCCGCCGCTCCATTTATAGCTAGCACATGTTCCCTGGTGCGAACCTTAAGGGCTCGCGATGTCAATCCTATATTAATTTTTTGACATGGGCATGTGGCGTAGTAGATCACCCCTGTGGTATTGCAGGTGATAAATTTATGGATATTAAAAGTCATTGTGCCAGATGTATTAGTGAAAGAGGTAGCCCTCACGATGTTAGGGCAGGCTACACATCTACCACAGGGAACACATCCCGTCTTTTTTGGTAGGGAATTTAGAAAAGTTTTTTATTACTAGTGGCGTCATAATGGCTAGAAACTAATATATCGCGCAAATTTTTAGACCTCCTGATAGCAAATTTCGGGTGATCAGGTAAAATTTTAGAGAGAGTTGCATCTGTCCGTGTGTATGCTATAAGGATGCAGGACTGACTGCTTACAGGACCACAGCTATGCCGGCCATCATTGTGTTTCCGTATTCTTGTGCCAAGCCTGTCATTGCAATTAACCTCGGTCTGGATTCTTCTGTGTGGTTCTTGTATGTGCGAGTGATGGCGCTGACAATGACAGTGATGGATGTGCCAATACCCAATGGCTCCATGTAGGTAGTATTGGGGGTCCTCTCTCTCGTGGTGAGGAAGCAGGCAGACCGCTCCGTCTGGCAGGGTGCTGTGGCGATACACAGACCACAGCAGCCGGTTGCTGACTGCAAAGATGGACTTTGGCCGGATCCTCGGGCCCGGTGTTCCCGTGGTGGACTGGAGATTCCACTGGAGTATGGTCGCTCCACTCTGGGGATCCCCCTTTCTCTCTAGGGCCCGGACTTCTCGCGTCGGGCGCCCTCTTTCAGGACCTCCTCAAGATCATTTCTTCTTTCCTCTGAATTGGCTTGAAACCGTCTGGGTAACCGTTCCGCCTTGTTTCACACTCTTTTCAGATGTCCCGACTCCTCTCCTCCAACTAACCGCTCTTGATCTCCCCTGGGGGTGAATATATCCCCTCCCGGGTAACCTCCCACCGCTCAACTAATGTGGGAGTGCTGGAAATGGGTCCCACCCACCATCCTAGGGTCCACTTGCAGCTGGGGCAATTACACCTCTTTTACAGGTGTAATACCCCTCTGTGACGCCTGGCTACGTATGGCGCCACACTACCATGTCACATAAGTTGCAAATGTACATAAAAGTGGGGAGAACTGGTGGACATCTACACAATAATGTGGAGATGTTTTAAAATGTCACAATTGATCGAGCGCGGCCCTCAAAAACATCTGGAAACCTCTGCTCATAGTAAGGAACACAATAGAGCAAAGAAAGGAGCGAAGAAATAAAAAATAGACTTAAAAAATGCAAAATTAGGGAACAATAAAGTACAAATGAAAATCAGGTGAAAAGGGGCATAAACACTAGGCAGTAAAAAGCGTAAGTGCAATAATGACAAATGCCAAATATTCCTGAGACTCCTGAGCAATTCGATGACTCCTGAGAGGTAATTTTTGTAGCCCAGGTCCATGACATACCATTCCAGCAGGTTTTAATTGCATTCGGAGGCATATAATCCACACAAGCAATTGTATACCGCAAGTAGTGACATAGTTAGGACCCGATAAGATGAGAGCACCTTGGCATGGTTATTGGGCTCTCCGTAGTGGCCAGTGCATAAGCTAAGTTTCTCAATTTTCTTTATAGTCTGAAGCAGTTACTGCTATGTTCTTTGCCATATATGTCGCGCCCCAGGGCCGTGGGGTACTCTGAACCAGGCTTTGGAGCAGGTCCGGGGGAGTCACAATGGTCGAGACCTGGCTACCATGACCCTGGGGACCAGTTTTCAAAAAGTTCTGGAGGATAGGATTTAGGTGATATGTGTCGTGATGCCACCTGTGGTATCCGGCTATTGGGCCGGCGCTGCGGTGCGGAACCTCCAGGGATGATAGACGGGCATCTGTGGTGTTATTGCTCCCCACAGGTGTAGGAGTTTGTTTTGGGGTGACTGTAATAGTCTATGGCGATGGTAGACCATTGGGGTGCAGGATGCAGGGCGCTGAATAACTCACCGACATGCAGAGGTTGTTTCCTTTACCTTTTACCGAAGCAGAGGAAGCCAGGGTACAGTCCACAATTGATGTTGTAGGGGAATCCGGGAGGCCTGGAAGCAGGCTAGGGAACTCCTCAACCGGCTGGTTCTGAGGCCTCCTTGCTGCGGCCCTCTCTGTCCTGCGGTCAGTCTCTCACTGGTATGGCAGGCAGCTCAAGCCCTTCCTAGGTGTCTCTCCTCTGATCTTCTATGCTGCTGTGCCCCCTAGTGCTTTGGTGGCCAGGAGACTTGGCATTTCCTGTCCTCCGGTTTTGGTTGCTGGGCCTGGAGCACCCTTGCTGGTTAATTCTCACTCCGCTGAACCTGGGACGAGCTTAGCACTGCTCAAGTCCACATGTCCTCTTCACAGTCCTCTCAGGAACTGCACTCTCTAACTTTCTGACTAACCCTGCCCCAGGCCAGAATTTATAGGGAAGGCTCCCCTGAACCTGGGTTAGAACTCTCCCTCCTGGTCTGAAGTCAGGAAGGTGTTGTGTGTTACCTGGTGTGGCTACCCTACCTTGCTTCCAAGCATGACCCTTCCCCCCAAACTAGGCAAGGCCATTGTGGCAACCGGACTCTGGGGTGCCACACACACACACATTGTCTTAGCTGTACACATAGCCCTGCTATTCATTTGATATCCCGTATGCTTATTCACATTCACTCAGTGTTTAGTGTTGTAGCAGATTTCTTTCCTTCATTACTGAATTGGCCTACACCAATGACGCCCTCCCGACTGTCTTCTACGCCGACCTGTCCAGTCGTGTCAAAGATGAACTGGCTGGTAGGAATTTACCTTCTTCACTTGTTGATTTACCATCCTTTGCTATACTTGACTGACCTTAGGCTGGTTTCACACTTGGGTTCCGGTGTGATCAGGCTGAAAACGCATCTGAATGCATCCAGGTTTGTTCAGTGCAACTGTGTGCAACCACAGCGGTATTCTGCCTGATCTGGCACCTGGACCAGACATAATACCACTGCGGTTGCATCCGTTTTATGATCCATCGGAAAGTTGAAAATTTAGATATGACATGCTTAAAGGTACCGTCACACGCCGCCATATCGCCGGAGATTTGGTTGGCAATTCCCGAATTCGGTAATGTGGAAACCACATCGCATGTGTGTAGTGTCGTGTGACTGGGTGATTCTATGGCGAGAAATTGCTGATTGCCCGGCACTGCAGTGAAATCAGGCAATATCCACCAGGCGATTTCAACCCATTGTGGCGTGTGACAGGGCGATAGCGACGTACACAGCGATCCTGAAATCAATCCCATAGGCGTGCTTGGATGTTGTTTTTTTTGCGCGTTGTATGATACTGCATTCCGATTGGCTGCCCGTGTCCAAGGCGCCTTATTTGATGACCCATGCATTCACACAAGGCTGACCAATGGGAACGCAGTTCCGTCCACCAATCGCAGTGATAGGGGCGCGGTGAAAAACACTCTATGGGTAGGGTCACATTGAAAACATAAATTGCATTCACCGCATCCGGATCTGGATGCGGTGAATGCAATGCCGGTCGCACACAGTTTTTTTCAAAACTGTGTGCTGAATACCGCACTGCGGTCATCGGATGGCTCAGGATGTGTAATCCTGAGCCATCCGGTAACTGCAGAGTTTGCGGATCCCGGCTATTGCCGGGATCAGCAAACTTAATAAAGAGTTAAATAGCTGAGCTAAATGACTGTTTGAGGTCTGTAGGGGGGCTTAGACCCCCCTACAGACCGGCCGCCCACTTCTATAGTGTTCTTCTACAATTTCTCACTGTGCACGGGCTCCTCGGAGCCCGTGCATGTCACCCAAAGTTGCCCCTACCCCCCCGTATCACTATAGAGGGGTGCATACACCCCTCTATTACAATTATGCTTTAATTATGTGATATATACAATGAATTATCCAAATCGCAAAGTAAGTATATATTTACATGTGTCCGGAGGCAGAGTGAAGGGATTTCCATGGGCGGGGCTGTGTGCAGTAGCCTCCGCCCGCTCCTTCTTGATGGCCGCCCCCTCTGGCCGTAATCCAGTCTTGTGAGGGCGGGCACGTCGTTAAAGGGGCGTGGCTAACTAAGTGCCGCGGTTAGCCACGCCCCTTTAACGACGTGCCCGCCCTCACAAGACTGGATTACGGCCAGAGGGGGCGGCCATCAAGAAGGAGCGGGCGGAGGCTACTGCACACAGCCCCGCCCATGGAAATCCCTTCACTCTGCCTCCGGACACATGTAAATATATACTTACTTTGCGATTTGGATAATTCATTGTATATATCACATAATTAAAGCATAATTGTAATAGAGGGGTGTATGCACCCCTGTATAGTGATACGGGGGGGGGGGCCACTTTGGGTGACATGCACGGCTCCGAGGAGCCCGTGCACAGTGAGAAATTGTAGAAGAACACTATAGAAGTCGGCGGCCGGTCTGTAGGGGGGTCTAAGCCCCCCTACAGACCTCAAACAGTCATTTAGCTCAGCTATTCAACTCTTTATTAAGTTTGCTGATCCCGGCGATCCGCAAACTCTGCAGTTACCGGATGGCTCAGGATTACACATCCTGAGCCATCCGGTTACCGCAGTGCGGTCCCTGGAAACGCTGCGAAAACTGCTGCCTGCATGATTTTTAACGCAGGCAGCAGTGCCGGATCCGGCCACTGGATGGCTTGTGAAGCCATCCGGTGTTTTGCATTGGCTCCTATGAGGAGCGTTTCCTGGTCCGGTTTTGAGCTTTTTGAAAGCTCAAAACCGGATCAGGATTTTGTAAAAAAAACGGAAATGTGACCCTAGCCTATCACGCCCCTATCAAAACAGTATGCCCACATCGCTGCTACGATTGTGGCGTGTGACGTGGCGATGTGTGAAGGGAGGATCCCTTCCGATCTTCTGCAGGCGATATCCGGAATGCAGGATCGCCAAAGATCGCACGCTAGATCGCTACGTGTGACAGCTCCACATCGTTGTGAAAAAAGTGCCGCTCACGTCAAATCGCCAGCGATATAGAAGCCATATGGCGGCGTGTGACGGTACCTTAATGGGAGGGTGTCCGGAGGATGTTGGGGGGCTCCGGGCACACTCAGTGTGAAAGCCGGATCTGGCCCCATTGAAGCCCGTTTTGTTTTTTGCTGCAGTGCGCTACATCCGGCGGTGACATCAGGATTTTTAACAAGCTGCAAAATTGCAACATTGTGCGGTCGGGAAGACAGGGCTGATCATGTAGCATCAGGTGTTAGCCGGAGCATGGGGTTCACTACTCTCAGGGTTGTAGTAGACCACTTCTCCAAAATGTCTCGTTTTGTGCCCTTACCAGGTCTTCCAAACAATACACAGTTGGTACAAGCATTTGTTAAACAATTTTCCAGTTTGATGGTTCTCCAGCTCATATTGTATCTGATCGAGGTGTGCAGTTTGGTTACAGATTTCTGAAGGGCGCTCTGCCAGAACCTTAACATTATCTCTGGACTTCTCCTCAGGCCTAAAGTAATGGGCAGACCGAATGAACTAAGTGCATCCATGGAACAGTATTTACGAATATTCTCCAATTCCCACCAAGAAAACTAACCAGACCTGAGAAATCTCTCCTACTTGATAGATTGGAAGGGATACGGTCCTCAGATGTTGGATGCCAAAAACGGACTTAAATGCTCCAGTCTTGCACACTAAGCATCCACTTTCTTCTATTATGGACTTATCTTGGAGTGGCCCTAAGGGGGTACAGTTACAAACGTATGCTGGATCCATGCTTTGCCCCATCACCCCTGTCCGCTGGACTCTGTTATACACCATGTTGGACTTTGCTGGTAGCCTGGCATGCTCCCATGAGATGATCTACCTGGGAATTATCTAAAGCCCACTAAGACATACACCTGTGTCTTGGTATTAGGGTTTTAGTGTTCCTGAGTTCTGTTTGCCTGTGGCTTGCAGTACCTCTGCTACTTGCCTGCAGTCTCCAGGACATCTGTGCATCTGTGGCTTCCATTACCACTGTTTCCTGTATGTGGTCTCCAGGTCATCTCCTGTGTGCGTGCAGCTTCCAGTACCTTTGCTACCCATCTGCGGTCTCCAGGATGTCTACTGTCTGCCTTCGACTTCCAGTGCCTCTGATACCTGTCTGCAGTCTTAAAGACCTCTGATACCTTTCTGCAGTGTCCAGGGCATTTCCTGTCTGCATGTAGCTCCCAGTACCTTTGCTACCCATCTGTAGTCTCCAGCACGTACCCTGTCTGTGTTTGGCTTAAATACCTTTGATACCTGTTTGTCGTCTCCAGCTCCTCTCCTGTGTGCGTGCAGCTTCCAGTACCATTGCTACCCATCTGCAGTCACCAGAATGCCTCCTGTCTGCCTTCAGTTTCCAGTACCTCTGATACATGTCTGCAGTCTTCAGGGCCTCTAATACCTTTCTGAAGTCTCCAGGTCATCTTCTGTGCCTGCAGCTTACAGTACCTTTGCTACCTATGTGCGGTCTCCAGGATGTCTCTGTCTGCCTTCAGTTACCAGTACCGCTGATACCTGTCTGCAGTCTTCAGGGCATCTAATACCTTTCTGCAGTCTCCAGGGCATCTCTTGTGCCTTCAGCTTCCAATACCTTTGCTACCCATCTGTGGTCTTCAGGATGTCTCCTATCTGCGTTCGGCTTCAAGTACCTCTGATACCTGTCTGCAGTTTTCAGGGCATCTCCTGTCTGCATGCAGCTTCCAGTAACTCTGCTACCTGTTCCCGACCTCATGCTCGCCTACGGTCTCCAGTAACTCCACTACCTGCCTCCCGTGTGCCTTATCCCTGCCTTATCTTTTGCCTGCTGCATCAACGCCAATGGTTCATGTGCCCATCCAGACCGTGACCTTGGAGGGTCCTCCTCACCAGGTATAAATGATAGAATCATGGATGATCTCCTCTCAACCATTCCATAAGATGTTAATAGATAGGGTGAAACAATAGGGTCGAATGCGGAACTATTCAACAAGTCCATTCTCGAACAGTGGCCTGAATCATAGACTTCAAGTCTTCATCACTTTAATATAGCGTCTATGATAGTTGAACACTGATTGAGTCCAACCAATTAACGACGGTATCAAGCCATTTCCTCTCAAGGTGTCAATAAAGCAATTGTATCTCTTACAAAAAGAGGAGACCACAGAAGAATAGGAGAAGGGATGTGCGGTGGCTATAAATAATCCACAGGCTGCATTGTCCTCTATGAGAGGCAGCTGTCCTTTCTTAAGTAATCAGACCATTGTGTGGCGCATCAACAAGCTCACCGCCAAGAGGAGGAGAAGGAAGAAGCCACCGGCTCATTCAGACGGTTATCGAACAATAGACGGGTAAAGTGACGAACGTCCTGAAAAGAAAGCAGGGGGCACTTACTAAATTGGTTTGATTCCATATCTATGTGTGTCCTTCACAAAGACTCCCAGGACAAGAGGTCGGCTGAAATTCGATAAATTTGGATGTCAATAACGTTGCAAGGCGCCGGGCGTCCACACAAAACCCCAGAGCACCGTGTCAGGCGTGACATTTTCAGATTTCTATTGTGCATCGAGTTGACCGTAGAGGCATTGTGCTTGCACATTGTGGACGGTTACATTGCAGAGAATGGCATTTTTTGAGTATTGATTTTAATCATCCTTCTTGTTTACTCCACTCAAAAGAGGACAACCTGAGACCGAACGATGCTGTGCGCTCTGAAGAGCAGGAATAATGACTCAGATGGGAGGCACAATGGAGAAGGACGCGGCTCAGCAGAGATATGACACACAGGAGTTAGTCAAAAAAAGGAAAGAAGAATGGGAAAAAAAAAGACTAAACTCGAAAAGCTAGAAAAGGGCAACTATTGTAAAGGCTTTGTCACCGCTCTGTGCCAAAGTAATTGCTCGTAAAGCGAAATCATTTGGGGCTTTTAGGTTGTGTTCAGAAAGGGATTTGAAGAGTAAAAGATGGATATTATTTTTGTCAGAAACTTTTACTACTTTTCTTTTTCCCAATAACCATTTCCTTTTTTTCCCGGTCATGATTCTTCCATGTCCTCCAACCACCTCCCTCCCAAACCTCTTTTCGGCTCCTGAAATCGCCTCCCCTAAACGGAACCAATCTTGCCTCATTCCATCGCCGCTTCACACGCCGCAATCTCAAAGGCAATGTGGGCGTACATGGTCAGCGCGGCAAGGAGATAGGCGTGCCACAGTGGTGTATACCGCGCCCCATACCGCTCATTGGACAACGCAACAGCGTTACGATTGCTCAGCCTGCTCTGGGAGGCTAATACATGGCGCCATTGTGTATCGGAGTTTGCACTGAGTTTGCGGACGGTTGTGTAGCTGAAGATGTGTGTGGTGCTGAACAGACAGCTCTTCAAATATGGCGCCCTGTCAACTGACAGCCAATGGGAACACAGTAGCCCACACCAATCATCTCAGACGGGGCGCAGACTACAGCAGGCTGAGGCACGCTTACGGGAAATCATAGACAACGCTCTTTCCATCATTATCGCCCTGTCACACCACAACACGGAAATATCGCCTTAACGATTGCGGCTGATTACTGAGCACTGTTCAGGAATCAGGCAACGGCCGAGGGGCGATTTAATCGCCGTGAAATTCCCAAAATCATACGCCGCAACTGTGAGGCAATTTCACTGCGATTGCTCCGGGGCGACATATCGCCTTTATGATTTCCAGGCAAGATTGCGGCGTGTGACGGTACCTTAACTCATCCTGTTCCAAGAGCTACCCTAGATGTCTGGGAGGTCTGGGTCGCCACCCCGGCCCTTTGCAGGTGATTTGCCATAGACTAACAGCCCCTATCTCCCCCCATGACCAGGAAAAAGACAACTGCTCCAATAGAAGGGAAGAGCAACGGCTCCAGCAAACACGTCTGCACTGCACAGGTCCTAGAAGAAAATGTACTCTATCTGCAACACCCAGTGGAGGGAAGTGCAATTACTTCAACGCTGAGGGGGTCTAGATCTGAATGCTAAGAGACACCCCTCCACCTCCACCTGAATACTATGACACACTCCTCCACCTGCAGAGCCACACACTGCAAAGTAAGGAAAAAAACCTCAGATTTAAAAACAGCAGCAGTACTCATGGACTGCAAAGCAAAACAATGAGTATTCTGTTTTCCAATTTCAGTATCTGAATATGAGCCTGAATTTAAGGACTTTGTCTTGGTAATTTGGTATATGCTGACCTTGTTTAGTAAATCATCTTATCGTTGCCATCTCCACCCAGCAAGTGATGCATAAGGCATTGAGTGTGCCCCTGATTACATTATAAAGACCACGTACGTGCGTAGAGAACCACTCTGAGACATTCATATATCAAAAGCAGCTCTCTGTTTGTCTCAATGATCAGTGTTTATTACATCATCATCTCAACGTTACATAGGCATTTATTGGACTTACATTGTACCATCGTAACTGGTTCAGCTTATCTGTTAGATAGTGCTGGCATTAACATATATACAGGGTGGGCCATTTATATGGATGCACCTAAATAAACTGGGAATGGTTGGTGATATCAACTTCCTGTTTGTGGCACATTAGTATGTGGGAGAGAGAAAACTTTTCCAGATGGGTGGTGACCATGGCGGCCATTTTGAAGTCGGCCATTTTGGGTCCAACTTTATTTTTTTCAATGGGAAGAGGGTCATGTGACCTATCAAACTTATTGAGAATTTCATAACAAAAACAATGGTGTGCTTGGTTTTAACTTAACTTTATTCTTTCATGAGTTATTTACAAGTTTATGACCACTTATAGAATGTGTTCAGAGTGCTGCCCATTGTGTTGTATTGTCAGTACAACCCTCTCCTCCCACTCTTCACACACTGATAGCAACACCGCAGAAGAAATGCTGCACAGGGTTCCAGGATCTGCTGTGTCAGATGCTGCACATCTCGTATCTTCACAGCATAGACAATTACCTTCAGATGTGGGATGAGGCAAACTGTTATGTGAATGGTGAAGTTACCAAACAAAACCCCCACTATTGGTCTGACAGTAACCCACAGTGGATAGATCCCTCCAAGACTGCTGGAGCACAGACATTGATGGTATGGTGTGGTATATGGGGTACAAAGATAGTGGGGTCATTCTTCATCAATAGAAACCTCAATGCCCCTGGATATCTGAATCATGTAGCAATTTCACATATCCAGGGGCATTGAGGTTTCCATTGATGAAGAATAACCCCAATATCTTTGTACCGGTTAGGCCACATGCCCCTGGATCCGCGTTTTTTGTTTTGGTCAAAAATTATTGACACTCGGATCCAGCAGGTATCATATACACCTGCATTCCACTTAATGTTCCTGCATCCCCATGGGGTGAAAACGGATGAGGGTGCATACTGTTTAATCTGGTCACCAAGATTCCAAAAACCGGTAGTGTGAAACCAGCCTAATGTCATACCAGAAACCACAGGACATCCTCGGAGGTCTTGTGAAGGCAATGCCTCAACGGGTCAAATCCTATTGGTGGCATTAGTGGGACCTAAAAAATATTAGGCAGGTGTTTTTATCATTATGGCATACGTAGACATAGCACTCTCTTTGTGTGGGCAACGTATGGGCAACCTATGGTGAAATTTTAGCCTGGAGGCAATGCACAAGTCCAGGAGTGTCGTGGCCCACCCTGTATCATAAACACACATAGGAGCCCCTCCTGTCATATTGATAACCTTTATAGGGTACACACAGCAGTCTAAGGCCATGTGCACACGCTGCGTTTTTGATCTGTTTTTTTGTGCTGCGTTTTTGTACAATTTTCAGCAGTAAAACGGGATCCGTTTTTAGTAAAAGAACACCAAAAAGGCATCTTGTGCGTTTTTGATGCCTTTTATGTGCTGCCAGTCCATTTTTGATGCTTTATTATTTTATAACAATGGAGTCAATGGGGAAACAGTGGAGAAAATGGATCTCTAATTGACTGCTCATTCTTTTATTGGATGCGTTTCCTGGCCAAAAATGGGCCAGAAAAAACTCAGTATCTGCACAGCATTTCTGAAAACTCATTGACTTTGTTGGGCAGCACAGAAAGTGATCTATTTTCTATGCAAAAACAATTAATAAATAACAGATCAAAACACACAGTGTGAACAAGGCCTTAGATGAGTCTTGGCACTTACTGTCATGGGTGTATCAGGTGACACGAAAGAGACTGTTGGGGCAACTCGCAGAAGGTCGCATCGTCTGACCAAACAGCCAAAATCCTAAATTGTGGCTCTTTCCCTTTAAGAAGTATTTCTCTTCTTGGTGATGCACAGAGGTCACTAGGACCCGGCTGGTCTCCTATTTAGCTACCTCTATTTATACCCCTTGTTTCCCAATTTGCATTGTTGGTGATAGCTTGTCTGGTGTTTGGTGGTTGCTTTCTAGCTCAGCAGTGCATCCAGGACTGAGCTGTTGGATTGCTGTCTGGATCTTCATAAAGCTATGAGTTTTGCCCTCCCCTCTCCCCTTTGTTTCTTTCCCTGGTATGTATCTTTAGTTGTTAGCCAGGTTGACTAGTGTCTGAGTAGTCTCAGTTCAGGGAAAGCAGGGCCAGGTATCCTGTTCGGCAACAGTTGCAGAGACTGTATAGAGTTGTTAGGGAAACCAGGTGCCAGTACTAGTTTATCCAGGGTTTGTGGCACCCCGTACCGGGAAACCACAGACTTCCCTGGGACACTGAAGGATTTCCCACAGCGAGTAAACCACCTACACACAACACCTTCTACTCCAGGCCTGTAGGGGGGGCCCAACTGGCTGCCCTCAAAGCAAGATCCCCTATAAATACAGGTTCTGGAGGGAAAATAGCCAGAGTGTGCAGTCACTACAGAAGTGTGAAGAGCTTAGAGCCTAGTGAGCTGAACTAGTACTAGAGCCGCTCTAGGCCCAGACCAGTACACACCAGAGGCAGTGGTCCCGCAGAATAGGTGTAACAGCCCACAGGTGACGGGATACGCAAGGACTGCATGGAACACAGAGTGTTAAACAAATGCACTTTTAATACAACTGGGGGAAAAGTGCGGGTAAGAAGGGCAAAGAGAGGGAAGGTGTGCAAAGGTAGATACAGTATATATATAACCACTGTGACTAGTTTGCTGAGAATGCAAGATCTCTGAATGTCTTTAAATACAGAAATGCAAAGTCATTGTTTTCTTTTTATTACTTGTATATCGACATGCAGAGTCTTTTCCTATATGTCCCTAACTAAAACAGTGCGCGCACTTTACTGCGAGTTTTACTGCGAGTTTTACTGCAAGGTACCTCGTTGCTATTGGGGCTCGTAATTCGCTGGCAGGAGCCTCTCGAGTCCAGTCTTTGTCCTGGATCTGTACCTTGCTCGTGCAGTCTGGCTCCTCACTCCACATCCAGTCTCCTTAGGTCTGTGTCTCCATCTCACGGACTGTTCCATTTCACTCTCAGCAGCAGGGGTTTTATGTCTGCTATCCTTTCTTTTTGGCAGCAGGTGGCAGTATAACACAAGGAAGAGTCCACAAAACAGTCCTTTAACCATATATATAAATGTTAACAGGTCTTACATAGGGATCGAAGGCAGAGGAGAGAAACACGTGACCGGGGGCGGAGGAGCCATACCAGCTCACCCCACCAGAGTTCCGGTCACTGGAGTCCGAGTCTACAGAGACAGAGGTGATAGACCCAGCAGAGAAACCAGCATCACGAGGAGGCTTAGCTTACCGGACACCTTCAGCACCAACAGTTGAGAGCCAGGGACCGTGGGGAGACGACGGCGGTAACACATGAAAGAGCCCTCAGTGCAGCAACCCCGGGTGTGGAGAGAGAGAGAAGTAACGGTCCGGTTAGGTTCCATACCTGCCAGACTTAGACCAAGTAAGCTAAACAAGGAGGCCTACAACCCTACTCGCTGTGGAGATCCCAAGGTGTTTTCCCTTCACTCCGGATGCGTGTACCTGTAACAGAACATCAGTAAAGATACCAAAACACTTTTATGTGTGCGTGTCCCTCCTTCCACCTGCACCACACCGACTGCGCTCCTCTACTCTAACCTTGCGCAGAAAACAACTGTGCTGCCCTATTCCACCATTACAACTCTTAGCCCCAGGGATCCCGCTCCTCCTGCAGGGAGCTACTCCACCTTGCTGCCGCCCATCACCCTGGAGGCCCCAGCAGCGCTGATGCCATCACCGGAACCTACAGGTGGCGTCACGACTAGACATTTTTATTATTTTATTTTTCCCTTTTTTCATTGCCCACCAGGCCCACAGCCTCAGGCACCGCTACCCGTGACTTCCCAAACCCCGCGCCTGAGATCTGAGTTCCTCCGGGCCTGGGCAGGACAGGGTCACCATCTCCCCTTTGCCCTTAGCATCAGGGATTCCTTCCACCCCTTGTAGTCCTGTGTGGCACCCCACTCCACGGTTCGGTTGCCACAGAAACACCTGGAACAGGGAAGTATTTTCTCATCAGGCAAGCCCGCACACAACACCTTCCACCCCAGACCTGAAGGGGGAGCTCTACTTGCCGAATTCAGGCAAGGTCCCCAATACATTTATGCCTGTTGGAGGAGTTAGGCAGTGCAGTACTGAGGAAGACATCCTGGTGAACGGTGCTGCGCTAGGCCCGGGCCAGTGAGTGAGCCTAGCCAGCGTGAGAGACCCAAGAGTAAGGGTCGGAGGCAAGGCGAGTTAGCAAGGGAGAGCAGAGCCATGCTGGCTCGCCCCAGAAGAACTACGTCGACAACTCGGACACCAGAGTCCGAGACTGCACGGGTCCAGCCAGCCCAGCAGTAAAGACCGGAGGCCAGGGAGATTTCAAGTCTCCTGGCGCAGCACTTGAGGCACAGCCACTTAGCAGAGCCTGGGACCACAGTGGATACAGCGGTGCCCCGCAGCAGAGCTCTCACTGCCTGCCATACAAGTGAGGACACAGGAGAGGGTCAGGGCCTAGCTTCAGATAGCCCAGGACGAAAGTACACACACAGCATAACAGGGAGGCCTCATGTGGAGATCCCGAACTGCTCCCAGACCACCCGGACTGTATCCTGATCTTCACCTTGCTAACATCATCAGTAAAAGTAAGGAAACAACAACCCTGTGTGTGAGACTGTTATTGCGGCCCCCCCGATCCTGCTCCCTTCATAGACTGTTCGCAACCATAATTTCCACTACTGCCCCTGGGGGCTACACCTACGGGGAGCGTAACCATCCAGCTGCTCCACCATCACCCCAGAGGCCTGTCCCACCGGTTTCATTACCGTAACTGTAGGTGGCGTCACAAATTATTTTCCATTGACTTTAAACCCCTCTTCAGCGACCACCAGGGCCACGGGACCGGGCAACAGGCCCCGTCACATCCCACGTGAACTACAACACCCAGGAACGGTTACCCCACGCCCCTTTGGTGAGTCACCTGCACTGGCTGTCTCCCCACGACCATCATGACACACACTGATTTAAAGGCAAGATGGTGCCGGATGGCCCCAATCTGTGGGCCGAAGACTCTTATTGTGCCCCACAGGTGGTTCCCCCGTCCTGCCTTAGACTTTATGGCTGAAACATAAACACTGTATAGAGATATTATGTAAGCACTGTATGGCAGTATTATTTTATGCATCATGCTTATGAAATTAAAAGAAAGACTGTAGCTGGGCTCCGGATGAACACATCACCTGGAATAAACCGGCCATGTTTTTTTTCCGGTGGGTAAGCTGGAGCGAGTGGTCCGGGTTTCCATAGCTCCAGCTACGTGTCTATGGTAATAGACTGTTACAAGGAGAAATGTCATAAGCTTGCAAGCTCCTGGAGACTAATCGTAGCTGCAAACATGTTTGAGTTGATTTTCTGTTGCACGATGACATTATTATGCCTCTATGCAAAATAAACTTAGCCGAGGGCAGATGGGCAATTGCCCCCTTTTAAGGCTTCCTATGGCCCCATGATTGCTAAAAGGGGCAAAGAAAACTAAACTTCGGCCTCATTTGTTATCTCCCACTTCTTTTGCAAAAGTACTGACTCCCCCCTTATGATAACCATCGATACTCCTGGGTAATTACAATGGATGTTGCACATTTGCATATTAGGACAAGAGATTCTCGCTTTTCATCATCCTCGATTGAACGGTGACAGCAGATTCCCACCAAAAAAGACCTCCGTCATTCTCTTGCAAAAATCTCATTTTGGTTCCGACAATGCTGTGATACTGCCAAAATATTCATCTAGATGTTAAGTAAAGAGCAGCGATGTTAAATAATAGCATTTTGCCCTTATTAGAGGCTGTGAATGTTCCTGTCCATTTCATGGTGCTGGTTTTGCGGACTTTTTCAGCAGCCGGTACCACACTGACACCTAGAGGAGGACGGAGGAGCAAACAGCACAAAACATCCAGAGCTACAGTCAGTGTGGTGCACACTCACGATCCAGACTTGCAGCGTTTTGGATGCAGCGTCCAAAATGCTGCATTGTATAACAGCAGCAAAGTGGATGGGATTTCTAGAAATCCCATCCCCACTATGCTTCACCCGACTGCAGCGTGTTTTCAGCTGCGGTGCAGGTTGCCGGACTCCTGCATCTTCGCAGCATGTTCACTTCATGTTGCGGAGTTGGAGGTGTCTGCCATCAGATGCACACAGGGAGAAGCCGCCCTGCACCCACCACAGGTGGTGAGTACACGGCAGTTGCAGTGTCCCTGTGTGCACCCGCACAGCGTCCAAAACACAGCACCTCCAGATAGCGAGCACATACCCTAAAAGAGAGGGTCCAGGGTCCAACTATAAAGAGATTTACAGAAAAGTTTGAACTAAATAGTAAAGTTTAACAAATTTCTCTTCACTTCACACTGGCACCACACCCCTGAAGGTTACAGTTTACGCAAAAGACGCACAACACTTAATGGTTACAATTGACCACAGTTGACAAATGATGGTATAAGGTCATTCTTCCACTGATCTCTAGTCTTCTGATGTCTTACTGTCAAGCCTCGGGTTCAGGACTCAATCCAAAATACAAGATCGACTGGAGACCCCTATGTATGAAGGTGCTACCGTGTTTCCCCGAAAGTAAGACCCTGTCTTACATTTTTTGGGGGGCCAAAAGTGGCCCCCGGTCTTACTCTCGGGGGAGTCTTACATTGGGTGCCCCAGCAGTGTGGCCTACAGGCCCCCTCCTGCTGGGACACTGCGGGAGCGGGTCGCACGTCACGTGCGCCCGCTCATTACATATGCACTGCATCCCCCTGTCAATCAGCGACAGGGGGAGCAGTGCATTATACTGTATATATGGGCCCCCTCCTGCTGGCACACTACCCCGCTGTTCTGAGGCCCCCACCGCTGCTGCTGCTGCAGACATCTTACCCTCCAGGGTCTTCTTGCAGCAGCCAGCGCGTCCGTCCTCTGTCTCGGCTGTTCTCCCGGATCATGTGACCCGTCGCAGCGCATGACGTCATCGCGACTGCGACCGGCCGGTCACATGATCCGGGAGACAGCCGAGGACAGAGGACGGACGCGCTGGCTGCTGCAAGAAGACCCTGGAGGGTAAGATGTCTGCAGCAGCAGCAGCGGTGGGGGCCTCAGAACAGCGGGTAGTGTGCCAGCAGGAGGGGGCCCATATATACAGTATAATGCACTGCTCCCCCTGTCGCTGATTGACAGGGGGATGCAGTGCATATGTAATGACGGGCGCACGTGACGTGTGACCCGCTCCCGCTCCCCCCCCCTCTGCTAGGGGCCTTACATTGGCCCCCCGGTTGTAAGGCCTTATAATCGGGGAGGCCTTACATTAGCAGGCCCCCCCTTTACCCTAGGCGGCCTTACAATCGGGGGGGCCTTACTTTCGGGGAAACACGGTAGCTAGAAAAAACACAATTAAATGAGGAAATCCGCTGGACATTTCCTGTTAAGCCACAGCTTGGTCAGTCTCTGTCCAACTGCTGATGGATGTTTTATCTTTGTCTTTCTCTTCCATTAGTTTGCGATTATCAGGTGTTCTCATTTGCTTATTGTCTTTGTCCTATCACATTCCGGGTGGGGCTATTTATACTTTCCTGATACCAGCCTTTTCTGATGGCTATATTTCTATGTGGAGAACTTGCTAAGAATTTACAGACCTGTTAGTAGGGATTTTGCCTGCTGAGCTCACAGCAGTGTTGTGATTCCTTTGTATTTTTTATTAACTTTTTCTCCACTTTACTTCTGTTTGCTGTTAGGAGGTTTCCCTCACTTACAGTTGTGGCCAAAAGTATTGACACCCCTGCAATTCTGTCAGATAATACTCAGTTTCTTCCTGAAAATGATTGCAATCACAAATTCTTTGGTATTATTATCTTCATTTAATTTGTCTTCAATGAAAAAACACAAAAAGAATTGTCCTAAAGCCAAATTGGATCTAATTCCACCAAACATAAAAAAGGGGTGGACAAAAGTATTGGCACTGTTAGAAAAATCATGTGATGCTTCTCTAATTTGTGTAATTAACAGCACCTGTAACTTACCTGTGGCACCTAACAGGTGTTAGCAATAACTAAATCACTATGCAGCCAGTTGACATGGATTAAAGTTGCCTAAACCTCTGTCCTGTGTCCTTGTGTGTACCACATTGAGCATGGAGAAAAGAAAGAAGACCAAAGAACTGTCTGAGGACTTGAGAAACCAAATTGTGAGGAAGCATGAGCAATCTCAAGGCTACAAGTCCATCTCCAAAGACCTGAATGTTCCTGTGTCTACCGTGCGCAGTGTCATCAAGAAGTTTAAAGGCCATGGCACTGTGGCTAACCTCCCTAGATGTGGACGGAAAAGAAAAATTGACAAGAGATTTCAACGCAAGATTGTGCGGATGGTGGATAAAGAACCTCGACTAACATCCAAACAAGTTCAAGCTGCCCTGCAGTCCGAGGATACAACAGGGTCAATCCGTACTATCCATCAGCGTCTGAATGAAAAGGGACTGTATGGTAGGAGACCCAGGAAGACCCCACTTCTTACCCCGAGACATAAAAAAGCCAGGCTGGAGTTTGCCAAAACTTATCTGAGAAAGCCTAAAACATTTTGGAAGAATGTTCTCTGGTCAGATGAGACAAAAGTAGAGATTTTTGGGCAAAGGCATCAACATAGAGTTTACAGGAGAAAAAAAGAGCATTCAAAGAAAAGAACACGGTCCCTACAGTCAAACATGGCGGAGGTTCCCTGATGGTTTGGGGTTGCTTTGCTGTCTCTGGCACTGGACTGCTTGACCGTGTGCATGGCATTATGAAGTCTGAAGACTACCAACACATTGTGCAGCATAATGTAGGGCCCAGTGTGAGAAAGCTGGGTCTCCCTCACAGGTCATGGGTCTTCCAGCAGGACAATGACCCAAAACACACTTCAAAAAGCACTAGAAAATGGTTTGAGAGAAAGCACTGGAGACTTCTAAGGTGGCAGCAATAAGTCCAGACCTGAATCCCATAGAACACCTGTGGAGAGATCTAAAAATGGCAGTTTGGAGAAGGCAGCCTTCAAATATCAAGGACCTGGAGCAGTTTGCCAAAGAAGAATGGTCTAAAATTCCAGCAGAGCATTGTAAGAAACTCATTGATGGTTACCGGAAGCGGTTGATCGCAGTTATTTTGGCTAAAGGTTGTGCAACCAAGTATTAGGCTGAGGGTGCCAATACTTTTGTCTGGGCCATTTCTGGAGTTTTGTGTGAAATGATCAATGTTTAAATTTAAATGAAGATAATAATACCAAAGAATTTGTGATTGCAATCATTTTCAGGAAGAAACTGAGTATTATCTGACAGAATTGCAGGGGTGTCAATACTTTCGGCCACAACTGTACATTTATTATTTGTTCTTTGTGTACATGTTTTATGTTTCCCCAGCTAGAGTTCCTATCTATCTCTGCACACTTGCCCTATATTGGTTTGTTTGTGTGCGTAAACCTCCCCTCTGGTTCCTCAGGGGGTACAAGAAACAATTTGAAGGCCTTCTAGGCAGGTACTGTAGGTCCAAGTCGTGGTATTGTAGTTATGCGGCTAGTAGAGATGAGCGATGTTCGATTCGAATTGTTCGCCAATCTCTAATCCGAGCTGTTTTGGGTGATGTTCGAGTCATTCGACGAATGTGAACAATTTGCTTCAAATTCGGCAGATCAAGGTTATGTTCGATAACGGTTTGTTCACCAAAAACATAACTGGGTTTTCACACTAATACTGTTATTCAATGTTAATATACAGTTTTAGTGTATAGTGGGTGGGGAAGGCGGTGGAGGGGGATAGATCTGTGCTGAAATAATGCCGATCTCCATTTTTTTTTCCTTACCGTATTTACAGTGGGGCGGTGCAGGCTGTCAGCCAATCAGCACACACATAGCAAAGTGCATTTTTTGCACACAAGCAAGAGCATGTGTCATTGGCTACTGAGTTGCCAATTAGTAAACATCCAAAATGAGTGGCAAAAGGCCTGCTGCTGGAGAACGACCATCTTCCAGCCAAACTAAGATGTCTACTTCTTTTTGTGGACAATCTGATATGATCCCTTTCTTACGGACACGAGTCACACAACGATCGCTACCAATTGTAGATGAGCACAAAAAGAGCAGGCACTTGAATGGATAGCTAGCGCTTCATCAAGTGGCCTCTCCTCCGCCTCAACTTCAACATCACAAACACACCAGTCCTCAGAGGTGTCACCACAATCGCACTTGCTTCCACACAGCTCCCAAGTCTCCAGCCGCCTACTGAGTCTGAGGTAACACAGATAGTTGAGTATGCAGAGCTGTTCACTCATACTATAGCCTGGGAATCAGAGGTCTGCTCCAAAGCTGCAGTGAGTCCAGATGAGGAAATGATCTGCACTGATACCCTGTGAGGTATTTGCCTCCTGTTCCTATGACTCTTGTTGCGAAAGTCTCTCACTTTCCGGGTGTGCTGGTATGGGCCTATTGTGGCTCCAGTACCAGGTCAGCTCTCCTAGCTGTTCACAGTTCTAAAGTGACTGCACACTCCACTGTTTCTCCCTCCAGGACCCGTATTTATAGGGGGAACTGGCTTAAGGCAACCAGTGGAGCTCATCCTAGAGGCCTGGGGTGAAAAGGGGTACAAAAGGTGTGTTAGTTAGTGAGGTCTGCTTGCTGTGTACACTCCATTTGTGTCCTAAGAGTTCTGTGGTGCCCCAACCAGTTTGCCACAATCCCCCTTAGTTAACTTCAGTTCTCCTGGACTGAGCAAATGTTTTCTTTATAACTTAACCGCTAAACATTTTATATACATTTAATAACCGGTACTTACAAAGTCTTAAATTGAAAAAATACAAAAATCACTGAAAAAGAAGGGAAAAATAGGAAAAAATATGGAAAGCAGTCCATACGGCACTAGTCTATTTGCCGCAGGCTGGAAAAAGTAAGTTTTTGTCACACAAGTTCTGTGACAATTGTCCAAGTTTATAAAACGGGAAAAAGGGTAAAGTCCAGCAGTAAAGTCTCTGATGGCTTAAGAACATACACAGGTATACATTTTAAACTTTATACATTCCCTATGGGTGTCTCTGCTTAGGAGGCCGGGTCTAACCTTCTTACCCTACCCAGGCACTTTCTGTCCCCAATTTCATTTACTTGGGACAGGGCCCAGTTCCTCCACCCTTCTGTACACTACTTTTTACAGTTTTTGAACACGGGTACTATTTACAGTGATTAACAGGTATTATTATTCCACTACATTTTAAACCCAATCTCCATATCTATTTGGGGTTTGTCCCAATGTACTACGTGTGGATCTGCGTAGTGTAGGTGTGTCAAAAGCTGTGGTTGTAGTGTACGTACTGGCTTTTTCTCTATTGCTCCTACGTGTTTCTGGAATTCCATAGTAGGTACGTAATCTGTCTACTGGACTATCCTCTGTTAAAGGTGGTAGCGTAGGTAATTGTCTACGAATTCTTTCTCTTACTATGAGACTAGCAGGTTCACCGATTACAGGAATCTCAGGTTCCGGAATAACAGGCTGCATCTCTTGCATTTGAATTGGTTCTTCTTGAACTGGTTGAGTTGGTATTGATTCTTGATTTTCTACAGGTTGGTAGAAAGAAATAACTGGTATGATGAATGCACCATTGCATTGAGGCCAGTCGGCTGGTAAGTCTCCAATTTCTGTATGGACTAGATTTTCTTTTGGTTTTTCAATGGTTACTGTAGGGTAACTGGTTTCTTGAGGTATTAACTGTTCTGGACATTTCTTCAAATGGTCTCTTGATTTAGTTGTATAGGTGTTTCCTTTGTCTTTGCTGATTACACAAGTTTTAGAGTTGTCATACTGTGACGGCATTATTGTGTAGGGTTCTTATTCCCAATTGTCATCCAATTTGTTGGTTTTTCATTTCCTTTTTAGCACTAGTTCGCCTGTTGTCAAAGGTTCTGCTTAGGCGTGCTTATTGAAGTCGTGTTCTTGTTTGTTTCTGCTTATGTTCAAGTTTCTTTCAACACTCTCTTGTACTTTCTTGTACTGTTCTTGGCGTTGGTTTATCCAATCTTCCTCTGGAGAATCTGGTGTAGGTTCGATGGTTCCCATCTCTAAATCAACTGGCAGTTTAACTGGTCTTGCTCGCATCAAGTAAGCAGGTGAGTAATTAGTTGAACTAACAAATATGTGGTTGTAGATATCCACAAGGTCTGGAAGTTTTTCAGGCCATTGATTTCTCTCTTCGAGGGGTAAAGTTTTGAGCATGTCAATCACGATGTGGTTCATTTTCTCACATAAACCATTTGTTTGAGGATGACATGGTGTGGTCCTGATCTTTTTACACCCATAAAGTCCTAGAAATGCGTGAAACAGGTCTGATTCGAATGCTGGTCCTTGGTCAGTCAATACTTGGTCTGGATACCCATGGGGGCAACAAAAGTAACTCTGGAATGCTTTAGCTGCTACTTCTGCAGTTAAGTCTTTAACTGGAACAACCACAAGGAATCTTGAATAGTGATCAACCATTGTGAGTGCATAAGGGTAACCGGTGCGACTTGGGGTTAACTTTACGTGGTCAAGAGCAACTATTTCAAGGGGTTTCTTGGTAACAATTGGCTGTAACGGAGCTTTCTGACTCAAGTGGTCTTTTCTCCGGAGATGACACGGTCCACAATTTTTACACCACTTATCAATTGAGCCTCGCATACCGACCCCATAGAAACGGTCTTTCAGTAGCCTCTCCAGCGTCTTCTATCCGAAGTGTCCTGCATCGTAATGGTATGCTTCGAGGATCATTTGGACTTCAGTTTTTGGAACTACAATCTGCCAGATTAGTTCATGTGTTCTGGGGTTCAGATACCTTCGGCATAGTTTTCCTTGGTAGACAAACAACTTTCCTTTCTCCTTCCACAGGCACTTGGCATTTGGTGAGGCATCGGGATTGATACTGGCGTGCTCTTGAGTTATCAGTTCTCTGACCATGCTGACGTCTGAATCATTGGCTTGAACCTCCTTCCAGTCATGGTGAGGTAAAGGGTTCACGACCCTCTCTGCACGTCTCTGAGTCGCCTGATGACACGTTGCCGTACCCATGCAATGGAAAGCTGGTAATTCTACAGTATCTCCTCCAGGTCATCTATATCTTCTCCCTCCTCTGGAAGGTTAGGCATCCTGGACAGGGCATTAGCGTTGCCGTTTTTATGACCTGCCCGGTACTTACAGTAAAATCATAGTTTGACAATCTTGCTACCCAACGCTGCTCTAGGGCTCCCAGCTTTGCAGTCTCTAAGTGGGTTAGAGGATTGTTGTCAGTGAAAGCTGTGAACGGGGCGGATGCCAGGTAATGCTTGAAACGCTCGGTGATTGCCCAGACCAGGGCCAGGAACTCCAATTTGAACGAGCTGTAGTTCTCCGGATTCCTTTCCGTGGGACAGAGCTTTCTGCTGGCATAGGTGATCACCTTTTCCTTTCCCCCTGGTTTTGAGCTAGGACGGCTCCTAAGCCTTCATTGCTTGCATCAGTGTACAGTAAAAATGGTAGATTGTAATCAGGATAGGTCAGGATTTCTTCTCCAGTTAAAGCATCCTTTAGCTTTTGGAAGGATTGTTCCTGTTCTGGTCCCAACCGGAACGGGGGCCCCCTGATCTTGCCGTTTTTAGATTGACCTACTAAGAGATCTTGCATAGGCGCTGCTATCTTGGTGTAGCCTTTGATGAATCGTCGGTAGTAACCGACCAGTCCTAAGAATTGGCGTACCTCTTTGTGAGTGGTTGGCGCTGGCCAGTCTTTGATGACGGTTACCTTGTCAGGGTCAGGTGCCACGCCTCTGCACGGACCACATGTCCTAGGTACTGGACCTTGGGTTTCAGCAGGTGACACTTGGACGGCTTCGGCTTCATACCTTTTTTGGACAGTGACTCGAACACTTCACTCAGGTGTTGCAGGTGGTCTTCATAGGTCTGGGAGTATACAGTGACATCATCAAGGTATAACAGCACAGTCGGGTATGCATCTTTGTATGTGACTTTGTTGATTTGCCTTATAGTCTACGCACATCCTCATACTACCATCTTTCTTTTTAACCAGGACTAGTGGTGCGGCCCAGGGACTACAGCTATCCCTAATGACTCCTGCATTTTTCATGTCCTGAAGCATCTCTTTTGCTTTTTGGTAGTGTGTGGGTGGTATAGGACTGTACCTCTCTTTGATGGGTGCATGGTCGCCTGTAGGGATGTGGTGTTGTACCCCCTTAATCTTCCCAAAGTCAAGTGGGTGTTTGCTGAACACTTGTTCGTACTCCCAAACTACCCGGTAAACTCCATTTTTCTGGTGAGAGGGTGTATTGTCAGTTCCTACACTGAGCTCCTGACACCATTTCTCTAACTGATCTTTGGAGTGAGGGGGTTCATCAGTGACTGTTTGGGATGAGGATTTTACATCAATTACAGCATTGTTTTCAACCTGATACAACTTTGCAACAGTAGAATATCTTGGCAGTCTGACTTCGTCATCACCATAATTCAATATGCGTACGGGGACTCTCCCCTTTCTTACGTCGACTAACCCTCTGGCTGTCAAGAGTGTAGGACTACTGTCGGACATTACAGGTTCTACTACAGCTTGGTAGTCCTGCCCTCTGAGGCCTATGGCTGCTCGACACCAGATCATCATTTCACTTCTGGGTGGTACCACAATTGGAATGGGATCTGTGACCCTTACTCTGCCAATCTCACCATTTGACATTTTTACCTGCTGTTGATACACCAGAGCTCTGATCTCTCTTTGGATGGCTCTCCTTTCTCTTGGTTCACCAGCATCAGCACTCTGTTGGAGTAAAAACAACACTTCATCGAGACATTTAACCATTACATTGGTACCCAGTATTTCATGTGGATCCCGCTCATATGGATTGTCCTGAACCACTATGATACCCTGGTTGTTCAGCTGCACCCTCCCCACCTTTACTGTAGCCTCCCATTGCCCCTCTACTGTAACTAGCAAACCATTAGTTGCCTCAATGTTCAGATCAGGGTGTGGGGGTTCCAGCTTAACATCTGGCCAGAACCGTTTGTAAAGGATACTCGGGATGGTTGTCACCTGGGAGTGGAGATGCTGCTGCCGGCGCGGAAGGGGTGTTAGCAAACTGCAGCTGTGAGATTAGATCGGGCACTATAGGGAACTGCTGCCCCCGCACTGTTAAGTCTCTTAAGGAATCAAACTCTGCGTCAGGGTTTTGCAGAGACCACCGCCTGTTTCTTATTATCAGGTAATCTAAGTCCCACAACAAATTGTCCAATTAACGCTTTGTTTTCATCTCTAACACCATCAGGATCGACTTGTTTTAACAGTCTCAGTGCTTCCTGTAAGTGCAGTGCATAGTCCAGGACACTCTCCTGTGCCCCTTGTTTGCAATGGTAAAACAACAGTCTTAATTGCGCTTCGGTGTGATGTTCAAAAACCCGGTTTAATTTAGCAAATATCTCTTCGACAGACTCCTGAGCTTCTATAGACCAGTTTCGGGTCTCCAGCTCTGCTGCATCTGTTAACTGTCCCATTATAACTGAAGCTCTCTGCTTACCGGTCATGGCGTACATATCCAGCACTTGGCATATCTTCCTCCGGAACATATCCAGGGTACCGGGTTTACCGCTGTATTTTGGTAACCAGGCCGCATTCGGGACGTACGGCAGGGATATCGGCATTATCGGAGCGGGTTGTTGCGGCATGCCGCTGACGGGTGGCTGACCGACCGGAGGTACGTTTGGTGGCCCCGGTGGAACAACTGGTTGGTTTACTTGCGGGGGTACTGCGTTGCTGGGATCCGGATCACTCATGCTCGCTCCCCCTTAGTTAAGCGTGGCCAGCCCTTTCGATTTCAGCGGAAGTTGTCGGCCTCGCGGTGAGGAGTGAGGCACCACGGGAGTTTCTGGTTCCTGCTGCGTTTGGAGGAACTCATCAGAGTATGGGGCGGGGCCTATCTTTGCGCCCTTTGCACAGTAACGCCCCTTCTTTTCCCGCCTTCTGCGCAGCAATGGCGGTTCAAATGTACAGTTCAATAATCACAGTCATTAAATAGCACACAATACCCGTTGGGAAACAGGTCTGCTCGTATCCTGTTCGTGATCGCCAAATTCTGACTCACCGTTGCCGGATTCTCACGTCTCAGGTGATGCAGCACTTGTCACGGTTCCGCGCCTGAGGCTGTGGGGCCCGGTGGTCAGATCAAAAGGGGATTAAAGGATGGGGATGTTTGTTGATTGTCGTGACGCCACCTGTGGGGGTCCGATGAATGCACCGGTGCTGCTTGGGCCTCCGGGGGATGTGCGGCAGCTAGATGGGATGCTCCCCACAGGATGAGCAGGAGTCCCCGGGGCCGGGAGCTGCACTGGATGGAATACGGCAGCTCGGGTAATTCTGGGTGTTAATCCAGGAATGATGCACGGACACATAAAGTCTTTTCTGTACCTTTTACTGGTGACAACAGGTACACTCGACCGGGTGATGAAGTATACACTCCTGGAGATTCCACAGCAAGCAGTGGTGTAGGCTTCCGTATGTACTCAGTTCTGGCGGGGTCTGGTGGATATAAAATCCTACCGGACCGGGGTTGCATGTTCTGGTGGGACGTGTTTCACCTGAGTTTGCTGCACTGAGGGCACTATAAAGGGTTGTGGGATACGTATGCCTTCCCCCGGGCTCTCATCTGATGGTGCTTCAGGTGTCCAGGGAGCTAAACTCCCTTGTTGGGGTGCTGGTTTCTCTGCAGCCTGCGCTGTGGCTCCTGCAGCTCGGACCCAGTGACCGGATTGTTAGGGTGAGTTGTGGTAACTCCTCTGTCCCTGTGTGGTATTTGCCTCCTGTTCCTATGACTCTTGTTGCGAGAGTCCCTCACTTTCCGTGTGTGCTGGTATTGGCCTAGCGTGGCGCCAGTACCAGGTCAGCTCTCCTAGCTGTTCACAGTTCTAAAGTGACTGCACACTCCACTGTTTCTCCCTCCAGGACCCGTATTTATAGGGGGAACTGGCTTAAGGCAACCAGTGGAGCTCCCCTAGAGACCTGGGGTGAAAAGGGGTGTAAAAGGTGTATTAGTTAGTGAGGTCTGCTTGCTGTGTACATTCCATTTGTGTCCTAAGAGTTCTGTGGTGCCCCAACCAGGGTGCCACAGCTCTTCTTCAGGTCACATGGGCTCTAAGCCCTGTCTAGCCTAGGTCTTTTTTGAGATTGCAAAAAAAGTCCTTGCGGATCCATGACTCGTTCATCTTGATGAACATTAGTCTGTCTACATTGTCACCGGACACAGCAGTGCAATTGTTCGCCACTAGGTGGCATCAGAGTAGCCTCTGATGCCACCTAGTAGCTTTTTTTAGTATTTTATATATTTTTTTAGATGCCCATCCCGTTCCGCACCTAAAGGAATGTGTATACTATCCTTTATCAATTATATATATCATTTTTTTGGAATTCCCTTTGCTGTATATGGTCTGGGGTGCTTTTGCAGTATATTTATTGAAGCAGCAGTGCGGACCGGTGACACCATTCCTGTTTGAACTTCAGATTGTCCCGCGGTTTTGGCGAGTCGGTGGAGGTTCTGCAGCAGCTGCTAAAGCGCTCAAACTGATTGTGGGTGACACAACCTGAAAAGGTGAGTACATGGAGCAGGGCGGAGAAGGGCGGTGATGTCAGAGCAGGAGGCCGCCCCGCCTCCTGCAGTGACATCACCGCTTATAACCACCCTGCTCCATGTTAACCATGGAGCAGGGCGGGTATAAGCGGTGAAATCACTGAAAGGGGCGGGGCAAAGCAGCCATCACTGCAATAAGCTCTGTGTTATGCTGCATCAGGGAGGCAGCGGAGGGCAGATTAAACATACAGGGGGTGTGAAACTGCCCTTTGGCTGCAGCCCCTAGCCACCTCCTTTCTGGCTGCACGATGTAAGTTTTCTAAGTGTATTATCTTGGGGTACAGGGGGGCTCAAGTGCAGGGGGACCCCTTGCCTGGATGCTGCAGACATGCTGTATCCAGTGCTGTAATTAGATCACCATGCCTGGTTTGGTGACAGGTCCTCTTTAACTCTTGCTATGCTGTTAAGCAGACTGTGGCTTCCAGGTACTGGATAGACATTCACAAAAACAGTGCAGCAGACGTCTGCCTGTGTGGTGTAGACCAGACATACAGACCATGGGTGGTCACCATACCACACTAAACAAAATCTCAGTGACCAATATAATAATATGGCTGTCCTTCTTATCAGTAACAACCATAAACTCTACCCATGGAGTCAATCAATTTTTTCATCTGTTGATGATCATCTTCGTGGCCAGCACCAACAGCCCCCGAAAATGTTCTGATAGGGAACTGTTTTCCTTCACCATAAACCTTCCGTGTAAGAAGGGCCCACAAGTTTCCAGTAGGGTTTAGGTCCGGTCAGGTCAGGGCCGGGTCATTATTCCTTCATCTTTAAGGTCTTTACTGGCACCGAGCGGTGGAGACTTTGATGGTGCGGTGGAGCATTGTCCTGCAAAAAAATCGTCCTGTACCACTACTGTAAGAAAGTGGCTGCTAAATCTCACAGTAGGTTTGGGTGTTAATTCTGAGTTAAATTTCAGTCCGAAAAGGTCAAACTAAGTGATCTTTAATAACTCCAGCCATAGCAGGCTCTCATCTTCACCTTGATGGTGTCTGACTGTAGGGGTCGGTGCCCATGACTGATCCAGCCTCGGGCCCATCTATCTGATTTGTTGTAACGCCAGTGGACACCCTGGCTAGGGATGTTGCAGTGTTCCCTGCCCTTTATAGAATATGGGGGTCCGCTGAGTGTGTGTATTCATTACCTCAGGAATACGCACTTTAGACCGTATTAACTGCGCTTGACATGGCAGGCCAGGACCCCACATAGAGGTGAATGAGGGAAACCTTTGTACATCAGATAGTAGGCATAACAATTTAGGAATAAATCTTATTCTGTGCAATCTACAGCCATAAACTCCTCGGTTACACATAAGGTTACACTCCTTCCATTACATGTTTACGGTCAACAAACAGATCACAATAGGAGCCTCAATCCTCCCTTGAGTAACTCACATGCACTGAGGTATGTCGCTACAATTCCTCGCGGCCATTCTCAGCTTCCAACTGATGTGGACCACATGGCTCTTGGTTCCTGCTCAATTCCCTTTAGGAGAACACGTGTCCATGTCCAAGTGTAGCCAATCATCTCTATGACCCTCAGGTCTGGCTACACTACCTACACTTATCTAGTAGATAATGCTTGCTGTTGAACAACTTTCTTGAGATAAAGAATCATTCTGCCACTTGATACTTGTTCACTCTGGAACTTGCTATGTGGACATGGTCTCCCTTCTTCACACACAACATCTACACTATAAGGTAATGCTGGACTGTGAGCAAAAGGACATAGGTCCTTTTCAGTATTGTTCCCTATCTGCCTAACTGTAGCGTCCGCCACTGCGTACTTACCCTTTCGGTGGTCCTGGGAGAGCACTTCGGTCTAGCATGCCCTACCTTGAAGTGCTTCTCAACATGTAGCTGAGAAACACAGTATTTAAGGTACTTCCCACTATGGGATGTTCCTGAGCCACATGGTCTATGCCTATAGTCACACTGCTAGTTATCTGGTCCCTGTTCCCTTTCCTGTTTCCTGAGTCACGTGCCTTTACCTAACCCATGTCTGTATCCTAGTGCCACTATGCCCTCAAACATCTGTCTATACCTGCCATACTTGCATACTTGCTCAACCAGCCTGCTGCCCTACCACAGCAACAGCTGGAAACCAGCCTGCTGCCATACCCACAGCTCAGCAGGAAACCAGCCCTGCTGCTATACCCACTGAACCTGCTCTACCAGCCGTCCAGTCTACACCTTCCCTCTCCAGAAACTGTTCCTGCCTGCATCCCCAAGTCTCTCGCAGTCAGCTGTTGAGATCAGCAGGGTCAGGGCGGCTCGCTTGCATGGCTCAGCAGTCTATGCAGTTCAGCAGTCTACCGCTCCTCAGGCAGGAAAGAAACAGTTTGATACAGTGCTGAGTTACAACCCGGTTTACTGAGCTTTCTTGAACACAGAACACAGTTACAGCTCAAGTACAGTAGCGGCCCGGCTAGTCCTTAGCCATCAGGATGGCTTTCCAGCTGTTGAGATCCCCTGGTGTAGCCACCTGACCCTAGTATGGCTGCCTTCTTGACGGATGTGCCAGGAATTGGCCACAGTTTTTCAAGATCTCATGGCCACCCGGGTTCTGTGGTTGGAGCCTGGAGTCTCCTCGCCACCTTTCAGGGCACAGGTGGATCACTCACTGCCCGTGACCCAGGGCTCCTGTCACGGGTGTGTCAGGAGGCACGGATGAGACTGTAGAGGCAACTCGCAGACGGTTCTAGTGTTTGGCCAAACAGTCCAAATACTAAAAAAAGTCTTGCTTTAAGAGGCATTTCCCTTTTAGTGAAAGTTGGAGGTCTCTAGGACCCAGCTGACCCCTTTTCTTGAGCTGTGAATATATTCTCCTTGACTCCCAGAATGCACAGCTGGTGATAGCTTTTCAGGTGTTCCTGGTTGCATCATAGCTCAAAGCAGTGTTTCCTGGAGTCTGCTGGTTTGCGGCTTGGATCTGCTCAAGCTAAGTGTATCTCTTCCCTCTTTGATTGTTTCCCTTGTGTGTTTCTTTAGTTGCTAGCCGGACTGACTAGTGATCACCCGCTCTGATCCCTGTGTAGTGGTAGTCCAGGGACAGTCAGGGAATAGGTATCCTGGCGGTGACAGTTGAAGGAACTGTATAGGGACATTAGGGGAGCCAGGTGTCAGCACTAATTAATCTAGGGGCACCATCTCTACATACTGATGTATGTAAAGTGCTATGGAATTAATAGCACTATATAAATGAATAAACATTATATTATTATTATCTCTTATTTTTGCCCTTAGCATCAGGGACTCCTTCTCCCCCCCCCCTTCCCTGACGTTGTCTAGTGCTGGGTGTCTCCATACACGCAGCATGACAGCTCCCCAGCCTCCTCATGGTCTCTGGCCTCAGGACTCAGGACAAGCCTCATCGCTGCTTAAGTCCTCCGGGTCCCTTACTACTGTCCTCTCCTCAGCTCACCTCCGACTGCCTGACACTTCCTGTGGTGTCTTCCCTTTGTCCTTTTCCTTTCCCTGACCACTTCCTGCTCCATGTCAACCCACCAACTTCCTCCCCTCGCCATCCCACGGGATGCCTGAGCCGTCCCACTACCTGGGTTTATCCGGCTCTCCCTGGTACTGGGTGTGTTGGGTGTGTTTGTGGGTGACTAGACTTACCAAACATGGTTGCCTGAGATGGGAATACTACCCCCAGGTGTGGGTGCAGTACCCCTTAGTGGCGACCAGACCGATGGGGCGTCACACAACAATCAGAGGAAAAGTCTAATAGAAACAAGTGCTCCATTTCTGTATTTAATCACCCACTGCTGGTTTTGGCTACAAAAACTGCAAGAGCACTCGCGTAAAAATACGCAGCAAATACGCAGCTTGTGAACGCACCCTTAGTCAGTATAATTCTAGGTTAGACACTAGCTTGCTAGATTTTCAATGAATATTGTATAGCCACTTTATGATATGTATTTTCTGCTGTATCATTCATGCACTAATTGTATGTATCCTTATTGTCCCCAGTTTCACCGAATCATACCGTGTTTCCCCAAAAATAAAACCTAGTAGGGTGTTTGCAGAACTGCTAAATATAAGGCCTCCCCCAAAAATAACACCTGTCAAAGCAGGGCTGTATCTATTGGGGGGCTGGTGGGGCATCTACCCCGGGTGCAGCAGGCAGGAGGGCTCCATCCAGCCTCCTGCTGCAGTACCCGAGCGAGGAGTCTTCCTGGCCACATCTTCCGCCTCTTCCCCCGCTGTGGGAGCCGGCAGTTCTCTCTACTTCCGGTATCAGGTGACAGCAGGAGCAGAGAATATGCCGGGCGCCGGCTCCTGCTATCCATCATGAGCTATGAGCCGCTCTATATGATGGAATAGCTCCCTGATACCCGGCATTTCCGGGTCAGGGGGACATCAGTAATGTGATCAGTCACCTGATCACGTTACTGAGGTCACACGGTGGCCCTGCAGTGCAGAGGCAGCAAGATGGGGAGAAGTGCTCCAGCTGCAGAAGCTGAAGACCCTGAAAATAGATGTAATTAGGGGAAGGGGGACAGGGTGGGGGGATAAGACCCAAACTGGGGGGAGGGGGGGAATATGAGCCAAACTAGGGGGAGAGGGGAGGAGATAAGAGTCAAATTGGGAAGGGAATAAGATACAAACTGGGGGGGAGGGGAGAAAGGCAAATGGGGAGGGGGAATAAGGCAACTGGAGGAGAGGGGATAGGTGACCAAACTGGGAGTGAGGGGGGGAAATAAGAGCCAAACTGGAGGAAGAGGGAATGGAGGAATATGTAAGCCAAACTACAGAGATAGGGTGGGGGAGTATATTTGAGCCAAGGTTGGGGTGGAGAATATGTGAGCAAAACCGAGTAGAGGGGAGAGAGTAGGGGGGGGGGAAGTATATGTGAACCAAACTGGGGATAGAGGATGAAGGGAGTATATGTTAACCAAGGGTGTAAATTTGAGAATCCAGTATAAAAGAGTGCAGGGGGATCAGTGTGGACACAGTATGAGGCGTGAGGAAGATGGCTGAAGCACAGTATGGTGAGTGACGGGGGATGACTGCAGCACAGTATGGTGAGTGAGGGGGGATAGCTGCGGCACATTATGGTGAGTGAGGGGGGATGGCTGTGGCATAGTATGGTGAGTGAGGGGGGATGGCGGCACAGTATGGTGAGTGGGGATGGCAGTAGCACAGTATGGTGAGGGAGTGGGCATGGCTGTGACACAGTATGGTGAGTGAGTGGGGATGGCTGTAGCACAGTGTGGTGAGTGAGTGTGGATGGCTGCGGCACAGTATGGTGAGTGAGAGGAGATCACTGCGGCACAGTATGGTGAGTGAGTGGTGATGGCTGCAGCACAGTATGGTGAGCGAGGGGGGATGGCTGCGGCACAGTATGGTGAGCGAGAGGGGATGGCTGCGGCACAGTATGGTGAGCGAGAGGGGATGGCTGCGGCACATTATGGTGAGTGGGGATGGCTGTGGCACAGCATGGTGAGTGAGGGGGGATGGCTACGGCACAGTATGGTGAGGGGGAATGGCTGCAGTGTGGCGCCCCTGCGTTCTGGAGGCCACAAAGGGAACTGCAGCCAGGCAGGTAGGACGACAGTTGAACACCAACACCCTCACAGCCCACACAACCCACGTACAGTAGAGGGCAGCACCCAACCCGGAGCCTAGGAACTCTAAGCAGGCGAGGGGTGGTGGGTTTAGAGCAGTGGGTGGGCACACACGTAGTCAGGTGACAGACAGTAGAAATAGTGAAGGGGGAGGAGGAAGGAGTCAGTAGGCCCAGGGTGCCGAGCAGCAAAGACACAGACCAGCAGCAGGCTGAGGAGCACGGCACAGGCCGAGAGACAGCAGTAGGCCGAGGTAGGCGAGCAGTAAAGACTGGAAAACACGTCCTGGCAAAGTGGGGTGTAGGAGCGCAGAATCTGAACAGAGCCAGTGTGAGTTGCAGAGAGAAAGCACGTCCGAAGCCAGTACCCCCAGGAGTGTGAGGGAAGAGAGGGACGGTGATACCGGGCCCTAGAATTACAGCCGAGACGACAGACTGCAGGCGGAGTAGCCCTCCTATGACACTGGAAGACACAGTAGAGAGAGCCTGGTAGAGCCTCACACAGGAGGACTGCTGGAGGCTAGGCTGAATAGAGTGTCGGCTCTAGAGGGGACTGTAGTTTCACCCGGCATCCCCAGACAACCAACGGGGGACCACAGCTACAGTTAGGGTCCCTACCCCAAAGGACAGGCAGCTCAGTGACAACCAGGAGGACCCACAGGGGCCCTAGTCACCGTCATACTGTCCGGAGTCACACACAACCAAGTGAACAGATACAGAGAGAGTTAACAGCCTGGGAAGGACACAGAGACAGAGTGAGGGGTCACAGAGAAGAGAGACCTGGCTGCAGAGAGTAAAGGGAACCCGGAGAGGGAAAGTGTGCCCGTGTGCTGAGACTTGAACTGAGACCAACTGTAAGAACTGTACTGAACTGTAACTTGAACCTGAGAACTTGGAGAAGTAAACACGGTGAACCCTGAATCCGACTCTCTGTCTGTCTCTCCCTCAATGCTATTCCCTCCATGCAGGCTTGCAAAGGATCCCCACCTGCAGAGCCACAGCGTGCAGGCTCCAGCACAGAGGAAGTATTTCTGCAGCATCTGGACAGTAAGTGAATTGCACTCAGCACCAAGCCTGCACACTACACCATAGACTTTAACCATCACTGCCCCGGGGAACACAGTTCTGCCCACGGGAACTATTCCATCTACGCTGCTATTACATCATCCCCGGAGGTTCTACAGCAGCGGCGGCCCCATCACCGGCCGCACACAGTGGGTGGCATCACGACTGACATTTCCCCTGTAAATATCCCCTTATTATTGCCAGGGCCCGGGACACGGTCCGAACCAGGACCACCCGTGACTTCCCCAGTAGCAGACCCAGTCCGATACCGAGTACCCCGTCCCAGTGGGCTCGACAACCTGGCGTCACGAACAGGATCTACCTGGTCCAAAAGAATTGGACCCCGTGCGCCTAAAGAAACGTGTTCTGGACTTTCCCGCCAAAATCTGACCTTAACCCCTTCACGACCCTTGGCCCACCGTTTGGGCCATGGAAACAAGTTCGTTCCCGACCCTTGGCCCGGGGGGTGGGCCATGGATTGATCGGGCTCCTGCAGGCCGAGTGAGGGTCTCACTGACCTGTCATTCGGCCTGCAGGTACATGGGGTGTTGTACAACACCCCATGGGGGGTCGATTTGCCCCCACCCCCACCCCCCCGGCTACAGGCGCGGTGATTGGCGCTCAAAAGTGAAAGTGAAAATCACCGCGCCTGTCATGCTTCCCTGCCTGCCCCTGCTCTCCCTACCCTCCGATCTTCTCCCCTGTCATACTCTAAGTGCCCCCCTGTCCCCCACCTCTCTATTCTGCCCCCTCTTCATCTTTCTTACCCCCCCCCCTCCCGCTTCTTGTCCCTGCTCCCGCTTCCTGTCCCTGCCGCGGGCTTCCTGTTCCTGCCGCCCGCCTCCTCCTCACTGCCCCCGCTTCCTGTAAGTGCCCCCCATCTCCTGTCACCCCCCCTCTTCCCCCTACCTGCCCCCCCCGACCACCGGAGCGGCGATCGCTTCTCCCACTCACCCCTCCGGCGATCGCGCTCCATCCTGCTGCACGGCTGCGTCCCGCTCCTCCTCCGCTTCTCTCCGGCCGCTCGCATCTGACAGCTCTGTGCTGGAGCTGTCAGATGACTTCTACAGCTAGATCCTGAGGATCCAGCTGTAGGAAGTGATCTGACAGATCCAGCACAGTGATCCACAGTGACCATTATGTGATCACTGTGGATCACTGTACTGGATCTGTCAGATCACTTTCTACAGCTGGATCCTGAGGATCCAGCTGTAGGAAGTGATCTGACAGATCCAGCACAGTGATCCACAGTGACCATTATGTGATCACTGTGGATCACTGTACTGGATCTGTCAGATCACTTTCTACAGCTGGATCCTGAGGATCCAGCTGTAGGAAGTGATCTGACAGATCCAGCACAGTGATCCACAGTGACCATTATGTGATCACTGTGGATCACTGTACTGGATCTGTCAGATCACTTTCTACAGCTGGATCCTGAGGATCCAGCTGTAGGAAGTGATCTGACAGATCCAGCACAGTGATTCACAGTGACCATTATGTGATCACTGTGGATCACTGTACTGGATCTGTCAGATCACTTCCTACAGCTGGATTCTGAGGATCTAGCTGCAGAAAGTGATCTGACACCCCGGGCGCAGTGACCCACTATGTGCATCACTGCGCCTGGGCTGCCAGATCGCTTTCCGCAGCTCGATCCCCATGCATGGGGATCGAGCTGCAGAAAGCTATCTAACAGCCCGGGTGCAGTGATGCACATAGTGGGTCACTGCGCCCAGGCTCTTAGATCGCTGCTCTGCAGCCCGATCTCCCTGCATGGGCATCGAGCTGCAGAAAGCAATCTGACAGCCCGGACGCAGTGATGCACATAGTGGGTCAATGTGCCTGTGCTGCCAGATCGCTTTCCGCAGCTCGATCCCCATGCATGGGGATCGAGCTGCGGAAAGCGATCTGGCAGCCCAGGCGCAGTGATGCACATAGTGGGTCACTGCGCCCAGGCTCTTAGATCGCTGCTCTGCAGCCCGATCTCCCTGCATGGGCATCGAGCTGCAGAAAGCAATCTGACAGCCCGACGCAGTGATGCACATAGTGGGTCAATGCGCCTGTGCTGCCAGATCGCTTTCCGCAGCTCGATCCCCATGCATGGGGATCGAGCTGCGGAAAGCGATCTGGCAGCCCAGGCGCAGTGATGCACATAGTGGGTCACTGCGCCCAGGCTCTTAGATCGCTGCTCTGCAGCCTGATCTCCCTGCATGGGCATCGAGCTGCAGAAAGCAATCTGACAGCCCGACGCAGTGATGCACATAGTGGGTCAATGCGCCTGTGCTGCCAGATCGCTTTCCGCAGCTCGATCCCCATGCATGGGGATCGAGCTGCGGAAAGTGATCTGGCAGCCCAGGCGCAGTGATGCACATAATGGGTCACTGCGCCCGGGGTGTCAGATCACTTTCTGCAGCTCGATCACCATGCTGGCGGATCGGGCTCCAGAGTAGCGATCTGAAAGCAAAGGTGATCGAGCGTCGTGGGACCTTCGTTGTGGACTACGTCGGAGCGATCGAGCGTCGTGGGACCTTCGTTGTGGACTACGTCGGATCTTTTTATAATAAAGATGGAGTCCGAATTGTGTCTGTTTTTTTTTCAAATAAAAAGATTTTTCTCTGTGTGTATTTATTGACTATTTACTGTACTAGAGATTCCTAATGGCGGGTCTAACATTGGCCCTATATTATGAATCTCGGGCTTAGTGCCAGCTGCCAATAAAAAGCTGGCATTAACCCCTTTATTACCCAGTTAGCCACCGGCACCAGGGCTACTTCACATCAGCACAATTTTGGAAAAAAAAAATTTTTTGGTAGGACGTTATAAGGGTTCAAAGTTCATGAGTAATTTTTCATTTTTCAACCAAAATTTACAAAACCATTTTTTTTAGTGACCACATCACATTTGAAGTCCTTTTGAGGGGTGTACATGACAGAAAACACCCAAAAGTGACACCATTCCAAAAACTGTACCCCTCAAGCTACTCAAAACTATATTCAAGAAGATGATTAACCCTTCAGGTGCTTCACAGGACCTAAGGCAAAGTGGAAACAAAAAATGGATATTTTAATTTTTTTCTCAAAAATGTTCTTTTATCCTCAATTCTTTCATTTTCACATGGGCAACGGGATAAATTGGATCTTAAAATGTGTTGTGCAAATTCTCCCGAGTACATCGATACCTCATATATGGTCATAAACCACTGTTTGGGCGCACGGCAGGGCTCAGAAGGGAAGGAGCGCAATTTGAATTTTTGAGCTAATTTTACATCCAAAAAGTGAAATGGCGCTCCTTCCCTTCTGAGCCCTGCTGTGTGCCCAAACAGTGGTTTATGACCACATATGAGGTATCGGTGTACTCAGGAGAAATTGCCCAACAAATTTTAGGATTAATTTTATGCTGTTGCCATGTGAAAACGAAAAAATTTAGGCTAAAAAAATATTTTTGTGAAAAAAAAAGTACTATTTCATTTAATAACTTTTTTCTGTCACATATCTCTCTGGTTTATCAGAAAAAAAAATAAAAAATGTGAAAATTGTGAAATTTTCAAAATTTTTGCCATATTTTTGATTTTTTCACAAATAAACACAAAAATTATCGATTTAAATTTAATACTAGCATGAAGCCCAATGTGTCACGAAAAAACAATCTCAGAATCGCTAGGATCCGTTGAAGCGTTCCAGAGATATAACCTCATAAAGGGACACTGGTCAGAATTGCAAAAAATGCCAAGGTCTTTAGGGTCAAAATAGGCTGGGTCCTGAAGGGGTTAATGGCGGCAATAGAAGACTAACGCCATGTGCAGAGAAGGTGTTCCCAAACCCCCCATCGTGGGCCAGCCCGGTCCAAGGCGCGAAGAGAAGGACCCGCCCTGGCTCCCCTTAACTCCGGGAGAGCCAGCTGTCACTCTAAAAGAAGAGCCTCCGCCCCTAGACCCTCCTACCAATGAGAAGCTGGCGGGAGAAGAAACAGAAATCGTCATCAGGATGAGGCTGGATGAGCAACCGAAAATTAAGCAGTCGCCATTGCAGTACACGAGGACGGAAGTGGAAGACGCCGAGAATAGCGCTGCGCACGAGAGACCACAAGTCAATGAGAACTTAGCTCCGCCTATTGTAGTCACATGGTTGTGACATCACATCAGGTCTCCCAACATGTTCTAGCACAAGGCTGAAATGTTAACTATTAACCTGCCAAACAGTCTCCGTCCTCCAAGCTGGGGAGTGACTGCCTCATTACACAAGGAAATGTAAGTGCATAAAGGCTTTTATTTCACCTTTCACATTACACTCTGAGCTCAGACAGGGATGATTAGACTAGTATTATAAAGCTGCAGGTGCAGATAGTGATAACGGGGAGGCATAAACCACCTGACAGGTTCCCTTTAAGGTCAACGTGCATGACTCCACCAGAAGAAAGAGACCAGGCAAAAATGGCCGCATGGCAGAGATCCAAGATGAAAATCACTACTGAATAAAAAGAACTTAAAGGCTTATCTCAGTTTTGCCAGAAAACATCTTGATGATCTTCCAAGACCTTTGGGAGAATACTCTGTGGACTGATGAGACAAAAGTTGAACTTTTTAGAAGGTGAAATGGAACCATGAATTCTGCTGACTACCAAAAAATCCTAAAGTAGAATGTCCGGCCGTCTGTCCATGACTTCTGTCAGGAATATAAACATGTAATTCTCGGTTTGTCCAAATAACAGAAGTGGTGCTGGAGAGCAGGTGGCAGGGAGTCTAAGGCTATGTGCACACTGGCCGGGTTTAGTGGCGGCGGCGGCTGGGCGGGACCCGACAAGAAGCTCCGGAGCCGTCCAGCGGCTTCCTGTCGGGTCCGTGCTGCGGGAGACGGGCGGGTGTGCGGCGGGTGCACAGCGGGTTAGCGCCGGCGATTCTGCAGCGGCTGGAAGCAGCACATGATTCTGCTTGCAGCCGCTGCAGAACCGGCCGGATTATAGAACATGCTCATTCTTTGCTAACCCGCTGGGAATCCAGCGGGTTAGCAACGGATGAGCATGTGGAAACCGCCGGTGTGTGCACACCGGGTGTCGGTTTCCATAGGTTTATATGTTAACCCAAAAGCCGCTTTTGGATTAACATAAATTTGCATAAACCTCATGGAAACCGACCGGCGGTTTCCGCGGCTAAACCTGCACTAACCCGGCCAGTGTGCACATAGCCTTATACGATCACTAGAGGTAGAGAAACCTGATCTGATCCTCTGACTAGAAGAGCTGACACTCTCTTATTTCAGAGATATGCCTGATGGTGGTGAGGTCTGTATTGCCAGCACAGCCATGACTCCTGAGTAACCTCAGTTAACATCCCTGTTCCCCAGAAATAAGGGCCGAGATTGGAGAAAGAATCCCACACAACAGGGGAGAATAAAAGCTCAAACTCTTAGCATGTCCACATCAGGGAAATACACAACGGCACACGGGGAGAAACAAGGTACAGGGTGGAGATACACAAACAACCTGGGGAAATTAACAGAAGGCATGCAACTGTTCACCAGAACACTGGATACATGAACAAGAGCAGCATGGCTAAAGTAATGAAAGAGCTACTATACTCATCATGGGAGTCATAGTTCCAGCATTACTTAAATGGCGGAGGCGGCTATGATAGGGAGTCAGCCCCCTGTAACTCCAGCAGAAAACCACCAGCCAGCTGGGAAATAACTCCTGTCCGGCCAATGTCCAGCAATCACAAAAACAGTAAAGGGGGTGTCACACGCGTCAATGTCGTCAGCGATCTGATCGCTGACGACATTGACGGCTGATTGCTGGTGAGCTGTCACACAGACAGACTCACCAGCGATCAATTGACCAGTGACATCATGGAAACGATTTAAATATCGTTTCCACGATGTCCTGCTCCCGCTGCCAGCCTGCTGGAAGCGGGAGCAGCCTGGTCTCCAAGGTACACTGCGGGTAACTAGGCAGCGCGCGCTGCCTAGATACCCGACGTGTACCTTAGTTACCAGCCTCCTCCGCTCACACGGTGAGCGGAGGAGGCTGGTAACTAAGGTACACGTCGGGTATCTAGGCAGCGCGCGCTGCCTAGTTACCCGCAGTGTACCTTGGAGACCAGCTCCCAGCGCTTGTGACAGGCGCTGGGAGCTGGAATATCGCTCGCTCCCGGTGTCACACGCAGCGATGCTGCGTGTCCACCGGGCGACAATCGCCAGGTTTCAGAGCTGGTTCTGAAACCTGGCGATCATCAACCAGCGATTTATCGCTGGTTGATGCAGTATGTCACACGCGTCAATATCGCTGCAACGTCACGTGCAGTCGATATCGTGCAGGCGATATTGACGCGTGTGACACCCCCTTAAGACTCCCAAAGACTGAGCAACTAAGAAGCACAAGAAAGTGAGTGTAGTGTGCAACACCGCATGATCAACTCAAGCTGAAGAGTACCCGGGTTATGCTGCAGGACAATTATCCACAACACCCTGCAAGTCACCTCTGAAAGGCTGAAGAAAAAAGAGACTTAGGTGCGGCCGAGTCACAGTCCTGACCTTAATCCGATTGAGATGCTGAGGCCGGACCTTAATTAGGCGGTTCATGCTCGGAAACCTCCAATGTGGCAGAATTACAACAATCTGAAAAGACGAGCGGCCAAAATTCCTCCAGAGCAAAAGACTCATTACCAGTTATCACAAACGCTTGACTGCAGATCATACTGCTCAGGGCCCAAGCAGTCATTAGGTTTACAGGCAATCACTTTCTCACACAGGGCCCTGTAGGTTTGGATTTCTTTTTCCCTTAATAATAAAGATCTTCATTTATAATCTTCATTTTGTGATTACTTGTGTTCTCTTTGTCTAATATTTACATTTGTTTGATGATCGAAACATTTAAATGTGAGAAACCTGGAAAAGAATAAGAAATCAGGAAGGGGGGGGGGGGGGGGAAGACTTTTTCATGCATCAGCACTGTACATTCTTGCCCCCACCTCATTGTTAGATTGTAAGCTCTTATGAGCAGGGTTGTCATTATTTTTGCTTTAATTATTGTATTATGCTTTGTATTGTATTGTTTTTTGTACTGTATTGTATTGTATTTTCTGATAACTGTATCTTATGATTGTTAAATATGATCTTCTGTATTGTAAAGCGCTGCAGAATATGTTGTCGCTAAATAAAGATTATTATTATTATTACCAGCTCAAATATACCACCACATAGAGACTAAATAATACCACATACAATGGACAAATACCAACACAACATGACCAGACCACACATTACCACTACAATGACCAAATAATACCACATACAAGTAACAAATACCACTATACTATGATCAGCCCACATATACTACCACACAGTGACTGAATAATACCACATACAGGGGTCAACTACTGCCATACCATGACCAGACCACACATTACCACCACAAAATGATCAAATAATACCACAAACAGGGGACTTCTCCACATTTAGAATAATCTCCCATTCTCTGGCCCCCAATATAGTAATAATGTTCCCCTCGGGGGACGTTATTCTGTATGAGGGCCCTCATACGGAATAATGTCCCCTTTGTGGCCATTATATAGTACTAATGTCTCCATCTTTGACACTTTTTACAAGGACATAAAAAATGATTCTATTCACCTGTTTCCTCTAATATATTGAGTTGAGATTTATCTCTTAGCCCCAACACACGTTACAAGCAGCGTCGTGCAGTGATGTAATTGTGCCATCTGTGATGTCACCTGATAGGGCTCCTAGCCTCTGATAGGCTGAAGACATGTGAAAGCAAAAAGGGTTTGGGAGGCATTGGCTCTCTGCTCTGCATGTGCACCCGAGGTCCCTCTTCCTCTCCAGGCCTGGTCATGGTCAGACCATCTTGCTATACCCTGGCTCAGGGGCCCACCGGGGAACTTCCCGGTTACCCAGCCGGCCAGTCCAAACAATTGTAATTCCTTCTCTTATTCACTACAAATGTAAACAGCACAGCGACCTGTGTCAAAATGGAAAGCTATTGAAATGGAGGAACACCAGTGACAAGTGGCAATGATAGGGCTCACTTACCTTGTGAGCTCGGGGAAACTGGACCGAATGCAAAATATAGAACATATTGTGTGATTCTTGTAGGGCACAGTGTCCTATCTATACGATACCAGACTATAGACCCGATTGATTATTACATTTGTGTCTTTATGTTTTTTTAGCTACAAAAAGTTGCTGAAAAAGGAAAATGAGCATCTTTGATTTGTCAGAAAATTCATCAACCAGCGTACACAATTATGAGGGATTTGCGACAAAAATGTCAAAGAATACCGTAAGACAAAAATGACAAAAGGGTTTTAAAGGAATCAAAACACAAATGATGAATCCGGCCAAAATATTTGTTTTTTTTTCTACATAAATTGACACCAATTTCGTAGCAATACTCTAAATATCCACCAGTGGGCGCTCAAGTACCATCCATACAAATCCTATAAAAAAAAACAGCTCTGGATAAAAAAAAATAATAACTGAATGTATTTTATATGTATAAAACATTTTCTAAGTCATTTTCAATGAACAAATAAAAAAAACGTTTTTACAAATTTTTTATAAGTATTTTAAAGGGCTAAATATTGCATGCACACAGTCTAAAAATGACTTTTTTAATTTACTTTTTATTTAAGTTTAATTATTTCCTAATTATATGAAATTATCTTAAAGGGAACCTGTCACCTGGATCTAGCCCTCTCTGCTATCACTAGCTGTCCCGCACCTTCCAGCTGTCCCTAACATCCCTCTCTGAGCTAAAGGGGCCTTATAATGATTTAGAAAGATGAATTAGAACTTACATATGGTCCCCATGTAGGAGATGGAAAGGCGGGCTCTGGCCTCCATGAATACCATCCTTGTGGTGTCCAAGCATGCCCCGCTGGGCGACATCCTTCTTGCTGACATCCATTTGGAATCTCCCGCCCTCTCTGCCAGTGTAATGCCAGGCCGGAACGTCATATCCGGCCCGGTGCACTATTGGCCTGATCACGGGATCTGCCCAACTTCAATATGCGCATTGCGCATGTGCGGAGCCGGGCTGATCACATGATCAGGCCCATAATGCACCGGGCCGGATATGACGTTCTGGCCCATGCATTACAGTGACTCCATTACCAAATGGAGGCGGCAAAGCAGCAAGAAGGATGACGCCCAGCGGTGCGTGCTTGGACACCACAAGGAGGGATTCATGAAGCCCAGAGCCCGCCTTTCCAGTCTCCTAGATGGAGACCATATGTAAGTTTGAATTCATTTTTCTAAATAGTTATAAGGCCCCTTTAGTTCAGAGACGGATGGTTAGGGAACAGCTAGGAAGGTGCAGTGACAGCTAGTGATAGGAGATAGGGCTATATTCAGGTGACAGGTTCCCTTTAATGGCACCTTTACACACCGCTACCGAAGGTTAGAAACCACCGGGTGTCGGAGACAATTGTACCTTTTACCTTCAAAACACCGCGAGGTTGCGGAGTGTAATTCAGGTTGTTGCCACCGGTCTCTTTGGATACCTGTCTTTCAGTCGTGCTCCAAAACAAGCAGGTGTAAACCCTAAGGTAGCAGCGTGTAATCGGGGCACAGGCACGGTATTTGAGTTACCTGGGGCGTGCTACAGCGTCATGTATACCACGCCCCATCAGCTATCATTGGTGGGGAGTACTGTGTACCTATTGGCTGTCCCTGCATAGGGCGGCATATTTAAGGAGCTGACCAGTCACTACACATTTGCTATAGCATCATGTATTAGCCATCCTTCCTGCTCTGCCTGGCCAATCATGATGTTATTGCTTTGTCCAATCATCGTACGAGCGTCGCGCAATACACAACTCTGGCACGCCTATGTGTTGTCCCTGCTGCACCAGGTCCTCTCGTATTGCCTTGTGGTAGCGGCGTGTAAATCAGGGAAGGTGCTCCACAGAAGGTAACCTGCGGCACCCGTCGGCACTTCCAGGGATCGAAAAAACCTACTGTGGAGCACCTTGTGGCGGCGTGTAATTGCGGTGTCAGGTACCGTTAGCACCCGTTGAAACGTGCACCTGCGATACCCGGTGGCTTCTACCTTTCGGTAGCGACATGTAAAGGTACCATAAAGGTGCTTTCTCTTCCCCTTGTGCTGTCTCTGCCCCCCTGCACGCACTTTCTGCCCCCACTTTACATCTACATATGACACCATTGTCTTAAAGGTGGGGGTCACAACTTAGCATTCCCCTGGGACAGTGATGGCCCCCATTGAAATTTCCTGAATGTGTCCCTTCCTGAGCATTAAACAAACCATGTAAAAGTTAATATAAGGGCCTGTCACAATTTTTTCTCCTCTCTCAGAAACCTTGCAAGTCATGTGAACAAAATAATTATTTTTATTCTTTTTTTAATTTTTTTACATGATTTTATTGTTTTTTTTACTTTACATTTTTCAATTTTTTTTTATGTTAAAGTTCTAAAATTTCCCTAACACAGTTTCGTACCCGATTATCCAGATATTAAGTATTTTCAAGTAAAATAAGTGATTTCCCTTTAAATAACCTAAGCCTGAAAACACCCCGGTGAAGCGCCTGCTGTCTCCGCCCGTCTTCCATGATATAATGTGTGATTTGCGGCTCCTGTCATTATAGATTAATTTCTCCGGTGAGTGACGCGGCTGATGACAGGTTCTGAAACGAATAATTGAAGATTGCTTTGCTTTCTGTAGATACATTTGCCAACACCTGACAAAATGATGGCGCCGCGTGCACTGACGACGGCTCCGCCGCCTCCCCGCCGATAAACTACCGCAAATAAAATCTATTACATGGATCATTTATTATTTGACATGGGAGACGAGGAAGATGAGGGTCTTCATCCTGAGCTAATAGGAAAGTATTATTAAGCATTACCATGCTCGGGACTCGAAATGAGTAGTTGAACATTTGGACGGGCGCAACTCGAGTTCCGAGTATAATGGAAGTCAATGGGAAACTCTTCTGGAAAAATGGTTGAGTTCTCCATTGACCTTCATTATACTCAGATAATGGAGTTGAGACCATCTGAGCGTCCAACTGTTCGTTTCGAGTACCGAGCACTCGAGCATTGTAGCTGTGGAGGCACGGGGGTCACTGGGTACTCTCGTCCGCTGACCCGGCTGCCTTTAGAAAAATCACATGGACCAAGGCTCATCCCAGCTGAACGCCTGAACTCCTTAACTGTGGGTGGAACACTACTCAGACAACACAGGGTGAGGGAACCACACAATGGTAAGACTTTATTGGATCCTCAACAGTCAAAGGAATATGGCCAGGGTCACATTTGCGGTTGGACCCTGGCCTGCCGGATTCCGGTTTCAACTTAGCAATTTTTCCATCACCGCATAGCGTTTCCGCTATGCGGTGCTGGAAACCGCAGTCCCTAGTTACCCGGTGTTTACCTGCACGACCTGTCACACAGGCAGCGGCTCGGAGGGCGTTTTACAGCGCCGCACAGGAAATCGTGTCTGCAACGGTTTCCTGTGCGGCGCTGTAAAACGCCCTCCGAGCCGCTGCCTGTGTGACAGGTCGTGCAGGTAAACACCGGGTAACTAGGGACTGCGGTTTCCAGCACCGCATAGCGGAAACGCTATGCGGTGATGGAAAAATTGCTAAGTTGAAACCGGAATCCGGCAGGCCAGGGTCCAACCGCAAATGTGACCCTGGCCTATAACACATAATATAACAGGCAACAGAGTCTCTTCCTTCCACTGGCTCACCAGAGATTAGAATATTCGGGGCTTCCAGGGCCAACTATGACAATCCAGCAGCACCCCACTTTCGGCAGACTCCCACTAAGAAAGAAATAGCGGCAAGCTTAGGAATCTGACCGAGCACAGCAAAGACTGTAGCCAGTTGACCGAATTGTCCCAACCTGGGTTTCTTCCAGCTGAATCCTAGAATCCTAGGCTGAACTCCTGCAGAGTATTATTATTATTTATTTATATAGCGCCATTAGGTTCCATGGTGCTTTACATGAGGATAAGGGAGACAAGAACAAGTACACTAAATCTAGGCGATCAGGACGTACAGGTACAGGAGGGGCAGGGACCCTGTCCACGAGGGCTCACAGTCTACGAGGATAATCCAGTTTTGCTGCTCCTCTTAGAACCGAAGCTCCTCGACTGAGGTCACATAGCATATGATCCACTGGTGACTGAAGCAGTCCTTTTTATATCCCAGGGACACAAACAAAAGAGAAGCGCAAATTGCCAAGCACCCGGTGGTCTAGTGAGTTAGGGAGATGTAAGGGTTGATGGGCCACTCACCTACTCGGGTTATGCACAACCCCAGTAGATTGCTCGTTGGTGAGGACACTGCCGCTCCGTGCGGCTCTTCCTGGATCCGGTCACGTGAAACGTGGAACTACTTCACCGCAGGTGCTTTACTCGGGATCAAATAGTTGGAAATGGCCCAGAGCAGTTCCTGCTGTGTACCCTCGGATGGAACATGGTAATAGAGAGAGAAAAAAGCGGTCTAATAGCAGTGCTAGGGCACAGCACACCAATTAGACTGCTTTTTTGTATCTCTTTTCATATCCCAAGCCTGGTTTCTGGTGTCCATTGACAGTTCTTTGGTCTTCACCATAGTGGAGTTTGGACTATGACTATTTGAGGTTGCGAACAGATGTCTTTTATACTGATAACAAGTTCCCACAAGTGCCACTACTACCGGTGATGAGTGGAGGACAGAGGAGCCTCCAGTACAGGTAATGAGTGGAGGACAGAGGAGCCTCCAGTACTACAGGTAATGAGTGGAAGACAGAGGAGCCTCCAGTACTACAGGTAATGAGTGGAGGACAGAGGAGCCTCCAGTACTACAGGTAATGAGTAGAGGACAGAGGAGCCTCCAGTACTACAGGTAATGAGTGGAGGACAGAGGAGCCTCCAGCACTACAGGTAATGAGTGGAGGACAGAGGAGCCTCCAGTACATCAGGTAATGAGTGGAGGACAGAGGAACCTCCAGTACTACAGGTAATGAGTGGAGGACAGAGGAGCCTCTTAATGAAGAAGTTACAGGTCTGTGAGAGCCAGAAATCTTGCTTGTTTGTAGGTGACCAAATACTTATTTTACACCTAAATTTTATAAAAATGTTTTTCCAAATCAGACAATGTGATTTTCAGGATTTGTTTCCTCATTTTGTCTCTCATAGTTGAGGTCACCTATGATGTCAATTACAGGCCGACCTCATCATTTTAACTGGGAGAACTTGCACAATTGGTGGCTGGCTAAATACTTTTTTCCCCACTGTATATGACTTCAAATTAAGGCTCACTAGGACCCTGGGTGGTAGAGACCCAGAGGAAATTAGCCTTTGTGCCTTCCTGTAAATTGGCCCTGGATACATCAGGCCTCAGTCTATGGCTCTAGAGATGATGAGGGCACACAGATGCGGGAGTTTAATACTTTTGTGCCTTTATTTCCCTTCAGTCACCTTTGGAGAATTTTTATTTGGTTACATGCATGTACTGTATTTGGGCTAGTTGTTTGCATTGTTTTACATTTACAGGCTCTGTGTTTTCCTCCTCCACATTTAACTTGATGTGGTCTGTGATCATAAATCAGCTGAGAGGAGGTCAGAACAAGACAGATAAAAGAGTGACAAGCGTCCGACCCGTCAGACCGTCATGGTGATTTCTCCAATGGACTCTTAGTTAATACATTCTTCAGCCGGCAATATACAGTACAACACAGGGAGGCTGTAGCGGGCAAAGAATCCCAAATTTTGATTAAAAAAAACTATTGCAAAACTAATTTTCAGCCCCGATAACATGCTTTTAAACTATAAAAAAAATAGTCTCCATGCTTTACACTTCAGCTCTGCTTCTTCCCATTGATTACCAACTAAAATAATCCCAATCTCATGATTTGTCCCACACCAACGCAAGTGGTGTGGCCGTGGTCGGAATCATCCAGGAGGTGTCGTAGGTGAAGGATATCGTTTGAAGGGTTACCGCTAAAGGGACCTGACATCATATTATAATTTTGAGCAGCCAATCAGAATCCAGCTAATATTTTGTTAACTCACATCAAGAAAAAAAAAGAATTGTAAGATCTCAAGGGTTTAGAGTTCCTTAAATGAACCAACTGAGGCGGATCTGAGTCACAAAATCAAAGCAATGGAAGGGTTAAACGTGTTAGTGGAGATACAGATGAATCACGTAGAGTAACGATGATGAAGATGTTTGGTTGCCATGGTGACGGCACATAAGTGATGGTGTGGAGGGCAGCAGCTGCGGCGCGGCGCCTGGACCTCGGCACTCTGCTACATAGGAGATGGTAATACTTTGTGACAAGACCCCGCGAAGTCTCCAGCGTCTTTTCTAGGAACTAGAAATAACCTTTCCCAGGGTTCACACACAAATAGTCAGCGCCACCCGGCGACAAGCGGACGGCTGGGCTCAATATCGGTCAAGAACAGAGAGCAACGTTTTCGTGGAATCAGCCGAATATGCGCGAAAGTGATACACTGTATCATTGTATAATATCCGCATGGATACAGCCACCTTCAGAGGGAGTATGGAAGGCGATATCAGAATGGAAAAGTTGTGTTAGCGAAGGTTAGAGTTATAAGGGAGTCCCAAAATGTCCTAGCGGTAGAAGAGGTTGAAAGGGGTGTAGATGACATCCAGAAGGTTTTATCCCTACAGGGTCGATAGAAATATCAGAAAATATAAAGACATTTTGGAACAATATGAATCATTGGAGGCATTGTCTCAAGTGTGTTGCTTCCTGATGATAACTCAGGGGGATTTGGGATCAGAAGATCACAGCGATTAGTTGATTGCAGATCCTCTTTACCACCCACCCACTCGTCATTTATCCTGAGTAGGAGCTTATTTAATTCCATTCAGGGCTGAAGGGGTTAAGGTTTCTTTTCTATCCTGCTGTGATTAACATGTAGTTGTAATCTCAGCTGCAGCCACTCCCTTTGGCTATATAAACCCACTCCTTATGGCCACTTTACACGCGGCTACATTTCTAGCTTATCCACAGGTAACTTACTGGCTGCAGTGAAATCATGGAGACATTATTCCATTTGTACACAGCAACAAGATAGAACCATGTCTCCATGATTTCACTGCAGCCTGTAAGTTACCTGTGGATAAGCTAGAAATGTAGCCGCGTGTAAAGTGGCCATAACTCTCTAATTTGCTGGCTACAGTTCATTCTATGCTGACCAATGAAGGAGTTGTCTCTGGAGAAAGCTGTGGCGACCGTTCCAGTGGTGTGGTGGAGATCATCACCGGAGAAGAATTAGAGTTCTTGTCTTATATCTGTCTTACGCTAATGTCTTTCCTACTCGTGTTGTCTTTATTTTAGTAGTAAGTCTAGTGTTTTGCTGGCCTGTTCATTAGTCTGTCAACACTTATTGCAGCAAACGCCTCTGCTGCAAATACTCAGGGGTGGAGAGACAGCACACCTCCTCCTCCTCTTTGCACAGCGGCACTAAGCATGTTCCCAATATTACTCCCTAGAAATCAATGAATTTCTCACTAAATTATAGGTACAGTTGTGGCCAAAAGTATTGACACCCCTGCAATTCTGTCAGATAATACTCAGTTTCTTCCTGAAAATGATTGCAATCACAAATTCTTTGGTATTATTATCTTCATTTAATTTGTCTTCAATGAAAAAACACAAAAGAGAATGAAGCAAAAAAGCAAAACATTGATCATTTCACACAAAACTCCAAAAATGGGCCGGACAAAAGTATTGGCACCCTCAGCCTAATACTTGGTTGCACAACCTTTAGCCAAAATAACTGCGATCAGCCGCTTCCGGTAACCATCAATGAGTTTCTTACAATGCTCTGCTGGAATTTTAGACCATTCTTCTTTGGCAAACTGCTCCAGGTCCCTGATATTTGAAGGGTGCCTTCTCCAAACTGCCATTGTTAGATCTCTCCACAGGTGTTCTATGGGATTCAGGTCTGGACTCATTGCTGGCCACCTTACAAGTCTCCAGTGCTTTCTCTCAAACCATTTTCTAGTGCTTTTTGAAGTGTGTTTTGGGTCATTGTCCTGCTGGAAGACCCATGACCTCTGAGGGAGACCCAGCTTTCTCACACTGGGCCCTACATTATGCTGCAAAAGTTGTCGGTAGTCTTCAGACTTCATAATGCCATGCACACGGTCAAGCAGTCCAGTGCCAGAGGCAGCAAAGCAACCCCAAAACATCAGGGAACCTCCGCCATGTTTGACTGTAGGGACCGTGTTCTTTTCTTTGAATGCCTCTTTTTTTCTCCTGTAAACTCTATGTTGATGCCTTTGCCCATAAAGCTCTACTTTTGTCTCATCTGACCAGAGAACATTCTTCCAAAACGTTTTAGGCTTTCTCAGGTAAGTTTTGGCAAACTCCAGCCTGGCTTTTTTATGTCTCGGGGTAAGAAGTGAGGTCTTCCTGGGTCTCCTACTATACAGTCCCTTTTCATGCAGACGCCGACGGATAGTACGGGTTGACCCTGTTGTACCCTCGGACTGCAGGGCAGCTTGAACTTGTTTGGATGTTAGTCGAGGTTCTTTATCAACCATCCGCACAATCTTGCATTGAAATCTCTCGTCAATTTTTCTATTCCGTCCACATCTAGGGAGGTTAGCCACAGTGCCATGGGCTTTACACTTCTTCATAACACTGCACACGGTAGACACAGGAACATTCAGGTCTTTGGAGATGGACCTGTAGCCTTGAGATTGCTCATGCTTCCTCACAATTTGGTTTCTCAAGTCTTTCTTTTCTCCATGCTCAATGTGGTACACACAAGGACACAGGACAGAGGTTGAGTCAACTTTAATCCATGTCAACTGGCTGCAAGTGTGATTTAGTTATTGCCAACACCTGTTAGGTGCCACAGGTAAGTTACAGGTGCTGTTAATTACACAAATTAGAGAAGCATCACATGATTTTTCTAACAGTGCCAATACTTTTGTCCACCCCCTTTTTTATGTTTGGTGGAATTATATCCAATTTGGCTTTAGGACAATTGTTTTTGTGTTTTTTTCATTGAAGACAAATTATATGAAGATAATAATACCAAAGAATTGGTGATTGCAATCATTTTCAGGAAGAAACTGAGTATTATCTGACAGAATTGCAGGGGTGTCAATACTTTTGGCCACAACTGTATATAGTTGCTCTCCTAGTACAGACAGCATCAGGCCTTTAGGGAAGTGTAGGTTTTATTAACATGAAGCTCCCGCAGGTCTTTGCTTAATTGCGAAGTAGGTAGAAAAACCAGGGATTTGCTGAACGTTCACAGATTGAAAATTACTTGGATTTCAAAGCTTCTTCCCAGGGCTCCAATGGAAAATTAAGAAGATACTATTATCTTTATGCTCAGCTGGAAGCTGGAAAAAGCAAATATGGCATAATAACTATAACCGGTCAGACGTCAGCTCTGTATTCCGGCAACTTCGCTGAGCAAGCTGAACTGTCAACTAAGCTATATGTACCATAGAGAGGGGCCATTATTATCACTGTCCATTACTGAGCGAAGGAAACATGAAACGTGCATCTAGATAAACATCACCTAATGCAGATCGAAGGGTTAATAAAGCAAGCAATTACAACACACACAACCAGCGGCTTTATGGGAGTCATAAAGAAAGACTTCCATCATTTCAGCCTCACCAAGTGCAATGAGGCTTGCCAGCAGAAGACACTTGAAGGGTCTATTCAGTGGCTCTCAAATATCAAGGTTTGGCCAATGGCCAACACAAGTCACAATGGCTTTTCTTCAGCAAACATGTCCGGAACCACAGAGTCAGGAGTACAACTGGTCCTTCACCACCTGGTGATTTTTTGCTGTTGTTTTTTGCTCCCCTGCTTCCAAGAGCCATAACTTTTTATTTTTCCATCACTATAGACATATGAGGGCTTGTTATTTTGCGGGACGAGTTGTACTTTCAGATGCAATCATTTATTTTACCATATAGTGTTCAGGGAAATGGGAAAAAAATTCCAAGTGCGGTGAAATTGCAAAAAAAGTGCAATTACACGTTTGTTTTTTGTGTTTTTAGTCGCCATGTTCACTATATGGTAACATTGACGTGTCAGTATGATGTCTCGGGTCAGTACTATATGATAACACTGAGGTGTCGGTATGATGCCTCGGGTCAGTACTATAAGGTAACACTGACATGTCGGTATGATGCCTCGGGTCAGTACTATATGGTAACACTGACGTGTCGGTATGATGTCTCGGGTCAGTACTATATGGTAACACTGACGTGTCGGTATGATGCCTCGGGTCAGTACTATATGGTAACACTGACATGTCGGTATGATGTCTCGGGTCAGTACTATATGATAACACTGAGGTGTCGGTATGATGTCTCGGGTCAGTACTATAAGGTAACACTGACATGTCGGTATGATGCCTCGGGTCAGTACTATATGGTAACACTGACGTGTCGGTATGATGTCTCGGGTCAGTACTATATGGTAACACTGACGTGTCGGTATGATGCCTCGGGTCAGTACTATATGATAACACTGATGTCGGTATGATGCCTCGGTCAGTACTATATGGTAACACTGACATGTCGGTATGATGTCTGGGGTCAGTACTTTTATGGTAACACTGATGTGTCTGTATGATGCCTCGGTCAGTACTATATGGTAACACTGACATGTCGGTATGATGCCTCGGGTCAGTACTATATGGTAACACTGAGTGTCGGTATGATGCCTCAGGTCAGTACTATATGTAACACTGACATGTCTGTATGATGTCTCAGGTCAGTACTATATGGTAACACTGATGTCTGTATATGCCTCGGGTCAGTATTATATGGTAACACTGATGTGTCTGTATGATGCTCAGGTCAGTACTATATGGTAACACTGACGTGTCGGTATGATGTCTCGGGTCAGTATATATGGTAACACTGAGTGTCTGTATGATGCCTCAGGTCAGTACTATATGGTAACACTGATGTGCGTATGATCCTCGGTCAGTACTATATGGTAACACTGATGTGCCTGTATGATGCCTCGGGTCAGTACTATATGGTAACACTGATGTTGGTAATGATGTCTCAGGTCAGTACTATATGGTAACACGAGTGTCGGTATGATGTCTCGGGTCAGTGCTATATGGTAACACTGACGTGTCGGTATGATGCTCAGGTCAGTACTATATGGTAACACTGACGTGTCGGTATGATATCTCGGTCAGTACTATATGTAACACTGACGTGTTGGTATGATGCCTCGGTCAGTACTATATGGTAACACTGACTGTTGGTATGATGCTCGGGTCAGTACTATATGGTAACACTGACATGTCGGTATGATGTCTCGAGGTCAGTACTATATAGTAACACTGACGTGTTGGTATGATGTCTCAGGTCAGTACTATATGGTAACACTGACGTTCGGGATGATGCTCATCAGTACTATAGTAAACACTGAGTGTCGGTATGATGTCATAGGTACTAATGGTAACACTGACATGTTGGTATGATGTCTCGGTCAGTCCTATATGGTAACACTGTCATGTCGGTGATGATGTCTCGGGTCAGTACTATATGTAACACTGACTGTGTCGGTATGATGCCTCGGGTCAGTACTATATGGTAACACTGACGCTTCAGTATGATATCTTGGGTCAGTACTATATGGTAATACACATGTGGTATGATGTCTAAGGGTACTATATGGTAACACTGATGTGTTGTAGGATGTCTCAGGTCAGTACTATATGGTAACACTGATGTGTTGGTAGGATGTCTCAGGTCAGTACTATATGGTAACACTGATGTGTCGGTATGATGTCTCAGGTCACTACTATATGGAAACACTGATGTGTCGGTATGATGTCTCGGGTCAGTACTATATGGTAACACTGATGTGTCGGTATGATGTCTCGGGTCAGTACTATATGGTAACACTGACGTGTCGGTATGATGCCTCGGGTCAGTACTATATGGTAACACTGACGTGTCGGTATGATGCCTCGGGTCAGTACTATATGGTAACACACATGTCGGTATGATGTCTAAGGGTCAGTACTATATAGTAACACTGACGTGTCGGTATGATGCCTCAGGTCAGTACTATATGGTAACACTGACGTGTCAGTATTATGCCTCTGGTCAGTACTATATGGTAACACTGACGTCTCAGTATGATGTCTCGGGTCAGTACTATATGGTAACACTGAGGTGTTGGTATGATGCCTCAGGTCAGTAGTATATGGTAACACTGACTTGTTGGTATGATGCCTCGGGTCAGTACTATATGGTAACACTGACGTGTCGGTATGATGTCTCAGGTCAGTACTATATGGTAACACTGACGTGTCGGTATGATGCCTCGGGTCAATACTATATGGTAACACTGACATGTCAGTATGATGTCTCGGATCAGTACTATATGGTAACACTGACGTGTCAGTATGATGTTTCAGGTCAGTACTATATGGTAACACTGACATGTCAGTATGATGTCTCGGATCAGTACTATATGGTAACACTGACATGTCAGTATGATGTTTCAGGTCAGTACTATATGGTAACACTGACATGTCAGTATGATGTCTCGGGTCAGTACTATATGGTAACAATGACATGTCGTTATGATGCCTGGGGTCAGTACTATGTAGTAACACTGATGTGTTGGTATGATGCCTCGGGTCAGTACTATATGGTAACAATGATGTGTCGGTATGATGCCTCGGGTCAGTACTATATGGTAACACTGACATGTCGGTATGATGCCTCGGGTCAGTACTATATAGTAACACTGATGTGTTGGTATGATACCTTGGGTCAGTACTATATGGTAACACTGACATGTCGGTATGATGTCTCGGGTCGGTACTATATGGTAACACTGACGTGTCAGTATGATGCCTGCGGTCAGTACTATATGGTAACACTGATTTGTTGGTATGATGCCTCAGGTTAGTACGAGTTTGTAGATGCCAAACATGTAACTTTTACTCTTATCTAAGTGGTGAAAAAAATTCAGAAGTTTAGAAAAAAAAGAATCACACTTTTTACGCCATGTTCTGTGACCCATAGCGTCCTCATTTTTCAGGATCTGGGGCTGTGTGACGGCTTATTTTTTGCGTCTTGAACTGACATTTGTAATAATACCAATTTTTGGGTGGATTCGCTATTTTGATCACCTGTTATTGCAATTTAATACAATGTTGTGGTGACCAAAAAATCTTAATTTTGGCACTTGGACCTTTATTCCATTAAGCAGTTTACGGCTCTCATTAATTGATGTTATATATTGATAGATCGGGCGATTCTGAACGCGGCAATACCAAACGTGTTTTTTTTTTTCTTTTTTTAATACTTTTATTTTGAATGGGGGAAAAGGGGGATGATTTGAACTTTTTGTGTTTTTTTTTTCATATTTTAAAAAACTTTAGTTTGCAATTCATTCTTTATTTAACAGTGCCCCATGGGGCGCCACAGTGCTGCAGGGTCCGATTGCTTGTGCCATATCCCGATGAGCTGCAGCACATCGGGACATGGCACTTGCTTTCACTTTTCAACCACTGACAGGAAGCGATCCCTGATAGCTTCCGGGTTCACACCAGGACCAGGGGCTATCACGTGAGCACCGGAAATCCCGTGATCTTATCGCAGTATCTCCGATGCAGGCGGAGGAAACTGCGATCCCCGCCGCGGCAGTTTTGGATCCCGCTGTTAGTGAATGACAGCGGGATCCAAGGTGTTAACAGCACCGATCGGATCCCGGAAGCCCGACATCTCGGCTGATGAGATCAGCTAAGATGTCCTCTTTTTTTATGTGAGCGCCGCATCGGAGCTCACATAAAACATCGGGACCCGGCCCATGACATTGTATTATGTCAAGGGTCGGGGACGGGGTTAAAGTGTAAATGTCATTTTATTGAAAAAAAAAAACAATACTGCACTAGTTGTTAATGATGGGTCACATAGCAGCTAACATAATGCTTTTTTTGTGCCATATGACTTATTTTCTCACATTTTTCTGTGCTCTTTTAAAAACTGCATTTTATGGCTGTGTGGACGTGGGCAGCAGATGATAGGGCGCAGTGCAATGGGTGTATATCTCCACAGCTTCTGAGAGCAGGCTGTCAGGGAGCAGTGTGGGCAGCCAAAAGACAAGGGCATAACAGAGATTGTGACTAAGCTGTGTGGAGCCAGATGACAGATCTTTCTTTGGCACAAATTTCTGAGGAGTTTGACCTTTTCCTGACACTCTGACATTGCATAGCAGCTGTGCTGTAGCCTGAGCTAATCTGATACATTGTACAAGTCAGCAGTGTAGGCCACGCCCCCTTTCCCTTATATGATGACATGCCCCGTATTGACTAAAGACTGATCTGACTGATAATGAACATATGTCTGCTTCACACACAGTGTAGTGGGGACACCTTGGGGAAGGATTATGAATGGCTTTCAATCAGAATTTTCTAATGAAGTATATTAGAAAGTTTATTAAAATCTCTTACTCTACTTTATTATTAAATTAAAATGTAAACGGTTGTTACACTTTAAGATTCAGAGTGGTGTGTGATGCCTCAGGATGTTATTGGGAATCTCCAATCTTCAGGCTTTTGGTATCAGCCCTGTTGTGAGTTCTTTCACTAAAATACCTATGTAACACTCTTAGGTCTCCTAGGGTTGTGTTCAGCGCCCTTTCAATCTCTTTAATGCAAACTCAGCCTTGGCAATCTCAAAGCAACATAAGCATTGGAAACTGTTTTTTACTCAGCTATGACTCTCTCAGTTTCACTAGCTAGAATCGCCCTATGATGGCTGCTGCATTCCCTGCCTCTGTTTTTATACAGGCTATGATTTTTTTCTCCTGATTGGCTTTGCCATACCATGTGATGCAATAGTTTCAAAGCTTTATTGGGTAACTCACACCATCATTCCTAAGGTCAATTTCGGCTTCTCTGGCTGATTCACTCTTCTACTGTGTGTAAAATGGTGGTAGGCATTATTTTGGGCAATATATGTGAGTTGAATTTCAATGTCATGGGCTAGAAAGTATTGACAGGGGGATTGGGTCTCCTACACTGATCCTCAGGCTAGGGGGGGCCTAACTGTCTCTTATCTCAAAGTTCCCTCTAATGGTGAGGATGTCTGAGCCATCACCTTTGCCCTGCTCCTGGCCAGCCCTGGTCTAATACCCCTTCTTCCACACCCAGAGGGGGCTGGGACAGGTGTGGTAAAACCCCACACAAATACAACAATGGGTAAATCAAAGACACTCAAAGAAATAAACACAAAGGTATAAGACAATATGTGAACAGGAGGAAATAGTGAGCAGGGAGGAAAACTAGACGACAAGAGGATTTTCACAGCACACCAAACAACACTTCAATACACCACTAGCAACTGGACCGGATAGCAAAGGCTATAGTCAGCATGAGAAAGATTCCACCATCTTAAAAAGGCAGAGGGCAACTGTGATAGGTTTCCCAGAACATGTGATCCTAGAGGTAATCAGGAGTCATACAGAGATTAACTCCTGGTAGCCCGAGTCACTAATAAGAACACAGCTGGTTGACGCTCGAGCCAGACTGTGCAACTCAGAAGTATCAGATAAACCTCAGTGCGGAGTGTCAGAGTCTGTAGTGTGAACAGCGCCAGATGATGCCATGACACTGCGAGTTTTCAAAACGTTGGATGACACCCAAATTGTTTTAATTTTCTGTGTCTTGCAAAGTTCCACCAACTCAATTGGCTCATTTCTATTCTAGTCTCCAGGTTATTATCTGAATACCCATTAATAGTCTCCTGGAACAGCTCTCTTGCCTTGCAAGTCTGTCTTGTTCTTGCATCTGCCTTACTAAACCTTCGTACACAGAACCTGCTATATATGGGCCCTTTGCAGTCCAATAACTCATAATAATGCAAAATTCCACCTGCTTGGGAGGTAGAAATGGACCCCCTTAATGCTTGAACCCTTGTGCGACTGAACAGGTTGCACCAATGATATGTCTTGCCCCTACTAAAGCAACATATCATACAAACAGTAGGTCAATAGGGTTAAGGTCAGATGAAGACTGAGCAAAAATGTGATGTTTTTTCTGACCCCAATTCCATCCCTGGAACTTCTGTCCTCTTATAAGCATCCACATATAGGAGAGATGGTTACACATGTAGAATCCTCACTTCCTTCATCACACATATAAATATACTGTTCTTTTGTTTGCTAACTCATGAGAAGATAGTCTTTGTTTCTTACCATATTGCTTGGAGCCCCCATTGTCTTAGTTTGTGGATTGCTAATTAAATGTAAATAGCATCAGTCCCGCCCCCTGTCATATCATTCAGAGGAAAATTATGCAGTCGGATTGAACTGTCAACCAATGAGAGAACAGCCTTATCCCACCAATCCAGTAAGAACACAATATCCTGAGGTGGAGGCTCAGGGTATAAAAATGACTTGCTTCAGTCACCAGTTGTTCATATTCTACATGGCCTCAGTCTAGGAGCTTCATTTCCGACTAAGGGAGCACAGAACTGGATCATATTTATAGGATTTAAGCCTAGGATCCTAGGATTTGGCTGGAAGATCAGAGACTACTTAAAGGTTGGGACAATTCGGTCACCTGGTACAGACTTTGCTGTGCTCAGTCAGCTTCCTAAGGTTGCTGATATATCTGGGTGCTGCTGGGCGAGGGTAGTAGGCTTGAACACCCCAAAGGCATGAATATTCCAATCATTTTGAGCCAGCGGAAGAGTGAGACTCTGTTGCCTGTTGCATTGTGTGTCCTTGCTGGGTATGTGTTATATGCCCTTGACTATTGGGGATCCAATAATGTCCTACCATTGTGAGGTTCCCTCGCCCTGTGTTGTCTGAGTACTGTTTTGTCCATGGTTAAGGAGTTCGGGCGCTCAGTGGGATTAGCCCAGGCTCATGTGGTCTTTCCAAAGGCAGCCAGGCCAATGGACGAGAGCATCCACTGACCCCGGTACACATAGCATTGACTGTGATTTTTGTTTTTTTCAGGAACTATATAGCAGTATTGTTTTGACACTACATAGCTTACTGTATGGCACTAGTGTGTAAGTACTATACAGCTGTATTATGTGGTCACTTTATGGTGCTTTTATTAGAGGGATATTATATACTCCTTTAAAAATTGGCACAACGGCCCCTCATGTTCTCCCGGAGTCCCTGTTGACCTTGATTCTATCCTGCATAGTGTCATGTAATGTTTTCTACTGTACATCTTTCCTCTTGAGGATTTAGGTAACAACATAATGACTATGGATGGAATAAATATATTTTTCTGAAATTGTATGTTTATAGAAGTGTACGAGTCGTGTCGGCGGTAAGGTATAATCACGGCTCGGCTGCGCGCGGTCTCTGTCCTGTATTTTCCGGATAAGTAAATAGCACATTGAGAGATGAAAGGTTGTGAGATGTTATATTGTGGTCAGGATGGAAACGTTGTGTAATTGGATCCCAGTGTTCATACGGGAAATGACTGACCAGGATGAAGATGAGATATCGCTTCACCTTCTGCCCTGTGTATGGACGCGATCACACCAGTCAATGGCGAGGTCATAAGATTGGGGGCTAATAAGGCTGCGTTCACACATCGGACAACCAAAAACCAAAGGGTTGACCTGCAATATCACAACTGACAATCTATATATACCGGCCATATACAATGCAGCATTGCAAAATATAGGGCATAATTACACACTACTGTATAGAGAGAACCACAGAGCCGATATAGCTCCAATTGCAGCTGTGTAGCTTGTTAAATACCACTGTCATGATTGACAGCGCCTTCAAGAGATTAAGAATAGTGATGAGCGAGCACTACCAATGCTCGGGTGTTCGGTACTCGGAACGAGCAGTTGGACGATCAACGGGCGCGACTTGAGACTAAGTATACATGAAGTTCAATGGGGACTCAAGCATTTTTTTGGAAGAATTGCTCGAGTTCCGCATTGACTTCCATTAATGACTCAAGTCATTTTCCCAAGGGTCCGACCGCTCAGTTACGAGTACCAAGCACCTGAGCATGGTAGAGCTAGTTCATTCGTTCATCACTAGATAGGGGTGGTGTCACCCATATCCCCAACAACATAATCGTTGGGTGCCGATGGGCTGTCATAGCAGCTGAGGGTCCACCAAAGACACCTGTGTCTTACATATTATTACATCTATAATGCACTGTCTGTGTTAGTGATGGGCCGAACCCGAACTGTAAAGTTCTGGACCTGTGCCGAACATGCACAAGGTCACGAACACGGGTTTCCCTGGTAAACCCATGTTTCAATTCAGGTCCAGGGGCTGTAAAACAAGCGCATAATTAATAAACGTTATGATTATACTTACGGGGTCCTGCAACGCGTCCTCCCGTCCTCTGTTCTCCTGGATGCTTCTACTTCCGGGGCCGCACATTAACTTCCGGTGGTATTCATCGCACTGCTCGTCACTCGGCAGTCTTCAACTTTTTTCGGCCGTGTTCGCGGTGACGTCAGGGTTCACCCGAGTTCATGGCTCAGCTATGAACTCGACTGTCACTGTCATCGCTGTCAGTCTCAGCCTGCTTCTCACTCTGTACGGACGCTTGTCTGTACAGAGCGATGTAGCAGAGCTGTCCCTGTGGACTACGTCAGACTGAGGATTTTTTTTTTCTAATAAAGATGGAGTCTTTAAATGTGTTTTTTGTTTTATTTCTAATTTTAAAAAAAATTCTCTCTTTTGTGTATGTTTTTACTGTTTACTAGAAATTCATGGTGGCCATGTCTAATTTGGTGTGACATCATGAATTTTGAACTTAATACCAGCTGAGAATACAAAGCTGGTATTAACCCCATTATTACCCATTTTAGCAGATCCACTATGCTCTGTGTCTCTCTGGCATGTTGGGAGTTGTAGTTTTGGAGAGACATACGTTTGAGATCACAGTTATGGATCAGCGTGTCATTGGATTTAATGAAAACTCCCCATACTGATCCCATCTTATAATTTTGCAAATTGGAAATAATCTTGTAATATCCGATGAGACTGTATCTCAGTTTCCCTGATCTAATGTATTCACACTGTGTTATTATTGCTTCATTGTACCCCAATGTGCTATAAATTTTAGACTGTGGATGATAATTATAATTGCTTTTTAACATGTACGTCCAGTCAACAATAAACATATTATATATTGCTACAGACTTCGCACTGTATTGTAATATTTTGTATTGTAATATTTTTCTCCAAAGTTAAAAAGTAGAGGGAAATAATTCCTAACCCCACTCCCATCATGCGGGTTGTATTCTTTTCTTCAGGAAAATCCCCAACGGCTCCAATTCCTCCTCCCAAAACGGACACTTTTGGTTGTAAATCCAATTTGTGACCTAAAATATCAGATTACCCTAATAAACCTGGTGTTATTGAAAAGTCTAAGGGCCTTTTCACATCTGCATTTCTTTTCCATTTGGCTTGCAATCCATTTTTGACAGCAAGTATGCCAAAAACGCATTGCAAACGCATGTAAAAAGCATATCATTTTACTGAAAACGCAGAACGCATGTGTTTTTACATGCGTTTTCAATTTGTTTACCATTGAAACCAATGGGTGCGTTTTTGCATGCTTTTCATTGCTTTTCTATGCATTTATGCAGTGCAAAAACGCATAGAAACGCAAATGCAACCCCCCGTAGATGTGAACTTAGCCTAAGAACCTCTTCCGACAAGCCTACAACCTATAGTGAGCCTCAGTCCGCTAAACCGCAGCACACCTAGCTCCACCCTCTCCTACTGTATCCTCACCCATCCCTTGTAGACTGTGAGCCCACGTGGGCAGGGTCCTCTCTCCTCACCTACTGTATTCTCACCCATCCCTTGTAGACTGTGAGCCCACGTGGGCAGGGTCCTCTCTCCTCACTTACTGTATCCTCACCCATCCCTTGTAGACTGTGAGCCCACGTGGGCAGGGTCCTCTCTCCTCACCTACTGTGTCCTCACCCATCCCTTGTAGACTGTGAGCCTCGTGGGCAGGGTCCTCTCTCCTCAGCTACTGTATCCTTATCCATCCCTTGTGGACTGTGAGCCCACGTGGGCAGGGTCCTCTCTCCTCAGCTACTGTATCCTTATCCATCCCTTGTAGACTGTGAGCCCACGTGGGCAGGGTCTTCTCCTCACCTACTGTATCCTCACCCATCCCTTGTAGACAATGAGCCCTTGTGGGCAGGTTCCTCTCTCCTCATCTACTGTATCCTCATCCATCCCTTGTAGACTGTGAGCCCTCATGGGCAGAGTCCTCTCTCCTCAGCTACTGTATCCTTATCCATCCCTTGTAGACTGTGAGCCCACGTGGGCAGGGTCTTCTCCTCACCTACTGTATCCTCATCCATCCCTTGTAGACTGTGAGCCCTTGCAGGCAGGGTCCTCTCTCCTCACCTACTGTATCCTCAGCCATCCCTTGTAGACTTTGAACCCTCATTGGCAGGATCCTCTCTCCTCACCTACTGTATCCTCACCTGTCCCTTGTAGACTGTGAACCCTCATTGACAGGGTCCTCTCTCCTCTCCTACTGTATGCTCACCCATCCCTTGTAGACTGTGAGCCCTCGTGAGCAGGATCCTCTCTTCTCACCTACTGTATGCTCACCCATCCCTTGTAGACTGTGAGCCCTCACAAGCAGGGTCCTCTCTCCTCACCTACTGTATCCTCACCCATCCCTTGTAGACTGTGTGCCCTCATGAGCAGGGTCCTCTCTCCTCACCTACTGTATCCTCACCCATCCCTTGTAGACTGTGAACCCTCATTGGCAGGATCCTCTCTCCTCTCCTACTGTATCCTCACCCATCCCTTGTAGACTGTGATCACTCGCAGGCTGCTGCTGAGCTGCACATGGATTACACACCAATGACACATGGCTGACATACAGATAACACACGGATGACACATTGATGGCACACAGATGACACATGGATGACACTCAGATGCAGATTAATGACACATGGATGACACATGGTTGACATATGGATGCACTTTTAGGACACATAGACAACACACCGATGACGCATAAATAACACATGGATGACACATGGATAACACATGGATGATACGCAGATGACCCATGGATGACACACGGATGACACACCAATGAAACATACATGACACGTGGATGACACATGAATGACATACAGATGATGCATTGATAACACACAGATGACACAAAGATGACATACAGATGACACATGGTTGATACATTGATGACACATGGATAACACACGGGTGCCACATGGATGACACACAGGTGACGCATGGATGACACACTAATGACACACTGACGACACACCAATTGAAAACACTGATGATGGTTTTAGATAAATATATTTTTTACAGTTGTGTGAAGGGGATCTAAGACAGTACAACCTAATACTGTATAACAGAATCACAGAGTGATTGTATAACAGTGCCATAATATGCCCAAGTAACAACACTATATGGTACACTGGCACCATTACATAAGTGTTAAAGGTTTAATTTTGATGCACCCCAGGGCTGTGGGACACTCGGAACTGGGCTTTAGTCCTTCTCGGGAGCCACAGGGGTCGACACCAGGCTCTGTGAACCTGGGCTCAGTGTCAAAGAGTTCTTGGAGAGTATATGGGAATAGGGTGGTTTAAAGAGAGAATTGCGAGTGACGCCACCCGTGGTTTGCAGCTACGGGTAGCCACCGCAGCTGCAAAACCTTTGGGGACGATGGACGGGCAGCTGGGATAGAGTGGCTCCCCACGGGTGGAGTGACTCAGCCAGGCCAGGGGACTCAGACCTCAGGCGCAGTCTGGAGGTCACGGTGGCAGTGCCTGAGGCTGTGAGCCTGGTGGTCAATGCAAAAAGGGGAAAAGAAAAATAATAAAGAAATAAAGTTTTGTTCGTGACGCCACCTGTAGGTTTCGGTGATGGCACCGGCGCTGCTGGAACCTCTGGGGTGATGGGCGGCAGCAAGATGGAGTGGCCCCCTACAGGAGAAGCAGGATCCCCGGGGTGTTGGGAGTTGTAATGGATGGTGTAGTCCGGCAGCGCAGTCACTGTGGAGCAAGGCAGGTAAAGAACAGTTCAAGGAAGAAGACGCTGACACAATGCTCACTCTGAACAGGTATTTACTTCGGTATTCTGCAGCATACAAAGTAATGCAGTTCTTGTTGCAAAGTAGTGGACCGGGTGGATCTTGCAATGAGTAGTGTCCCTCTGAAGCTTCTCTGGTGTTCCCTCTCTATCACGTTCTGTCCCTTGCTCTGCTGCCCTGCCATACCCGTATGGTAGCACTGAAGACCCTCGGTTGGGTTACCGCTGCAGACGTCGTTCTCTCCGCGGACCCTGGCCCTCAATGGTGGGTGCTCCTGGTATAGACTGCGATGGTTGTTGGCTGATGGGTCATGCTCCTATGAAGCTTGCGACCACTCCGGGTTTGTGGTTCAGGGTTGTAGCCGACTAGACCACTTCGGAGCCAGTACTCCGGGTCTGGACTGGGCTAGGGCATTCAGCTAACTGTTCTATTCTAGGCCCCTTTCTCTTCTGGGTCACCAGGTTGAGGTGCCCTCCCAGTTAGCTTCCTCTTTGCTTTGCTGTTACTTCTTCAACCCTGCTTCATCTGCTGCACAGCTCTGCACAGCTCCCTTCTGGCTTCTCAGCTCTGTTCTAACTCCTTCACTCTGCTGTTCTAACTCCTTGCTGCTTTCCCCACTCCTTTATAACCTAACTTCTCCTCCCACCAGGACCGGTTACCCTAGTGACGGGTGCCTAATTGGTCCTCTAACACTAAGTGTTGCATGTGGTGCTGGAGCTTCAGAATTATCCTACTCATTACTAAAACAAAGAATACGACACCTTCAGTCAGGGGTGTAGTACCCTTTTGTGACACACTCTTAGTGGGGCGCCACATGGAGCAGGTCCCCAGGGTGGTGGATGAAGTAATTAGTTGTCTTTGGCAGGCAGGGGTTAACGTTAGGCCTCCTTGACTTGCTCAGTGGCCTTCACAGCCGGTTGCCACGCAAATAACACAGTCTCACACAGTTCTGCAACTCTGTACCCGGGTTTACTCACAGCAAGCTTTAGGTTTTAACAGGTCATAGACGTTACACTCTCAGATAAGCTCAGGCCTGTGGAGTGTTTAAGAGATCGGGGCGGCAAGTATGAGATCCTCGGTGGTGTGCCTTTCTCTGCCTCTCTCTCTGGTCCTATTCCTCAGCACTCCTCTTAGTGCCTCTGCGCACAGAGCCCTAATCCGGCAGCCACAGGTCTTAGTGGGGGACCGGTACCTTGTCCCCGGACACTTGTCTGACTGTTTTCTCGGGGAATGCGCCAGGTGTGAGCCACAGCTCCTATGAAGCTCGTGGCCTCCGGTTCAACGGTTCAGGTATTGGACTCCCGCGCCGTGTTCAGGTTTGGAGAAAAGTTGGGATTGAAGAGGTGAATCACGGTCCGCGCTGCTATATCCAAAGAAAACACTCACATCGAAGGCAAGGTTTCAAAAGCAGTTCCTTTCCTTTATTCCAACGCGTTTCGGTGCACAACCTGGCACCTTCGTCAGGGATGTCAGGGATGTGTGTTCAGGTTTGGTCCATTTCCTGACCAGTCCTGGAGTCGAGCGCATGGGCCACTTCAGCTCCGCCGGTGCCCCTAGGGTTCCTTCCTCTCTGTTCCCGGGACGTGCCTCAGCTGCTCAAGTCCCCTGCTTCTCAGTTTCACACCGCTTCTCTGTCTCTCCTTCTACTCCTCACTCGACTAGACTTCTCATTTTCTGTGCTCTACATTCTCGCCTTTCTCTCTTCCACTCCAAACTGAAACTGTTCTCCTCCTTCTACCTTCCACCCACACTTCTCTACCCTATTCTCCCTTGGACTGGGTCTTCCCTACAGCGGGTCGATCCACGTCCCTAACTAGGGTCTACGTATTGGGTGTTTGCTGAGGATCCCATATCTACCATCCCCATCTCCCGACTATAGGAATCCCACACCCTGGCTTGGGTGCAGTACCCCTCGTGGGGTCCAGACCGGTGGGGCACCCCAATTTCATTATGAGAAGTGATTCGTTATCCATAGCAGAGGTGATCACTTGCTGATCATTGATGGTCTGATCACTGGGACCCCCTGAGAACAAGGCTGTGACATCCCCCGTGTGAATAGAGCAATGGCCGGACACACATCACTATTCTATTTATCCACTTTGGGACGGCTGGAAAAAAAATGATCTCTAAGAGATTGAATGAAGCAGATGGATTTTTAATCTTGAGAGAACTCTTTACAAAGATCCAACCAAAAACCCTCACGGGTCGTGAATATTTCTTATATTGCAGCGGCTTCTATGGTAAAGCTTGACGCTGAGCGGTAATTCTGCTCATACAATTTAATATCCGAGTCACGATTCTCCAGATTTCAATGTTGCATGAAGTCTGGGCCCTTGAAGTCATTTCTGGATGTGACCCTCTGATTGTTCAAGCATGAAGTAAACCCTGCCGAATCCAGAATAGCCACATTCACAGCGGCCGATGATTAATATTCCAGGCTGCGCCAGCTTATGTGGCTGCTGCCGTTTACTAATTAAATTGCAGTTTTGACACGAGCCGGCTGGAAGACCTGAAACACAGGCGGATAGCGAACATGCAACATTTGAATTAGTATTGTCCGCCCTTTATTCCATTCATTGAAAAAAATAAACAAGTAAAGTCGCCCATCATGTGGAGGCTGCTAAAGCGGTGACGTGTCACGGCTGGCGGCGGTGATTTTGGCAGAGCGGATTCCACTGATGTGATTGCGCATTATACCATATTGCAGTTTTACTATCGCACATGAACCCCCAACTGGTGAAGCTGCCTCAGTGATGGCTCCATTTGATGAGACCAGGAATGGTGTAGGAGGCAAGGACAGACAAGGTGCAACCTATGCAGACAGACAGGGGTCCAAAAGGTAAGGGGGCCCACTTCAATTGCCGTTCATTCTCATAGGCGCTGCCCTCTGTTGGACAATAAACAGCATTCCTAGTATGTTACATCATAGGCAATGACCTACAAAGGTCCATAACCTGTCCCCTCTCTAGATCTCTGAACTAATCTCCCAATATCTTCCCTCACGTAAGCTTCGATCCTCCCAAGACCTCCTCCTCTCCTCCACACTTATTCGTTCCTCACACAACCGCCTCCAACATTTCTCCCAAGTATCCCCCATCCTCTGGAATTCTGCGCCCCAACATGTCCGCTTATTTACCACACTCCTTCAGACAGAACCTGAAAACCCATCTGTTCAGGAAAGCTACAGCCTGTGCCACACCCCAGGGCCATGGGGTACTCAGAGCCGGGCTTTGTCGCATCTTGGGGAGTCACATGGGTCGAGACCCGGCTCTGTGACCCTAGGGATCAATCTTTAAAGGTTCAGGGGGATAGTGATTTAGGGATGGTTGTTGTGACGCCACTTGTGGTGTTCGGCTATTGATGGCCAATGCTGCAGGATTTCTGGGGATAATGGGATTGCAGCTGCGGTGATATCGCTACGCACCGGCAGAGCTGTTCCCCAGGGTAACTGGTAAAGTCTATGACGGTAGTAGGCCGTTGAGGGTGCAGGACTGAGGGCTTGGAATAACCGACAGACACACAGTATGTAGTCTCCATTACCTTTACTGGTAGTAGCAGCAGGTTTAGGAATCCGGTGGCCTGGAAGCAAGTTGGGGATCTCCTCACTGGGTGAGCTCTGAGGCCTCCCTGCGGTGCTTCTCTTTGCTGGTCCTAAGCTGCTAGAATAGTTGGCACACACTCAATAGAAAAAAGGAGGAAATATTTGTTTCAGCAAAAACTTTTATTATTCTCTTGCTTTTTTGCATCAATGAAACATATTATTCCCAACGTTTCGACTCCTTGAGTCTTCTTCAGGGGAGTTGTGTTTTGTTCTACAAATCATGAAACAACAAAAGACAAAATCAGGTACATACCGTAAGTATTACAACAATGGTGCACAAAGTCGCATACAGCAATAATACGTATAACAAAAAATACTAGCATACCTAGGATATTAATCTCCTGGGTTCTCTAAATACATTTAGCAACAAAAATTGTGTAGCCCACGGTCTTTCCACCTTGGGACCTTCAGTCTGTGATAACCGTGTTTTATAAATACCTCACTAGGCAAAAAGACATACATATGGATAACCCTGCTAGCATTACAGAAACAATACTCAATCACATCCCTCTGTATAGAGATAGATGCAATAGTTGTATGCAAATGTATTATACCGTATTTATGGCGATTATTTGCTGCCTCTGGCACTGGACTGCTTGACCGTGTGCATGGCATTATGAAGTCTGAAGACTACCAACACATTGTGCAGCATAATGTAGGGCCCAGTGTGAGAAAGCTGGGTCTCCCTCAGAGGTCATGGGTCTTCCAGCAGGACAATGACCCAAAACACACTTCAAAAAGCCTAGAAAATGGTTTGAGAGAAAGCACTGGAGACTTCTAAGGTGGCAGCAATGAGTCCAGACCTCAATCCCATAGAACACCTGTGGAGAGATCCAAAAATGGCAGTTTGGAGAAGGCACCCTTCAAATATCAGGGACCTGGAGCAGTTTGCCAAAGAAGAATGGTCTAAAATTCCAGCAGATAGCAAGAAATGAAGAGAAGGCACTCACCGGGATAAATTGCTGCGGTGCTTTATTTACAAGTTCACAGGAACATCGTGCAGGGAGGGGGTGCCTGAGCGGACGACGGCACCGTTTCGCACACTTGTTGCGCTTCAACGGGTCAAACGCCTTGTAAATAAAGCACTGCAGCAATTTATCCCGGTGAGTGCCATCTCTTCATTTCTTGCTATTTATCGTACTTGATCTAACGGATTGAGCACCGAGGGTGACGCTGCATTATAGATGGACTTTAACGCCAGGCTCCACTGAAATAGGCTTCCTAAATCAGCCTTGGTTCCCTTTTTCCTCTGAAAATGTGTAAAATTCCAGCAGAGCATTGTAAGAAACTCATTGATGGTTACCGGAAGCGGTTGAGCGCAGTTATTTTGGCTGAAGGTTGTGCAACCAAGTATTAGGCTGAGGGTGCCAATACTTTTGTCCGGCCCATTTTTGTAGTTTTGTGTGAAATGATCAATGTTTTGCTTTTTGCTTCATTCTCTTTTGTGTTTTTTCATTGAAGACAAATTAAATGAAGATAATAATACCAAAGAATTTGTGATTGCAATCATTTTCAGGAAGAAACTGAATATTATCTGACAGAATTGCAGGGGTGTCAATACTTTTGGCCACATCTGTAGTAACTCTGTCAAAGGAAGTGCATACACACCATCAGAACATGGAGGTGCAAGGCAATTATACTTAGCTTTATGTTTATAGGTGTCCTTACATCATGGTGTGACTATCTATAGCATAGGTCTAAATGGGTTCCTTGTCCCTAAGAACATTGGATGAGAACAAGATCATATTAGGTGCATTATCTTATTCAATCTGTTTTATGCAATGCAGCATACCTTATAATTACTCTTTCAGGTATTGCTGCCCCTCTTTGTGAAAGCCCTATGGGCATAAAAAAGGGGGTAATATCCTAGGTATGCTAGTATTTTTGTTATACGTATTATTGCTGTATGTGACTTTGTGCACCATTGTTGTAATACTTATGTACCTGACGTTGTCTTTTATTGTTTCATGATTTGTAGAACAAAACACAACTCCCCTGAAGAAGACTCAAAGAGTCGAAACGTTGGGAATAATATATTTCATTGATGCAAAAAAGCAAGAGAATAATAAAAGTTTTTTTGCTGAAACAAATATTTCCTCCTTTTTTCTATTGAGTTTGTGCCAACTATTCTAGTATTATATTGGACTATTTTTTTGTGCACCACACTAGTGGTGAGCCAGGTTCTTTAAAACCTATATGTAGCTAAGCTGCGACCCTCTCTCACTGCTGTTAAGCTGCTCATCGGTATGGCAGACAGCTTAAGTCCTTCCCGGGCACCACTCCTCTGACAACTAGCCCTGAGCTCTCTCGTGCTGCGGTGCCTCCAGGTGCTTCGTTGTGGCCGGGAGACTTGAAATCTCCCATCCTCCGGTATTGGCTGCTAGGCCTGGAATACCATCACAACCTCGGACTCCGGTGTCCCCATCTGGCGCTCTGCAATAACAGTAGAAAAGTGTACATAGTCTTAAAAATGAAAAAATTACAAAAACCAAGAAAATTGGAAAACACAGTCACTACAGCGCTTAGTCCTTCCACCGTTGGCTGATGATGAACTTTAAACAAAATTGTCTTCACCACAACCAGTCCTGTGGTTTATTTGTCCATTTTTAAATTGAATATTCAAGAATGTGCATAAGTTCATAGAGTAAGTCCTGTTGGCACTGTACACTTGGTGGTTGCTTATTTACATAGTTACATAAAAACAAAACATTTACATTTTTAAACTGGTTTAACTTATCCACTTAACATACTAACATTCCCTGTAACGGGCTGGAACCTGACCTATGTTACTACAAGTGGATCAGTACAGGTATTTTAGGTGGTCTGATCTGGCCTCTAGTGTCCACTGCGGATGTTTTGGGTGCACTATCCAATATTCTACGTGTAGACCTAGGTAGCACAGGTATACCAAAGTGTCATCTTAGACTCACCATGAGACTGACAGATTCACCTCTAGCAGGGGGTTGATTTTCTTGTTCTGTTGCAGCTGGTGGTTCTTCAGGTGCTTCTGGAGCCTCAACTGGTTCATAACTCTTTGGGAAAAGTCAATACAGGGACTATGATTGCTTCATTTATCTGAGTCCACATTTTGGAAAAGTCTCCAAGAACTGTATATTCATCTCTTTTTGTTCTACGGGTTGAAGTGGAACTTGGGCTTCTTCTCTGCTTCTCAGTTGTTCAGGGCATTTCTTTAGGTGATCACTTGAAACTGCCGCTGAGGTCTCTCCTCCATCTTTTAATTAAGCAGACTTTGATGTTGTCAAAACGTGAAGGCAATAGTCTATGGCTCTGCCTTCCACTGTTCATCCAGTTTGTTGGTTCGTCGTTTTCTCTTAAGAACTTGTTGTCTAGGTGTTAAAGGAACTGCAGGTGCGTGTTTGTTGTAGGCTTTCTCTTGCCTATTCTCTTGCTTGTGACAGGTTTTTCACAACGCACTCTTGCACTTTACAGTACCACTGTTGACATTCTACATCCCAATCTGCATCTGGTGGGTTGGATTCAGGTGTAAGGACTCCCATGTCTAAGTCTATGGGCAACTTGCCAGGTCTTGCCCTCATCAGGTAGGCAGGAGTACAGTTGGTGGAGTTCACAGGAATATAATTGTATAAGTCCACTAAGTCTGGCAACTTTTCTGGCCACATCTTTCTTCCAGTGGCAATGTCTTCAAGAAGTCTATCACTACCTGGTTCATTTTCTCACACATGCCGTTGGTCTGTGGATGATACGGCGTTGTTCTTATTTTCTTGCAGCTGTACAAGATGCAAAACTCCTGGAACACTTCTGCTTTGAACGCTGGACCTTGATTAGTTAGTACCTGTTCAGGATGGCCAAGGGATCTGCAGAAATAGGATTGAAAAGCCCTAGCCACTGTTCTCGCTGTTAGGTATTTTCCTGGCACTACTACCAAGAAACGAGAATAGTGATCTACAATGGTGAGGGCGTAGATGTAACCTGACCGGCTTGCTGTTAGCTCCACCTGGTCCAAGGCTACGAGTTCAAGTGGTTGCCTGGTGACAATAGGCAGTAGAAGAGCTTTCTGACTGTCACAATCCTACCTCCGCAGGTTGCAGGAGCCTCAGTCTCTGCACCAGTTCTCAATGGCCTTCCTCATGCCAACCCAGTAGAAGCATTCACGCAACAGAACTTCCATCTACTTCTACCCAAAGTGCATTGCCCCATTGTGGTACGCCTCCAGGACCATCTGGACATCTCTCTTCAGGACCATTATTTGCCACACCAATTCATGGGTTTGGTCGTAAATGTGCCGCCTGCACAGGTTACCCGCATAGATGAATAACTTGCCCTTCTCTTTCCACAGCTGTTGCTCCTCTGGTGGGGCATCTGGACCAAGATGTGCATTGGCTTGCTTCAGTAACTCTTGACTAGGCAGATGGCTGGGTCATTGTCTTGCGTCACTGCCCAACTGTGGTGGGGTAAGGGATTGAATGTGGCTTCTTGCATAACAGGCCACTTGTTTCTTACCTCATGGGAATACTGGGACACACTGCTGCGGTGAAAAGCCGGTAGCTCTATCTCTTCCAGTTCCTCTGGGTCTTCTCCCGCATCTGGCAGGTGGAGTATCCTTGACAGTGCATCAGCGTTGGTGTTCTTGTGCCCTGCCCGGTACTTGATGGTAAAGTTGTAATTGGCCATCCATCGCTGTTCCAGTGCTCCTAACTTCGTGGTTGTTAGATAGGTCAGCGGATTATTATATGTATTTATGGTAAACCAGCCAGGTAGTGTTTAAAGCATTCAGTCACAGCCCAGACTATGGCAAGGAACTCTAGTTTGAATGAGCTATAGTTGTCGGGGTTCCTTTCTGTAGGATGGAGCTTCCTGTTGGCTTAGGCAATCACTATCTCTTTGCCTCTCCGCACCAGGGATAACACGGTCCCAATCCCATGTTGCTCGTTTCTGTGTAGAGCACAAATGGTTGGCCATAGTCAGGGCAGGCCAGAATCTCATCCCCCGCAGGGCCCACTTCAACTGCGTGAAGGAGTCTTCCATTCTGCTGTCCCATTCAAACGGAGGACCCGGGTTCTTGGCCTCTTGGGCTAGGTCTACCTGCTACCTTCCTTACAATCTTTTTTGTGTATATACAAAGTCTTTTGGTGAGACAGTGTGATTCACTCACTGCTGATGTGTTTATACTGGATCAATATGACTAATATTTATTTTGTCAACTCCTCAGATATTCTTGTCTGATACTGCGTTTTTCTGTCTGTTGCAGATAAGTTTGACAAAGGTTCAAGTGGAACCGAAACGTTAACTTGATTTTGATATATATTTTCAAAACTTTGTTCACTGAGTGATAGATATAAAATACTTATGCAATCTGTATTTGTTTCTTTTAATATTGGCGAAGTCTTATTATGACAGACTGGGGTGACGTCAGGATCATGGGCGGAGCCAGGTCACATGATCCTGACATTACCACAGGATCTTTAGCACTGCAGACTTGCAGAGATGAGTGGATGGAAGAGAGAGGCGGGTAATGTTGCTGCAGTTCACACCACACTCACTCCCCTATCCCTCACACTGACCTGCTCACACCTGCCCTCACACTGACCCTGCCCTCACCCACTACCCTGCACACCACACCTGCCTCACACCCTGCCTCACACTCCCTGCACTCACACACCCCCTACACCCACCCTGCCTCACAACTGACCCTGCCCTCACACCCACCCTGCACTCACCCTACACTCACACTCACCCTACACACACACTCACCCTACACACACACACCCTGCACTCACTCACCATGAACTCACACTCACCCTGCCCTCACACACTCTGCTCTCACACCACTCACCTGCCCTCACCTCACTCACCCTGCCCTGCACTCACACTCTGCACTCACACACCCTGCACTTACACATCCAGCACTCTCTCACCCTGCCCTCACTCACTCATCCTGCTACACTCACTCACCCTGCACTCACTCACTCACCCTGCCCTTCACTCTGCCCCTGCACTCACACACCCTGCACTCACACATCCACACTCTCACCCTGCACTCTCCCACCCTGCCCTCACTCTGCCCCTGCCCTCACACATCCTTCACTCACTCACCTTGCACTCACTCTGCCCCCGCACTTACCCTGCCCGCTCAACCTGCACTCACTCCACTCAGCCCACAGTCTGCTGAACGAGGCCAGTTTCTCATGCCACCAACCGCTGCCGCCACATGAGAGGGAGCACAGGGCAGGGGGGCAGAGAGCGAGCACAGGGAGTAGAGACAAGGCAGCACAGGCCGAGCAGAGAGCGAGGGGGAAAAACCAGCGGACAGGGGAGAGACAGCACAGGGGGGGGGGTGACGGCTGCTGCCCCCAGTGCAATAGAGTCCGCCCCCATCGTGACTTCACCGCTCACCCTATGCGATAGCATGGGGCTCCTATCTAGTTGAATTATAAAATATTCCTTTCCAAACATATAGTCTGCACATTGAACATTTTAGTACATCTGACCCAGATCCCGAATAGCCTATGCAATCTAGCACCTAGTGACTATTGAGCAACAACCTCCAACCAGTAATTCTTCTACTTGCTTCTACTGAAGATTTTATTTTAATTATTCCTATTTCTCATGTCAAATCTCAAGTCTGATGTGTCCCACGAAGGTCACAAATTTGCCCAGGTTTCGCCACTGACAGCAGCTTACACACCTGCCAACTTCAATCCAGACAGTCAGCCATGATGGCAGAAAATAACCACCTGAAACTTTTACATACCTCAACTCACATAGCGCAAAATAACCAAAGCACTGGGACTGAAAGCTATGAACACATTAAACCAAACAAAATTAGCAGTCAATGGAAAACTGGCTAATCTCAACGAAATATAGGTAATCTACAGTACTACAGTGTACAACGCAAAGCCAAGATTGTCCAGGAAACCCTATAAAACCTGATGGAACAACAAGGTAGGATTCCCATCAAGTTAAATGACCCTAACAATGTCACAATCTCTTATCGCTAGATTGTTAAAACCTGTAATGACATTACGGGTGATGTTATGTAATCATTACCTCTCCCGGCAGGGGATCCCTCAATCCGCTGCTCTACTGTATGGAACCCATTTCCTACTCATCTATCAGAACTGCCTTCCCACAGGCATCATGAATATGACTATACAGCCCACAGACCATGACTATACTGCCCAACAGAACATGACTATACAGCCCAACAGACATGACTATACAGCCAACAGAACATGACTATACAGCCCAACAGAACATGACTATACAGCCCAACAGAACATGACTATACAGCCCAACAGAACATGACTATACAGCCATCCAGAACATGACTATACAGCCAACAGAACATGACTATACAGCCCAACATAACATGACTATACAGCCCAACAAACATGACTATACAGCCCAACAGAACATGACTATACAGCTCAACAGACCATGACTATACAGCCCAACAGACCATGACTATACAGCCCAACAGAACATGACTATACAGCCCAACAGAACATGACTATACAGCTCAACAGACCATGACTATACAGCCCAACAGACCATGACTATACAGCCCAACAGAACATGACTATACAGCCCAACAGAACATGACTATACAGCCCAACAGAACATGACTATACAGCCCAACAGAACATGACTATACAGCCATCCAGAACATGACTATACAGCCCAACAGAACATGACTATACAGCCCAACATAACATGACTATACAGCCCAACAGAACATGACTATACAGCCCAACAGAACATGACTATACAGCTCAACAGACCATGACTATACAGCCCAACAGACCATGACTATACAGCCCAACAGAACATGACTATACAGCCCAACAGAACATGACTATACAGCCCAACAGAACATGACTATACAGCTCAACAGACCATGACTATACAGCCCAACAGACCATGACTATACAGCCCAACAGAACATGACTATACAGCCCAACAGAACATGACTATACAGCCCAACAGAACATGACTATACAGCCATCCAGAACATGACTATACAGCCCAACAGAACATGACTATACAGCCCAACATAACATGACTATACAGCCAACAGAACATGACTATACAGCCCAACAGAACATGACTATACAGCTCAACAGACCATGACTATACAGCCCAACAGACCATGACTATACAGCCCAACAGAACATGACTATACAGCCCAACAGAACATGACTATACAGCTCAACAGACCATGACTATACAGCCCAACAGACCATGACTATACAGCCCAACAGAACATGACTATACAGCCCAACAGAACATGACTATACAGCCCAACAGAACATGACTATACAGCCAACAGAACATGACTATACAGCCATCCAGAACATGACTATACAGCCCAACAGAACATGACTATACAGCCCAACATAACATGACTATACAGCCCAACAGAACATGACTATACAGCCCAACAGAACATGACTATACAGCTCAACAGACCATGACTATACAGCCCAACAGACCATGACTATACAGCCCAACATAACATGACTATACAGCCCAACAGAACATGACTATACAGCCCAACAGAACATGACTATACAGCCCAACAGAACATGACTATACAGCTCAACAGACCATGACTATACAGCCCAACAGACCATGACTATACAGCCCAACAGAACATGACTATACAGCCTAACAGAACATGACTATACAGCCCAACAGAACATGACTATACAGCCCAACAGAACATGACAATACAGCCCAACAGAACATGACTACAGCCCAAGAGAACATGACTATACAGCCCAACAGAACATGACTATACAGCCCAACAGAACATGACTATAGAGCCCAACAGAACATGACTATACAGCCAACAGAACATGACTATAGAGCCCAACAGAACATGACTATAGAGCCCAACAGAACATGACTATACAGCCCAACAGAACATGACTATACAGCCCAACAGAACATGACTATACAGCCTAACAGAACATGACTATACAGCCCAACAGAACATGACTATACATCCCAACAGAAACATGACTATACAGCCCAAGAGAACATGACTATACAGCCTAACAGAACATGACTATACAGCCCAACAGAACATGACTATACAGCCCAACAGAACATGACTATAGAGCCCAACAGAACATGACTATACAGCCCAACAGAACATGACTATACAGCTCAACAGAACATAACTATACAGCACAACAGAACATGACTATACAGCCCAACAGAACATGACTATACAGCCCAACAGAACATGACTATACAGCCCAACATAACATGACTATACAGCCCAACAGAACATGACTATACATCCCAACAGAACATGACTACAGCCCAACAGAACATGACTATACAGCCTAACAGAACATGACTATACAGCCCAACAGAACATGACTATACAGCCCAACAAAACATGACTATACAGCCCAATAGAACATGACTATACAGCCTAACAGAACATGACTATACAGCCCAACAGAACATGACTATACATCCCAACAGAACATGACTACAGCCCAAGAGAACATGACTATACAGCCCAACAGAACATGACTATACAGCCCAACAGAACATGACTATACAGCCCAACAGAACATGACTATACAGCCCAACAGAACATGACTATACAGCCCAACAGAACATGACTATACTACAGCCCAACAGACCATGATTATACAGCCAACAGAACATGACTATACAGACCAACAGAACATGACTACTGCCCAGGCTCGGTCTGGGCCGCCGGGTAACGGTTAAAAGTAATGGTGGGCCCACAGGCATTGTAGCCCCGCCCCTTAGCCCCGCCCCCAACGGGCCTGAACGGGTCCCCTGGAGCAGCGGTGGAGAACGTCTGGCCGCCTCAGTGCACAGCATTAGCTAGCAGCAGGTAATGCTGTGCACTGCGATACTGCTCCCTTGGCAACCTGACGTTTACCTTGCCAACCGGCTCCATTCAATGCTCCCGGATGTATGCTTTAGGACAGTGCACAGGAAACGCGGTCTGCAGCGTTTCCTGTGCACTGTCCTAAAGCATACATCCGGGAGCATTGAATGGAGCCGGTTGGCAAGGTAAACGTCAGGTTGCCAAGGGAGCAGTATCGCAGTGCACAGCGTTACCTGCTGCTAGCTAACGCTGTGCACTGAAGCGGCCAGACGTTCTCCACCGCTGCTCCAGGGGGACCCGTTCAGTTTGGCAAGGTAAACGTCGGGTTGCCAAGGGAGCAGTATCGCAGTGCACAGCGCAGGGGCGGAACTACCGTGGTGCAGCTAGGGGGGGCCTCTGGAGATCCAGCGGCAGGTCCGTTCCCCTGACTGGCCCAGCGCGAGATCAGGAGATCCCCCGGGGGCCCCGACACTTTGGGGCCAAGCCCACTAAGCCCCGCCCCCATACCCCCCCCTGGGCGCTGTAGGGGGGCCCGGACGCAAAGGGGGGGCCACTGGTCCCCTGAGCATCCCCACATGTCGTACTAGGGGGCCCCTGACTGCTGCCCCCACACGCTATCCTCGGGGCCCCCTTACTGCTGCCTCCCCCTCTCTCCATTACCGGCAGTCGCGCTGATCTGCCTGTCATGTGGGCTGTAGCCGGCGCCGCTCTATTTCCTGCATCGCGCCGGCTGCAGCGTCACACTACATGACAGGCTGCGCTCAGCGCGACTGCCTGCAGGTAATGGAGAGCGGGGGGACGCAGCACTAAAGGAGGCAGCGGTAAGGGGGCCCCGAGGATAGCTTGTGGGGGGCAGCCATCAGGGACCCCCTTGAATGACATGTGGGGGTGCTCAGGGCCAGTTAGTGTGGGGGCAGCTCTCATGGCCCCCCCCCAGGATGAGTGTGGGGGCAGCTCTCATGGGCCCCCCCCAGGATGAGTGTGGGGGCAGCTCTCATGGGCCTCCCCCAGAATGAGTGTGGGGGAAGCTCTCAGCTCTCATGGGCCCCTGAGGCTGAGGTGTGGGGGCAGCACTCAGGGGCCCCTGAGGTGTGGGGGCAGCTCTCAGGGGCCCCTGAGGTGTGGGGGCAGCACTCAGGGATCCACAAGAGCCCCCTGGTGGTGGCTGGGCCCCTCTACTGGTCCTGTGCCCCTCTGGTGCTGCCTGGCCCCCCTGGTGGTGCCTGGTGCTGCCAGGGTCCCCTGGTGGTGCCTGGTGCTGCCGGGCCCCCCTGGTGGTGCCTGGTGCTGCCGGGCCCCCCTGGTGGTGCCTGGTGCTGCCGGACCCTGGTGGTGCCTGGTGCTGCCGGGCCCCCCTGGTGGTTCCTGGTGCTGCCGGGTCCCCCTGGTGGTGCCTGGTGCTGCCGGGCCCCCCTGGTGGTGCCGGGCCCCCCTGGTGGTGCCTAGTGCTGCCGGGCCCCCTGGTGGTGCCTGGTGCTGCCGGACCCCCTGGTGGTGCCTGGTGCTGCCGGGCCCCCCTGGTGGTGCCTGGTGCTGCCGGGCCCCCTGGTGGTGCCGGGCCCCCCTGGTGGTGACTGGTGCTGCCGGCCCCCTGGTGCTGCCGGGCCTCCCTGGTGCTGCTGGGCCCCCTGGTGCTGCCAGGCCCGGCTGTTGTTTCCACCTCTTTTTGAAACTCCCGTCTCCTGTGGTACTCTGACGTGCCAGCCAGAACGTCATATCCGGTCCTGTGCATTGTGGGGGTTTATGACATGTACAGGCAGCTTCAATATGTGCACTGGGCATGCGCCGGAGCCCGGCCGAACATGTGATCAGCCCCCACAATGCACCGGGCCGGATATGACGTTCGGGCTGGTGTGACAGAGTACCATAGGAGGCGGTAACAACCATGGCTTGACCCCCCCTAGTTTTGATCCTGGGTACGCCCATGGCTGCACACCCGCGGCACTATTCTGTCATTGAGTCCCGTGGTGCTGTCGGGTGTCAGCTGTGCTCAGTGGCGTAGCGGTGGGGGTGGGCCCACAGGCGGCACTTGTGTGGGGGCGGCACGCGGCAGCAGCAATTCCTCTCCCTCCTTGGGAGAAGCGCCACTGCAGGACCTGTCAGAGCGACCGCGGTGATCACTTCATGATAGGACCTGTGCGGTGACGTCACTTCCCGCACAGCCGCACGCGGCCCGCACTTCACTTCCGGACGTTCTGGATCCTGGAGGGAGGCTGATATTCATTGAATTTAACCAGTGACTCCTGACTCCCTGCCCTTAACAGGTACACTAAGTGGCTCCATGGAGATGAATGCTGTATATAGCATATGGGATATGGGTCATATGCTATATACAGCATACAGAGGAGAAGAGGACAGGGGGGCAGAAGGACAGGAACAGGGGGGCAGGAGGACAGGAACAGGGGGGCAGGAGGACAGGAACAGGGGGGCAGGAGGACAGGAACAGGGGGGCAGAAAGACAGGAACAGGGGACAGGAGAAGAGGACAGGGGGGCAGAAGGACAGGAACAGGGGGACAGGAGAAGAGGACAGGGGGACAGAAGGACAGGAACAGAGGGACAGGAGAAGAGGACAGGGGGGCAGAGGAGTGGGGCAGTGTATGGTGATAGTGACGGCTGTACCAGGTATCTCTGCCTCCATGCGGCAGCCTCCACCTTCCTGTGTTGGCAGGGTGTGGCATGCTGAGAATTGTAGTTCTCCTGCCTGTTCGGACGTTATTGTATGGTTTCTGGGGAGTGTGTTGGGTGCTGGGACTTGTAGTTCTCCTGGGCGGGCTCAATGTTCTCCCGCCGCCTGTCTGTGGTTATTGTGCCTCTTCTGGGATGTCCTCAGCTCCGTGCTGTGCACAGACAGTGTACCACTATGTCCCAGCTCCGTGCTATGCACAGTGTACCACCATGTCTTCATCTTCGTGCTATGCACAGACAGTGTACCGTACACTGTCTGTGCACAGCACGGAGCTGGGGACTTGGTGGTACACTGTGCACAGCACGGAGCTGGGGACATGGTGGTATACTGTCTGTGCACAGCATGGAGCTGGGGACTTGGTGGTACACTGTCTCCCGCCACCTTAAAATCGGTCTGTTTCTCATCCAGGAGAGTCGGATGAGTGACATCCGTTTTTTGGTCTGTTTGGCAACTGCTGTGCGGGTGTCCGACATTTTTCTCAGATTCTCAGATCACATCCGTGTGCAATCAATCTGTTCTTTCCTCAGCAGCTATTACTGTATAATCATTTACAGGAAAAGTTTGCAGTGTTCTGAGCTATAGAATGATAATGTATCCGTGAAAAAAACAGATGCCTCTCGGATGGTCAGTGTGCTGTCCGTGATTTTGTCAGACCCATAGACTTGCATTAGTGAGTCTCCCGTGGGAATCACATACTGTCGCAGCATGTTGCAACTTTTTTCTCATCCTGAATCTGGATGAGAAAAAAGCGTCCGACACTCACCAATCTGCTCTCAGAGATTGATTGCAATGTGAGAAAATCACACATTAAACTCATCAGAGTTTCACCCCAGTGTGTCCGTACCCTAATACTAAAATCCATATAGTAATCCTACTGGTATGGGGAGGATTTATGGCTCAGTTAGTACACTCCATACTTCTTGTTATTAACCAGTTAATGCTCTCTTGTCCACCACACTGCAGTGTCAAAAGAGGACGACAGCGAGACAGACAGCAACATGGCATCAGAGAGCCCCTGACCTCGAAATAGAAGATCCTCAGATCCCGGTATTGTGACATAATATTAAGAATAAAGTTTTTTGCATTTATATTGCATTATGAACTCCACAGCACGGCGGCGAAAATTGCTCCGGCCCCGGGCCCTCCTTCACTCCTGCTTGTTGCCATACACTGGGGTTGTGCAGAGGTGGCAATTGCACCCCTTCTCTTTGTGTTTTAGTATAGTAGTTATATTTTTGTATATAGGGGCAGACAGTGTATGCTATGTATACTTCCAGATTATCAACAACCAAAGTGGCGGCAAATTTTACGACCGCCCCGGGCGCCACAAACAGTTGCTACGCCGCTGGCTGTGCTGAACACCCGCGGCACTATTCTGGCACTGAGTTTTAGGAGGGGGGGGGCCCCCAAAAAATTTCTTGCACCAGGGCCCACTACAGTCTGGGTCCGCCCCTGGCACAGCGTTACCTGCTGCTAACGCTGTGCACTGAGGAAGACATGTCTAAGCTTAGTGGAGAACCTGCCTAACTGCTGCCTGTACTCTGCCTTTACTAGGAACCTGCCTGACTACTGCCTGTACTGTCTATATTGGGGAACATGCCTGACTGCTGCCTGCCTGTACTGTACTGGGGAACCTGCCTGACTGCTACCTTTGCTGGGGAACCTGCCTGACTGCTGCCTGTGCTGGGGAACCTGCCTGACTACTGCCTGTACTGTCTATACTGGGGAACATGCCTGACTGCTGCCTGCCTGTACTGTACTGGGGAACCTGCCTGACTGCTGCCTTTGCTGGGGAACCTGCCTGACTGCTGCCTGTGCTGGGGAACCTGCCTGACTGCTGCCTGTGCTGGGGAACCTGCCTGACTGCTGCCTGTGCTGGGGAAAGTGCCTGCTGCCTATGCTACCTGACTGCTGCCTGTGGCTACTGCCTGTGCTGCCTGTGCTGCCTGTGCTGGGGAAAGTGCCTGCTGCCTGTGCAACCTGACTGCTGCCTGTGGCTACTGCCTGTGCTGCCTGACTGCTGCCTGTGGCTACTGCCTGTGCTGCCTGACTGCTGCCTGTGGCTAATGCCTGTGCTGCCTGACTGCTACATGTGACTACTGTCTCTGCTAGCTAACTGCTGCCTGTGCTGCCTGACTGCTACACGTGACTACTGCCTGTGCTTTCTGTGACTGCTGCCTGACTGCTGCCTGTGCTGTTTGACTTCTGCCAGTGACTGCTGCCTCTGCTGCCTGACTGCTGCCTGTCTGGGACTTATCTTTCCCCCTCTTTCCTCACTCTCTGCTCAGCTCCTCTGTTCACAACACCATGCAGGGCTGACGACAGATTTTTGTGGGCCCCGGGCGAAAGAGTCTCAGTGGGCCCCTTTAACACTCACACACAGCACTGCTACATGCCCAATACATGCACATACAGATACGCAAAGCTCTGCTACATGAACTCTACATACCCAGGTCTGCTACATGTACAATACATGCACATACAAACACACACAAAGCTCTGTTACATGCACATACAAACACCCAGCTTTGCTCACATGTACAATACATGCAAATACAAACACACACTGCTCTGTTACATGCACATACAGATACAGCTTTGTTACATGCAAACACAGATACACAGCTCTGCTACTCGGACACTATATACTCAGCTCTGCTACATGTACAATACATGCACATGAAAACACACACATCTCTATTACATGCACAATACATGCACATACAGATACACATACAGATATATGCATAGACATACACACACAGATATACACACACATACAGATAGACACACACACACATATACAGATATACACACAGGCACAGATACCTACAGATATACACACATGTACAGATATACAGACACACAGATATACAGACATACAGATATACATACAGATATACAGACACATACAGATATACACACACATACAGATATACTGACATATATACAGATATACACATACATACAGATATACAGACACATACAGATATACACATACATACAGATATAAACACACACATACAGATATACACACACATATACAGATATACAGACATAGATACAGATCTAAACATACATATATACACACATACAGATATACAGACACATACAGATATACACATACATACAGATATAAACACACATACAGATATACACACATATACAGATATACAGACATAGATACAGATCTAAACATACATACACATATACACACATACAGATATACAGGAAGGAAAGACCATCACCAGAAGGACTGAATAAAAATTAGAAATTGACTAAAAAAGAGAAGAATAGAAAATATATGTGAAAAAAGGCACAGGAAAGAAAGAAATAAAAACCTGAGCAAAAAATGATATGAAGAATAACCACTAGATGGAGTGAAGGTTTGACAATCAGAGAAGTGATAGGACCTAGAAGCAGTATAAAGAGTAGCACAAGAGTATATGTCACTGTTGCGCCCCGGGCAGGGGTCCTCAGAACCCGGCCCTCTCAATAAAGTTTATGGGAGATAAATGTGTACGAGACGCCACCTGTGGTTTGTGGCCAGCTGTAGACACCGCTGCAGTTGGGTCCTCTGGGAATGATGGGAGTTGCAGCCAGTATGATGCACCCTCCACGGGTAGGGCTGGTCCCCAGGGCTTCCGTGTGGATGGGGCAGAGGGGGACAGAAAGAACTATCAGTGTTCTCAGGCAGCCTCCAGCTGCCGGGTCTCCATATCACTCAGCCCCGTCTCAGGCGCACAATTAAAAGTCACACAAAGTTCTGAGCTTTTACCGTGTTTTTACTGAAGCTCTGTAGTTCTTACAGTACACAGTTCACACTGCACAACCAGTTCTTGAGCGGCTCCGGTCACAGACTACCAGCTGGGACGGCTCCGTCGGAGGCACCCCTCTTTCTGGTACCTTTCGGCCTCTACTCTCAGTCCCGCACTCAGACTACGGTCCAGCGGTCACAGGTTTTTCTTGGGCACCCTTCTGGGCTTCCTAACCCTCGTTCGACAGCCTTCCCTTCGTTTTGCCGGGGGCATAAAGACCCTTCACCCCGCTGGTTAATTCGTGGCTGAGGCATACAGCGTCCTACCACTTCAACAGGGCCGGCACCCTGGTGGCGGCCTGGTCCCTTAGTGTCCCCGCTGACTCAGAGACTCCTTAGTCCCCTTCACTCTTCCCTTGGTATGCAGCCTGGGACCCGGACTAGCCATACAGTGGCACAGGCTGCCGGGTCTGGGTTCTTCCTGTCCAGTTTCTCAGTGGGCTAGGCTGTCGGGCGTCTCAGCTTAGGTGTCTGGTTCTCTACTCTTCTCCTCCACTTAACCAACTAACTTAGTGTTCCTGGGTTTGCTTCCAGTTCCTCCACCTCTTCCCGGGTTCTTCCTCAACTCGCCACCCACCACTTGGTCCCTCCCGCTATCCCTTGCCTGACATGAAGTAACTAGGACTGGGGATTGGGGGATGTGTTGGGTGTTTGTGCGAGGTGACCAACTTACCAGTCCCAGCTGCTATACCACTTTGTGGCGACCAGTCTGCAGGGCACCACATCACAACACTCACTACCTTAAAGTGAACCTGTCACCTAGTTAAATCACCCAAGGCTATCACTATCTGTCCCTGCACCATGCTATTACTATTCTAACTATCCCTCTCTCTCCTAAATGTGTGGTGTGAATGTGTTTTAAAAGCTTTTTGTTACTTACTGCCTTCTATGATAATGAAGCGGGGGCTACCTTTATTAGCTCCCCCAGGGCGTCCTCTTGGGCTCCCTTTTGCCACCTCCAGGAGTCTTTATCATGCCCCGATGGGCGTGATATTGTAATTTCAGTGCGCGCCCCCCAGCCTGCCTTGGAGCCCTCTGTGCAGTTTCGGGTATGACGCCGAACGCGTCATTTCCGGTACTAGTAGGTGTATTGCCCGACATCAAGCTGTGCATTGTGCATGCTCTGTGGAGCACAGAGCTGACGCGCATTGAAATTACAATATCACGCCATTGGTAATATCACAAATGCATTGGTTTTATAAATTACTGTTTTGAAAGCTGAAACCCTCCCAAATGTGGTTTAGGTTAAGAAAATAAACTGTCATCAATGAAATATTGATCATTTAATGAACACAGAATGGTCAGATTTTGGCAAGACAAAAGTTTTGTCGCCCACAGAAAGTAATGTGATTTTCAAACAAATAATTAACTTAAATTACAAATATATGTTGCATAACATTAATGAATGAAGTTGTGGTGCTATTAGTCATATTTAATATTTTGTGTGACTTCCATGAGCTTGAAGGACTGCATCCATGCGGTTCAACAATGATTCATACAATTAATTAATTAATTAAGTCATCAGGAATAGCAAAGAATGCAGTCTTACATGCCTCCCAGAGTTCATCTAGATTCTTTGGTTTTGTCTTCCAAGCTTCCTCTTTCATCCTACCCCAAACATGCTCAATGATGTTCATGTCCGGTGACTGGGCTGGCCAGTCCTTGAGCACCTTGATCTTTTTTGCCTGGAGGAATTTTGTTGTAGAGATGGATTATGAGATGGATCACCATCCTGCTGCAAAACTTTGACCCCTTTTATGATTTGGAATGTGAGAGGTAGCTAATGTCTTGATATTTTAGGCTATTGATATTGCCTTCCACCTTGCAAATGTTTTGCACACCCCCATACTGAATGTAACCCCAGACCATGTTCTTTCTACCACCAAATTTAATTGTTTTCTGGGTGTATTTTGGATCCATGCAAGCTCCAGTAGGTCTCCTGCAGTATTTGGGCAGCTGTGGTGTAATTCTACTGAAGATTCATCAGAGAAATCCACCTTGTGCCACTTTTCCAGCGTCCATCTGTTTAGCAGGCTGTGGGACTTTGCAAATGCCACACGTTTTTTTATTTGCCTTTTGTTTAGTGCTGGCTTCTGGGCACTGATTCGACCATGGAGGCCATTTAGAGACAGAATCCTACAAACTGTTCTAGTTGACACAGGACATTGAGGTGACCAGGCCTGTTGGAGCTCTGCTGCAGTGGATGAGGGGCTTGCTTTGGATTTTTAACCAACAAACGTTCCTCCTGAGCAGTTGTCTTCGGGGTCTGCTGGACCTGGCTTGTCAAACACATCTCCAGTCTCTTCAAATCTTTTTTAATTCTTTGTACTTGAGGCAGAGACCAAAGGTGCCAGACACCTCTCAGTGGATCTGCTCTTCAGCCTCTTGATAATGAAGGCTTTGGTCGCAGGGTGGATTTTTGGCATGTTGTCAGAGCTCAAGTTGCAGCTACAAGTGAAGGTCTGGGGTGCTGGGTTACTTTTTAGACACACCCACTAATTAACCAATCATTTACAGAGCACAGGTGAGGAATGTAACTAGGATTGGGCTCTGAAGGGTGAGCGAACGTTGATGTGCTGGTCAGTGTGGCGGTATGCAGTCAATCTGAATGCAAATGTGCATGGGATACTTTAGATAATACATAATGTACTCTTGAATCTGGCTCAAGTAGACATAAAGGGAAAAGGATTAGATTTAATGTAAACTATATCACTTATGCTGAATACCTTGATTGTATGTCTATGGTATACAGCCTGTAATGTAACAAAAACTGTAACCACACTGTCTTGGAGTTTTTAGGGATGGGTTTATCTATCTGTTGACTTGATCAATTAAATAAATTTATATCCTTTAAACCCAATGTGGAGTTGAAATTGCCGTCAGATTTTAGTTTGGTTTAGGATTGGTGCATTATATGACAAGCGACATAACTTCTGTCAGGGAGTGTAAGGTAAACTCCAGCAAGCTATAGATTGAATAAGGTCTCACAAGAAAAGCTTCCACCTTAGCCTTCTTCTATGTTTCCACCCTCCCATATAGTAAAACCGTACTCACTGTACCACTATTTCTGCATTTTAGCTCATTTGGATATACATCATCTACAGATATTCCGAATATCTAGTGATGAGCGAGTGTAATCGTTACTATTTGGCACTCGCATGGATAGTACGGCAGTCGCGATACTCGTTACTCGGTGATGTTTCGATCATTATCGATCTGATACTCATTGACAGCTCCCCTTAGTAAACACTCTCATTACCCTCTTTTGAGGTTCACACCATTAGGCTGTTCCATCCCCTTCCCTTTAGAGTAGTGGTGGTGTACGCCCCCAGGGTCACCACCCAGTTCCTCAACCAATTCTCCGCGTGGCTGCCGCACTTCCTCAGACTTACCAGCCCTCATTCTGGGAGACTTTAACATCCCCATAAACAGCCCCATCTCCCCATCTGCATCCTAGCTCCTATCTCTAACCACGTCTCTTGGCCTCTCACAGCTCTCAACCTCAGAGACACACAAAGATGGTACACCAACCCTTGACTTTGGTCTTTACCCGATTCTGCTCAACCTCCTCCCTAGATAATTCATCTCTTCCCTTCTCTGACCACAACATTCTCTCCTTCACACTCACAAACCTTCACACATCACAGCCCACGCATACCTATCAAACATTCAGAAATCTACAGGCCATTAACCCTTATGCACTTACAGACTCTCTCATCTCATCACTGTGCCCAATCTCTTCATTCTCCTGTCCCAATCTGGCAGTAAATCACTATAATAACAGTCTCAGAAGCTCCCTGGACCAAGTAGCGCCCCTCACCCTCAGAAACTCCAAACATAGAACAAAACAGCCTTGGCTCACACCACAAACTCGATTCCTCCAGCGATGCTCTAGGAGTGCTGAACGCATATGGAGAAAAACTCGCACACCAGAAGACTTTATGCATTATAAATTCATGCTAAAAACCTACAACTCTGCCCTTCACCTTGCCAAACAAACCTACTTCACCACCCTGATTTCCTCACTATCCAACAATCCAAAAAAACTCTTTAACACCTTTCACTCTCTCCTTAATCCTAAAGTGCAGGCCCCCACCACCGACCGCTGTGCTGATGATCTGGCCTCTTACTTTATGGAGAAAATAGATAACATCCGCCAGGAAATCAGCTCCCAGCCACCAAACGCTGCTACTCCCATTCTTCCCCACATCTCCTCTGGCTCACTCTCCATATTTGACCCAGTTAGAGAAGAAGAAGTTGCCAGGCTCCTCTCTTCCTCTCGTCCCACTACATGCACCACGACCCCATTCCCTCACACCTAGTCCAGTCTCTCTGTCCGGTTGTCACCACTCACCTAACCAAAATCTTCAACCTCTCCCTCTCTTTTGCCATCTTCCCCTCCTCCTTCAAACACTCGATCATTACTCCATTATTAAAGAAAGCTTCTCTCGACCGATCCTGTACAAATAACTACAGACCAGTCTCCAATCTCCCCTTCATCTCTAAACTCCTGGAGCGCCCGGTCTATTCCCGCCTCACCTGTTACCTCTCCACTCACTCTCTTCTAGATCCATTACAGTCCGGCTTCCGCCCCCTTTACTCTACAGAAACTGCCCTCATCAAAGTGACCAATGACCTTCTGACAGCAAAACGTAATGGTGACCATTCTCTGCTTATCCTTCTTGATCTCTCTGCAGCTTTTGACACTGTTGACCACGATCTCCTACTCTCCATGTTGCACTCCATTGGTATAAAGGACACCGCTCTTTCCTGGATCTCTTTCTATATTTCTGACTGCTCTTTCAGTGTATCATTCGCTGGCTCTACTTCCTCCCCTCTTCCTCTCACTATTGGAATCCCTTAGGGTTCAGTCCTTGGACCTCTTCTCTTCTCTCTTTACACTGCCCCGATTGGATACACCATCACTATGCTGACGACACACAATTATACACTTCAGCCCCTGACCTTACCACTGCGTTTTTTTTTTTTAATCAGAATATTTTTATTGGCATTTTTAAACATAACAAATCATTACAAAAATGTAATGAAACATACCCCATTACACCAGCACTGCGGTTTTAAAGAACACCAATGACTGTCTAGCTGCAGTTATCCAATATCATGTCCACTCTCTATTTGAAACTAAACCTTTCCAAAACTGAACTTCTTCTGCTCCCGCCCTCCACTAACCTCCCTAAATCGGACATCTCTCTCTCTGTTTGTGGCACCACGATAACGCCTAGGCAGCAGGCTCGCTGTCTGGGTGTTATGTTTGACTCTGATGTTCCCTTCACCCCATATACACAATCTCTTGCCCGCTCTTGTCGCTTACACCTGAAGAACATCTCTAGAGTCCCCCCCTTTCTCACCATGGAAACAACTAAAACCCTCACCGTGGCCCTAATCCATTCCTGCCTTGATTATTGCAATTCTCTATTAATTGGCCTCACCCTCTCTAAACTTTCCCCTCTTCAGTCCATCCTTAATGAAGCAGCCAGGATCACCTATCTGGCAAATCGTTACTCAGATGCCTCCGCTCTGTGCCAGTCATTGCACTGGCTGCCTATACATTACAGGATCAAGTTCAAATTGCTTGTTCTCACTCACAAAGCTCTTCACAGTGCAGCACCCCCCTTCATCTCCTCCCTCATCTCTGTCTATCACCCCACCCGTTCTCTACATTCTACAAATGACCTCCGACTAACATCTGCACTAATCCGCTCCTCCCACTCCCGCCTCCACTTCTTCTCAAGAGCTGCACCAATTCACTGGAATGCTCTACCCCAAGAAATCGGGACCATCCACAACTTGCCTGACTTCAGACGCTCAATAAAAACACATCTTTTCAAGGCGGCCTATCATAATCCCTAACAAAATTCCTTTGTACTGTATATAGCCCATTCACTATCTCTCTCGACATAACTCTTCTACAAACTCCACCAAACCCAAAAGGTCTACACAGATTGTCTGGTGACCATTCATGTAACTTTATTTCTATCCCCCATTTCCTCAAGATGCCTGGACCATCAGTGTAATAAACCCCTGTACTTTGTGTAACCCCTATCCCATTGTAGATTGTAAGCTCTTTTGAGCAGGGTCACCTTTATTGTATTGTATTTTTTACATTGATTCTATGCATATCGTATTGTATTCAATTATTGTACTGTATTCTTTCTCTACTGGAATTACTGTATTATATTGTGTATTTTCTTTTATTAACCACTGTATTGTAAAGCGCTGCAGAATATGTTGGCGCTATATGAATAAAGATTTATTATTATTATAATGGGAGCTGGCACCTCACTGAGAGCCTCTTGAATGTTAGGATCTCTCTGGGGGAACAGTAAGGTGTTGTATGCAGTGAAAATGCAAAAAAAGCCCACCCTGCCACCCTGTCCCAGAAAGGCTCGTTTTATAGCCAGATGTGTGTGGACCAGTTTGGACGAGTGCGCGAATATTGAAAACTTGTCACGAGTAAAGTGATTACAAACATTTCGTTACTTGCTCATCCCTACCTATATTGTGTTTGCACAAAATACCCCGTTTGAAACAATAATATTGTGATTGTTTGTTTTTATGTATGTTTACACTTAGATCACTATCCTGACGAAGGTTCATGTTGGAACCGAAACGTCGTGTACATGATGCACTCCAGGGCCATGGGGTACCTGGTCCTGGGCATTTGGTTTCACGGGGGATGTCACAGGTGGCCTGGGCCCATGGCCCAGGTGGTCGCTGAAAAAGGGGAAAAATAAAATTAAAGTGTTGGTGACACCACCTACGGTTCCCGGTAATTGTACCGGCGCTGCTTGCAGATCTCCGGGGTGATGATGATGCAGTTAGTTGGTAACACTCCCCGTAGGTGGAGTGGGATCCCCGGGGCAGTTGTGGAGAATAGGGATTTTACACAGGGAGGCGGCTCGTCAGGTGGAGATGCTGGCAAAGAGTCTGTGTTGAGGGAACAAGTGTGCAGCTCCTCAGGTGCAGGCAAATGAGACACATCACACAGTCTTAAACTCTGCACGGGTTTTACTGGGAGACTTCAGGCAGCATACAGTGCTTACAGTTCACGGGTACTGCTGGCCTGGGTAGTCACCAGGGAACTGGGACATCTCACTTGGGACCCTCGGTGGTGTGCCTGCCATTCCTTCTCTTGTCCCTAACTGCGCTCTCCCTTTCTTCCTCCCTTTAGCGGTCCCGTGCGCAGAGCCCTCGGCCGGGTCCCACAGGTTCTTTCTGAAAGATTCCTCTCCTGGACCTCCGGACCCTCTACAGGACCTTTTGGGGTGTATGCTGGGTTTTGGCAACGACTCCGCTGAGAAGCTTGTGACCCTCCGGTTTGGTGGCTTGGGGATAAACGCCCGTATCGCTCTCGCAGCCGGTTCTCCGTTCCTGGAATGGGTCCCCCCGGCCGGTGATCGTACCGGCTCAGATTCAGATGCACCTCCCCTTTCTTTCTCAATGGCTTCTCTGCCGTCCGACTCCACAGGAGCTCACATCAGCTTCCTCACTAACTGTCTTCCCGCTCTTCCACTACCCACCTAAGCTCCTCCCACCAGGACTGGGTCTCCCTGACAACGGGTTAACCCACGTCCTGACCACTAAGGTGTGTGGATGGGTGTAATGAGGGTCCCTTATGTGACATCCCATCTACCCTGGCCATAGGGATACCACACACTCTCTTGTGGGTGCAGTACCCCTACATCAAAGTAAAAAAATAGGGGGGGGAACAAGAGGCGCAATAGTGCCCTATCACTAGTGACACTAATGTATGCGGTGGGTATGAATTCACTCACCTAGCACAGTTGTGAGACCCACAACTGGTGTAAAAGCATTTGGCATTAAATGCAGCTGCTGCAGGACTTCCACCTTCCACATGCACGTGGGAATCATCCAGAAGTTACCTCAGGGAAATGGTGTATCAGTGTCCGCGCTGCTGAAATCCCAAAAAACGATCCGGAAACCATATGTAGGTTGCATCAATCATCCATTGGAAAGGAATAAATGGATGATTGATGCAACCTACATATGGTTTCCGGATCGTTTTCTTGGGATTTCAGCAGCGCGGACACTGATACACCATTTCCCCTGAGGTAACTTCTGGACAGTACCCCTACATGGCGTCCCAGCAAGTGGGGAGGCCACATTCATATAAAATCTTTTGAGAAATAAAATTTCAAAGACAAAAGCTTTTATTGTCGGTCTTCCTTCAGTTTATTGTGTGCTGGAGTTTATCTTATAGTCAGTGTTGAGCGAGTGTAATTGTTACTATTCGCTACTTGTACAGATAGTACGGTATTCGCGATACTCGTTACTCGGCGGGTATCGCTGGTGCTCATGAGTGATAAGTCGATCGTGAGTGATCTGACACATATTGACAGCTGCCTTCAGTACACAAAGGTTAGTCGGCCCCCCTCAATGAGAGCAGATTGAATGTTACGGTCTCTCTAGGGACACAGCGAGGTGTTTCATTCAGTGAAAACTCAAAGCCCACCCTCTCGCTTGTTTTATAGTCGGATGTGTGTGGGCAGAGCCTATCACTAATTGACTAACATTGGACTCGGTATTCGGACAAGTACGCGAATGTTGACAACTACTCGTTACAAGTATAGCGTTTGCGAATATTTCGCTACTCGCTCATCACTACTTATCGTGATTCCTGTTTTCCTCCAGAGCACCATCTAGTGATTGATCTTGACTTCATCCTCTTCTTGGTGCCTACAGTGAGACCAGGTAGTGCCGGTGTCCCTATGTGGGGCTGCAGGAGCTGCTGGTGTCGGGCGCTACATGTCATTGATGGTATCATGGATTCACAGATGTTTAGAGAAGATGCCTTCATCACTCCATGCTCTTGGTAGACGTGCACTTCTCCAACATAACAATGATCCAAAACACGTCTGTTACATTTTTGAAGTGAAAGCGATTCATTGACCCTGTGTCTGACCCCAACCGAACACTTATAGGGGCTTCTGAAGAGAGAAGTTGTCATCACGCTCCATCCAGCATTCAGGTTTTTTTCCTTTTTTCCCATTTTTTTCCCTCCCTCCTTTTCTTAATCTCCATTTTCCTTCTTTTTTCTTTAATTCTTTATATACGCTATTATATACTATTATTTCCCCTTTTGTTTCTTCCCTCCTTGTTTATTTTTTTTTTCCATACTATATTTTTTGTTTCATTATTTTTGTTCATTTCTTATTTTTCTTTTTCACTTATTTTATCTTCTTTTTTCCTGTTACCTTAGTTTATTCCCTTTTTCCACATCGCAAAATATTACAATCTGAGAGTGGTTGATACCTTTTAATGGCAAACTGAGAAGATGGTAAACATAGCAAGCTTTCGAAGCTCTAAGGTCTCTCATTAGCTATAATGACAAAATACACACATATATACAAATAGAGGGTTGGATAATGCAGTAAATAAGACAGATGACTTGAAGCAGAATATAGTGGTCAGTGTTGGAGGGGGGAAGAGCAGCTGGGCAGTAAATATCAGCATTCAGTGATAAGGCCCACAGATTGTGTTATTGTCCTTTGATTAGTGGTTGGTCAAGATATGAAGATTCTCAATTGATGTAGAAAGACATAAATCCATGTGACAATTCATTCATGAAGGTCATCATAAGTTTATATTCCCAGACTCCTCCTGATTGCAATACATTATTTTGGTTTTTTCACTTTTTTCACCATTTTTTCGATTTCTTTTTCCTTTTCCTCCTTTCTCTCCCATTATGTCAGGGTAAATTTCCTTGTTTTTCTATCATTTCCATTTGTCTGTCTTGTAGGCTGACTCTTTTTGTTACATATACTTCTCCCACATACAATTTCACGCTTATTTTTTTCATTTTCTCTTTCTTTTTCAGCAGCTTATCCCCTTTACATGATCTCTGATATCCTCTTTGATGACAATCTACGTGATCCCGATACTTACCGTAGGTATTTATGCTAATTTGTTCTTTCATTTGGGACTTTGACAATTGTCTTGTTTTTTGTCAGAATTTTCTACTATCAATATTATGATATATTCCAGATGTATATAATTTATTGTGATACATATATATTTGTATATATGAATAGGAAATGTTTATTGTATATTATATGACATTATAATTGTCCTCCTTATATGTGCATTCTGATTGTAAGAGTCCAGTATGTGCTGATTGTATATTTCTTCTTTACTTACCGTATATCTAGATGGACCTTGATAAAGGCTACAATAACCGAAATGTCCGTTTACATTCTAAATAGCGTATTTTTCTCTTTATAAGACGCACCTGATTATAAGACGCACCCACAAATTTGGTGAAGGAAAAGAGAAAAAAAATAGGGTCTGTCTTATAATGCCAGTGTCCGTCTTACAATCTGTTTATATGTCCCACATCCTGGTATATATGTCTACATTCTGGTGTATACTGTATGTCCCCCATCCTGGTATCCATGCCCCATCTGGGTATACGTGCCCCCTCCTGATATATATATGGCCCCCATCCTGGTATCCATGCCCCCATCCTGACATATATGCCCCCATCTTAGTATCCATTCTCCCTATCTTGGTATATGTGCCCCCTCCTGATATATCTGGTCCCCATCCTGGTATCCATGCTCCCATCCTGGTATATGTGGCCCATCCTGATATATATGGTCCCCCAGCCTCGTTTCCATACCCCCATCCTGGTTTATGTGCCCCCTCCTGATATATGGACTGGATGGACAAAGTGCCGGTGATCCACGCTGCTGCGTTTCGGAGCGTACCTTGCCATGTATGTAAATCCTGAGGAAGGAGCAAGGTACACTCCGAAACTCATAGGATAAATAAAAGCTACATCATTGCCAAAGACCTTGTGGGTCCGGTCATTTCTACAGCAGCACGGATCACCAGCACTTTGTCCATCCGGTCCAGTTCTTGCCACGTTGCACATGACAGTGTGGATCCAGCAGCAGCTGTATACACGCAGATACTGGTTGTGGGTCATACAACCATATCAGGTGAGCACTTTTCATAAAGAGATTTGCACCCTCTTTTGTCTAAAGATAAGACTCTATGCGCCCTTGTCTCTCACCACTATAGATATTGAAGCCCTCCTGATATATGTCCCAGAATGGGGGACATATATATCTCACATCCTGGTACATAGCCCCCAAGTCTTACCATTGGGAGGTTGCAGGGATGCATGATGCAGTTCTCACAGGGCCACGGAGGGTGAGGGCCAAGCCCAGAGCTGCGTGGGGGTTGCGCCAGTCTCCGGTGGGTGCCGCCATTAATTTCCAGCATGCATTGCCGGGCTGGCTGCTCTAGTGTCTAGAATTACAGAAAATGGTCGCGGATTGCAGTCTAAGTATGCGTCATGGCCATTTCCTTGAAGTCTGGACACTAGAGCATGTATATGAAAAATGGCCGAAGTGCATGCGCAAACCGCGATCCGAGGTCTTTTTCTGCAATTGTAGACACTGGAGACTGACATGACAAAACACCCCCCCCTACACCCCCGCAGCTCCTGGCTTTGCCCCCCAACCCCCTTGCCCGGTTGAAAACCGCATTGGGCAACTAGGCCAGAATGAGGTCAAAACGAGGCCAGAATTAGGCTGCAACAAGACTGGAATTAGGCCAGAACAAGGTGAGAACTAGGCCAGAATGAGGCCGGAACTAGGCGGGAACGAGTCTCTCATAAAGATGCATTGATTTGTGACCTCTGGCATGCTCCATGAAACACTGGAGCTGCCGGCAGGTCACAAGTTTCTGCAGACAGTCCGAAGCATTGCTGTAAAACGTTAAAGCCATTGGAAGGTGAGTACCGGTAAGGGGACTTAAAGCATCCCTCTAGCAGTGCAATAAAAAAAACGCTGGAATGCTGCTTTAACAACACATACAGAGGGGAAAATAAGTATTTGATCCCTTGCTGATTTGTAAGTTTGCCCACTGACAAAGACATGAACATTCTATAATTTTAAGGCTCGTTAATTTAACAGTGAGGGTACCTTACACACGCTACATTGTAGCTTGTCACCAGGTAACTTACTGTTGCAGTGAAATCATGGATACATGGGTCTATCTTGTGCTGTGTACAAATGGAATCATGTATCCATGATTTCACTGCAACCAGTAAGTTACCTGTGACAAGCTACAAATGTAGCCGTGTGTAAAGGTACCCTGAGAGATAGAAAATCAAAAACAAAATCCAGAAAATCACATTGTCTACTGTAAATTATGTAAAGGTATTTGCATAGAGAAATAAGTATTTGATCCCTGTGGCAAACAAGACTTAACACTTGTTGGCAGCACAGCAGTCAGGCGTTTCTTGTAGTTGATGATGAGGTTTGCGCACATGTCAGGAGGAATTTTGCTCCACTCCTCCTTGCAGATCATCTCTAAATCATTAAGATTTTGAGGCAGTCGCTTGGCAGCTCAGAGTTTCAGCTCCCTCCATAAATTGTCTAAGGGATTAAGGTCTGGAGACTGGCTAGGCCACTCCATGACCTTAATGTGCTTCTTTTTGAGTTACTCCTTTGTTGCCTTGGCTGTATGTTTTTGGGTCATTGTCGTGCTGAAAGAAGCAGCCTCGACCCATTTTTAATGTCCTGGCAGATGGAAGGAGGTGTCACTCAGGATTTATGGTACACGGCTCCATCCATTGTCCCATTGATGCGGTGAAGTAGTCCTGTGCCCTTAGCAGAGAAACACCCCCAAAACATAATGTTTCCCACCATGCTTGACTGTGGGGATGGTGTTCTTTGGGACATAGGCAGCATTTCTCTTCCTCCAAACACGGCGAGTTGAGTTAATGCCAAAGACCTTTTTGTCTCTTGTGACCACAGCGCCTTCCCTCAATCACTCTCAGAATCACCAAGGTGTTCATTGGCAATCTTCAGACGGGCGCACATGTGCCTTCTTGAGCAATGGGACTTTGCAGACACTGCAGGATTGTAATCATTACGGCGTGATGTGTTACCAGTGGTTTTCTTGGTGACAGTGGTCCCAGCTGCCTTAAGATCATTAATACTTTTCCCCAGTGTAGTTTTAGGCTGATCTCTCACCTTCCTCATCATACTGGATACCCCACGAGGTGAGATTGTACATGGAACCCCAGACCGATGTCCATTGACCTCATTTTGTATTTCTTCCATTTTCTTACTATTGCACCCAACAGTTGTCTCCTATCACCCAGTGTCTTATGGTTTTGTAGCCCATTCCAGACTTGTGCAGGTCTAAGATCTTGTCCCTGACATTCTTAGAAAGCTCTTTGGTCTTTTCCATGTTGTAGAGTCTGACTCATTGAGTGTGTGGACAGAAGTCTTCCTACAGGTGACAATGTAAGACAGCTGTCTATAATGCAGGTATTGAGTTGATTAGGAGCATCTAACTGGTCTGTAGGAGCCAGAACTCGTAATGGTTGGTAGGGGATCAAATACTTATTTCTCTCTGCAAAATGCAAATACATTTACCGTATATACTCGTGTATAAGCCGACCCGTGTATAAGCCGACCCCCCTACTTTTGCCCCCAAAACCTGGGAAAACCTATTGACTCGTGTATAAGCCGAGGGTGGACCCCAGCACAGGTATACAGCCCCCAGCAGTGTGGTATACAGCAGCCCCAGAGGTATATACAGCAGCCCCAGTGGTAGTATACAGCAGCAGCCCCAGTGGTATATACAGCAGCAGCCCCAGTGGTATATACAGCAGCAGCCCCAGTAGTTAGTATACAGCAGCCCCAGAGGTAATACAGCAGCCCCAGTAGTAGTATACAGCACAGCCCCAGTGGTATATACAGCAGCAGCCTCAGTGGTATATACAGCAGCCCCAGAGGTATATACAGCAGCAGCCCAGAGGTATATACAGCAGCCCCAGTGGTAGTATACAGCAGCAGCCCCAGTGGTATATACAGCAGCAGCCATTAGTTAGTATACAGCAGCCCCAGAGGTATATACAGCAGCCCAGTAGTAGTATACAGCAGCAGCCCCAGTGGTATATACAGCAGCAGCCCCAGTGTTATATACAGCAGCAGCCCCAGTAGTTAGTATACAGCAGCCCCAGAGGTATATACAGCAGCCCCAGTGGTAGTATACAGCAGCAGCCCCAGTGGTATATACAGCAGCAGCCCCAGTGGTATATACAGCAGCAGACCCAGTAGTTAGTATACAGCAGCCCCAGTAGTATATACAGCCCCAGTGGTAGTATACACGCAGCCCCAGTGGTATATACAGCCCCAGTGGTAGTATACAGCCCCCCCATCAGTATACAGCAGCCCCAGAGGTATATACAGCCCCATGGTAGTATACACGCAGCCCCAGTGGTATATACAGCCCCAGTGGTAGTATACAGGCCCCCCCGCCTTGTGCACAATCCTGTAAAGGAAGAGATTAGTATACTTATCACTATACCGCTGCCGCTGTCCCGCCGCCGACATCGCGCTCCTCCGTCTTCTTCCGGTTTCCTCCTCGGTCGCGCAGACAATGACGTCATTGCCTGCGCCGACCGGAGGAAGCCGGAAGCAGACGGAAGAAGACGGAGGAGCGCGATGACGGTGGCGGGACAGCGGCAGCGGGACAGTGATAAGTATACTAATCTCTTCCTTTACAGGATTGTGCACAAGGCAGGGGGGCCTGTATACTGATGGGGGCGGGCCTGTATACTGTATACACTGTATACAGTGTATACAGTATACAGTGACTCGTGTATAAGCCGAGGGGGGGACTTTTCAGCCCAATTTTTGGGCTGAAAAACTCGGCTTATACGCGAGTATATACGGTATATCACTTACACAATCTGCTTCTATAGATTTTATTTTTGGTATTCTCTCACTGTTAAAATTAACGTCACCTTAAAATTACAGACTGTTCATGTGTTTGTCAGTGGGCAAAGTACAAAATCAGCAAGGGATCAAATACTTGTTTCCACCACTGTAGGTCACCACAGGAGATACAGTCACAAAACCATGAGATTCTTCATCAAGGTTACTGAATTTGCAGACCTGCTTGATCTATTTTATTATCGATGCACTGGAGCAGTATAAAAATGGATGTGAAGACGGACATTACATAATCTGATTTTCCCTGTGGGGCTCTTTAAATGTCTTTGATGAATCCATCGTGGCATTGCCAATGACACACACAGCAGGCGGGCACGACACGTCTGTCCCCCGCGCCACGTTTCGCTTGTGGAGTCAGTGATCAGAGTTGGAGAGGTTCACAGTTGGCTGCAGCCATCACTTCTTTGTTAGGTGCATCCTCGGGAAGTGTGTCCAGTTAATGACAGATGTGGAGGTAATGAGCTCTGACAGGGGGAGCCCAACACTCTGCCATAATTCATGAGCATGTAAAATGCTGCAGATTTCAATCTAACGCCGTGTCCCACCAGGCGGCAAGAACTGCTCTGATCGCAGTGATGGTGCCACTCGCAGACATGGGAATACCCAAAAAGGATCTGTCCCTTATCAAAACCATGTCATTAGATTTAGATGGTGTCAATAACCTTGTTCTCCTGAATATAGGTGTACTTTTTATTTTTACTCCGCCTCTCCGTTCTTCAGATACGGCTTACTAGTCCATGTCTTTTTCACAACAGGGTGTGTTCCTCAAGAAGACACCTACACGAAGAGTTGTATACCCCGCCCACTTGGCTATAAAAAAATTCAATTTATGCATTGGAATGAGGGGGCCGTATGAGGAGGAGCAGGAAGAAACACATCCAGATTCAGGAAAATAGCGGCAAATGCATCAGTTAAAAAAAAAGTTCCTACTTAAAGGGAACCAGACCCCTCCAAATCGGTCCCCAGCCTCTAAAAACCTGTCCATGCACTAAAAACCCAAAATACAATCATGTAATTGCACTTTATTTGCAATTTCACTGCACTTGTCATATGTCTATATTGATGGAAAGATGTAAAGATTATGGAAGAAGGGGAGTAAAAAAAGAAAAATGGAAAATCGCCCTGGGGTGAAGGGGTTAATAACTTCGATTTACATACAGGGCCGAGGAGGCCTTATTTCAGGAAAGGAAGAGGAGTGGGAACAAAAGAAATACAGATTTGGGAAAACGGTGGCTCTAAAAAATATATAGGATTATAGCAAGCAACAAGCTCATCCTACATGATTGTTTGCTCCTTCTAGTTGTTGTGGGTGGGACAGACAATCTATGTCTACATGAGGGTTAATAACTTCGATTTACATACAGGGCGAGGAGTCGTATCTCAGGAAAGGAAGAGGAGTGGGAAGAAAAGAAATACAGATTTGGGAAAACCAGGTAAAAATCTATAGAATTATGGCAAGAAACAAGCTCATCCTACATGATTGTTTGCTCCTTCTAGTTGTTGTGGGTGGGGACAGACAATCTATGTCTACACGAGGGTTAAGAGCTCTGCAATGCAAAAATAGTGTTCCAGAAACTATAAAGATATAGTAAGGAATAAATAATACAGAATAAATGTAGGATTTATATTGAAAGGTGAAAATGTACTTTCAGAGTGTCCATGTGTTAGTGTCTCCTTATAGCCCCCACTCCCTGGGAGGATTGACATGTGAGTATAATTTATGACCATAGGCCGGCATACACTGTACTGCTGAATTATTCATTTTGCTGTGGATTTAATGTGTTTGTCTTGTGTATTGCAGCGGAGCAGGAGGCAGCATTATTGGGATGATCGATTTTTTTGTCATTTTCAGACACAGCACTATCCGCTCCTTGTAATGGCTTCGGAAAATATAGTAGTACGAGACTGTAAATTAAGTCAGTGCAACATAAAACCCCTACAACCCTGGAGAAAAGTGAGGATAGTAAATGGATTAAAATTAACAAATACATCGATGTCCTCAAATATACACACAGACGGGGGCTGGCTGGCAATTTCAGTGTGGAAGGCAAGCACACAGCAGTGACCCGTGAGCAGTGCGCCCCCAGCTGTGGCCACCTGTTACTGCATCAAGACAGGGAGCTTCAGGGGCAGATTGGCCAGGCAGCCCCGAAACTACTTCTTGACCACTGGCCTGGGGGGCATTTGCGCTCCTGCCCCCTGGGCCTGCCAGCCCTGCACACAGTCAGATAGGGGGTGAACTTCGGTGGAGATGGTGGCTTAGGTCCATCCACAGCCGTCATGGGGTATGTTACCATCACAATTTGTTAGTAGTTCACTCTCAGGTATCGCGCCTTTATCTTGAAGCAATCATGCCAGGAGAATTCCTGAGAGAAATGCTCGAGTTCCCCATTGCCTTCATATTTACTCGTACTCGAGTTGCGCCCATCTGCGCAAGCAACTGCCCATTACGAGTACCGAGTGCCACGCTCGGCTTTTTGAGGCAAGCCTCATAATGAATGAATGAATGAATGAATGAATAGGCAGTTGAACATTCAAACTGCAGCTCCATTTTGCAGCAAGATTAAAAGTGCCCCATGGGGGATAAAAATTATCCATTCTGCCAATCAGTGCAGGTCCCAATGGAAATAATTGTTCACCTAGTTAGCTGACGGCTAAAATAATGTAAGTAAGCGATAGGAGGCCCCCATATAATTTGTAGTTGGTCAATCCTGCAAGTTAGGTAAAATTTTATCTGTGACATAATTATGAAAGACATGTATGGCTTAAAGGGGTTTTAATTAATAAATCTGGGAATAATGATCATTTTTACAATTAGATGTGTTTTAAAAAAATGTTCCTGCGACGAGATAATTTATATAGTGTCCCTGCTATGTACTTGTAATGGATGTGTCTGACCGTACAGGGACATGTCTGATCATACCACATCTCCTGTGCTAGAGATAATCTTTTTATGTGTCCCTGCTATGTACTGTGTAATGGATGTGTTGACTGTACAGGGACATGGTCTGATCATCCACATCTCCTGTGCTGAGATAATCTTATAATGTGTACCTGCATGTACTGTGTAATGGATGTGCTGACCATACAGGGATATGGTCTGATCATACCACATCTCCTGTGCTGAGATAATCTTATATATGTGTCCCTGCTATGTACTGTGTAATGGATGTGTCTGACTGTACAAGGACATGGTTTGATCATACCACATCTCCTGTGCTGAGATAATCTTATATATGTGTCCCTGCTATGTACCTGTGTAATGAATGTGTCTGACCATACAGGACATGGTCTGATCATACCACATCTCCTGTGCTGAGATAATCTTATATGTGTCCCTGCTATGTACTGTGTTAATGGATGTGTCTGACCGTACAGGGACATGGTCTGATCATACCACATCTCCTGTACTGAGATAATCTTATATATGTGTCCCTGCTATGTACTGTGTAATGAATGTTCTGACCGTACAGGGACATGGTCTGATCATACCACATCTCTTGTGCTGAGATAATGTTATATAAAGTGTCCCTGCTGTGGTACTGTGTAATGGATGTGTCTGACCGTACAGGGACATGGTCTGATCATACCACATCTCCTGTGCTGAGATAATCTTATATATGTGTCCCTGCTAGTACTGTGTAATGGATGTGTCTGGACCGTACAGGGACATCGTTTGATCATACAACATCTCCTAGGCAGAGAGGAACAAACAGAGTTACCTCCCAGGGCTAAAGGCTGAAAAAGGGGGTTTTACATAAAATCCTCCCATTAAAAAAAATAATTAAACTGCAGCCAATATTCCTATGTCGTCTCACTATGAACATCTAAGAGTGTGTTCACACCATGTCTTTTTCCGGTAGTCAAAACATCTGTTTTTCAAGCAGTAGATGCTTCAGAAACCTTTTCTCTGACGTTTTGCAATCTTTTTTTGTGCATGTTTTTTTTGTTCTCTCTTTACCTCCTGACAGTGTTTTATTGGGAGTTTTTTTTTCATCATTTTCCGGACGTTTTTTAAAGTTTTTTTTAAATCCATCAAGCAATTTGGCGGAAATGCTTGTAAAGCGCACAAAAATATACCCAACTGTCTTAAAGGACTGTATCATGTATGAGGTTTATGATGTGTACTTAACCGAATGGACTTTATTTTACTGTAAAGTTGTGCCTGTCTGCCTCAATCCCTCTACCATTTGAGTATCCCCCAACACACTCAGTGAGCAAATCGCTACAATCCATTTACACTTCTTGTTACTCTATATGGTAGTGTGATATCATCTGCTGACCTCCCAATTTTTTCACTGCAAAGTTTGTGTAATTATTCATAAATAAAGTATTTCTTATTGATTTTGGTCTTGTGCTGATTTTTTTGTGAGATTTTATTACTATTTTCTATAGTCACCAATTTGCTACCCATGGCATGTGCTTAAGAATATTTACATTATTATATCTTTGTGCCCTTTTCTTTGTTTGCAACATTCAGGGGCTGGCTGGCTGCTGTCAACCCAGGTGGCAGTCCAGCTTGCACAGCCTGAGGAGCTGTGGGGGTGGTGCTAGCAGCAAGTTGAGGAGCGGTGGGGAGGTGCTAGCGGCAAGATGATGAGCGTGGGGGGGTGGGGTCCTTAGTGTCTCACCGCCCGGGGCTGCCTCCTCTCCGGTCCCTGTTCCAGCAGCCTCTGAAGTTTGTGCGGCCGTAATGCGCCACCTGGCGGCCACTCTTGCTGATGTGGGCGGCCCTGAACTGGGACTATACGACCGGCCTGGGGGGCAATTGCCACCCTGGCACCTGGGCCAGTCTGCCCCTGGCAATATTAGTTCCTAATGTCTTAAGCCTTGTATATCCATCCCCTTGGCAGCAGCTGCCTGGCACTGATTACTCAAATTTTATCCGATGTTTTCCTTTTTCGACTGAAATGATAAAAACAGTTTTCTCATAATAAACCAACAACCATCATCGTGCTGAGGATTCTATGCTTCTATGCGGTCTTGTGATTTAAAGGAAACTTGGGCTGACATCAGATCCATTGGTCTTCCATTGCTGGGGGAGGAGGAATGTCCCGCCTGTGCAAAATGAATAACAGGATGGATGACAAACGAGAAAAGGAAAGGTTAGTGACACTCATTACTAACAGGATATGTATTTTTGTGCAGTAGATGAGGAAGCTTGTTGGTGACGGTCCATCAAGGGCTGTTCCAGTAGACCCCACAGTTGTAGTAACAGCATTCATTACATATATACATTAAATCGTTTCTGATGTTTTCATTCATTCCACTTTTTTCTATATTCCCCCATAGTGATCACGAGAGCTCTGATTGGCTGCAGCGGTCAGGTAACTAGAACGGAATGTTATCGGCGATCGGCAAGATGACATTGAATTCCAATCACATGACTACAGCAGCCAATCACAGCACATCGTCTACGTAAAGCTCGCGGGAAAATGGAATGGAACTCTGTAAACCACATTAGAGGTAACAATCTACAGGGGTTGGACAAAATAATGGAAACACCTGGAAAAATCACCAAAAGTTACTTTAATACGGTGTAGGTTCACCTTTTGCGGCAATTACAGCCTCAGTTGTCTGAGGTATGGATTCATACAAGGTGATATCATTGGCCCGGAGGATCTCCACGAAATAGCATCCCAGATCATCACAGACCCTCCGCCATGTGTCACGGTTGGGGAGAAGGCAGTCTGGATGTAACGCTTCTCTCGGCTTTCTCCAAACATACACTCGGCCGGAGGTCGGAAAATGGGGTAAACGATGATTGGTCTGAGGACATCACATGTTTCCACTGCTAGAGGGGCCAATCCTGGAGGTTTCTACACCGCTCTAAACGCTTGGAAACATTTGTCTTCGAGAGCATCGGTTTTCTAATTGCAGCTCTTCCGTGGACTCCAGATTTGTGCAGCTCCCGATGAACAGTTTTCGTGGACACTGGGTTGTGTAGGTGTTCATTGAGCTCAGCAGTGATTTTGGTGGACACTGGGTTGTGTAGGTGTCATTGTGCTCAGCAGTGATTTTGGTGGACACTGGGTTGTGTAGGTGTCATTGAGCTCAGCAGTGATTTTGGTGGACACTGGGTTCTGTAGGTGTCATTGAGCTCAGCAGTGACTTTGGTGGACACTGGGTTGTGTAGGTGTCATTGAGCTCAGCAGTGATTTTGGTGGACACTGGGTTGTGTAGGTGTTCATTGAGCTCAGCAGTGATTTTCGTGGACACTGGGTTGTGTAGGTGTTCATTGAGCTCAGCAGTGATTTTGGTGGACACTGGGTTCTGTAGGTGATCATTGAGCTCAGCAGTGATTTTGGTGGACACTGGGTTGTGTAGGTGTTCATTGAGCTCAGCAGTGATTTTCGTGGACACTGGGTTGTGTAGGTGTCATTGTGCTCAGCAGTGATTTTGGTGGACACTGGGATCTGTAGGTGATCATTGAGCTCAGCAGTGATTTTGGTGGACACCGGGTTCTGTAGGTGATCATTGAGCTCAGCAGTGATTTTGGTGTACACTGGGTTGTGTAGGTGATCATTGAGCTCAGCAGTGATTTTGGTGGACACTGGGTTGTGTAGGTGTCATTGAGCTCAGCAGTGATTTTGGTGGACACTGGGTTGTGTAGGTGTCATTGTGCTCAGCAGTGATTTTGGTGGACACTGGGTTGTGTAGGTGTCATTGTGCTCAGCAGTGATTTTGGTGGACACTGGGTTATGTAGGTGTCATTGAGCTCAGCAGTGATTTTGGCGGACACTGGGTTCTGTAGGTGATCATTGAGCTCAGCAGTGATTTTGGTGGACACTGGGTTGTGTAGGTGATCATTGAGCTCAGCAGTGATTTTGGTGCACACTGGGTTGTGTAGGTGTCATTGAGCTCAGCAGTGATTTTGGTGGACACTGGGTTGTGTAGGTGATCATGGAGCTCAGCAGTGATTTTGGTGCACACTGGGTTGTGTAGGTGTCATTGAGCTCAGCAGTGATTTTGGTGGACACTGGGTTGTGTAGGTGATCATGGAGCTCAGCAGTGATTTTGGTGCACACTGGGTTGTGTAGGTGTCATTGAGCTCAGCAGTGATTTTGGTGGACACTGGGTTCTGTAGGTGTCATGGAGCTCAGCAGTGATTTTGGTGGACACTGGGTTGTGTAGGTGTCATTGAGCTCAGCAGGGATTTTGGTGGACACTGGGATCTGTAGGTGATCATTGAGCTCAGCAGTGATTTTGGTGGACACTGGGTTCTGTAGGTGATCATTGAGCTCAGCAGTGATTTTGGTGGACACTGGGTTGTGTAGGTGTCATTGAGCTGAGCAGTGATTTTGGTGGACACTGGGTTGTGTAGGTGGTCATTGAGCTCAGCAGTGATTTTGGTGGACACTGGGTTGTGTAGGTGTCATTGAGCTCAGCAGTGATTTTGGTGGACACTGGGTTGTGTAGGTGATCATTGAGCTCAGCAGTGATTTTGGTGGACACTGGGTTCTGTAGGTGTCATTGAGCTCAGCAGTGATTTTGATGGACACTGGGTTCTGTAGGTGTCATTGAGCTCAGCAGTGATTTTGGTGGACACTGGGTTGTGTAGGAGTCATTGAGCTCAGCAGTGATTTTGGTGGACACTGGGTTGTGTAGGTGTCATTGAGCTCAGCAGTGATTTTGGTGGACACTGGGTTCTGTAGGTGATCATTGAGCTCAGCAGTGATTTTGGTGGACACTGGGTTGTGTAGGAGTCATTGAGCTCAGCAGTGATTTTGGTGAACACTGGGTTCTGTAGGTGTCATTGAGCTCAGCAGTGATTTTGGTGGACACTGGGTTGTGTAGGAGTCATTGAGCTCAGCAGTGATTTTGGTGGACACTGGGTTCTGTAGGTGATCATTGAGCTCAGCAGTGATTTTGGTGGACACTGGGTTCTGTAGGTGTCATTGAGCTCAGCAGTGATTTTGATGGACACTGGGTTGTGTAGGTGTCATTGAGCTCAGCAGTGATTTTGGTGGACACTGGGTTCTGTAGGTGATCATTGAGCTCAGCAGTGATTTTGGTGGACACTGGGTTCTGTAGGTGTCATTGAGCTCAGCAGTGATTTTGATGGACACTGGGTTGTGTAGGTGTCATTGAGCTCAGCAGTGATTTTGATGGACACTGGGTTCTGTAGGTGATCATTGAGCTCAGCAGTGATTTTGGTGGACACTGGGTTGTGTAGGTGATCATTGAGCTCAGCAGTGATTTTCGTGGTCTTGTGATCCTCTCTCACAATTCGCTTTAGAGTCTGACGTTCTCTCTCAGTCATCTTCGACTTTCGTCCGGACCTGTGTTTTGCTGCGGACGTTTCTCCTTCTCATTACTTTGGAGACTGTACCTCCTGACACGCCGAGCATTCGGGCACTTTCTGTTACACTAGCGCCTGCCATACAGGCACCAACAATTTGGCCTTTTTGAAAATCTGAAAGGTCTGCCATCGGTATCAGGATCTCATCAATGTTCTTACAATTCGGCAAAACAAACAAAATTTACATACACATATCACAACACAAATAATCAACTACAAAACATTAACATATGTCACGGTTTGCATGTGTATAACATGTTCGAAGATTATGATGCCAAAACGTTAGGTGTTTCCATTATTTTGTCCAACCCCTGTATATACAAACTTGACCATATCATCAAGGAAAGAGACACAAACTTTATTCCGCGGTCTCCAAAATTCACTGCAAAGACCTCTCCCCCAACAGCAGCATCACTTGCAGTGTGAACATGGCAATACCTAGTGACAGGGGCAGAAGCCACAGAGGGAAGTTACGGAAGAGACGCATCACTAGCACCACCCATAGATGGAATATGGCGGCGCCTAGTGGCTAGTACAGGAATTACAGGGGCAGGTCCAGATGAGGATGCATTACTAGCACCACTTATAGATGGAATATGGCGGCGCCTGGTGGCCAGGACAGGAATTACAGGGGCAAGTCCAGACAAGGGTGCATCACTAGCACCACCCATAGATGGGATATGAGTTACCTAGCAGCCTGGGCAGGAATTACAGGGGCAGGTCCAGATGAGGGTGCATCACTAGCACCACCCATAGATGGGAAATGGCGGTGCCTAGCAACCTGGGCAGGAATTACAGGGGCAGGTCCAGATGAGGGTGCATCACTAGCACCACGCATAGATGGGATATGGAGGCACCTAGTGGCCAGGACTGGAATTACAGTGGCAGGTCTAGACGAGGGTGCATCCCTAGCACCACCCATAGATGGGATATGGAGGTGCCTAGTGGCCGGGAAAGGAATTACAGGGGCAGGTTCAGACAAGGATGCATCATTAGCACCACCCATAGATGGATATAGGGGCACCTACTGGTCAGGACAGGAATTACAGGGGCAGGTCTAGACGAGGATGCATCACTAGCACCACTCATAGATGGCATCAAGAAGGCATCTAGTGGCCAGGACTGGAATTAAAATGGCAGGTCCAGACGAGGGTGCATCACTAGCACCACCCATAGATGGGATATGGAGACGCCTAGTGGCCGGGCAGGAATTACAGGGACAGGTGCTGACGAGGATGCATCACTTGCACCACCCATAGATGAGATATGGCGGTGCCTAGTGGCCAGGGCAGGAATTACAGGGGCTGGTCTAGACAAGGATGCGTCACTAGCACCACCCATAGATGGGATATGGAGGCGCCTAGTGGCCGGGAAAGGAATTACAGGGGCAGGTCCAGACAAGGATGCATCATTAGCACCACTCATAGATGGCATCAAGAAGGCACCTAGTGGCCAGGACTGGAATTAATATGGCAGGTCCAGATGAGGGTGCATCACTAGCACCACCCATAGATGGGATATGGAGGCGCCTAGTGGCCGAGCAGAAAACACAGGGACAGGTCCTGACGAGGATGCATCACTAGCAACACCCATAAATGGAAATTACAGGGGCAGGTCCAGACAAGGATGCATCAATAGCACCACCCATAGATGGGATATGGAGGCGCCTAGTGGCTGGGCAGGAATTACATGAGCAGGTCCAGACAAGGATGCGTCACTAGCACCACCCATAGATGGGATATGGAGGCAGGAATTACAGGAGCAGGTCCAGATGAGGATGCATCAATAGCACTACCCATAGATGGGATATGGAGGCAGGAATTACAGGAGCAGGTCCAGATGAGGATGCATCACTAGCACCACCCATAGATGGCATGTGGTGATGCCTAGTGGCCGGGGCAGGAATTACATGGGCAGGTCCAGACAAGAATGCATCAATAGCACTACCCATAGATGGGATATGGAGGCAGGAATTACAGGAGCAGGTCCAGATGAGGATGCATCACTAACACCACCCATAGATGGAATGTGGCGATGCCTAGTGGCCGGGGCAGGAATTACATGGCCAGGTCCAGATGAGGATGCCTCACTTGCACCACCCATAGATGGAATGTGGCGATGCCTAGTGGCCGGGGCAGGAATTACATGGCTAGGTCCAGATGAGGATGCCTCACTTGCACCACCCATAGATGAGATATGGTGGCGCCTAGTGGCCGGGGCAGGAATTACAGGAGCAGGTCCAGATGGGGACGTGACTGCTAGATCTGATTGCTGGGACATATTGGTACTGTACTTGTCTCTCATCTCATTAATGACCAATTGGTTTTTGAGGACTAGTTGGGTGTAATCTCTCCAGTAACTTTCTCGCCTGTCTACAGTTGAAGTTGACTTCCACTTGACATTGATTTTTTCTTTCCTCCCTCGTCCCTGCAGGTGATAAAACATTTCCTCGCGCTCCGGCTTTCTGCTGGTGGTTTTCTGGGAAGCCTGAGGCTGTCCCTCACTTTATCTGTGATTGCCACTGACAAGTCAGGCTGTTACAGCGAGAGATGAACATTAATTTTATCTCTACCATTTAAAGTGCACCTGTCACTGTAAATGAACAGTCTTCAGGTTATCAGTTTATTGGCTGCCAATTAGAAAATCATCAGATGGGTTCTGAAACACAACAAATTGCATTATCCCCCATACAAAACTATCATGGTTACATTTAAAACTATGGAAGGACAGGAGCATCTTAATGAAATAGAATGTCATGAAAAAGTTCATTTATTTCAGTAATTCAATACATAAAGTGAAATACACATATTATATAGAGTCATTACACACAGAGGGATCTATGTCATGTGTTTATTTCTGTTAATGTTGATGATTGTAGCTTTTTGATGATACTCTAATTCATTGAGACGCTGCTGTATATTAAGGAGCAGGGAACTGGCAATAAATATACGGTAGTTAATAGTATGACTAAGGGGGTAGACAGGGAATGTGCCTTGGGTCTTGAGTGTCAGGGATCATAAAGGGTTATTTCCATCTTCACAGATTAATATTTACTCAATTTTTGCTAATTTTTGCAGTGCACTGTTATTAACGTTTTCAGCCGTTCTTGAGATATTACCACGTTTTGTCATGCCGTCGCGAGGAAATGCTCAGCACACGGTGCAACAGGAGGGGAAACGCCAGGGAGAAGGTAAAAGGGAGGTCCTGGTTGTAGGGAGAAGGGCCAACCCTTAACGCACATATGTCTGAACCCTGCGCTCACTATCAACCCTAGACGAGTCCTTCACCCAGTGCACAATTACATGCCTAGGCCCTAGCTGACCCTGGGCTAACCCTAGGTACTGCAATAAGACAACATGGGGAAAGAGACACTAAACAGGACAAAGGACAAACAGAGGGAATCCACAGCTTCTCCCGATAGAGACTTCACAGCTTCAACTGGAACAACTTTCTCCAGAACGGTCAGCATAAATGATCTATAACTGGCATAGGAGAGGGATAGGAGTGTGTTTAAATAGAGGAAGGGAGTGGTCATGAGGTGCAAATCTGAGATTGAAGCTAAAGGGATTCTCAGCAGAAAAAGAAAGGAACTCTGAACCTCTTGAGCATTGAAAGGAAATAATTCCCCTCTACTCAAGATTATCGCCAAGCGGGCTTTTAAGAGGACATGCAATCAGCCAAACGCCATGATCACAGATACCTCAGGGCGTAACACACTCTAGACACTTTTCCTTTAGTTTCTTGGCCAGGAGAATGACCATCCCTGCTGTCTAGCTTGTAAGCACTGCACTGAAGCTAGCCTGAGCTTCAAAACAGTGCTTACAAGTGCAATGGAAAATAGCTTGTAAGCACTACACATCTTCTGCTGTCTAGCAGCGGTGGTCAGTCTCCACGGCAAAGAGCTGTAAACAAAAGTGTAAATATCTCAAGAACAGCAAAATATGTTAACAAGCAGTAAATTGCAAATTTACTTGGATTTACAAGCATTTATGATGATGGGAATAACTATTTAAATGACAAAATAGGTTCATGAATGGTAAAAATTATATATATAATATGAAATAATATAAGCAATGACAGAGAATTATGCATGAATAAAAAGTGAATGACTGACTGAATTAATACATTAGAAAGCCTATGAAGTGTAAATGAATGAATGAATGAAACTGGTTATTAAATTGTGAAAATATGGCATAAATTAATTTAATCCAGTAACAAAATTAGAAAATTACTCAATTAGAAAAGGAATTAATTAATTGAAGAATGTATGAATAAAAGGAAACATCATTAATCAATTATTAAATGTGAAAAAACATAATATGAATGAACTTTAAAGGACCTGTGAAAAAAGGAAAAAACGCTACAAACCTGCAGATATGGGGCGAATCTCCAGGTTAAGAGCATTGTGAACCTGCCCGGCACCTGCACTGAGAATCAGGGGCTGTCAGGAGAAATAAAGGTCATTTTCTCTGGCGGCCGGTGTAACTGGCCAAAATATACCCGAGTCAAAGCTATATTCAGGGTTAAAGCGGCCAAGGCTTGATTATACCCCAGCCTAGGACACTTTATTCCTCGGGGTATAGTTCGGTCTAGGACAGTTTATCCCTTGGGGTATACTCTGACTTGGAGGGGTATAGCTACTTTACACTCCCGGGTATAGTTTAGCCTGGGCTACTTTACATCCTAGGGTATAATTTGGCCTAGGACAGTATATCCTCCGGGTCATACTCTGGCCTGGAGTGGTATAGTTTGGTCTCAGCTACTTTACACTCCCGGGTGTAGTTTGGCTTAGTCCAGTTTATCCCTTGGGGTATACTCTGACTTGGATGGGTATAGTTTGGTGTAGGCTACTTTACACCCCTGTGTATAGTTTAGCCTGGGCTACTTTACACTCTCGGGTATAGTTTGGCCTAGGACACTTTATCCACCGGGGTATACTCTTGCTTGGAGCGGTATAGTTTGGTCTAGGCAACTTTACATTGCCAGGTGTAGTTTGGCCTAGGACAGTTCATCCTTCCAGGGTATACTCTAGCCCTTAAGGGTCATAGTTTGGACTAGACTACTAGGGTATAGTTTACAGAAAAGGGATACGCGACAATTCCGTCTGATGCAAATTCAATTTATTAAAGGTTAAAACCAGTGACAAAATATGGGAACCAGAAGGACCGAAGTCCACAACCCACAGTTGGAGGGTACCCACAAGTTAGGACCACATGAAAGAAAGAACAATGACAATAATAATGTAAAGTGCTGGTGCAATGCAAGGGTTAATTAATTTTATCATATAGATCTAGAGCACAGAGTACTAGTTAGACAGCAGTCAGACCAGAGGACTATAGCACTTTTAGGCATATATACTGGCCCGATTCATGTTGATTTAAGAACTACATTTATATAGCAGAACTTTGCACAGATGACACACAATTGAATCAGCCAGAAAGTAAAGAGGCTATTAAATATCCAGCTCAGCAGAGAATTGCTGTTTGGAGCCCTCAGTCAAAGCTGCTGACACACCAGAAAAGCTACAGTTAGTATATAGCAGTCCTGTCCCTACTCAGGGAACAGTGAGTATAGTCAGGAGCAGAGAACCATCACTAGTTCTTTCAATATAGTGCTTACCTAATGGTACATGTGTCCGGGGTGCGGGTACCGACCCCAACAGCCGTTTCGATTGACCTTCGTCAGGGGGTCACTGAATACTGGGGAAAGTGCGCTTTAAAAAGGCTGGCCAGCCGGGGGAGATTAGGGGCCGGTGCGCAACATCGCGTGCACGCTGTTGCCGGAAGCCGCGGGGCGGGGAGCGCACTGCGTCATTGCATACGCCGTCACGTTAACCACGTGACTGCGCGCAGCAAATCAGAGCGGTGCAGCAAAGCCGGCCCGCAGCACCATGGCAACAGGGCGGACGCGTCTCGTCACCGTGCTGTGAGATAGATAGACTAAGTGGTTTTAACCCATTCTGCTGCTAAAGTTTCTGGATAGAACAACATAGGAACTATTATATTCAGCCTATAGGTCATATAGATGGACAAACATTCTCCATATATTGAAAAATGCGAGTATACAATACAATCAGAAGATATTCATGATAATTATATACATAATGAATTTATAACATGCATTATATATGGGAAGAAATCCAACTTATATAAATCCACAGTTAACATTGAATTATTATAGATAGTCTTCATCCACTTGTTTCAATAACACGATGTTGTTGTCTGATAGAAACTTTATCCATTAAACATGGTAGATTTGGAGCAGAGATATGAATAACGGGTCCAATTCTCCCCTAAAGCTAGGAACCAAGCCTAATAAAAAACATATAAAAATTAGAAGAGACCTGATTAGGTCACTGAAAGACAATTACAGCCCAGAATATGTAGTTTACAAAAAAGATGCAAAGTTCCAATTCTCATTTAAACCTTGAGGTTGAAGAGTGCCAAGGCGCCATATCCACTTGGTTTCCAATTGTGAAAGTTTTTTAGAAATCGAACCTCCCCTAATCCCTAGGTCTACCGTGTCTATACCACGTACCAATAATAGGTCGCCCCTACACTGATGATGCTGATGAAAATGTCTTGGTAGTGTTTTTAGACTTTTTATATCATCACAGTCCACCGCTCCGTTTATAGCTAGCACATGTTCCCTAATTCGAACCTTAAGGGCTCGCGATGTCAATCCTATATAAATTTTTGGACATGGACATGTGGCATAGTAAATCACTCCTGTAGTGTTACAGGTGATAAATTTGCGGATAGTAAAGGTTGTTATGCCGGATGCATTAGTAAAAGAGGTAGCCCTCACGATGTTAGGGCAGGCTACACATCTCCCACAGGGAACACATCCGGTCTTTTTTGATAGGGAATCTAAAAAGGTTTTTTTATTATTGGTGGCATCATAATGGCTAGAAACTAGTATATCTCGCAAGTTTTTGGACCTCCTGATAGCAAATTTAGGGTGTTCAGGTAGGATTTTGGAGAGAGTTGCATCTGTCCTCAATATGGGCCGCTCTGATTTGCTGCGCGCAGTCACGTGGTTAACGTGACGGCGTATGCAATGACGCGGTGCGCTCCCCGCCCCGCGGCTTCCGGCAACAGCGTGCACGCGATGTTGCGCACCGGATCCCAATCTCCCCCGGCTGGCCAGCCTTTTTAAAGCGCACTTTCCCCAGTATTCAGTGACCCCCTGACGAAGGTCAATAGAAACGGCTGTTGGGGTCGGTACCCGCACCCGGACACATGTACCATTAGGTAAGCACTATATTGAAAGAACTAGTGATGGTTCTCTGCTCCTGACTATACTCACTGTTCCCTGAGTAGGGACAGGACTGCTATATACTAACTGTAGCTTTTCTGGTGTGTCAGCAGCTTTGACTGAGGGCTCCAAACAGCAATTCTCTGCTGAGCTGGATATTTAATAGCCTCTTTACTTTCCGGCTGATTCAATTGTGTGTCATCTGTGCAAAGTTCTGCTATATAAATGTAGTTCTTAAATCAACATGAATCGGGCCAGTATATATGCCTAAAAGTGCTATAGTCCTCTGGTCTGATTGCTGTCTAACTAGTACTCTGTGCTCTAGATCTATATGATAAAATTAATTAACCCTTGCATTGCACCAGCACTTTACATTATTATTGTCATTGTTCTTTCTTTCATGTGGTCCTAACTTGTGGGTACCCTCCAACTGTGGGTTGTGGACTTCGGTCCTTCTGGTTCCCATATTTTGTCACTGGTTTTAACCTTTAATAAATTGAATTTGCATCAGACGGAATTGTCGCGTATCCCTTTTCTGTAACCAATATGCCTGACGGCGCGATTTTCTTCATAGTGGTTTGCTCCCCATTTTTAGGGTAACTAATATAGCATATTTGATGAAGTGCATTAACTATAGGGTATAGTTTAGCCTAAGCTGCTTTACAACCCCGGGGTATAGTTTGGCCTTGGACAGTTTATCCCCGTGTTATACCTGAAAAGGCATAGATTGGACTAGGCTAATTTACGCCCCCCAGATTATATTTCAGCCTAGCCTGCTTTACACCCTTAGGTATAGTTTGGCCTAGGACAGTTTATCGCCCCAGGGTATACTCTAGCCTGGAGAGGTATAGTTTGGCCTTGGCTACTTTATACCCTCGGGTGTAATTTAGCCTAGGCTGCTTCACACCCTTGAGTATAGTTTGGTCTAGGACAGTTTAAATCCTGGGGTATCCTCTGGCCTGCAGGGGTATACTTTGGACTAAACTACTTTACACTCCCGGGTATAGATTAGCTTAGGCTGCTTTACAACCCCGGAATTAATTTGAGAATGTATGAAGAGTGAACAAATGAGCTCAGAAGAGAATGGGAGGAATGAAGGAAGGAATAAAAGAATGAATTAATTTAAGTATGTATGAAGCATGAACACATGAGTTCAGAAGAGAATGAAAAGAATGAATGAAAGAATCAAGGAATAAAAGAATGAATGAGGGATTAATTTGAGGATGTATGATGACTAAATGATTGAGCCTCAGAAGTGAATGGAGAGAATGAATGAAGGAATAAAAGAATGAATTAGGGAACTAATTTGAGAACGTACAAAGAGTGAATAAATGAGTTCAGAAGTGAATGCAAAGAATGAAGGAAGGAATACAAGACTGAATAAGGCTGCCTTCACATTTGTGTTCGTTACGCTGCGGAGGGGATCCGCAATGTGACCGCAGCACCGCAAGCCCCTATCTTTATAATGGAAGCGCACGGTGCTGCGGATGACCGTGCACACCCATTCATTGCCATATGTGATGCCTGCGCACAAATCACCCAGTCTCGTCCGCACCAGAAATGCAACATGTCGCGTTCGTGGTGTGGACGACAGTTTGCGATTTTGGCGCAGGCATCCGCCTGCGCACAGATCACATATGGCAATGAATGGGTGCGCACGGTCATCCGCAGCACCGTGCGCTCCCATTATAAAGAGGCTTATAAAGGGGCTTGTGGTGCTGCGGTCACATTGCAGATCCCCTCCGCAGAACGCTGCGGAGGGGAACGCAAATGTGAAGGTAGCCTAAGGGAACTAATTTGAGAATGTATGAAGAGTGAACAAATGAGCTCAGAATAGAATGGAAAGAATGAATGAAGGAATCAAGGAATAAAAGAATGAATGAGGGAATTTGTTGGAATATGTTTAGTGCAACAACGCCATTTCTGTGTATGTAAGTGTTCTATTACTAGGTTTGTGTATTGTCTATACAGTTAGGTTAAAAAAAACACTCCCAGAAGCTCACACAAAGGAAAGACCATATGATTGTACTCAGTTTCCTGTATCTGTGCATGAGAAGAGAAGCAGCCTGCTGATGCTGCACAGAGACACTTAAGATATGTATATTCCTGATTCCACAAAGCCTATCATATTTGTACCTGTTTATTGCTAATTAAAACTCTGTTCTGTTGTCAACACGCTTTGAGAGTATCCTGAATGATCCGCTATGGGCTCAGCGTGCCACTGAACCCCAGGAGTGATACAGAGCACAGAGTGATATAGAAGAATAATACAGCAACAAAAGCCAAAGCAAAAGCAGCAGAGCAACAGAGAAGATGTCCACAAGCAGGGATCACTGCAAGTCCTCAGTGTTAAGTCTCACCAATCAGAATTATGAGTCCTGGAAATTCAAGGTGAAGATGCTGCTCATAAGAGAAGGTATGTGGAAATATACACAGGAACAAGTGACTCATCCATTACCAGATGGTTGGCTAGAGAAGGATCAGAAAACACAAAGCACTATTTCCCTCAATGTAGATGATGATCAGGTTGTACATATATGCAAGTGTGCAACAACAAAGAAGATGTGGGATGAGTTACAGAAAGTGCATGAAAGATCAAATCTCAGCAATAAGCTTTATCTCATGAGAAAGCTGTACCAGTGTAAGCTAAGTGATGGCCAGAATATGCAGGACTATATAAGAAACACTCTAGAGTTTGTGGAGCGTCTCGGGGATATTGGAGAAGAAACTACAGACTTTCATGTTGCTGTACTAATATTAAGTGGTCTTCCAGAAACTTATGACACACTTGTCACTACTCTAGATGCACAGCCAGATGATGAGCTCACACTAGAATATGTTAAAGGCAAGCTTGTAGATGAAAGACGCAGAATGTAAGCAGCAGTAATGAATACAAAGGAGAGACAGCATTAAAGACACAGGACTTTCCTAAATATAAGAGCAATCTACAGGACACTTGTGAATGTTTTGTCTGTAAAAAGCCCGGCCACCTTAAAGCAGACTGCAGAATTTGGAAAGCAAGAATGAGTCAGCTTAAAAAGCAGAACAGTGATCAAAAGGTGAAATCAGCTGTAAAGGAAAAGTCTACATGTGTTGAAGCAGCATTTAATACAGTATAGGCTTATCTTCAAAGCATATATGATGTATAGACTCTGTTAGCAGCCATATGACAAATGATAAGGACTTCTTCACTGATCTTGATGAAAGCAAGTCAGAAAAGGTAATCTTAGCTAATGGTCAATATATGACTTCAGAAGAAGTAGGAGACAGCTACCTCCACTGGCCAGTTTCCTCAGCACAAAGCAGAAAGATCCCAGTAAGGATGTTCTCTATGTTCCCAGTCTTGAAAGCAATCTTCTGTCAGTAAAGAAGCTTACGCAAAAAGGGAATGTAGTTACTTGTAAAGACAACAGCTGCCTTATATCAAACAAGAGTTACACTCTTGCAGAAGGAAAAGTCCAAAAGAACTTTATCAGGTAAAATGCAAAGAAAGAGTGTACAATGCTAGGCAAGATCTGCATAAGAACTGTATCCATGTATGGCACAGACGTCTTGGGTACAGAGACCAGAAGCAGTAAGGAAGCTAGGTCAACTAGCAAATGGTGTTGAAATCAAGCAATGTAGTCAAATGATGAAGTGCACTAGCTGTCTTAAAGGGAAAATGTCCAGAAAATCCTTTCCTAAAGTAAGCAGCAATAGATCTGCCATCACTGGATTTGATGCACACAGATGTTTGCGGTCCAATGAGTGTTCAAACTCCAAGCAAGAAGAGCTATTTCCTCACATTTATTGATGACTACTCCAGATATACAGTCGCATACCTGCTTCACAGTAAGGATGAAGTTCCACAGAAACTTGCCGTAGTGTTTAACAAATTTGGAAGAATGCCAAAAGCACTGCATGCAGATAATGGAACTGAATATATAAGTGGTAAGGTGCAAACCATTATGAAAAGGAATAGAATCGTGTTCCCGATGACGGTTCCATACAGAACAGAATGGCATTGCAGAGAGAGAGAACTGCACTCTCTGTGAAAGTGGAAGAAGTATGTTTGATGTCAATCTATCTACAACGTATTGAAGAGAAGCCATCCTGACAGCTTGCTATCTTCAAAACAGACTGCCAAAACCAAACCCAGACACTGAAGACTGAATAAGCTCTGAAGCCACCAAGGAACACACAGAAGAACCAAGTCAACCTTCAGTCAGGAAATCAGAAAGACCAAACAAAGGTATCCCAGCTAGACGCCTTTCTTATAGGGTCAGAACACTTCCTGAACCAGAGCCGCAGTCATGGCAAGAGATGCAAAAACTGCCTGTCCATGGGAAGCAGAAGTGTATAAATGCCACTAATGAAGAGATGGAGTTCCTTCACCAACTCCACACATGTGAGCTTACGGAGCTACCACACGGAAAAAGAGCTCTCAGAAGCCAAAGGTTTGTCAAAACTCCAGCAATGAAAATTACAGACAAGCAGTGGGGGCACATCTGTATATGAGGACAACCAAGGATGTATTTAAGTTGCCAGCAGTGAGAAGATTAGTGCAAGGACTAAGCACATTGACGTTAAGCATCACAACTTACTTGACATGGTGGAATGTGATGTACTAAAGTTTGTGTATTGCGAGTCTGACAAGATGTTAGCAGATTGTATACAAAACCATTACCTAGAGCCAAGTTTGAGGACTTCAGAACCGCAATAAGACTAACAGGATAAGTAGTTGTTGATTGGGGGTGTTATAATCTGTTTAGTGCAACAACTCCATTCCTGTATATGTAAGTGTTCTTTTCCTAGGTTTGTGTATTATCTATAATGTTAGATTAAAAAAAACACTCCCAGAGGCTCACACACAGGAAAGACCATGTGATTGTACCCAGTTTCCTGTATCTGTGCATGAGAGGAGAAGCAGCCTGCTGATACTGCACAGAGACACTGAAGATATGTATATTCCTGATTCCACAAAGCCTATCATATCTATAACTGTTTATTGCTGATTAAAGCTCCGTTCTGTTGTCAACACGCTTTGAGAGTATCCTGAATGATCCGCTGCCAACAGAATTCATTTGAGAATGTAAGAAGAGTGAACAAATGAGACCAGAAGAGAATTAAAAGAATGAGTGAAGGAATCACGGAATAAGAGAATGAAGGAGGGAGTCAGGTTATTAAAAGTACAAGTATAGAAATGATGAATGAATAGATATGAATAGTAATAGTGTAAAGGAATGAATGAATGTAACTTGCAGATTATTTTTAGGAGATGTTGGACATTTCTGCAGCAGATTGTTCTGCAATCAAAAGACGCCAAGTGTGAATGGAGCGGTGACTTCTCCTGGAGCCTTCTTCTTCCAGGCCTCTCCTCCTCCTCCTCCTCCTCCTCCTCACTATACTCCAGTGTGAGGCTGCAGTCTCTGTAGGACACATGATGTCTTTTCCTTGGTCCTGATCTCTTCTGCTCTGGAATGTGGCTCAGTCTTCAGATTTCCTGTTGAACTGTATAGATTTCCTGAAATCCACCTTTTGCCCCCTAGGGTTTTCCAGCTCTCTCTCTCTCTTTTCTCCCTCTCTCCTTCCTCTCTTTTCCTTCCTGTTCTCCTTGTGAGCAGACAGGAGAGGACAGTGGATGGATGAGCTCCATAGTGCTGGAATCCTCAGGATCTATACATCCTATATGTGATATCTGGATTACACGTACTCCTTGGGAATTTCTTTCGCCCTCTTGTATCATGGAATAATGGGGAACAAACTTGGAATGGAAAATCGATCTGATCATCATCTCCTGGTGAGTTCTAGGCGTGGCGACTATTGGGTTAACTTCACCAAAAGTTACACACATGTAGCAGAGCTGAAACGGTGTCCTTTGTCAAATGGGGCAACTTTTCCATCAGTCCTGAGCAAACCACAGACTCGCAACGCATCACACTCAGCTCTGCTGCATCTGACAGACACAGCTGCGAAAGGGATGGGGTGTGTTGGGGATCAGAGAATGTGCAGTTTATGGGAGAAGCAAAAACATCACTTGAGATAGCATCAACTGCCATAATCCTGAAATGTAATATTGCAATGGCTCCCAGATTTATACCTCAATGTGTTAACCTGCAGTCCTATGTAAAACCTTCTGAGTGCGCAAATAAATGGTCATGGCATTGAAATTGAGTTCTGCTGCAAACTCAGCTCTGCTGCATCAAACACAACTCTGTAGTATCCAGCAAGCTCAGCTCAAAAGAGTTACAGTTATGTTCTATCTATCTATCTATCTATCTATGAGCGGATGCAATCTCACCCGGGCCTGGATCATAAGGGGCCCCCAAAGTCCCTTCGGCCTATAGAAAAAGACTAATGCTATTAATGATTTGCAATAATTGGGGGCCCCATTTGCGCTTTCACTTCGGGGTCCATGAGCTTCAAGTTATTCCACTGGATCTATCTATCTATCTATCCGTATGTCTGTCTGTCTGTTTATCCATTTATCTATCCATCCATCCTTCTATGTATGCATTTATCATTTTTCTATCCATGTATTTATCTATTATTTATATATCCATCCATTCTCCTGTCTATCATCTATCTATCCATTGGTTTGTCTATCATTTATGTATCCATCCATGTATCTATCTACCTATCTATGTATCTATCTATCATCTATCCATGTAGAGTATCTATCGATTATTTATCCATCCATTCTTCTATCCATGTATGCAGGTATCTATCATATATCCATCTATTTATCTATCATTTATCTATCTATCCCTTCTATCTATATATCTGTCTATAGGCCACTTTACACACACAGATATTTGTGACCAACTTCTGAACAGATCTCTGGTTGCAGTGAAATCATGGACACATTGTACCATTTGTACACAGCCACAAAATAGAACTATGTGTCCATGATTTCACTGCAACCAGAGATCTGAGACCAATATCTGAACAGATATCTGTGTGTGACGTGGCCTTAACATCTATCCATGTATCTATCTATCTATCTATCTATCTATCTACTTATCTATCTACTTATCTATCTATCTATCTATCTATCTATATCTACTTATCTATCTAGCTATCTATCTATCTATCTATCTATCTATATCTACTTATCTATCTATCTATATCTACTTATCTATCTATCTATATCTACTTATCTATCTATCTATATCTACTTATCTATCTATCTATCTACTTATCTATCTATCTATCTATCTATCTATCTATCTATATCTACTTATCTATCTATCTATCTATCTATCTATCTATCTATCTATCTATCTATCTATCTATATCTACTTATCTATCTATCTATCTATCTATCTATCTATCTATCTATCTATCTATCTATATCTACTTATCTATCTATCTATCTATCTATCTATCTATCTATATCTACTTATCTATCTATATCTACTTATCTATCTATCTATCTATCTATCTATCTATCATATGGACCTATCATGCACAGCTCCATATATTATGCTGTCATAAAGTGACCAAAGTGGTTAATAATACTAATGCTATGTTGTGCCCAATATGAAGTGGCATACAGTGTCCCAAACAGTGTCATATACTAAACCCCCTCCATGGTATTACAGTACAGTTATACTATATACTACTGTGTTGAAGTAACATATAGTTATTTCTACCGCCACAATATAGCTGACAAAACTCCAGTTCTACAAGACATTGCAGGTCCTTACAGAGTGCAAATGACTGTGACCAATAATAAATGTCATAGGCTTTTCCGAAAATAATACCACCATATAATACCCCAATAACAGTCCTGTGCAGTGCCCAATAAGTGCTATGCAGATTCCCAAAGTAGGGCCCTATACTGTACTCAGTACTCGAGTGCTACACAACACGGTGCCAATCAGTGCCCTAAAGGGGTTATCTCAGCACTCCCCAGCCTCCCGGCTTTCTACCCGCTGGAGGTGGTGGTGTCGTGGGACGTGTCCTCCTGATTGATCATGGCTGAGCTGCTGGTCTGATCTGCGCCCTCTCCAATGCTGAACAGCAGGGGAACTAACGCTGGCTGGATCCAGTGATCTGGCAGCTTCGGAGCAGCGCTTACAAGCTCTATGGTTCATAAATGATGTTTAGAGACTGCAGAAGGGGCAGGTAACCGGACAGTGAACAGTAAACTATCAAATCCTTCCCCCTTGAGAACATAGGAGACTTTTTATAAGGGGTAAATTGCTAAATTGTTGGTTTTCACAAGCACTTTGCAATTTTAGCTGCTTCTTTATCCAACATGAGACAACTAGTGATGAGCGAGTAGTACCATGCTCGAGTGCTCGGTACATGAAGCGAGCAGGTTGGACACTCGGACATCTCAACTCAATCACCGACTATAATGGAAGTCAATGGGAAACTTGTCCACTCTTCTGCAAAATGCTCAGGTTTCCCATTGACTTCCATTATATTTAGGTATTTGAGTCGCGCCCATCCGAGCATCCGACTTGCTCGTTTCGAGTACCGAGCACCCGAGTCTTTTAGTGCTCACTCATTACTAGAGACAACCCCTTTATTATGTCTATATACTGTATATAATTGCCTTGTAGCATCTGTCATAGTCTCCCGTTTCCAGTTGTCCCCGTATTACAACAGGGTTTTATGACATCACAAAGGGGTATTATGACATCACAGTGGGGTATTGTGACATCACACTGGAGTATTTTGACATCACAATGGGGTATTACATCATAGTGGGGTATTATGACATCAGTGCACACGGGGGGAGAGAGTATGGAGGGAGAGAGGCAGCGCACAAGGAGGGGGGAGAGAGCAGACAGGGAGGAGAGGGACGGAGGGGAGAGAGTATGGAGGGAGAGAGCCAGCGCAACATGGAGTGGGGAGAGCAGACAGGGAGGAGAGGGCATGGGGGAGAGAGTATGGAGGGAGAGAGGCAGCGCACAAGGAGGGGGGAGAGAGCAGGCAGGGAGAAGAGGGACGGGGGGAGAGAGTATGGAGGGAGAGAGCCAGCGCACAAGGAGAGGGGAGAGAGCAGACAGGGAGGAGAGGGCACAGGGGAGAGAGTATGGAGGGAGAGAGGCAGCGCACAAGGAGGGGAGAGAGAGCAGACAGGGAGGAGAGGGACGAGGGGAGAGAGATGGAGGGAGAGAGGCAGCGCACAAGGAGGGGAGAGAGAGCAGACAGGGAGGACAGGGCACGGGGGAGAGAGTATGGAGGGAGAGAGGCAGCGCACAAGGAGCAGGGAGAGAGCAGATAGGGAGGAGAGGGACGGGGGAGAGAGTATGGAGGGAGAGAGGCAGCGCACAAGGAGGGGAGAGAGAGCAGACAGGGAGGACAGGGCACGGGGGAGAGAGTCAGCACACAAGGAGGGAGGAGAGAGCAGACAGGGAGGAGAGGGCACAGGGGAGAGAGTATGGAGGGAGAGAGGCAGCGCACAAGGAGGGGAGAGAGAGCAGACAGGGAGGACAGGGCACGGGGGAGAGAGTATGGAGGGAGAGAGGCAGCGCACAAGGAGGGGGGAGAGAGCAGATAGGGAGGAGAGGGCACAGGGGAGAGAGTATGGAGGGAGAGAGGCAGCGCACAAGGAGGGAGGAGAGAGCAGACAGGGAGGAGAGGGCACAAGGGAGAGAGTATGGAGGGAGAGAGGCAGCGCACAAGGAGGGGAGAGAGAGCAGACAGGGAGGACAGGGCACGGGGGAGAGAGTATGGAGGGAGAGAGGCAGCGCACAAGGATGGGGGAGAGAGAGCAGACAGGGAGGAGAGCGCATGGGGGGAGAGAGATGGCCGCAACCCCATCACCACAGAGCCTCCCACATCATGAAGTTATCACCCTCCTAATGTGATAGCATCGGGCCTCCATCCAGGCATCTACATAATGCCTGAAATAGCAGCCATCATCTTCAATAGCAGTTATCCTCTTCTCATATCCCATAATTTGGATGCACTCCTCAGCTGGCACATGGTGGAAAATGGGTAAAACAATGTTGAAGGCCTGAGGCATTTGCCCATCATTAAAGGGAACCAACCACCCCGAATGACCCCCCCGGACTGTTAATATGTGTCCCTACACCCAGCACACACATTTGGGGCACTAGTTTTTGCTAAAAAAACAGATTAGTAGAAGGCAAGATATAGCTTTATAAAGTTTAAAAATCTTGCCGACTGGGCGTTACTTAGCTGCCGGGGGGGTGGAGCGCTGCGCAATATGTACAACCTGGTCCGGTGCCGTCCCTGCAGTCCTGTCCGGTGCTGTCTCCCCGCTGCTGTCTCCGGTGCTGTGCCCGCTGGTGTCCTCCTGTCATGGTCTACATGCTGTGCCCCAGGCCGGTAACATGATTATCGGTGCGGGCTCCGGGCAATGGGGAAGCTTCCTGCTTCCTACTGCCAATCCCCGCCCAGGTCAGCCCCGCACCAATGAGAATGCAGGGCCATTGTGTCATGTGATCGCCGCTGTGAGCCAATCACAGCGCAGGGGCGGTTACATGACATCACTGGCCCTGCGTTCTCATTGGTGCAGGGCCGACCTGGGCGGGGATTGGCAGGAGGAAGCAGGAAGCTTCCCCATTGAAGGAGCCCGCACCGATAATCATGTTACCGGCCTGGGGCACAGCATGGCGACCATGACAGGAGGACACCAGCGGGCACAGCACCGGAGACAGCAGCGGGGAGACAGCACCGGACAGGACTGCAGGGACGGCACCGGACCAGGTTGTACATATTGTGCAGCGCTCCACCCCCCCTGCAGCTAGGTAACGCCCAGTCGGCAAGATTTTTAAAAGTTTATAAAGCTATATCTTGCCTTCTACTAATCTGTTTTTTTAGCAAAAACTAGTGCCCCAAATGTGTGTGCTGGGTGTAGGGACACATATTAACAGTCCGGGGGGGTAATTTGGGGTGGTTGGTTCCCTTTAAGTCACACTAGTCTTCCCTTCCTAGAGTTTAAATGGGCATAAAAAATCCTATCACCTTATGGGCGCTAATAAGAGCTGAGCCAAATGGGCATCCGGGGTCCAAAATGATCTAAATATGAATTAATAAATTATTGAATTCTAGCTGGATGCCTCCACCACTAGGGGGAGCTAGCTAACAATTTCCCAAAAATGGCCAACATGGGCATTCCTGGAAGGTTTTCTTTGTTTTCTTTGGTGTGTTTGAGGACTATTTCTTCTGTTACGTAAATGCATGTATTTGTTAGGCTGTGGTGTACGGATGCCCAGTGTGTGGCACAACATAAAGAGGACAACAAAAATGGACTGAAAGGAAGGCCCTGGCAATAGTGAGAGGAGAGAGGTCACATCCTGACATTCACCTGAGGATGGAACATGCGCTGCTTAATGTCTCTATGCAGGTCCTCCCCCATCACATCACGTGCCTAGGCCCTTCGATTGCCCTTTATTAACCCTCGCTATTGTGAAGGCTGGCAAGGACACTAGACTCACTACTACAATAATAAAACATGAGGCAGGGAAACAGGCAGAGGGAAAATAGACACAAAAGGAAATACGGTAACTCAATTGCAGCAAAGCACTGTAGCTGCAATTGTCACAACACAACAGAATGAGATCCTATAACTGGAGTCAGATGGTAAGACATGTGATTATAGCGGTAGGGAGTGGTCACAAAATGCTACACCTAAGATTACAGACCACAAAAAACAGCCATCATAGAAAGAGATTCTATCACCGATGTCAGATGGTAAGACATGTGATTATAGCGGTAGGGAGTGGTCACAAAAGGCTACACCTAAGATTACAGGCCACAAAAAACAGCCATCATAGAAAGAGATTCTATCACCGATGTCAGATGGTAAGACATAAGACTAATTATAGCAGCAATGTATATGATTAATTTTTTGATTTTTCCTTTGGCACTGGAGCTAGCTACAGAGGGCTTGGTTATAAATAATTTTATTAGGCCCTGTGTTATGCTGCTGTAGGGCCCCAGAGGATCCCTGTGTTACATACCTCTAATTTGAATAAACTTTTAAATTAATTGAAGTATTTTAGGGCTCCAGCGCTCATTACCACCTGATTCAGCATTTACCGTATATGATCACTATCATGTCTCAAATGATCTATCACCTTTGTTGGTTTAAACAATGTATTTTATTCTGCACAAACTTTTAATACAAGAGACCGCCAGGAGTCTGAGTCAGTGTAACAACAAGGACGACAGTTCATCACACTCATGAAACTAAAGAACTAATTATATTTATTGTTCTATATGAATTTTAATGATTTTTATCTTTAATTATATTTTGTATACTGTGGGACTTAAAAGTTTGTGTAGAATAAAATACATTGTTTTAACTAAAAAAGGTCATAGGTCATTTGAGACATGATCGTGATCAAATAAATGCTGAATCAGGTGGTAGTGAGCCCTGGAGCCCTAAAATACGTCAATTAATTATAGCAGCAGGGAGTGGTCACAAAAGGGCTACAACTGAGGATTAAAGGCCACAAGAAATAGCCAGCAAGGAGAGAGTCTTTAACCCCTGATGAACTAAAATAGATTAATTTAAACACAAATTGTAGACCCTCCCAGAGGTCTCCCCATTTGTGACAGTATTTGGGGCTAAATATTATTCTTGCAATTTGGCTTCATTGAAAATTTTACACCACACACATTTAAGGTACCGTCACACAGGGAGTCATCGCCGGCGAGTTGGTGGGGAATCACGGGAGTGTGCATCCCTACTGACATCGCCGGTGAGATGTCACACCCTGCAATGTTGCCGGCGACGCAACAGTGATGTTACCGGTGACATCGCTGCCGGGGCGTTACACAGGGCGACGCGTACACATCGCCTGAGGGTGATCGCCAGGTTTCACTACATTGTAGTGCATAACTTAAAGCTCCAGGGCCCCGATGCAAAAGCTCCACTGGGGTCCCCAATTATTGCAAAACTTTAATAGCATTAGTCTTTTTATACAGACCAAGTGGATTTTTGGGGCCCCCTAGGGTCCAGGGCCCCGGTGATTGCAACCCCTGCACCTATAATAGTTACGCCATTGACTAGTGGTCATAAAGCAGCTGAGATGAGTTCAGAAAAAGATGGAAAAAAGGAGCTACAAATGCCCAGTCAGACTGTCATAGTGAGCTCACTGATGGGTCCCCAGTTAACTCATTCTGCAGCTAGGAGTACACGGTGGGACATAGAGGGTGTAGATGGCAAAAACTGCAAAATGTTAATAAACCTCAATTGTAAACGTGATTTTATCCCCAGATACATGCATTTAAGAAAACCAAAGTGTGCCCATCTTTACGGACTCCCAAGAAAGGGGATCAGCTGTTGAGGAGGATGGGGGTAGTCAGTCCCCGATCTCACTATGGGCCTATTGGCGAAGGAGATTTGCATTTGCTGGCAGCAAGCGGAGATTTTACAATAGGGAGGAATTAAGATGTAACCTACATTCCTGTACTGGAAGCGCCTGATGATGTATATTCTAGTAGTTTCATCTGGTGAACAGCTGATGTTCTCCCCACTCATCTCCTGACCTCAGGAGGAGTCATCCTTATATACAGTGCAGTCACATGGGGATCTCATGCTGCAGACAATGGAGAGGCCATTACCCACTGCTCACATACAGGATCTCCCACTAAACCAATACATCTATAACCAGAAATCACCCGAGCACTGCGTGATCTCTGTACTAAATATCAATTCTGTAATGGATATTACACAATAATAGATGGTATATAAAAGGCAGTATTATATAGTAATTATATTCTTGTACATAGGGGCAGTATTATAGTAGTTATATTATTGTACATAGGGGCAGTATTATAGTAGTTATATTCTTGTACATAGGGGCAGTATTATAGTAGTTATATTCTTGTACATAAGGGCAGTGTTATAGTAGTTATATTCTTGTATATAGGAGAAGTATTATAGTAGTTATATTCTTGTACATAGGAGCAGTATTATAGTAGTTATATTCTTGTACATAGGGGCAGTATTATAGTAGTTATATTCTTGTACATAGGAGCAGTATTATAGTAGTTATATTCTTGTACATAGGGGCAGTATTATAGTAGTTATATTCTTGTACGCAGGGGCAGTATTATAGTAGTTATATTCTTGTACATAGGAGCAGTATTATAGTAGTTATATTCTTGTACATAGGGGCAGTATTATAGTAGTTATATTCTTGTACATAGGAGCAGTATTATAGTAGTTATATTCTTGTACAAAGGAGCAGTATTATAGTAGTTATATTCTTGTATACAGGGGCAGTATTATAGTAGTTATATTCTTGTACATAGGAGCAGTATTATAGTAGTTATATTCTTGTACATAGGAGCAGTATTATAGTAGTTATATTCTTGTACAAAGGAGCAGTATTATATTAGTTATATTCTTGTACATAGGATCAGTATTATAGTAGTTATAGTCTTGTACATAGGAGCAGTATTATAGTAGTTATATTCTTGTACATAGGGGCAGTATTATAGTAGTTATATTCTTGTACATAGAGGGCAGTATTATAGTAGTTATATTCTTGTACATAGGGGCAGTATTGTAGTAGTTATATTCTTGTACATAGGGGCAGTATTATAGTAGTTATATTCTTGTACATAGGAGCAGTATTATAGTAGTTATATTTTTGTACATAGAGGGCAGTATTATAGTAGTTATATTCTTGTATATAGGGAGCAGTATTATAGTAGTTATATTCTTGTATATAGGGGCAGTATTATTGTAGTTATATTCTTGTATATAGGGGCAGTATTATAGTAGTTATATTCTTGTATATAGGAGCAGTATTATAGTAGTTATATTCTTTTATATAGGAGCAGTATTATAGTAGTTATATTCTTGTACATAGGAGCTGTATTATAGTAGTTATATTCTTGTACATAGGAGCAGTATTATAGTAGTTATATTCTTGTACATAGGGGCAGTATTATAGTAGTTATATTCTTGTACATAGGGGGCAGTATTATAGTAGTTATATTCTTGTACATAGGAGCAGTATTATAGTAGTTATATTCTTGTACATAGGAGCAGTATTATAGTAGTTATATTCTTGTACATAGGGGCAGTATTATAGTAGTTATATTCTTGAACATAGGGGCAGTACTATAGTAGTTATATTCCTGTACATAGGGCAGTATTATAGTAGTTACATTCTTGTACATAGGGGCAGTATTATAGTAGTTATATTCTTGTACATAGGAGCAGTATTATAGTAGTTATATTCTTGTACATAGGGGCAGTATTATAGTAGTTATATTCGTGTACATAGGGGGCAGTATTATAGTAGTTATATTCTTGTACATAGGAGCAGTATTATAGTAGTTATATTCTTGTACATAGGAGCAGTATTATAGTAGTTATATTCTTGTACATAGGGGCAGTATTATAGTACCGTATATACTCGTGTATAAGCCGAGTTTTTCAGCACAGAAATTGTGCTGAAAAGTGCCCCCCTCGGCTTATACACGAGTCAGTGACGGCTGACTGTGTGGGGCCGGTGTCCGGGGGCTGGAGGAGGCAGGAGGAGGCAGGGGGAGGCTGTATAGTGAGCGGGCCGGTCACGTGGGGCCGCTCATTAGTGCAATGCAATATGCACTGCATCCCCCTGTCCATCAGCGGCAGGGGGAGCCGTGCATATTACATAGCACTGTCTGTGCTCTCCCGCCCCCCTGTGGTAGTATACAGCAGCCCCCCCTGTGGTAATATACAGCAGTGCCTCCCCCCCGTGGTATACACAGCCCCCCCCCCCGTGGTATACACAGCCCCCCCCCCCCCCCCCGTGGTACGGTAGTATACAGCAGCCCCCCCGTAGTATACACAGCCCCCCCCCGTGGTATACACAGCCCCCCCCCCGTTGCTGGCGCACACCTGTAAAAAGAAGATCTTTCATACTTATCCTCCTGCTGTCACCGCGCGCATCCTCCGCTCTTCTTGCTTGCACCCGGGCCCCGGCGTCCATCCATATGATCGCGCACAAATAATGACGTCATTATTTGTGCGCGGTCACGTGGATGGACGCCGGGGCCCGGGTGCAAGCAAGAAGAGCGGAGGATGCGCGCGGTGACAGCAGGAGGATAAGTATGAAAGATCTTCTTTTTACAGGTGTGCGCCAGCAACGGGGGGGGGGGCCGTGTATACCACGGGGGGGGGCTGTGTATACTACGGGGGGGCTGCTGTATACTACCGTACCACGGGGGGGGGGGGGCTGTGTATACCACGGGGGGGAGGCACTGCTGTATATTACCACAGGGGGGGCTGCTGTATACTACCACGGGGGGGGGGCTGTATATACCACAGAGGGGGGGGGGCACTGCTGTATACTACCACAGGGGGAGACTGCTGTATACTACCACAGGGGGGAGACTGCTGTATACTACCACAGGGGCGGACTGCTGTATACTACCACAGGGGGAGACTGCTGTATACTACCACAGGGGGAGACTGCTGTATACTACCACAGGGGGAGGCTGCTGTACACTACCACAGGGGGAGACTGCTGTATACTACCATAGCGGGAGACTGCTGTATACTACCACAGGGGGAGGCTGCTGTACACTACCACAGGGGGAGACTGCTGTATACTACCACAGGGGGAGACTGCTGTATACTACCACAGGGGGAGACTGCTGTATACTACCACAGGGGGAGACTGCTGTATACTACCACAGGGGGAGGCTGCTGTACACTACCACAGGGGGAGGCTGCTGTATACTACCATAGCGGGAGACAGCTGTATACTACCACAGGGGGAGACTGCTGTATACTACCACAGGGGGAGACTGCTGTATACTACCACAGGGGGAGACTGCTGTATACTACCACAGGGGGAGACTGCTGTATACTACCACAGGGGGAGACTGCTGTATACTACCACAGGGGGAGACTGCTGTATACTACCACTGGGAAGGCTGCTGTATACTACCACTGGGGAGGCTGCTGTATACTACTACTGGGGCTGCTGTATATACCTCTGTGGCTGCTGTATACTACCACTGGGGAGGCTGCTATATACCAATGGGGGGGACTGTATACCTGTGCTGGAGTCCACCCTCGGCTTATACACGAGTCAATAGGTTTTCCCAGGTTTTGGGGGCAAAAGTAGGGGGGTCGGCTTATACACGGGTCGGCTTATACACGAGTATATACGGTAGTTTATTCTTGAACATAGGGGCAGTATTATAGTAGTTATATTCTTGAACATAGGGGCAGTATTATAGTAGTTATATTCCTGTACATAGGGGCAGTATTATAGTAGTTACATTCTTGTACATAGGGGCAGTATTATAGTAGTTATATTCTTGTACATAGGGGCAGTATTATAGTAGTTATATTCTTGTACATAGGAGCAGTATTATAGTAGTTATATTCTTGTACATAGGAGCAGTATTATAGTAGTTATATTCTTGTACATAGGAGCAGTATTATAGTAGTTATATTCTTGTACATAGGGGCAGTATTATAGTAGTTACATTCTTGTACATAGGGGCAGTATTATAGTAGTTATATTCTTGTACATAGGAGCAGTATTATAGTAGTTATATTCTTGTACATAGGGGCAGTATTATAGTAGTTATATTCGTGTACATAGGGGGCAGTATTATAGTAGTTATATTCTTGTACATAGGAGCAGTATTATAGTAGTTATATTCTTGTACATAGGAGCAGTATTATAGTAGTTATATTCTTGTACATAGGGGCAGTATTATAGTAGTTATATTCTTGAACATAGGGGCAGTATTATAGTAGTTATATTCCTGTACATAGGGGCAGTATTATAGTAGTTACATTCTTGTACATAGGGGCAGTATTATAGTAGTTATATTCTTGTACATAGGGGCAGTATTATAGTAGTTATATTCTTGTACATAGGGGCAGTATTATAGTAGTTATATTCTTGTACATAGGAGCAGTATTATAGTAGTTATATTCTTGTACATAGGAGCAGTATTATAGTAGTTATATTCTTGTACATAGGAGCAGTATTATAGTAGTTATATTCTTGTACATAGGGGCAGTATTATAGTAGTTATATTCATTATGAATAAATTTAGCTGATAAATAGTTAATCAGATGTAGTTTTCTGGCAGGGGATCCTTATACTGATGTGGGTCTGGGGGAGGGGAGTTTGCAGCTTCTTATTCTGCTGTTTGGAATTCACGTTCACAAATCATTTGGATAATTTGAGAAATGTAAACATATGGCTGAACCGTCCATGATTCTGCAGACCTCAGCTCTCCCGGGGTAGATCCAGGAGAGATTACTACTGGGATTATATCCCTGAAGGAGGTGATTGTCTATCAAAACACTTTACATTGTGGAAACTGCCATGTCGGGGACCCCCCAATGACCAGGTTTTAAGAAGATCCCGTAGACTGATTATTCTTGTGTACCTGGCAACTTGCCAAACTGTAATTAAGACGTAGAGGAAGATCATTAGCTCCACTCACCGCCTCTGTATTACATGAATGCAACTGTGCAAAGGTGGAATCACTGCTGATGTGCAGATGTTCCGGAGCTGACGGTGGAAAACACAAGACGACATGTGAGAAAGGTTCCCATTCACTGCTATCCATCCCCAAGCAGCATCGACAGCCGATAGAATGACCACAGACACAGGTCTCGGGCATAACAGCTGCTTTACTTCTGCAGAACGGGGAGATATAACAGAGTACATTCTTTACAGTTCACGTGGGTAGTCCACGGCAAGGACAGTTCAGGGTTAGATTCTGACACAGAATTGAGGTCTTGGAGCGTTAAGAATCTATATTATTTAGAAGCAATATTTGTAGGTAATTATAAGAGAGTTCAAAGTCTTTTGGTGGCTTAAAAGCAGAAGAGTAGAAATATATTAAGAGTAATTTACACACCTGGAATCCTGTATTACTTTCATAGCTGTCACAGCACGTGCAGAGAGAAGTATATGAAGTAAATAACGGACAATCGCAAATTCGTCAACATGCGGGCAATAGTTTCTTCTGTAGCTTTAGTACGACCTACTAGTGGAGAAGCACGGGTTAATCCGGACAGCGAGGACCCAAGGTTAAAAGTCTTTAGCCATCTTGGCTGTAGAAGTCAGAGACAGATCCAAGGCATTAGGCCTTGCTGTAAATTGTGAGATAAAGGGAAAGATGAACTTCCAGGCATGAGGCCTGGAGGTGGTGAGGAGAGACCTCACATGACTTCTGACTGTCAACTTTTCAGCTCTTGCCTAGACTAGGCGGAGACTGGAGTAGCTCCTCCTATTGAACACTCAATTCGCATGTCAGAATTCACATTGTAAAGGGATATAAATGGTACATTTCACCAGCAGATGATGCAGGAACACGACAAATGAAAAGTGCACTTATATAACAAATTATGCACCTGGAATAATGCATTAATTTCAATGAAATTCTATGTCTAAAACTCACTAATGACTGTAGAGGGATAGCTAAGGAGTGAGCTGCAGTGTACAGAAGCTACTCACGGTCCAGGGGTACTTAAAGGGACAGACATAATCTGGACCGTGGTCACTACACAGTCCCATGTAAAGCCATAGGTAACTGTCATGAATTATGACTCAATGAAGAACTCAGAATTCTGTTAGGTTATTATTATTATTATTATTTTATTTATATAGCGCCATTACATTAAATGACACTTTACATATGGAAAGGGCAGAGGTTATGTTCACACTGTGCGGTTTTGATCTGTTTTTTGTGGTCCCTTTTGTGAATAAAAAACAAATCACTTTCTGTGATGCCCAACAAAGTTGACGAGTTGTCAGTAACGCTGTTCAGACGCTGCGTTTTTTTACTGCTCCGTTTTGGGCAGAAAAAGAATGGACTGTCAATTAGTCAATTAGTGATCTGTTTTTTCGCCTGTTTTTTCCCTTGAAACCTTTATTTATGGGAAAAAAAAGAATGAAAATCGGATGATGGTTTCCTTTGCAAAAACGAATCCAGTTTTGCTGCTGAAAATTCAACAAAAATGTGCACAAAAGCAGATCGAAAATGCACAGTGTGAACTTAGCCATACACTGATAGAATAAAGCTGTGTGCACACAGTGCGTTGTTATCACGTCTTCTTCAAGGTACCTTTACACACCGCAACTATCACCGGCGATCGGAGGCAACCGAACGTGCGCGTGCACATTTTTGACGGTTGCTACTGATCGCCGATGCCGCATGTACACGCCGCAATTGCGCCCTCAACCTAAGGGAACGTGGCTCCCCAGAAGTTGCCACAGAACCTGCCGGAAACATCCGGTGCTGCTTCACACTCCGCAATCCCCAAAGGAATGTGGGCGTACATGTTCAGCGCCGCAAGAACATAGGCGTGACAGAATTGTGTATTCCGCGGCCCAAACACGCAGATTGGACAACGCAATAGCGTCATGATTGGGCAGCATGCGCAGGGAGGCTGGCTAATACATGACGCCATTGCAATTGTGGAGTGTGAATGGACAGTTCTTTAAATATGGCGCCCTGTGAAGGGACAGCCAATGGAAGCACGGTAGCCCCCACCAATCATCGCTGATAGGGCGTGGTATCCAGCACGCTGTGGCACACCCCGGGGAAATCACTAGGTGACGCAGATTCCATCCCTATCCCCCATTCACACGCCAAAACCAGGGCAATTCACCTTCAGGGTTGCCTCTGGTTTTTGAACAATGCTTTTCTTTTCCGTCCACATCTAGGGAGGTTAGCCACAGTGCCATGGGCATTAAACTTCTTGATGACACTGCGCACAGTAGACACGGGAACATTCAGGTCTTTGGAGATGGACTTGTAGCCTTGAGATTGCTCATGCTTCCTCACAATTTGGTTTCTCAAGTCCTCAGACAGTTCTTTGGTCTTCTTTCTTTTCTCCATGCTCAATGTGGTACACACAAGGACACAGGACAGAGGTTGAGTCAACTTTAATCCATGTCAACTGGCTGCAAGTGTGATTTAGTTATTGCCAACACCTGTTAGGTGCCACAGGTAAGTTACAGGTGCTGTTAATTACACAAATTAGAGAAGCATCACATGAGTTTTCTAACAGTGCCAATACTTTTGTCCACCCCCTTTTTTATGTTTGGTGTGGAATTATATCCAATTTGGCTTTAGGACAATTCTTTTTGTGTTTTCTCATTGAAGACAAATTAAATGAAGATAATAACACCAAAGAATTTGTGATTGCAATCATTTTCAGGAAGAAACTGAGTATTATCTGACAGAATTGAAGGGGTGTCAATACTTTTGGCCACAACTGTATGTATGTGTGTGTATGGTGTGTGTGTATGTGTGTGTATATGTTATATGTGTATGTATGTGTGTATATGTGTGTATGCAGGAGATTTCTGGAATCTCAGGTTTTGCTGGTTCTGTAAAAATCAGCTATTTATTAAAATGAATTTGCATAAAACCATTGAAAAAAAGGCACCAAAACCACCGAGTGTGCACACAGTCATAGGCTCATTATACTGTGGCCTCCTAGACACTACATTTTGCATTCATATAAACCATTCATGCTTTATTTCTAAACACAGCTTGTTTCCTAATTCTTTATGCTATTCTTATTTATGGACTATTTCCCCATCCTGGCACGGGAAGCCGCTCATGGCCGTCCGCTCACCCAGCAGCTTGTGAAAAATCACTCCAGAAAACACAAACCATTATACTACTGACACGCAGAAACACAGGGTGGGACCATTTATGTGGATTCACCTAAATAAGATGGGAATGGTTGGTGATATCAACTTCCTGTTTGTGGCACATTAGTAAATGGGAGGGGGAAACTTTTCCAGTTGGGTGGTGACCATGGCGGCCATTTTGAAGTCGGCCATTTTGGATACAACTTTATTTTTTTCAGTGGGAAGAGGGTCATGTGACACATCAAACTTATTGAGAATTTCATAACAAAAACAATGGTGTGCTTGGTTTTAACGTCACTTTATTCTTTCAAGAGTTATTTACAAGTTTATGATCACTTATAAAATGTGTTCAAAGTGCTGCTCATTGTGTTGGATTGTCAACAACCCTCTTCTCCCACTGTTGACACACTGATAACAACACCGCAGAAGAAATGCTGCACAGGCTTCCAGGATCCGCTGTGTCAGATGCTACACATCTCGTATCTTCACAGCATAGACAATTGCCTTCAGATGAGTGATGAAGAGAACTGTTTTTGTGAATGATGAAGTACCAAACAAAACCAGCGCTATTGGTCTGACACTAACCCACAGTGGATAGATCCAGTGTCCAAGACTGCTGGGACACAAACATTGATGGTATGGTGAGGTATATGGGGTACAAAGATAGTGGGGCCATTCTTCATCTATGGAAACCTCAATGCCCCTGGATATCTGAATCATGTAGCAATTTCAGACACAAGCACACCATTGTTATTCTTAGGAAATTCTCAATAAGTTTGATGTGTCACATGACCCTCTTCCCACTGAAAAAAATAAAGTTGTATCCAAAATGGCTGACTTCAAAATGGCCGCCATGGTCACCACCCACCCGGAAAAGTTTCCCCCTCCCATATACTAATGTGCCACAAACAGGAAGTTGATATCACCAACCATTCCCAGTTTATTTAGGTGCATCCATATAAATGGCCCACCCTGTAGAAATGTCCCGCACCTCCCAGATATCCCTCTACATTAAAGGTGAAGAATACTTGTACAGAATTGTGCCCAATGGCTGCAAGCAGGTTTTGCCATTTTAACAGACAAAATAGAGGAGCTTCCGGTACATTTGGCGTGGTCTGCGATGGAGACTTCTAACATGACATATGAGACAAATGCAAGAAAGAATAGATGTTGTAGATTCATGGCTTGTATTATAATCTGAAGGCCAGATTTATCATTTGTAGGGAGGAGCTTAAAGACCAACATAGTTGATTTTAATCAATAGATCTTGGAATAGTAATAATTTCTACAATTGGATATGATTAATAAAAATGTTCCTGTGTTGAGATAATCTTATGTATATGTCCCTGCTATGTACCGTATATACTCGTGTATAAGCCGACCCGTGTATAAGCCGACCCCCCTACTTTTGCCCCAAAAATCTGGAAAAACCTATTGACTCGTGTATAAGCCGAGGGTGGACCCCAGCACAGGTATACAGCCCCCAGCAGTGTGGTATACAGGCCCCCCCCAGTGGTATACAGGCCTCCACAGTGGTAGTATACAGCAGCCCCAGTGGTAGTATACAGCAGCCCCAGTGGTAGTATATAGCATCCCCCGCAGCCCCAGTGGTAGTATTTAGCAGCCCCAGTGGTAGTATATAGCAGCTCCAGCAGCCATGTATATCCCAGCCCTAGCGTCCAGTGTAGTATATAGCAACCCCAGTGGTAGTATATAGCAGCCCCAGCGTAGTATATAGCAGCCCCAACAGTCCCAGTGGTAGTATATAGCAGCCCCAGCAGTCCCAGTGGTAGTATATAGCAGCCAGCGTCCCAGTGTAGTAATGCCATTAGTATATAGCAGCCCCAGCAGCCCCAGTGGTAGTATACAGCAGCCCCAGTGGTATACAGGCCCCAGCAGTATATACAGCAGCCCTGGGGGTATACAGCAGCCCCCAGGGGTAATACAGCAGCCCCCAGGGGGTACCAGCCCCCAAGGGGTATCAGCAGCCCCAGGGGGTACCCAGCAGCCCCCAAGGGGTACCAGCAGCCCCCAGGGGGTACCAAGCAGCCCCCAGGCGGGTACCCAGCAGCCCCCTGGGGGTACCCAGCTGCCCCCAAATGCTGGCACTCACCCCCCATCTGCTTATCTTACCATCCCGGTCTTCTGATCAGCGCCGCTCCTCGGTGCTCCGTTCTTCATGCTCCGTCCTCCGTCCTCGCTGCATCCGGGATCTCCGGCCGTCCACGATGACGTCATATGCCTGCGACGGCCGGGGATTCCGGATGTAGCTGGACGGACGGAGCACCGAGGAGCGGCGCTGATCAGAAGACCGGGATGGTAATATAACCAGCGGGGGGGGCCCTTACAAGGGGGGAGAGTGCCAGCATTTGGGGGCATATATGAACTGCTTCCCCCTGCCGCTGATTGACAGGGGGAAGCAGTGCATATATAATGAGCGGCCCCACGTGATGGGGCCGCTCATACAGCAGCCTCCCCCGCCTCCTCCAGCCTCCACAGCCCCCACCCGTATTGACTCGTGTATAAGCCGAGGGGGAGACTTTTCAGTCAAATTTTGGGGCTGAAAACTGTCTATATAAACTACGGAGTTATATAGTCCTGTGTACTGTGTAATGGATGTGTCTGACTTACAGGGACATATTCTGATCATACCACATCTCCTGTACTGAGATATCTTATATATGTGGCCCTGCTATGTACTGTGTAATGGATGTGTCTGGCCATACATTGACTTTCCGAAAAAAAAAAACCCCAATAATTTCAGAAAGCAGTCGTGATCTTATTGCCTACTAGAATAGTGTGTGTCCCTATTCCATGTTATGGATAGTGATAAGTGAGCACAAGCATGCTCGGCTGCTCGAAACGAGCATGTCAGACACTTAGATGGGTGCAACTCGTGTAAGTGAAGATATTGCAGAAAAATGCTGGAGTTTCCCATTGACATTCATTATAGTCGGTACTCGGAGTCGCACCTATCCAAGCGTCTGCCCTGTTTGTTTTGAGTCACTGAGTACACGAGCATGGTATTGCTCAATTATCATTGGTTATAGGCTGTCCCTAGACCTAAAAAATACTTACAGCTCACCTACATACATTCTAGTAAATTTGCTGCAGACCATGCCCCCTTTAGCTAAATTCTGTTAATTTTTAGAGAAAAAGTTAGCAGAAAAGGGCAAAAAGTAACAACATTTTTGCCTAGATACCGTTGTAGTACCGCTTTCTACCACTAATGGCAGCTAGTAATTTCCATAGAGATCTGTGCAATAGCGCCCCTTACTCCAATGCATCGCCGATTACAATAATTTCTTGTTTGTTTGGTCTCGCTAATGCATATGTAGAACTAAAGCCAGAAAGATGGGACAACTAGGAGTTTCCTCTTGAGTTAATGGCAGCCTTTATATATAGATTATAATTTGCATTCTAGTAAAGGTGATTAATAATGTATAGGCAATAAATAAAAGTGCAGCTTTAGCTAAGTTCTGTAGTGAGCGAGAAGTGCAGCATTTCCGTTTTCGTTCTGCTGGACGTGCATCCTATTAATACTGCAATGTAAGGACGAGCTAAGTGGTTATTAGACAAAATGGATAAAAGAGCTATAAACATAGCACGAAAATATGACAGCAAATCAGATTTTATGTTTTTTTATGGCAGGTTAAAAACTAAACACCGAGACCTAACAGTTTTCAGCGGACCCACACAATGTTGCCTATGGACCATTCTCTTTGGTTTCATCAATCTCGTTGCATTGATTGAGGCTACAAAACGTGACTAGTTTCTGCACATCTGTTCTTTAAAGGATGTTAGGATTTGGATCTTCTATTAGCCTTTTGTGCATCTTGCCCCTTTTCAAGATGGTGTCTACTGCTTCGCCTTGTTCATGTGATCCTTCTCTCGGCCTTTATAAACCTCAGTCTACCATCTACCAGAGCTCAAGTATTAGTTTGAGTTCCTGGCTTCTTGTGCTGTACCAGTTTGCTCCACCTCCTGCTGATCCCCTCCTGCTTCTCCAGCAACTGCTATTGGACTCTAGCAATCTCACCTGCCTCCAGCTCCTCTCCTGATTTCTTCGGCCTGTGTTTAGTTCCCTGACTCTGCTTCTGTTTCACCAAGCCCTGTGTCATGTAAGCCTCGGGTTCCCTGCCAGCACTTACTGAACTATTATTTATTGTGCAGATGCAGCTCTCTGGACATTCAGGACTCTTTCAAAAGCTGCACTGCACTAACAAGTATTGGACTTGTTTTTCTGTGGATTCCCATTCCCAGGCCTTTGGGTGTTTATTTTTCTAGGACTGTGTTTTTCTCCATCAGATTTTCTTGTGAGAATTATTATTAGAGACTTTCTTATTTATGTTATCGTGCTAGAATTATTTAAAAGACTTTCAGTGTTTAGTTGTTACTTATTCAAATTTACTCATTTGCTGCACTTCACGTTATATTTGCCACTTGTGATGAATTAGACTTGTTCACCTTTAAATTTGGTTTCAGTCTGTCTGTGCTCCCATCTGCTAATAGATCCCTGAGTAATCTTACAGTACATTACAAAGGAGTTGTACCAACAATAAATTGTAAGATTTTAGCAATCAGATCTCCACTGATCCAAAATGGAGGTCCGGTGTGCCCTGTGTGAATTGAGTGGAATGCACTGGATTACTGTACTATTTACTTTTATTGGTTGTGAGATAGGTAAGGTGTCATCTGGAAAGGTCATTAAGTATCCCCCAGAATGTGCATGGAACCTACTGAACCCGCTGGAGTGTGTTCTATTCACAGCTACTGCTGTGAGTGCAACACAAAATAAAAGTAAGTGTAGAGTCCCACTACAATGTGACTTGCATGAGTGAAATGCAAGAAAATCTCACATTGTACTTGGCCCCATGTTAAGCAATCAGACAGCTCAAACCTGCAGGTTTTTACTCTGCCCTATACATGCTGCAATTGTCAGCGAGATTTGGATCACTCGCACGCATCATAAAACGCCTATGGGTGGTGTGAAACATCGCACTGCAGTGGCATTCATGAGAGTGCAGCCAATATATGCAGAGTCCAGCAATGTAGGCAATGGGAAGATTAACCTCTCCCTCATCTACCGCAACTGTGATGCAGGATCAAATCACAGTTGCATGACACTCAGCTCATGGTCGCAGCAGAGCATGAGACGGTGGTCATTAGCATATCGCAACCAGTGCACTCACATCGGATTCCATAAGCTAGGCTGGCTCAAGCCTTAGTGTGAACTTGGTCAACTATTTAACCAAGTGTTTAAGGAAACCTGATTGGGGCTTTTATTTTTGGATAGATCTGTAAGATGGTAGTGGGATGGATCTCTCCCTCCAGCCCATGCTTTGCAAATGGCCCATGTCTATGATTCCTATTTAATTTTGCAGCAAAGGGCAGGGCTTGTCTCAGTCCAATTTAGGTTGCCAAGCTGCAGGTTGTTTTAAAGTAACTGGATGGTACATATGTGAACCGATTGCACTCTGGAACTCCAGGTCTGTTAAAGTGCGGAAAATAAAGACTTTTGGTTTGAACTTTTTCCAGGGTTATTGCCTCACTTTCTGGCTAATCAAAGCTGCTGCCTCATAGGGTTTATAGAAGTGTTAATGCGTATGCTTGACCACCCTTCTTTTCCCTTCTATGGGTTTAAAGAAGGAGTTAAGCATGCGTGACCAATGCTCTGTTCACTTTGGGGTCTTTATGAAATACTGCACATGCGTGATAGTGAGCTATGTACGACTAGTACTGTGCATGCCTTACAACTGCTCAGATCATGTCTAAGGGTCTACAAAAGTGGTACTGCACATGCACTACTACCAACTTGTTCACTTTGGCAGCTCCTGGGAGAAATAAAGTTAATTTTCTCCAGGCAGTCACATTTTCTGTACAGCGGCAGGGCACCTTCATAACACGATAAACCTGAAGATTAACTCTATATATGCAGGTTAATATTGATATCGGACATGGCAGGTTGTCTTTAAGATACAATTCATCTATGTTTAAAGGATGGTTTATGAAATTTGGCCTCGAAGCTTCAGAACAGATCCTCTCCCCATTCACACACAAGGTGCAATGCTCTGCAGAGGTGAGTCTATGGCCTTGGACATGGCCATGATGTTACTGCTGAGTCAACACCTTTCAAATCAGGACATTTTTCCATTTCCTGCCATCATGGGTACAGGCATAGCACCCAACCATTCCATAAGCAGCAGGACTTTCCCAATTTGACTGCTTAGTCCCGCTGTCCCAGCAGTCAGAGCTTTTGTCCCAACTTCTGCTCACCTCTCCTCTCTGACTCCGTAGCTGCTCTTCGGAGCCAGCACTCACTAAATGAGTATAAACTAAATAATCAATTCTCCTCTTGTCTGATCTCCCTGAGACTTGAACTCACAAACTTTATGTCTATAGGTAGCAGCTCTACCAATGGACCACTGCCCACACTGAGATACAAAAGAGGATATACTCTAGATGTATTGTAAGAGAACCCAGAAGCAGATTATACAGGTACATAGAGATCCATCTGTACACAGCAGTGTATTTCTATGTTCTTGTATTCTAGAGATGAAGAAATAGTCCAATTGTTTTGATCCAATAGAATTATAAAAACTATAAAAACCAAGAATAAAAAAAATTACAGAAATACCTACAGGTAAAAAAGAAAAAAGGGTCTGGCACCGTGTTGGCCAGTTGAAAAAGAAATGATTGCTCTCAGTGGGAGAAACAAAATACCGTAATCTTGTAGGTGCAATATCCTTTAATGGCTAACAAAAATAAAATTTATGATGTTACAAAACAAGCTTTTGACACTGCTCACATCTCTTCATCAGGCATGGTCAGTGGGAGAAACAAAATAATAATCTTGTTATTGTAATACATTTTAATGGCTAACAAAAATAAAATGAATTATGTCACAAAGCAAGTTTTCAAGACTCTTCATCAGGCGTAGTCAGTGGGGAGAAACAAAATAGTAATCTTGTTGTTGTGATACCTATTAACAGCTAACAAAAATAAAATGATGTTATAAAGCAAGCTTTCGAGACTGCTGACGTCTCTTCATCAGGCATGGTTAGTGGGAGAAACAAAATAATAATCTTGTAGTTGTGATACCTATTAATGGCCAACAAAACTAAAATTAATGATGTTGCAAAGCAAGCTTTCAAGACAGTTTACGTCTCTTTATTGGGCATGGTATTATGTGTTACCATGCCCGATGAAGAGATGTAGGCATTCTCAAAAGCTTGCTTTGTAACATCATTAATTTTAAAAATCAGCAAACAAGCCATCACCACCTGAAGATGCACATATTCCTTCCAAACTGTATAAAATTGAGATGTTTGGCAAAATATTGATCAATCTTTTGAGCACCCTGCCACGTCTAGGCAATCTCATCAGGGTCGTCCTACTCTATATATTTTTATTTTAGTTTTGCCATGCGGCCTCCAACATACACATAACGCAGAACCACTAAAAGCAGTATTTACCTGGAGCATCTCAAAACCCGCTCCCATGGTGCATGTGAATAAAGGCAAATCAGGTCCCTACACCTGCAGCTAATGCCACATATGTCTGAGCTATTCAGGATTAACCCTCATTGCACCAGGCCAGCACTCATGAATAATGGCGGGGCAGGCCCAAGCAAATGGAGCTTGAAATAAACTGAGGGCCGAGGGCAAGGTAAGATAACTGAATGTGAACAGTTACCAAGGTTTGTCACCCAACAACAACAAGCCAAACCTGGTGTGCAGGGCACAGTGACGGTCAGCCACAAACCAACAACAAAAAACAGCAAAAAGATTATCATTCATTTTAGTTTTGTTATCTTTGTCGGGCATTAATAGGTATACACAATTCTAGTCATGAAGCAGGAAGCTCTGGATGAATAATGTGCAGATAATGGAGCACTGTGGTAGAACATGCAGGATTCATATCTCCAGGAAGTCTGATAAAGTTTCTGCAATGAACTTTGTGAAATGTGATCCGGCTCTGACACCACATGAGCAATGAGCTATTTTCAGAGGAAAAGTTCAGTGACAGCAGGAAATCCTCAATGGAGGAAGACATGAGAGGAAGGAAAGTTGTGCTGTGCTCCCTTGTCCTGCTCCCTCCTCTCCCTGCTCCGTGTGTGTAACAATATCCTGTCTCCCTTTAATTAACAGAGTGTTTGTGGCACATTGGAGGCCGGTGGGGGACAAGGCAATGACCTGCGGGCAGAGGGAGGCCCGCAGCAGATGTGAACAGCTGGGAGCACTACATCAATAATGTGCGCTATGTGATTCCTGCGCCTTATAACCATGGGGCGCCGGGGGGGGGGGGCAAACATGACACAAACGGGGTCCATGTGGAACACAGGGCAGGCACATGTGACCAGCATGTGATATAAGAAAGGGGGGGGAGAGCTGCATCAAAGCCCCATACTGCTAGGTGTCCGTAAACAAACTAGGCCTCATTTATTGTCTTTGTTTCCAATAGCAACCAATAAGAGTTCAGCTTTCATTTCTAAAATAGCTCTGGGACATTGAAAGCTGAGCCGTGATTGGTTGCTATGGACGATTTTACGACCATGACTCTAGGTGTCAAAGTATCAGTATGCGAGAGCGATACGAGACTCGCACGTGACTCACATCACATCACCCATCATGGCCGCCATCTTTCCTGACAGGAGTGTACAGCTGAATACAACAGCATGCAGCTGCTACGCTCTTGTACAAGGAGCAGGCGGCCATGACGGGTGATGCGATGCAAGACACGCGCGAGTCTCGTATCTCTCTCGCAAGTAGAACACCAGCCTTAAGGGGTATTCCCATCTCCAAGATCCTATCAGAAATGTAGTATATATAGTGGTCCTGATTTAGCCATGTCTGTTACTGTGGCACCCTGGCACCTGTTGGGCACCACAGAAATCCTTAGGTACAAATGGAGTAAGTAACAGCACAGCAAAACCACAACACAAACAACACTTAGAACACCTGGTTTCACCCCGAGCCTCTAGGGGGAGCTAACACTGGTGACTTCTAACCAGTTCCCCCTATAAAAAGAGTCTTGGAGGGAGAAACTTCAGAGTGTGGTAGACGCTACAAGAGCTGCCTGCCTGTGTGAAACCTCCACCCTATGAGGAACACACTAGGCCCTGCTAGCCTGTTAGCCAGTGGAGATCCCTGCAATTGGGATAATAGGAAGAAGGAGATCACCTCTCAGGAAAACAGAGTTAATCCAACTCTTTCCAAACCATCCGGTTACTGGAACCGAAGCTGTGGAAGCTACAAAGCCCTCACAGAGAACCAGCACATCCAACAGGAGGTTTAGCCACCTGTTCCACCTGATGCACCTACCCACGAGAGCCCAGGGAAGAGTACTGATCCTGCTCAGACCCTTTTACAGTGCCCTCAGTGCTGACAACCAGGTGAAGCAAGTTCCATTGAACACCCTGCCCGGTCCGGCTGGATTCCACATCCACCCGACCTTAGCACCAGAAGTAAAGAAAGGAAGCCTAACACTGCTTGCTGTGAAACTCCATAAGTGCCAACTTCACTATCCCGGTCCGAGTGTACCTGACTACCATCCAGTAAAGGTACCTAAAAGAGACTTTGTGTGGTTGTGCATTACTCCTGGATTCAGCGCAGCGTCCCGCAGCTGCCTCACAACATCTTGCGCAGCTCCCGGCTCCGGGGATTCCCGCTCATCCTGTGGGGAGCGTTCCATCTCGCTGTGTACCATCCCCCGGAGACCCGAACAGCGCTGGTAAAGTTACCAGAACACCCGCAGGTGGCGTCACGAAGACAAATCACCCCCACTGTTCCGCCATTCCCCTATTGATCTGGACCACCGGGCCTACACCACCACAGGCGCGGTTCCGTGACTGGAGGAGAAACAACGCCCGCTACGTGTATCCCCCGGCTACGGTGAGTCAGAATTTGGCGTCACGAACAGGATACGAGCAGGCCCGTTATCACGGGTATTGTGTGCTATTTATTGACTGTCAATATCGAACTGTACATTTGGTCCGCCATTGCTGCGCGAAAAGGCGGGAAAAGAAGGGGCGTGACTGTGCAGAGGGCGCGAAGATTGGCCCCACCCCCACGCTCTGACGACTTCCTCCGTACGCAGCAGGAACCGGAAACTCCGTGGTGCCTCACTCCTCACCGCGAGGCCGACACTTCCGTTTGCAACCGAGGGAAAGGCTACGCTTAACTAAGGGAGAGCGACCATGAGTAACCCGGCTCCCGATCACGCGGTGCCCCCGCTAGACCAAGCGGCACCTCAAAATATACAACTTGATGGACAGCAACAAGTCGGCGGTATGCTACCGCAACCCGCCCCGATTATGCCGATGTCTCTACCCTACGTTCCTAGTGCGACCTGGTTACCCAAATACAGCGGCGTACCCAGCACCTTGGAAAACTTCCAGAGGAAGATATGCCAAGCCCTGGACATGTACCCGATGACCGGTAAGCAAAGAGCTTCAGTTATTATGGGACAATTAACCGGTGCAGCCGAACTGCAGAGCCGCAGCTGGCCTGTAGAAGTTCAGGAATCTGTGGAGCAGATATTCGCTAGATTAACTCGGGTCTTTGAGTGCCATACCGAAGCTGGATTAAGACTGTCATTCTATCGTTGTAACCAAGGGGCACAAGAAAGTGTCCTTGATTATTCACTGCGCTTGCAAGAAGCATACAGACTGTTAAAACAAGTCGACCCTGACAGTGCTCGAGATGAGAACAAAGCGTTAATTGGACAATTTATTGTGGGCCTTAAACTATCTGAGGATAGGAAGCAAGCAAGCTGGTGGTCCATACAAAATCCAGGCGCAGAGTTTGATACCTTGAGAGACTTAACAGTTTGGGGACATCGACTCGCTGAAGTACCTGATCCCGCTTCGCAGCAGCAGCAGTACGCTGACACCCCTTCCGTGCCGGCAGCAACATCTCCAGTCCCTGCGATTCAGTCCAGCGCACAGACTGTAACACCTGACCGGTTTGATCAACTGTGTGCTAATGTCGAGCAGCTGATGAAAGACGTGGCCAAGCTACAAGCTGGGAGAAGACCCAAGACAGAAGCAAGGCCATCGGACAAGATTCAACTCGCCGACAGCCTGGATGACGTCCCCTGGATGAGGAGAAAGACACAGCCGTCGCGAGGAAAACCTGCAGACCGCCGCAGTCCTGACAGACGCCGCAACAGTCAGCAGAACGACTTAGGAGGACGCAACCTGCAATCCCGTCCTTTAAACGAGCGACCCCTGGGCGAGAAGGGCCAACCCCAGGAGTAGACTGTGCAGGCCCTACGTCCAGCTGGGAACACAAGTATGTGGGAGACTGTCCATACTTACCAATCGTCATCGATGGCATCGCTATCTCCGCCTTGATAGACACTGGATCCCAGGTGACATCCATCCCCAGTACCCTTTACAAGCAGTTCTGGCCAGATGTTAAGCTAGAACCCCCTAACCCTGAGATGAACCTTGAAGCCACTAATGGTATTCCGGTTACCATAGAGGGACAGTGGGAAGCTACAGTAAAGGTGGGGAGGGTGCAGTTGAAAAACCAGGGTATCTTAGTGGTTCAGGATAAGCCTAACCACAAGGATCCATATGTCATATTGGGTACCAATGTCATGATCAAATGCCTCGATGAAGTGTTGTTTTTGCTCCAACAGAGTGCTGAAGCCGGTAAACCCAGAGAAAAGAGGGCTATCCAAAAGCAGATCAGAGCTCTGGTGTATCAACAACAGGTAACCTTGTCAAATGGTGAGATTGGCAGAGTAAGGGTCACAGATCCCATTCCAATTGTGGTACCACCCAGAAGTGAAATGATGATCTGGTGTCGAGCAGCCATAGGCCTCAGAGGGCAGGACTACCAAGCTGTAGTAGAACCTGTAATGTCTGACAGTAGTCCTACGCTCTTGACAGCCAGAGGGTTAGTCGATGTGAGAAAGGGGAGAGTCCCCGTACGCATATTGAATTATGGTGATGACGAAGTCAGACTACCTAGATATGCAACTGTTGCAAAATTGTACCAAGTAAAAGATGATGCTGTGATTGATGTAAAATCCTCAAACCAAATAGTCACTGATGAACCCCTCACTCCAAAGATCAGTTAGAGAAATGGTGTCAAGACCTCAGTGTAGGGACTGACAATACACCCTCTCACCAGAAAAATGGAGTATACCGGGTAGTTCGGGAGTATGAGCAAGTGTTCAGCAAACACCCACTTGACTTTGGGAGGATTAAAGGGGTACAACATCATATCCCCACAAACAACCATGCACCTATCAAAGAAAGGTACAGGCCTATACCACCCACACACTACCAGAAAGCAAAAGAGATGCTTCAGGACATGAAGAATGCAGGAGTCATTAGGGATAGCTGTAGTCCCTGGGCCGCACCACTAGTCCTGGTTAAAAAGAAAGATGGTAGTATGAGGATGTGTGTAGATTATAGGCAAATCAACAAAGTCACACACAAAGATGCATACCCGTTACCCCGCATAGAAGAGTCACTAGCTGCACTCAAATCTGCCAACTATTTCTCCACATTAGATCTTACTAGTGGGTACTGGCAGGTTGCCGTTGCAGAGGAGGATCGTGAGAAGACAGCCTTCACTACTCCCATGGGCTTATGCGAGTTCAACAGTATGCCATTCGGTTTGTGTAATGCCCCAGGAACATTCCAGAGACTTATGGAGTGTTGTTTGGGCCACAAGAACTTTGAGACTGTCTTGTTATACCTTGATGATGTCATTGTCTACTCTCAGACCTATGAAGATCACCTCCAACACCTGAGTGAAGTGTTCGAGTCACTGTCCAAGTACGGGATGAAACTGAAACCGTCCAAGTGCCACCTGCTGAAACCCAAGGTCCAATACCTAGGACATGTGGTCAGCGCCGAAGGCGTAGCACCGGATCCGGATAAAGTAACCGTCATCAAGGACTGGCCAGCACCCATCAACCACAAGGAGGTACGTCAATTCCTAGGACTGGTCGGGTACTACCGACGATTCATCAAAGGCTATACCAAGATAGCTGCACCTATGCAAGATCTCCTAGTAGGTCAATCCAAAAACGGCAAGATCAGGGGACCCCCGTTCCACTGGGGCCCAGAGCAGGACAAATCCTTCCAAATGTTAAAAGATGCTTTAACTGGAGAAGAAATCCTGGCTTACCCTGACTACAATCTACCGTTTCTGTTGTACACTGACGCAAGTAATGAAGGTTTAGGAGCAGTCCTATCTCAACGTCAGCAGGGCAAGGAGAAGGTGATAGCCTACGCAAGCAGAAAGCTCCGTCCCACCGAAAGGAACCCGGAAAACTACAGCTCCTTCAAGCTGGAGTTCCTGGCCCTGGTCTGGGCGATCACAGAGCGTTTCAAGCATTACCTGGCATCCGCCCCGTTCACAGCTTTCACAGACAACAATCCTCTAACACACTTAGAGACTGCAAAGCTGGGAGCCCTAGAACAGCGTTGGGTAGCAAGACTCGCTAACTACGACTTCACTGTAAAGTATCGGGCAGGTCACAAGAACGGCCATGCTGATGCCCTGTCCCGAATGCCCCATCTTCCCGAAGATGGAGAAGACATAGATGACCTAGAAGAGATTGAACTACCTGCTTTCCACCGTTCCGGTACAGCAACATGTCATCAGAGAAACCAGACACGTGTAGAGAGGACCGTGAACCCGTTACCTCACCATGACTGGAAGGAGGCTCAAGCCAACGACCCAGATGTCAGCCTGGTAAGGGATCTCATCACTCAAGAGCACGCCAATATGGACTCTGATGCCTCACCAACTGCTAAACGCCTGTGGAAGGAGAAAGGGAGGTTGTTCGTCTACCAAGGTAAACTATGCAGAAGATACCTCAACCCACGAACCCATGAACTCATCTGGCAGATTGTAGTTCCCAAGACTGAAGTCCAAATGATCCTTGAAGCATACCATGATGATGCCGGACACTTTGGATGGAAGAAACTGGAGAGACTCCTGAAGGATCGGTTCTACTGGGTCGGTATGAGAGGTTCCATTGACAAATGGTGTAAAAACTGTGGACCATGTCACCTTCGAAGAAAAGACCATCTAACTCAGAAAGCTCCGTTGCAACCAATTGTTACCACCAAACCTCTTGAAATAGTTGCTCTCGACCACGTGAAGCTTACCCCAAGTCGAACCGGGTACACCTACGCTCTCACCATCGTTGATCACTACTCAAGATTCCTGGTAGTCGTTCCAGTTAAGGATTTAACTGCTGAGGTAGCAGCAAAAGCGTTCCAGAGTTACTTCTGTCGCCCCCATGGGTATCCAGACCAGGTCTTAACTGACCAAGGGCCAGCCTTCGAATCAGCTCTGTTCCAAGAATTCTTAGGGCTGTATGGGTGTAAGAAAATCCGCACCATACCCTATCATCCTCAGACGAACGGTTTATGTGAGAAGATGAACCACATAGTCATTGATATGCTCAAGACCTTACCAGTTGAAGAGAGAAATCAATGGCCAGAGAAACTTCCAGATCTCGTGGACATCTACAACCACATACCTGTCAGTTCGACGAATTACACACCTGCTTACTTGATGAGAGCAAGACCAGGTAAACTGCCTATTGATTTGCAGATGGGAACCATTGAACCCACAGAAGATTCTTCTGATGAAGACTGGGTCAGCCAACGCCAAGAAAAGTACAGAAAAGTACAGGAAAGCGTGGAAAGGAACCTTGAAATCAGTAGAACCAAACAAGAAAAAGACTTCAACAAGCACGCCTCAGCTGAACCACTAGCTATAGGTGATGTAGTGCTGAAAAGAAAAAGAAAAACTAACAAATTGGATAACAGTTGGGAATCTATACCCTACACCGTTATGCCGTCACACTATGATAACTCAAAAACTTGTGTTATTAGCAAAGACAATGGGAATACTATTGCGACTGTCTCAAGGGATCATTTGAAGAAATGTCCGCCACAGTTAATCCCACAAGCAACCAGTTACCCTGCAGTAACTACAGATGAAGAAACAAAAGAAAATCTCGTCCTTACAGAAATTGGATACTTACCAGCTGATTGGCCACAAATAGGTGATGCATTCCTCATACCAGTTATGCATTTCTACCAACCTGTAGAAGATCAGCCAAAGCCTAATCCAATTCCACAAGTCCAAGAAGAAGAAGTTCAAGTGCAAGAATTGCAGCCTGTTATCATGGAACCTGAGATTCCTGTAATCGGTCAGCCTACTAGTCCCACAGTAAGAGAAGCCATTCCTAATCAACTACCTACAGAGGTCAGTCCAGTTGATAGACTCCGCACTTACTATGGTCTTACACAAAGCAGACATAGAGAAGTACCAACCACTTCGTACACTACACCAACAGCTTTGGAAACACCCACACTACGCAGATCCACACGTAGTACATTAGGTCAACCCCCACATAAACTTGGAGAATGGGTTTAAAATGTAGTGGAAAATGTAACCTGTTTTCAAAAAGTCTTTATTGAAAAAATTTTTTATAAAAGGGGGGAGAGGGGAGTGGGGTGGGGGAGGGGGAACAGAATAAACTAGGGGGGGGAAGGGGGGAAAGGGAGGGAGGGTACATACATAAATAAACAGTAACATGGTACAAGTTGCAAACACAAATACAAGTTAAATAGCATATGCATCACATGTAGTGTGAATAACGAGGTTATTGCTTGTAATTCTAAGTTAAAATGAAAATTCGTAATAATCGGGGAAATTGAATTGGGTAATAACCAAAAAAAACAGTCAGTATTAACGTTACATCACAGGATGTGAGGCAAGCAAGTGGTCCCTTATATTCTAAATTAACTAAAGAACATAATAGGGCAGGAAATAAACTGAAAAATCACCTGTAAGCTGTTGTTGTTATTATCACAATGTCACAATGTTGGGACTAAATGAGGAAAGAGGGTGAGAAGGCTGCCCACCAAGGCTCCCATCTACGCTTAATTTTAGCGAGGGTATTGGTGCGCAATGCTGTGTTAAACTCAAAGATCCCGTGCTGCGTGACTCTATCAATGAGATGCAGCAATTTGGGAGTTTCGGGCTTGTTCCATCTAGCAGCAATTAGAACCTTGGCAGTGATCAGTATATGTGAAGTCAAGAATTTGAAGTCTGGAGAAAGGTTTTCTATCCCTATAGAAAGGAGAGCTAGCTCCGGAGTGAGATTGATTGTGAGGCCAGTGGTGTCTGAGATTAGGGTTTTGATATCAATCCAAAATTTGGACAGTAGCGGGCAATCATAGAAAATATGTGTCAGTGTTCCCTGATGGCCGCAGCCCCTCCAACACAAGGGCGAGATCTGAGGATCAAAACGATGATGTCTGACCGGGGTGAGGTACCACCGAGAGAGCACCTTGAAGTAAGACTCATGCAGCGTTGCACAAGCAGAATTGGCGTATGAGGTCTGTATGGTTCGTGTCATGTCCTGCAGGTCAATTTGAATGTTGAGTTCCTCTTCCCATGCGGTAAGGTAGGAGAGACGGGGCAATTCAATTTCTTCGTTGAGCACTCGGTAGAGGCTGTTGGTTTTCCATAAAGACCCAAGTTCTGGAGATGATATGAGATTGACTACTAATTGTGGAAGGGCAAATTTAGGTCTAGAGCAAGTTAGGAATTCAGATATGGTTCTCCATTGTGAGCGCTCATCTCTGGATAGGGAAAATTGGTCTTGGAGAACGTGGAATGGACGAATAGAATCGTCAAGAAGCAGTTCCTCGGTATATAAGACCCCTTTTGCCCTCCAGGCGGAGAGGTCCAGGTTCTTAATCATCACTTCGAGCGTGCTCAAAGGAATATTTTTAAGTCTGGATAGAGGAAAGTGTTTAGCTGCTCTGTGGGCCAGGTGCTTCCAAGCTGAGATTGTAGCCTTGACGACGGGGTGAGAAGGAAGAGGTTTGGAAGGGATGACTAGATGGGCGATAACAAGCGCTTTTAAGTTGTTGTGTGCTAGTGATTCCTCTACATCCAGCCATGGCGAGTCCAATGATTCCTTAAACCAGTTTTTAGAAAGTTTAGAGATGGAAGCTAAGTAGTAGTGATACAGGTTTGGGACCCCTAGTCCACCCGCTTTTTTGTGTCGTTCTAACGATGCTCTGGCGACCCTCGGCCTTTTGTTATTCCATACAAAGGCACGTAATTGCGATTGAAATTTATTGAACCAACTCTTTGGTATGAAAAGGGGGAGCGACCTGATTACATATAGGAAACGCGGTAGTAGAGACATCTTGAAGGCTTCTATCCTGCTCAACCAGGAGAGCTCAATCTTAGTTAGACGTAGGTAGTCCCTGTGAAATGCTTGAAATAGGGCTGAAAGATTCGTTTGCACAGTTGCTGTTAAGGGTTTAGTTAAGGTGATACCTAGGTAGGCAATTTCTTTGTTTACCCATGTGAAATTGAATTCTTCTTTTAGGTATTCTAACAGAGTGGTGTCAATATTGAAGTCAAGTATCTGGGATTTAGAGGCATTAATTTTGTAGAGAGAGAGGGATGAGAACTGGTCAATGCAAATTGTTAGGTGTCTTAGAGATTTAAGGGGATTAGCGAGGGTTAATAAGATGTCATCCGCGAATAACGAGATCTTATGGCCTTTATAAATACCTGTGATGTTGTTATTTTGTCTAATACTGGCCGCAAGGGGCTCGATAAACATAGCGAACAGTATGGGTGACAGGGGGCAACCCTGCCTAGTTCCATTGGAAAGCGAAAAGCGGCTAGACAAAAAATTGTTGGAGTAAACCTTAGCTGTTGGGCCATTATACATTGCTTTAATAAGTTGAAGTATGTTGCCCTGAAGACCAAAGTTCTCAAGAACACAGAAAAGAAAGTCCCATTGAACTCTATCAAAGGCCTTTTCGGCATCAAGTGCCAAAAAGGCCGCTGGTTCTTTTGATTTTTCAGTGAAGGCCAGCAAGTCCAAGGCTCGTCTAGTGGCGTCTGATGTGGTTCGGCCTGGAATAAAGCCCGACTGGTCAGGGTGAATCAATTTGACTATATGTTGTTTAAGTCTGTTGGAGGCCAACTTCGCAAGGAACTTTGTGTCCGCGTTTAGAAGAGAGATTGGGCGATAGTTATTAGGGACTGTTGGGTCCCCTTTGTCCTTTGGGAGGACTATGATAATGGCTTCCAACATGTCGGACGAGAGTTGGCCTTGGGAAGCAGTATAATTTGCTAGTTTAGTGATATAGGGGGACAGAAGAGCTCCAAAGGTCTTAAAGAGCTCATTCTGAAACCCGTCTGGGCCTGGCGATTTTCCGTCTTTGGATTGTTTTACTACGTCAGAGACCTCAGCCTCAGAGTATGGGGCATTGAGTTCAATAAGATCGTCCTTTGTAAGTGATGGTAAATTAAGGTGTTGCAGGTAGTCAGTAATGTCTTGGTGTGAGGGTCTCTGCAATGTAGGGCTGTCTTTAAGATTATACAGAGAGGCGTAGAATCCGGCAAAAACATCCGCGATGTCTTTAGGATGAGTCTGGTTACGTCCAAGCGGGTCTTTAATCTCCTTTATTCTTGATTTTAATTGCCTGTACCTGATTTTGGCTGCCAGCAATTTTGACGGTCGGTCGTCCGAATAGTAATGCTTAGCCTTCATTGTTTGGGACATCTTATCATAGTCCGATGCCAAAAGGGCCTTCAGTTCCAGTCTGAGTTTCATGAGAGTTAATGCTGTTGTTAGACAGGGGTTTAGTGCGTGAGAATTTTCCAAAACTTGTATGGAGACCATAAGATTCCTGGTTTGTTCCCTGTTTTTTTTTGTTCAAACGGGCATTGAGCTCAATCATTTTGCCTCTAAGTACCGTTTTGAATGCGGACCAAAGGGAGGGAATTTGAATGTCATCTCTGTCATTTTCCTGGAAGTAATTTATTATTGTCTGTTCAATTTCTTTTTTATAGTCCGGGTGGTTATAAATGTAGCTATTATTTCGCCACAGTTTTTGGGAGTGCAAAATGGGGCCTATCTTCAGTTCGAATAGAATCGGGGAGTGGTCAGACCAGCTCCTTGGGCCGATAGAGACTTTGGTGAATTTGGGCAGTGTGAAAATATTCGTGAGGACAAGGTCTATTCTTGAGTAGGATTGATGGCGTTTTGAAAAATGAGAAAATTCAATGGATGTTGTATTAAGGCATCTGAATGTATCATAAAGGTCTAATTTAGTCAGCCAGGGTTCAATGCCTCCAGATGTTGTCTCGATTTCGTGGATGAATCAAGTGCACCATTGGGCACCATATTGAAATCACCCAAAACAACTAGATCACCCTTTTTTACTGTCTCTACGATTCTCATGATCTTATTGAGAAAGGAGATTTGTCCTTTGTTAGGCGCATAAAGGTTGATCAGTGTGAAGAGGTGGTTGTTCAATTTGCACACTAAGATAAGGAATCTGCCGTTTGGGTCCTCCACTTTTGAGATCATCTCAAACGCAATTGTGTTTTTAAATAAAAGTGCAACGCCCCATTTTTTCTTTGAGTTATTAGCATAGTAAATGTTGGGGAAATTCTTGTTAGTGAAATTTGGAGGCTTGGAAGAGGAAAATTTTGTTTCCTGAATGCCCACTATATCCACGCTGCTCTGCTTCAGCATTCTCCAAAGGTGAAAACGGCGCTGAGGAGAATTGAGTCCATTCGCGTTCTGGGATAGGAATTTAAGAGACATAGTGATATAAGATTTACGGTGGAAGTTCAAAGGTTTGTCAGGTGACAAGTAGGGAAGGTTCTTTTTTTTGTAGATTAAGGTTGGGGTGAGTGAAGTTAACTTGACACGTAAAATTTAAACTATACTTATTCTTAAAAACGTATCTAACTATAACTGGGTACTGAGAAGTCAGGTCCAAAGACCAATATTGGTTAAGTAAGTTCACAACTTGTCCCAAATGGAGGGGATCCAATAATCTCGATGAAAAACCTCCTTTGGCGGCTAATGTTTTGGCTGAGCTGTCCAGCCATTTGGGTAGGGGAATCTTCCTATGAGGTTTTAAGTCCTAAATCCCTAAGGACCCTGAGTCCCTCGTTCGTCTCGGAAAGGGCTAAGGATTTTCCCTGATGGTGGAGAAGTATTCTGGTGGGGGTGAACCCCCATCTGTAAGGAATCCGGTTTTGTTGTAGTAGCTTTGATAGTGGGGCAAGTTGTCATCTCCTGAGCATGGTCTCCTTTGAGATATCCGCAAAGATTTTTAAGTCGTTGTATGGCTTGGGAAAATATTTGTTCGTGCGTAAGTAGTCCAAGAGTTGTTCCTTGACATGACCGAATTGAAATTTCATTATCACATCCCTTGGAATTTCTGGCTGAAGGGATTTGGGTTTAGGAATGCGATGTATTCTTACGGGAGTCATTTCTAGGTCCGTCAGGGAGGGGAGAGTAGTTTTTAAGAGGTTTTTAATGTAGGGGGCAAGTTGGTCGGTTTTAATAGTCTCAGAGACCCCTCTAAATTTTAGGTTTTGTCTTCGGTCTCTATCTTCCTGATCAGTGACCTTGTTGCTAAGTACATTAAATTCTTCTTTAAGAAGACGATGTTCTTTAGCAAGTTCATCGTGTTTGTTTTCTAATTCTGATACATCTGATTCAGTCTGATCAGTTCTGCGTGAAATGGAGTCAATGGAGACTTGTAGGGAGTCAAATCTAGATTCTAATGCAGTGAATATGCCTTTGAAAAATTCTTGGTTAATTGGTTGTGTCCAGTCAAAATTGTCTAATGTGCGCGAAGTCGGACAGGAGGGGGTTTGGAAAATGTAACCTGTAAGTGTTTGTATATAATACTGTTTTTCAAAACCTGTAAAAAGTAGTGTACAGAAGGGTGGAGGAACTGGGCTATGTCCCAAGTATACTAAGTTGGGAACAGAAAGCGCCTGGTAAGGTATAGAAGGTTAGTACCGGCCTCCCAAGCAGAGACACCCGTAGGGAATGTATAAAGTTTACCATGTATCCCTGGACTTTACCTTTTTCCCTTTCCATAAACTTTGAACAATTGTCACAGGACTTGTGTGACCACTAACTTTACCTTTTTCCAGCCTGCGGCAGATGGACTAGTGCCGTACGGACTGCTTTTCACCTTTTCCACATTTTTCACTTCCTTTTCAGTGATTTTTGTGTTTTCTTTAAGACTTTGTAAATTGAATGTTATAAATGCTTAGTGGTAAGTTGTAAAAAGAACCTTTTGCTCAGCCGGGAGAACTGAGGTTAACTAAGGGGGAATGTGGCACCCTGGCACCTGTTGGGCACCACAGAAATCCTTAGGTACAAATGGAGTAAGTAACAGCACAGCAAAACCACAACACAAACAACACTTAGAACACCTGGTTTCACCCCGAGCCTCTAGGGGGAGCTAACACTGGTGACTTCTAACCAGTTCCCCCTATAAAAAGAGTCTTGGAGGGAGAAACTTCAGAGTGTGGTAGACGCTACAAGAGCTGCCAGCCTGTGTGAAACCTCCACCCTATGAGGAACACACTAGGCCCTGCTAGCCTGTTAGCCAGTGGAGATCCCTGCAATTGGGATAATAGGAAGAAGGAGAGCACCTCTCAGGAATACAGAGTTAATCCAACTCTTTCCAAACCATCCGGTTACTGGAACCGAAGCTGTGGAAGCTACAAAGCCCTCACAGAGAACCAGCACATCCAACAGGAGGTTTAGCCACCTGTTCCACCTGATGCACCTACCCACGAGAGCCCAGGGAAGAGTACTGATCCTGCTCAGACCCTTTTACAGTGCCCTCAGTGCTGACAACCAGGTGAAGCAAGTTCCATTGAACACCCTGCCCGGTCCGGCTGGATTCCACATCCACCCGACCTTAGCACCAGAAGTAAAGAAAGGAAGCCTAACACTGCTTGCTGTGAAACTCCATAAGTGCCAACTTCACTATCCCGGTCCGAGTGTACCTGACTACCATCCAGTAAAGGTACCTAAAAGAGACTTTGTGTGGTTGTGCATTACTCCTGGATTCAGCGCAGCGTCCCGCAGCTGCCTCACAACATCTTGCGCAGCTCCTGGCTCCGGGGATTCCCGCTCATCCTGTGGGGAGCGTTCCATCTCGCTGTGTACCATCCCCCGGAGACCCGAACAGCGCTGGTAAAGTTACCAGAACACCCGCAGGTGGCGTCACGAAGACAAATCACCCCCACTGTTCCGCCATTCCCCTATTGATCTGGACCACCGGGCCTACACCACCACAGGCGCGGTTCCGTGACTGGAGGAGAAACAACGCCCGCTACGTGTACCCCCCGGCTACGGTGAGTCAGAATTTGGCGTCACGAACAGGATACGAGCAGGCCCGTTATCACGGGTATTGTGTGCTATTTATTGACTGTCAATATCGAACTGTACATTTGGTCCGCCATTGCTGCGCGAAAAGGCGGGAAAAGAAGGGGCGTGACTGTGCAGAGGGCGCGAAGATTGGCCCCACCCCCACGCTCTGACGACTTCCTCCGTACGCAGCAGGAACCGGAAACTCCGTGGTGCCTCACTCCTCACCGCGAGGCCGACACTTCCGTTTGCAACCGAGGGAAAGGCTACGCTTAACTAAGGGAGAGCGACCATGAGTAACCCGGCTCCCGATCACGCGGTGCCCCCCGCTAGACCAAGCGGCACCTCAAAATATACAACTTGATGGACAGCAACAAGTCGGCGGTATGCTACCGCAACCCGCCCCGATTATGCCGATGTCTCTACCCTACGTTCCTAGTGCGACCTGGTTACCCAAATACAGCGGCGTACCCAGCACCTTGGAAAACTTCCAGAGGAAGATATGCCAAGCCCTGGACATGTACCCGATGACCGGTAAGCAAAGAGCTTCAGTTATTATGGGACAATTAACCGGTGCAGCCGAACTGCAGAGCCGCAGCTGGCCTGTAGAAGTTCAGGAATCTGTGGAGCAGATATTCGCTAGATTAACTCGGGTCTTTGAGTGCCATACCGAAGCTGGATTAAGACTGTCATTCTATCGTTGTAACCAAGGGGCACAAGAAAGTGTCCTTGATTATTCACTGCGCTTGCAAGAAGCATACAGACTGTTAAAACAAGTCGACCCTGACAGTGCTCGAGATGAGAACAAAGCGTTAATTGGACAATTTATTGTGGGCCTTAAACTATCTGAGGATAGGAAGCAAGCAAGCTGGTGGTCCATACAAAATCCAGGCGCAGAGTTTGATACCTTGAGAGACTTAACAGTTTGGGGACATCGACTCGCTGAAGTACCTGATCCCGCTTCGCAGCAGCAGCAGTACGCTGACACCCCTTCCGTGCCGGCAGCAACATCTCCAGTCCCTGCGATTCAGTCCAGCGCACAGACTGTAACACCTGACCGGTTTGATCAACTGTGTGCTAATGTCGAGCAGCTGATGAAAGACGTGGCCAAGCTACAAGCTGGGAGAAGACCCAAGACAGAAGCAAGGCCATCGGACAAGATTCAACTCGCCGACAGCCTGGATGACGTCCCCTGGATGAGGAGAAAGACACAGCCGTCGCGAGGAAAACCTGCAGACCGCCGCAGTCCTGACAGACGCCGCAACAGTCAGCAGAACGACTTAGGAGGACGCAACCTGCAATCCCGTCCTTTAAACGAGCGACCCCTGGGCGAGAAGGGCCAACCCCAGGAGTAGACTGTGCAGGCCCTACGTCCAGCTGGGAACACAAGTATGTGGGAGACTGTCCATACTTACCAATCGTCATCGATGGCATCGCTATCTCCGCCTTGATAGACACTGGATCCCAGGTGACATCCATCCCCAGTACCCTTTACAAGCAGTTCTGGCCAGATGTTAAGCTAGAACCCCCTAACCCTGAGATGAACCTTGAAGCCACTAATGGTATTCCGGTTACCATAGAGGGACAGTGGGAAGCTACAGTAAAGGTGGGGAGGGTGCAGTTGAAAAACCAGGGTATCTTAGTGGTTCAGGATAAGCCTAACCACAAGGATCCATATGTCATATTGGGTACCAATGTCATGATCAAATGCCTCGATGAAGTGTTGTTTTTGCTCCAACAGAGTGCTGAAGCCGGTAAACCCAGAGAAAAGAGGGCTATCCAAAAGCAGATCAGAGCTCTGGTGTATCAACAACAGGTAACCTTGTCAAATGGTGAGATTGGCAGAGTAAGGGTCACAGATCCCATTCCAATTGTGGTACCACCCAGAAGTGAAATGATGATCTGGTGTCGAGCAGCCATAGGCCTCAGAGGGCAGGACTACCAAGCTGTAGTAGAACCTGTAATGTCTGACAGTAGTCCTACGCTCTTGACAGCCAGAGGGTTAGTCGATGTGAGAAAGGGGAGAGTCCCCGTACGCATATTGAATTATGGTGATGACGAAGTCAGACTACCTAGATATGCAACTGTTGCAAAATTGTACCAAGTAAAAGATGATGCTGTGATTGATGTAAAATCCTCAAACCAAATAGTCACTGATGAACCCCTCACTCCAAAGATCAGTTAGAGAAATGGTGTCAAGACCTCAGTGTAGGGACTGACAATACACCCTCTCACCAGAAAAATGGAGTATACCGGGTAGTTCGGGAGTATGAGCAAGTGTTCAGCAAACACCCACTTGACTTTGGGAGGATTAAAGGGGTACAACATCATATCCCCACAAACAACCATGCACCTATCAAAGAAAGGTACAGGCCTATACCACCCACACACTACCAGAAAGCAAAAGAGATGCTTCAGGACATGAAGAATGCAGGAGTCATTAGGGATAGCTGTAGTCCCTGGGCCGCACCACTAGTCCTGGTTAAAAAGAAAGATGGTAGTATGAGGATGTGTGTAGATTATAGGCAAATCAACAAAGTCACACACAAAGATGCATACCCGTTACCCCGCATAGAAGAGTCACTAGCTGCACTCAAATCTGCCAACTATTTCTCCACATTAGATCTTACTAGTGGGTACTGGCAGGTTGCCGTTGCAGAGGAGGATCGTGAGAAGACAGCCTTCACTACTCCCATGGGCTTATGCGAGTTCAACAGTATGCCATTCGGTTTGTGTAATGCCCCAGGAACATTCCAGAGACTTATGGAGTGTTGTTTGGGCCACAAGAACTTTGAGACTGTCTTGTTATACCTTGATGATGTCATTGTCTACTCTCAGACCTATGAAGATCACCTCCAACACCTGAGTGAAGTGTTCGAGTCACTGTCCAAGTACGGGATGAAACTGAAACCGTCCAAGTGCCACCTGCTGAAACCCAAGGTCCAATACCTAGGACATGTGGTCAGCGCCGAAGGCGTAGCACCGGATCCGGATAAAGTAACCGTCATCAAGGACTGGCCAGCACCCATCAACCACAAGGAGGTACGTCAATTCCTAGGACTGGTCGGGTACTACCGACGATTCATCAAAGGCTATACCAAGATAGCTGCACCTATGCAAGATCTCCTAGTAGGTCAATCCAAAAACGGCAAGATCAGGGGACCCCCGTTCCACTGGGGCCCAGAGCAGGACAAATCCTTCCAAATGTTAAAAGATGCTTTAACTGGAGAAGAAATCCTGGCTTACCCTGACTACAATCTACCGTTTCTGTTGTACACTGACGCAAGTAATGAAGGTTTAGGAGCAGTCCTATCTCAACGTCAGCAGGGCAAGGAGAAGGTGATAGCCTACGCAAGCAGAAAGCTCCGTCCCACCGAAAGGAACCCGGAAAACTACAGCTCCTTCAAGCTGGAGTTCCTGGCCCTGGTCTGGGCGATCACAGAGCGTTTCAAGCATTACCTGGCATCCGCCCCGTTCACAGCTTTCACAGACAACAATCCTCTAACACACTTAGAGACTGCAAAGCTGGGAGCCCTAGAACAGCGTTGGGTAGCAAGACTCGCTAACTACGACTTCACTGTAAAGTATCGGGCAGGTCACAAGAACGGCCATGCTGATGCCCTGTCCCGAATGCCCCATCTTCCCGAAGATGGAGAAGACATAGATGACCTAGAAGAGATTGAACTACCTGCTTTCCACCGTTCCGGTACAGCAACATGTCATCAGAGAAACCAGACACGTGTAGAGAGGACCGTGAACCCGTTACCTCACCATGACTGGAAGGAGGCTCAAGCCAACGACCCAGATGTCAGCCTGGTAAGGGATCTCATCACTCAAGAGCACGCCAATATGGACTCTGATGCCTCACCAACTGCTAAACGCCTGTGGAAGGAGAAAGGGAGGTTGTTCGTCTACCAAGGTAAACTATGCAGAAGATACCTCAACCCACGAACCCATGAACTCATCTGGCAGATTGTAGTTCCCAAGACTGAAGTCCAAATGATCCTTGAAGCATACCATGATGATGCCGGACACTTTGGATGGAAGAAACTGGAGAGACTCCTGAAGGATCGGTTCTACTGGGTCGGTATGAGAGGTTCCATTGACAAATGGTGTAAAAACTGTGGACCATGTCACCTTCGAAGAAAAGACCATCTAACTCAGAAAGCTCCGTTGCAACCAATTGTTACCACCAAACCTCTTGAAATAGTTGCTCTCGACCACGTGAAGCTTACCCCAAGTCGAACCGGGTACACCTACGCTCTCACCATCGTTGATCACTACTCAAGATTCCTGGTAGTCGTTCCAGTTAAGGATTTAACTGCTGAGGTAGCAGCAAAAGCGTTCCAGAGTTACTTCTGTCGCCCCCATGGGTATCCAGACCAGGTCTTAACTGACCAAGGGCCAGCCTTCGAATCAGCTCTGTTCCAAGAATTCTTAGGGCTGTATGGGTGTAAGAAAATCCGCACCATACCCTATCATCCTCAGACGAACGGTTTATGTGAGAAGATGAACCACATAGTCATTGATATGCTCAAGACCTTACCAGTTGAAGAGAGAAATCAATGGCCAGAGAAACTTCCAGATCTCGTGGACATCTACAACCACATACCTGTCAGTTCGACGAATTACACACCTGCTTACTTGATGAGAGCAAGACCAGGTAAACTGCCTATTGATTTGCAGATGGGAACCATTGAACCCACAGAAGATTCTTCTGATGAAGACTGGGTCAGCCAACGCCAAGAAAAGTACAGAAAAGTACAGGAAAGCGTGGAAAGGAACCTTGAAATCAGTAGAACCAAACAAGAAAAAGACTTCAACAAGCACGCCTCAGCTGAACCACTAGCTATAGGTGATGTAGTGCTGAAAAGAAAAAGAAAAACTAACAAATTGGATAACAGTTGGGAATCTATACCCTACACCGTTATGCCGTCACACTATGATAACTCAAAAACTTGTGTTATTAGCAAAGACAATGGGAATACTATTGCGACTGTCTCAAGGGATCATTTGAAGAAATGTCCGCCACAGTTAATCCCACAAGCAACCAGTTACCCTGCAGTAACTACAGATGAAGAAACAAAAGAAAATCTCGTCCTTACAGAAATTGGATACTTACCAGCTGATTGGCCACAAATAGGTGATGCATTCCTCATACCAGTTATGCATTTCTACCAACCTGTAGAAGATCAGCCAAAGCCTAATCCAATTCCACAAGTCCAAGAAGAAGAAGTTCAAGTGCAAGAATTGCAGCCTGTTATCATGGAACCTGAGATTCCTGTAATCGGTCAGCCTACTAGTCCCACAGTAAGAGAAGCCATTCCTAATCAACTACCTACAGAGGTCAGTCCAGTTGATAGACTCCGCACTTACTATGGTCTTACACAAAGCAGACATAGAGAAGTACCAACCACTTCGTACACTACACCAACAGCTTTGGAAACACCCACACTACGCAGATCCACACGTAGTACATTAGGTCAACCCCCACATAAACTTGGAGAATGGGTTTAAAATGTAGTGGAAAATGTAACCTGTTTTCAAAAAGTCTTTATTGAAAAAATTTTTTATAAAAGGGGGGAGAGGGGAGTGGGGTGGGGGAGGGGGAACAGAATAAACTAGGGGGGGGAAGGGGGGAAAGGGAGGGAGGGTACATACATAAATAAACAGTAACATGGTACAAGTTGCAAACACAAATACAAGTTAAATAGCATATGCATCACATGTAGTGTGAATAACGAGGTTATTGCTTGTAATTCTAAGTTAAAATGAAAATTCGTAATAATCGGGGAAATTGAATTGGGTAATAACCAAAAAAAACAGTCAGTATTAACGTTACATCACAGGATGTGAGGCAAGCAAGTGGTCCCTTATATTCTAAATTAACTAAAGAACATAATAGGGCAGGAAATAAACTGAAAAATCACCTGTAAGCTGTTGTTGTTATTATCACAATGTCACAATGTTGGGACTAAATGAGGAAAGAGGGTGAGAAGGCTGCCCACCAAGGCTCCCATCTACGCTTAATTTTAGCGAGGGTATTGGTGCGCAATGCTGTGTTAAACTCAAAGATCCCGTGCTGCGTGACTCTATCAATGAGATGCAGCAATTTGGGAGTTTCGGGCTTGTTCCATCTAGCAGCAATTAGAACCTTGGCAGTGATCAGTATATGTGAAGTCAAGAATTTGAAGTCTGGAGAAAGGTTTTCTATCCCTATAGAAAGGAGAGCTAGCTCCGGAGTGAGATTGATTGTGAGGCCAGTGGTGTCTGAGATTAGGGTTTTGATATCAATCCAAAATTTGGACAGTAGCGGGCAATCATAGAAAATATGTGTCAGTGTTCCCTGATGGCCGCAGCCCCTCCAACACAAGGGCGAGATCTGAGGATCAAAACGATGATGTCTGACCGGGGTGAGGTACCACCGAGAGAGCACCTTGAAGTAAGACTCATGCAGCGTTGCACAAGCAGAATTGGCGTATGAGGTCTGTATGGTTCGTGTCATGTCCTGCAGGTCAATTTGAATGTTGAGTTCCTCTTCCCATGCGGTAAGGTAGGAGAGACGGGGCAATTCAATTTCTTCGTTGAGCACTCGGTAGAGGCTGTTGGTTTTCCATAAAGACCCAAGTTCTGGAGATGATATGAGATTGACTACTAATTGTGGAAGGGCAAATTTAGGTCTAGAGCAAGTTAGGAATTCAGATATGGTTCTCCATTGTGAGCGCTCATCTCTGGATAGGGAAAATTGGTCTTGGAGAACGTGGAATGGACGAATAGAATCGTCAAGAAGCAGTTCCTCGGTATATAAGACCCCTTTTGCCCTCCAGGCGGAGAGGTCCAGGTTCTTAATCATCACTTCGAGCGTGCTCAAAGGAATATTTTTAAGTCTGGATAGAGGAAAGTGTTTAGCTGCTCTGTGGGCCAGGTGCTTCCAAGCTGAGATTGTAGCCTTGACGACGGGGTGAGAAGGAAGAGGTTTGGAAGGGATGACTAGATGGGCGATAACAAGCGCTTTTAAGTTGTTGTGTGCTAGTGATTCCTCTACATCCAGCCATGGCGAGTCCAATGATTCCTTAAACCAGTTTTTAGAAAGTTTAGAGATGGAAGCTAAGTAGTAGTGATACAGGTTTGGGACCCCTAGTCCACCCGCTTTTTTGTGTCGTTCTAACGATGCTCTGGCGACCCTCGGCCTTTTGTTATTCCATACAAAGGCACGTAATTGCGATTGAAATTTATTGAACCAACTCTTTGGTATGAAAAGGGGGAGCGACCTGATTACATATAGGAAACGCGGTAGTAGAGACATCTTGAAGGCTTCTATCCTGCTCAACCAGGAGAGCTCAATCTTAGTTAGACGTAGGTAGTCCCTGTGAAATGCTTGAAATAGGGCTGAAAGATTCGTTTGCACAGTTGCTGTTAAGGGTTTAGTTAAGGTGATACCTAGGTAGGCAATTTCTTTGTTTACCCATGTGAAATTGAATTCTTCTTTTAGGTATTCTAACAGAGTGGTGTCAATATTGAAGTCAAGTATCTGGGATTTAGAGGCATTAATTTTGTAGAGAGAGAGGGATGAGAACTGGTCAATGCAAATTGTTAGGTGTCTTAGAGATTTAAGGGGATTAGCGAGGGTTAATAAGATGTCATCCGCGAATAACGAGATCTTATGGCCTTTATAAATACCTGTGATGTTGTTATTTTGTCTAATACTGGCCGCAAGGGGCTCGATAAACATAGCGAACAGTATGGGTGACAGGGGGCAACCCTGCCTAGTTCCATTGGAAAGCGAAAAGCGGCTAGACAAAAAATTGTTGGAGTAAACCTTAGCTGTTGGGCCATTATACATTGCTTTAATAAGTTGAAGTATGTTGCCCTGAAGACCAAAGTTCTCAAGAACACAGAAAAGAAAGTCCCATTGAACTCTATCAAAGGCCTTTTCGGCATCAAGTGCCAAAAAGGCCGCTGGTTCTTTTGATTTTTCAGTGAAGGCCAGCAAGTCCAAGGCTCGTCTAGTGGCGTCTGATGTGGTTCGGCCTGGAATAAAGCCCGACTGGTCAGGGTGAATCAATTTGACTATATGTTGTTTAAGTCTGTTGGAGGCCAACTTCGCAAGGAACTTTGTGTCCGCGTTTAGAAGAGAGATTGGGCGATAGTTATTAGGGACTGTTGGGTCCCCTTTGTCCTTTGGGAGGACTATGATAATGGCTTCCAACATGTCGGACGAGAGTTGGCCTTGGGAAGCAGTATAATTTGCTAGTTTAGTGATATAGGGGGACAGAAGAGCTCCAAAGGTCTTAAAGAGCTCATTCTGAAACCCGTCTGGGCCTGGCGATTTTCCGTCTTTGGATTGTTTTACTACGTCAGAGACCTCAGCCTCAGAGTATGGGGCATTGAGTTCAATAAGATCGTCCTTTGTAAGTGATGGTAAATTAAGGTGTTGCAGGTAGTCAGTAATGTCTTGGTGTGAGGGTCTCTGCAATGTAGGGCTGTCTTTAAGATTATACAGAGAGGCGTAGAATCCGGCAAAAACATCCGCGATGTCTTTAGGATGAGTCTGGTTACGTCCAAGCGGGTCTTTAATCTCCTTTATTCTTGATTTTAATTGCCTGTACCTGATTTTGGCTGCCAGCAATTTTGACGGTCGGTCGTCCGAATAGTAATGCTTAGCCTTCATTGTTTGGGACATCTTATCATAGTCCGATGCCAAAAGGGCCTTCAGTTCCAGTCTGAGTTTCATGAGAGTTAATGCTGTTGTTAGACAGGGGTTTAGTGCGTGAGAATTTTCCAAAACTTGTATGGAGACCATAAGATTCCTGGTTTGTTCCCTGTTTTTTTTTGTTCAAACGGGCATTGAGCTCAATCATTTTGCCTCTAAGTACCGTTTTGAATGCGGACCAAAGGGAGGGAATTTGAATGTCATCTCTGTCATTTTCCTGGAAGTAATTTATTATTGTCTGTTCAATTTCTTTTTTATAGTCCGGGTGGTTATAAATGTAGCTATTATTTCGCCACAGTTTTTGGGAGTGCAAAATGGGGCCTATCTTCAGTTCGAATAGAATCGGGGAGTGGTCAGACCAGCTCCTTGGGCCGATAGAGACTTTGGTGAATTTGGGCAGTGTGAAAATATTCGTGAGGACAAGGTCTATTCTTGAGTAGGATTGATGGCGTTTTGAAAAATGAGAAAATTCAATGGATGTTGTATTAAGGCATCTGAATGTATCATAAAGGTCTAATTTAGTCAGCCAGGGTTCAATGCCTCCAGATGTTGTCTCGATTTCGTGGATGAATCAAGTGCACCATTGGGCACCATATTGAAATCACCCAAAACAACTAGATCACCCTTTTTTACTGTCTCTACGATTCTCATGATCTTATTGAGAAAGGAGATTTGTCCTTTGTTAGGCGCATAAAGGTTGATCAGTGTGAAGAGGTGGTTGTTCAATTTGCACACTAAGATAAGGAATCTGCCGTTTGGGTCCTCCACTTTTGAGATCATCTCAAACGCAATTGTGTTTTTAAATAAAAGTGCAACGCCCCATTTTTTCTTTGAGTTATTAGCATAGTAAATGTTGGGGAAATTCTTGTTAGTGAAATTTGGAGGCTTGGAAGAGGAAAATTTTGTTTCCTGAATGCCCACTATATCCACGCTGCTCTGCTTCAGCATTCTCCAAAGGTGAAAACGGCGCTGAGGAGAATTGAGTCCATTCGCGTTCTGGGATAGGAATTTAAGAGACATAGTGATATAAGATTTACGGTGGAAGTTCAAAGGTTTGTCAGGTGACAAGTAGGGAAGGTTCTTTTTTTTGTAGATTAAGGTTGGGGTGAGTGAAGTTAACTTGACACGTAAAATTTAAACTATACTTATTCTTAAAAACGTATCTAACTATAACTGGGTACTGAGAAGTCAGGTCCAAAGACCAATATTGGTTAAGTAAGTTCACAACTTGTCCCAAATGGAGGGGATCCAATAATCTCGATGAAAAACCTCCTTTGGCGGCTAATGTTTTGGCTGAGCTGTCCAGCCATTTGGGTAGGGGAATCTTCCTATGAGGTTTTAAGTCCTAAATCCCTAAGGACCCTGAGTCCCTCGTTCGTCTCGGAAAGGGCTAAGGATTTTCCCTGATGGTGGAGAAGTATTCTGGTGGGGGTGAACCCCCATCTGTAAGGAATCCGGTTTTGTTGTAGTAGCTTTGATAGTGGGGCAAGTTGTCATCTCCTGAGCATGGTCTCCTTTGAGATATCCGCAAAGATTTTTAAGTCGTTGTATGGCTTGGGAAAATATTTGTTCGTGCGTAAGTAGTCCAAGAGTTGTTCCTTGACATGACCGAATTGAAATTTCATTATCACATCCCTTGGAATTTCTGGCTGAAGGGATTTGGGTTTAGGAATGCGATGTATTCTTACGGGAGTCATTTCTAGGTCCGTCAGGGAGGGGAGAGTAGTTTTTAAGAGGTTTTTAATGTAGGGGGCAAGTTGGTCGGTTTTAATAGTCTCAGAGACCCCTCTAAATTTTAGGTTTTGTCTTCGGTCTCTATCTTCCTGATCAGTGACCTTGTTGCTAAGTACATTAAATTCTTCTTTAAGAAGACGATGTTCTTTAGCAAGTTCATCGTGTTTGTTTTCTAATTCTGATACATCTGATTCAGTCTGATCAGTTCTGCGTGAAATGGAGTCAATGGAGACTTGTAGGGAGTCAAATCTAGATTCTAATGCAGTGAATATGCCTTTGAAAAATTCTTGGTTAATTGGTTGTGTCCAGTCAAAATTGTCTAATGTGCGCGAAGTCGGACAGGAGGGGGTTTGGAAAATGTAACCTGTAAGTGTTTGTATATAATACTGTTTTTCAAAACCTGTAAAAAGTAGTGTACAGAAGGGTGGAGGAACTGGGCTATGTCCCAAGTATACTAAGTTGGGAACAGAAAGCGCCTGGTAAGGTATAGAAGGTTAGTACCGGCCTCCCAAGCAGAGACACCCGTAGGGAATGTATAAAGTTTACCATGTATCCCTGGACTTTACCTTTTTCCCTTTCCATAAACTTTGAACAATTGTCACAGGACTTGTGTGACCACTAACTTTACCTTTTTCCAGCCTGCGGCAGATGGACTAGTGCCGTACGGACTGCTTTTCACCTTTTCCACATTTTTCACTTCCTTTTCAGTGATTTTTGTGTTTTCTTTAAGACTTTGTAAATTGAATGTTATAAATGCTTAGTGGTAAGTTGTAAAAAGAACCTTTTGCTCAGCCGGGAGAACTGAGGTTAACTAAGGGGGAATGTGGCACCCTGGCACCTGTTGGGCACCACAGAAATCCTTAGGTACAAATGGAGTAAGTAACAGCACAGCAAAACCACAACACAAACAACACTTAGAACACCTGGTTTCACCCCGAGCCTCTAGGGGGAGCTAACACTGGTGACTTCTAACCAGTTCCCCCTATAAAAAGAGTCTTGGAGGGAGAAACTTCAGAGTGTGGTAGACGCTACAAGAGCTGCCAGCCTGTGTGAAACCTCCACCCTATGAGGAACACACTAGGCCCTGCTAGCCTGTTAGCCAGTGGAGATCCCTGCAATTGGGATAATAGGAAGAAGGAGAGCACCTCTCAGGAATACAGAGTTAATCCAACTCTTTCCAAACCATCCGGTTACTGGAACCGAAGCTGTGGAAGCTACAAAGCCCTCACAGAGAACCAGCACATCCAACAGGAGGTTTAGCCACCTGTTCCACCTGATGCACCTACCCACGAGAGCCCAGGGAAGAGTACTGATCCTGCTCAGACCCTTTTACAGTGCCCTCAGTGCTGACAACCAGGTGAAGCAAGTTCCATTGAACACCCTGCCCGGTCCGGCTGGATTCCACATCCACCCGACCTTAGCACCAGAAGTAAAGAAAGGAAGCCTAACACTGCTTGCTGTGAAACTCCATAAGTGCCAACTTCACTATCCCGGTCCGAGTGTACCTGACTACCATCCAGTAAAGGTACCTAAAAGAGACTTTGTGTGGTTGTGCATTACTCCTGGATTCAGCGCAGCGTCCCGCAGCTGCCTCACAACATCTTGCGCAGCTCCTGGCTCCGGGGATTCCCGCTCATCCTGTGGGGAGCGTTCCATCTCGCTGTGTACCATCCCCCGGAGACCCGAACAGCGCTGGTAAAGTTACCAGAACACCCGCAGGTGGCGTCACGAAGACAAATCACCCCCACTGTTCCGCCATTCCCCTATTGATCTGGACCACCGGGCCTACACCACCACAGGCGCGGTTCCGTGACTGGAGGAGAAACAACGCCCGCTACGTGTACCCCCCGGCTACGGTGAGTCATTACCTCATGTGCAGGCCTTTGCAGCTTAGGTATCCATGGTTACGACCATGAGCAACTAGCTAACTAACCGGCTTTTGCTATATGAGGGGGTCGTAACCGTGGATAATTAAGCTGCAATGTCCTGCACATGAGGTAACAGACATGGCTCTATCAGGAGGACTATTCTACATTTTTAATGGGAGGTATTTGCTAATATTATTGTTATTACGCCTACTACACATTGGGATAGGATATTGGAGATGGGAATATCCCTTTAAGCCTCATTCATAGTGATTCATAGTTTTAAAGCACCACTCCAGCATTTTTTGTTCAGCGCTTGAGTGGGATTTAAATCTAAGCTCCCCGCTCCCTGTTATAAAGACATATACTCACCTTCCGGCATCGTCACCTTTTAACAGCACCTCTTCGGTCCCACAGCGCCATCTTGTGACTGTAACTTCAGACTACCCGGAAGTCATAAGTTACATCACAAGCTCACGATGCATCTCTATGAGAGCCAGAACGAGTCTGGAATGAGGCTCTGGTAGAGCTGTATTGAGTTGTGACCTGCAGCTCGCTCCATGAAACACTGGAGCTGCCAAGAGGTCACAAATCGCCGGAGACTGATCAGAGCGGTGGTGATAAAAGGTGAAGCTCCCAGAAAGTGAGTTTAAGGCTAAGTTCACACTGGACATTTCTGATCAGTTTATGCTGTTGCGTTTTTTTGTAAAACTGCTCCAAAAACGGATCAGTCAAAATGTCTGCCAGGAAAGTGAATTTGATTTTCAGATTGTTGTGTAGATGCTGCATTTTTGACTGCCACTAGTGGTACAGAAAGCGCATCTAGAACATCATGAGCATCAATTATTGCTCTGTTTTTCTGCTGCACTTTCTGCACCACTAATACCCAATTACTATACTCCCCACGATCTCACGGTGCTCCCCAGTGATGTCTTCCTTCCGGGCACCGGCAGGACCTGTGAGTAGTCGGTATAGTACTTCCAGGACCTACCTCCATGTGACTCAGGCTGAGTCACATGACCTAGGTCATATAAGGACTCATACTAATCACAGACAAGTCCTGTCATTGCCCAGGATGAAGAGATCACCGGAGCTCACCGTGGGTCTACGGGGAGGGTAAAAAAGTGTCTGTGTCTCCAAAGGCGTAACTACAATAGGTGCAGGGGTTGCGTTCGCACCTGGGCCCTGCAGCCTAGGGGGGCCCCAAAAGTCCCTTTGGCCTATAGAAAAAGACTAATACTATTAAAGATTTACAATAATTGGGGGCCCCGTTGGAGCTTTCGAATCGGGGCCCCTGGCCCTGAAGTTACGCCACTGTGTGTCTCTATGTCTATCTGTGTCCCCCAAAAATGGAGCAGAAAAACCAGCACACACGGATGATGCATTTGTGATGTTTTTTTGCAAAGAGAGGATCCATTTTTGGTGGAGAAACTGCACCAAAAACGGATCAACAAAAAATGGAGCACAAATACTCTGTATGAACGTAGCCTAAGACAGAGGGCAGGGGAATTAGATTTAAAACTCCAGTGACGCAATAGAAAAAAACCCGCTGCAGTGGTACTTAAGGGTCAAAAGACCAATTCAATCAATGGCCCCCATATAATATATCAATGTTCAATGAACAAACCCAGGAGTAAGGCCAGGGTTAAATAAAATAGAATAAACTTTAGTAAAGGGAACCTGTCAGGTCGCGCTACCCCTCTAACCTATTACTACCTGTCCCTGCATCTTCCTATCTGATCCCTAACCATCTTTCTCTGAGCTAAAGGGGCCTTATAATCAGGGAGAAAAATAACTTATATATTTACATACAGTTTCCAGTTGGAGACCGGATAGGCAGGCGGGCTCTGGGCTCCATTTCCCTTCTTTGCTGTATCTCCGCTGGGCGTCCTCATTCCTCTTGGGCTGTGCAACCTCCTATTTGAAATGCCTGCCTCTTCTGATCATGTAATGCCCGGGCCGGAACATCATATCCAGCCTGGTGCATTGTGGGGCTGATCATGTGGTACGGCCGGGCTCCAGCGCATGATCAGTGCACATATTGAAGCTGGCCAATACTACATGATCAGCCCCACAATGCACTGTGTGGGCCCCTGCGGACTGAACGCCACTATTAGTTTGCAGCAACTGGGATCGGTAAGTCCAGTCACCCACCAACACACCCAGCACACCCCGGTCCCAGAGTGAGCGGGTGAACCCAGGTAGTGGGATGGCTCAGGCAGCTGTGGGACAACACAAAAGAAAAATTGATGAAACTCTGACCAAACCTATGGTAAAAACTGACATATTGACCAAACTCTGATTAAAAAAACACAGATGAAACTCAGACCAATCTTCTTGTATGAGAAAATCATTAAGGTCTGAATGAGCCCCAACTCTGATGAACTTATCCTCTGCAGCAAAGGTGATTAACTTTTGACTGTGCTATATTGGTAGAGAGATTGTGTAAACGCAACCACTTTTTTGCACCGAAAATTTCCTGGAAATGTTTCCTCAAAAGAAGACACTAAAAATATATAGGACAGTTGTCATGTAGGTCAGTGATCAGTGGATATTTCTATAGTACGGCCTCTACTGATCAAATTTGATGGCATAGCTTAGGAAATATGACCATGTAAAAGTGGCCTAAAGGAAGAGATTTATAGAGGACCTGTTGCACCCCTGCTGCATGGCAATGTAAATGCAGTACTGAGTCCAGCATGTCTGCTGCATTCAGGGAAGGGGTCCCCCATGTGTCTGTGTGCTGTGTACCCCAAGATATAGCCTTAGGCAAACTCACTGTTAAAAGTCAGGAGGACATTCCCTGGGGCTGGAGTCAGCTCAATTCATGGGGGCCATTCCCATCCCCCAGGGCCGGCTCCAGGTTTTCGTGGGCCCTGGGTTAAAAAGTCTTTAACATATACTGCTCTATGTGTAAATATGTCATATTATAAATGTTGCAGACTGTAATACATTATGTATATATATATATATATGTATACACACACACGCACATCTCCCCCACAGATATAATCCTTCTCATGCTGTCTCTCCCCCATGCAACGTAACTCACCTTCTATGTGCTGTCTCTCCCCTCCCGTGTGCTGTCTCTCCCCTCCCGTGTGCTGTCTCTCCCCTCCCGTGTGCTGTCTCTCCCCTCCTGTGTGCTGTCTCTCCCCTCCTATGTTCTGTCTCTCCCACTCCATGCATATCTTTCCTCTCTGTGAACAGTCTCTCCCACCCTGTGCCTGTAACCCCATGCACTCTCTCCCCTCATTCTTTCTCTCCCTCCATTAGCTCACTCTCCCTCTGTTCACTCTCTCTCTCTCCCTCCATTCGCTCTCTCTCTCCATTCTCTCACTGTGTCTCCCTCCATTCGCTCTCTCTCTCTCTACCCCTCCGTTTGCTCTCTGTCCCTCTCCCTCTGTTCACTCTCTTTCTCTCTCCTTTTGTTCGCTCTCTCTCTAACCTAAACCTAATCTTAAACCTAAACTTCACAACCTAATATTTCTGCAACAGAGATGAGAAAGTAAAAAACAAGAAAAGACGTATTAATCAGTTGTAATGTGGCCAGGGGCGGTAATCGTGGTCGGGAGGGCTAATGCCCTCACCTTGGCATGTTATGTTGTGTTTGTACACTATGTCTGGCAGCATCAGTACTTCTGTTTCCACTGTGCGGTTCCAGGTTACCAAGAAAGAGTTCACTCCAGCTTAAAACGTCTTGTACTTTACTTGCGACATAGTCCACACACAGTGCAACAATACACAGTAAAGGGCACAGATTTATTTGTTCTTTTGACTTTAACATCTTCCCACAGACCGGCTCTTCCACTGAGCAGCAGGGTAGGTCTCACCAGCTATCCTGGGAAAATCCTGTGATTGAGCTACCGTGTTTCCCCGATAATAAGCCATAGTGGGGGGTAGAGGAGGGGTGGCTAATATAAGCCATACCCCAAAAATAAGCCATAGTAAACTGTCCATGGGGAAAATATAAGCCATGGTACCTTTTTATATGCATCGCCGCTGCCTCGGTCCCCTCTGTCCCTGCTGTACCCGCTGTCCTCCGGGGTCTGTGTTGTCCTCCTCTGCCCTCATGTGCAGCCGCTGGTGGCCCCGAGTGCATGGGGTTAATTTTCTGTGTGCCCCCCCCCCACCCAGCCTGACATCACCGCTGCCCCTGCAGCACTGATTGGTCTAGGGGCTCCCTGGGCTCTCTGGGTGCCCCTCGCCCGGCCTGACATCACCGCTGCCCCTGCAGGAGCTCTGATTGGCCAAGCGGCTCCCCAACATCTTGAGCGCTGATTGGCTCAGCAGCTCGAGTGCTGATTGGCCCAGACGCTCCTGCAAGACGAAACAGCCACATCTGCACCCTGCACCGCGAAGGTATCCATTGCTTCTTCTCACCCACAAAGCTCTTCACAGAGCAGCACCCCCCTACCTCTCCTCTCTCATCTCTGTCTATCACCCCACCCGTTCTCTACGTTCCTCAAATGACCTTCGACTGACATCTGTACTAATCCGATCCTCCCACTCCCGGCTCCAAGACTTCTCCAAAGCTGCACCAAAACTCTGGAATGCTTTACCCCAAGAAATCAGGACTATCCACAACTTGCATGGCTTCAGACGATCCCTAAAAACGTATCTTTTTAAGGTGGCCTATCATACTCCCTAACATGTCCATTGTACTGTAGACAGTGAATGGGCTATCCCTCTGGACATTACTCTTCTATAAACTCCACCAAACCAAAAAAAGGTCTACACAGATTGTACAATGACCATCCATGTAAGCTTATCTCTATGCCCCATTTCCTCAAGATGCCTGGACCATCAGTGCAATAAGCCCCTGTACCTTGTGCAACCCCTATCCCGTCGTAGATTGTAAGCTCTTTTGAGCAGGGTCACCTTCATTTCTTGCTTTATTTTTTGTATTTTCTTTTTACATTGATTCTATGCCTATTGTTTTGTATCCAATTATTGTACTTTATTTGTTCTGTACTGTAATTACTTACTGTATATTTTCTGTACTCTAACCCTACATTGTAAAGCGCTGCGGAATATGTTGGCGCTATATAAATAAAGCTTTATTATTATTATTATTATTATTAGGGGAAGCCGCCATTACAAAGTAAGGAAATCACAAAATGTACCGTAATGTTTCCTTGCTGTACTGGGGGCTGTTACCCTCTGGGCTGTGTGGGATACCCTACTGTAAGGGCCTGTGACCCTCTGGGCTGTGTGGGATACCGTACTGTAAGGGCCTGTGACCCTCTGGGCTGTGTGGGATACCGTACTGTAAGGGCCTGTGACCCTCTGGACTGTGTGGGATACCCTACTGTAAGGGCCTGTGACCCTCTGGGCTGTGTGGGATACTGTAAGGGCCTGTGACCCTCTGGGCTGTGTGGGATACTGTAAGGGCCTGTGACCCTCTGGGCTGTGTGGGATACTGTAAGGGCCTGTGACCCTCTGGGCTGTGTGGGATAAAAAAATTGTCTTTTTTTTTTCTAATATAAGCCATACCCCGAAAATAAGCCAAAGTGGGACTTTTGGGGGTAAAAAGAATATGAGACACTGGCTTATATTCGGGGAAACACGGTACCTCACCAACAGCTCTTCCACTTAGCTGCAGGCTTGGTCTCACCAGCTATCCTGGGAAAAGGGAGGGTGTCCCCAACTGTCCCACCGCATGGCTCAATGTGTAATGTTGCAGCTGGGGCGATTTTCACACCTAAGATTTTTGGGATCTGTGGTATTCAGCCCTGGAAGGCTTTTCTGGCTAGCCCTGTGATTGAGCTACCTCAACACTAGCCACCACACATTGTGCTTCACTTGAAGGGTGTTGAGTTGCTCACCTGTTCCTCACTTCATTTCACCTCCTTCAACTTGCATGGCAGCTTGGGCCTAGTTCCCTCCAACTTGCTCCATTACAGCACTTGTCCTTACATTCTCCTTCTTTCACTTTCTTTCTTCATATTTAAATCCAGGAAACACACTACTTTATATATCCCTTCCTTATGGGCCTGCTTCATCTTAAGTCTTCCAAATCTGTCTTCTCTAAGCTCCAGGGTCGCCTTAAATCTGGGACAGCTGACACCAGTGACACCGAGGGGTGGCTGATAATACCGTGCCCATTTCAAGGGAAAGAACATGTTATCACACTATCTACATAAATACATATCATACAAATGACATAAAAGCAGCAACAGTCTTCAGGGGCAGGAATTTCTCTCTGACATCATCCTCCTCCTTAGGCTAGATTCACACTACCCTTTTTTGGAATTTGTTCCTGCATGTTCCCGGATTCCCCCACAATGATAAAACCGGATGCCCTCATACGCTATGCGGGAGCATCCGGTTGCATATTTGACAGGGACTGGGGTGGGTGGTTCTTCGCATGCGCAGTTCATAGCACATGGACCGGAAATCTGGATCTGGAGACTGGATGACTCAATGTCTCAATAGACCCCGAGTCAGATTTTACTGGCTGTGCCCCAGATCCGAGTGGATCCGGGGGTTTACAGTCTTTTGCACGGAGACCAAATCACAACAAAATGCAGGTTTTGTCTCCGCGAAAAAACTGTGGACACCTGCATCCACCCGGATCTGGGGCGAACTGTACACAATTGGATGCACCCGCAAGTAAGTCCAGCCCCACTGGAAGTCAATGGGGCAGAAAACTGATACAGGTGCATCCAATTTAGGCCAGATTCACACAGATGCTGAAAACCAGCCTTACACGGTGCTGCATCCACAATTCTATGATGTGGCCAGTTCATCATGCTCAACAGGGCCTAACTACAATAGGTGCAAGGGTTGTGATCGCACCCGGGCCCTGCAGCCTAGGGGGGCCCCAAATGTCCCTTTGGCCGATAAAAAAAGACTAATACTATTAAAGATTTGCAATAATCGAGGGCCCCGTTGGAGCTTTTGCATTAGGGCCCCTGGTCCTGAAGTTACGCCACTGATGCTCAAACTAGTAAAAAGTCTTCTTAAAGCTTCCGATGTGCAACTAGGCGGAGGGTGAGCAGCAACTACAATCTGCAGATATTTTCATTAGCAAATCCCCCCCCCCCACACTCCAGAATAACACAGGGTGTGAACGGCCACGTGCCACGTGTGTGATCTCACAGTAACCAGACCTCACCTCTGAATAATTCAGACCTGAGCGCTCAAGTGCAAGAATAACACAGGCAGATGATTTTCTGGTTGTATTTTTATATTTAGCTTCCAGTTTGCTGCCCCTGACATGAGCGCTCGGGAGCCCGGGAGGGGTCCGCACAATGTCTGTTTACATAAGTCCGGCTCATCTACACAAACCAAGACACAAGCCAAGCAACTTTAAAAATAACTTCAGGAATGTTCTAAAACTTTGTGTCAAGAAAATCAGAAGGCAAAACAATAGTCACGGAATTAGCCGGGGTCGGGTACCGGGAAGTCAGTCAAAGCCGGGTCATCCTAGCCATGGTCAGGATCAGCGCTGGCCACCGGGCTCCTGACCTGAGCTCAAGTCTCATAAGCATATATAAAACTCCAGGCCATGGGTATACCGCCTGTGAATTCAGCCTAACTGGCAACTACCATCAGACTGCTGGGAGTTTAAATAGGGTGTGGTACTGCTCCATAGGCCAAAGCAGGGAGATGATTCCACTTGCTGAACAGTACATGTGGAGCGCAAAGGGCTGGGGTAGTCAGCAACTGGGCCAGTAGTCAGGATCACGGTGGCAGTGACCAGTGGTGTGGCCCTGGTTGAAATTGAAAAGGGAGAGGGAAAAATGGAAAAATAAAAAATAATAAGTAAAAAGAATGCCAGTTGGGATCTCCAGCCAGTAGATGGCTGACACTGTAGATAATCCAAGGGAGATAGGTGAAGATGTTAAACCCTTCCCAACCAGGGCTGGCTCCCAGGGGATCATGAGGGGAGTGGTGGTAATGGTGGGATGCAGAGAGAAAGGAAGCACACAGAGTCAGTCTCTTTGCTTTACCTTTCACTGAAGTTGCTCAAGCAGGTCCAGGGTATACAAGCACCACCATAGTGGTCCAACCAGTTTGGGAAGAACTGCAGTTATCTCTGCTGGGTGAGTATAGTGACCTTCCCACCTACGTATGCTTGTTGTGGGTTTCTAGGTACCTTTGAGCTGTTCTTTACTCCCTTTTGTTGCTGTGGATTACCTCCAGCCAGGCATGTAATGCAGCCCATGTGAGTATCTGTGCTCCCTTCAGTGCAGTTTTTTGGCCTTCTGTATTACTGGTGCCCCGGAAGGTCCCACTTGAGTGACTAATGAGCATGGAACTCACTAGCCTTCAGCTTCTGTCACTAGTCCTGGAAAGCTTAGTTACCTAGGGCCTGGTACCCTGTTCTCCAGCTGGTCCCTCAGGGCAGCCTCGTGGCTCGCTCCTGACTGCACCTATCCTAACCAGAAACTGGGACGTGCCCAAATAAAGCCTTTCAATGCTCAGTTTCCTGGTGAGAGATCAGGTTGTGTTGGATGCTTCAGACTTCCAGCAGAGGGAGCTCCAATACTTCCCAGACATGGCATTACAAATGATTGTAAAGAAATATAATCTGTGGCAGCCAAATCGCAGGGACGCCACATAAAAACTCATTCCCTGCCTATGCAACACCACAAGTCCCAACTGCACAGCCCCTACACCTCCTAGTTGTATCAGCATTGCTGTATGCTCCATCATTAGCATTGCCAATAGAGGAAATTCAGCGGTGTCAGGTAACAGAGACAAATATCACTGGAGTAGATCCAGGTTGGGATGTAACACTGAGTAAACGTTGTAGAAGATACAACCAAGTCCAAGGCACCAAGGTTTGCTCCCCTTAAAAAAGTAACTTTATTGGTCCCAGCATACACTGAAAAAACATAGATGCAACGTGTCGGCCAACACAGGGGCTTTATCAAGTCATTAAAAGATGTACACTTTATAATGGCCCTGATAAAGGCCCTGTGCTGGTCCTGATAAAGGCCCTGTGCTGGTCCTGATAAAGGCCCTGTGCTGGTCCTGATAAAGGCCCTGTGCTGGTCCTGATAAAGGCACTGTGTTTGGCCTGATAAAGGCCCTGTGCTGGTCCTGATAAAGGCCCTGTGCTGGTCCTGATAAAGGCCCTGTGCTGGTCCTGATAAAGGCACTGTGCTGGTCCTGATAAAGGCCCTGTGCTGGTCCTGATAAAGGCCCTGTGCTGGTCCTGATAAAGGCACTGTGCTGGTCCTGATAAAGGCCCTGTGCTGGTCCTGATAAAGGCCCTGTGCTGGTCCTGATAAAGGCACTGTGTTGGTCCTGATAAAGGCCCTGTGCTGGTTCTGATAAAGGCCCTGTGCTGGTCCTGATAAAGGCCCTGTGCTGGTCCTGATAAAGGCACTGTGCTGGTCCTGATAAAGGCCCTGTGCTGGTCCTGATAAACGCCCTGTGCTGGTCCTGATAAAGGCCCTGTGCTGGTCCTGATAAAGGCACTGCGCTGGTCCTGATAAAGGCCCTGTGCTGGTCCTGATAAAGGCCCTGTGCTGGTCCTGATAAAGGCCCTGTGCTGGTCCTGATAAAGGCCCTGTGCTGGTCCTGATAAAGGCCCTGTGCTGGTCCTGATAAAGGCCCTGTGCTGGGCGAAACGTTGCATATTCTGGTTTTTTCAGTTTATGGTGGGACCAATGAAGTTGTTATTTTTTTTTTAAGAGAAAAAAACCTCGGTGCCCTGGACATTGTTGTATCTTCTACCCTTTTACCCTGGAGGGTAGCCTGAACAGCGGAGTGGTGCACGGAAGACAGTGATATAACCGAGTAAACTTTGTGTTCTCTAATGCAAAACTTTGAGAAATACAACAGTGGTGGACTGTGTCACTGTATTACAGTATAACAATGTCACTTATAACAGTATTATTGGGAACTATATTGCAGTATTATTTACACACTACATGGTTTTAGCTGGGCAAATGCTAAAGGGGCATGTGCTCTAGATACTAGGTGCCAGTGTGACACCAGCAGGCCACTATGGGTACTACATGGTATGTAGATACAAGGATAGAGCAGCAATCATAAGATATGCATAGCATCATTAATTCCACAGCTCTTTACATGCATCATCATCACTGTCCCCATTGGAGCTCACAATCTACATTCTCTATCAGTTTGTCTTTGGAGTTTGGAAGGAAATCGGAGAACCTCAAAACATCTCCAGAATCCGACCTTTTCTTATCATCAAAACTGCAAAGACTCAAAGCCCGATTAAGCCTTGATGAGGGGGTGTGTTGGGGTCGGACAATCCTGATTCAAGAGAAGCTCAGGAGCATCTGACAAGTGGTTTCTGGCACTTGTTCCAGTCATCGCACTAGTGGACCATTTGATTTAGAAAGCAACAAAAGCGTGTCCCTCATACAGTTAGGGCCAAAAATATTTGGACAGTGACACAAGTTTTGTTATTTTAGCTGTTTACAAAAACACGTTCAGAAATACAATTATATATATAATATGGGCTGAAAATGCACACTCCCAGCTGCAATATGAGAGTTTCCACATCCAAATCGGAGAAAGGGTTTAGGAATCATAGCTCTGTAATGCATAGTCTCCTCTTTTTCAAGGGACCAAAAGTAATTGGACAATGGACTCTAAGGGCTGCAATTAACTCTGAAGGCGTCTCCCTCGTTAACCTGTAATCAATGAAGTAGTTAAAAGGTCAGGGGTGGATTCCAGGTGTGTGGTTTTGCATCTGGAAGCTGTTGCTGTGACCAGACAACATGCGGTCAAAGGAACTCTCAATTGAGGTGAAGCAGAACATCCTGAGGCTGAAAAAAAAAAAAATCCATCAGAGAGATAGCAGACATGCTTGGAGTAGCAAAATCAAGGAATTGACTGGTGAGCTTGGGAACTGTAAAAGGCCTGGGCGTCCACGGATGACAACAGTGGTGGATGATCGCTGCATACTTTATTTGGTGAAGAAGAACCCGTTCACAACATCAACTGAAGTCCAGAACACTCTCAGTGAAGTAGGTGTATCTGTCTCTAAGTCAACTGTAAAGAGAAGGCTCCATGACAGTAAATACAAAGGGTTCACATCTAGATGCAAACCATTCATCAATTCCAAAAATAGACAGGCCAGAGTTAAATTTGCTGAAAAACACCTCAAGAAGCCAGCTCAGTTCTGGAGAGGTATTCTATGGACAGATGAGACAAAGATCAACCTGTACCAGAATGATGGGAAGAAAAAAGTTTGGAGAAGAAAGGGAACGGTACATGATCCAAGGCACACCACATCCTCTGTAAAACATGGTGGAGGCAACGTGATGGCATGGGCATGCATGGCTTTCAATGGCACTGGGTCACTTGTGTTTATTGATGACATAACAGCAGACAAGAGTAGCCGGATGAATTCTGAAGTGTACCGGGATATACTTTCAGCCCAGATTCAGCCAAATGCTGCTAAGTTGATTGGACGGCGCTTCATAGTACAGATGGACAATGACCCCAAGCATACAGCCAAAGCTACCCAGGAGTTCATGAGTGCAAAAAAGTGGAACATTCTGCAATGGCCAAGTCAATCACCAGATCTTAACCCAATTGAGCATGCATTTCACTTGCTGAAATCCAGACTTAAGACGGAAAGACCCACAAACAAGCAAGACCTGAAGGCTGCGGCTGTAAAGGCCTGGCAAAGCATTAAGAAGGAGGAAACCCAGCGTTTGGTGATGTCCATGGGTTCCAGACTTAAGGCAGTGATTGCCTCCAAAGGATTCGCAACAAAATATTGAAAATAAAAATATTTTGTTTGGGTTATGTTTATTTGTCCAATTACTTTTGACCTCCTAAAATGTGGAGTGTTTGTAAAGAAATGTGTACAATTCCTACATTTTCTATCAGATATTTTTGTTCAACCCTTCAAATTAAACGTTACAATCTGCACTTGAATTCTGTTGTAGAGGTTTCATTTCAAATCCAATGTGGTGGCATGCAGAGCCCAACTCACGAAAATTGTGTCACTGTCCAAATATTTCTGGCCCTAACTGTACATACATCTTCTGACTACCATCCTACCCATCCTCTCCACAGTGCTGCACCACCCTACATCTCCTCATTTCTGTCTACCACCCTATCCATACTATCCACAGTTGTGCACCGCCCTAGATCTCTCCTCCTCATCTCTGTCTACCACGCTACCCATCCTCTCCACAGTGCTGCACCACCCTACATCTCCTCTGCTATCTTTATGACCCTAACCATACACTCCACAGTGCTGTTCACCTTATACCTCTTCCCTCATCTCTGTCTAACACACTTTCTATGATCTCCACTGTGTTGTACCACCCTACATCTCCTCCCTTATCTTTATCACACTAACTATCCTCTCCACAGTGCTGCACCGCCATACATCTCCTCCTCATTTCTGTCTACCACCCTACCCATCCTCTCCACAGTGCTGCCCCACCCTACATCTTCTCATCTGTTTACCACCTTACCCATGCTCTTCACAGTACTTCACCACCCTACACTTTCTGACCTAGCTGTCACTATACCCATGCTCTTCACAGTGCTTCACCACTCTACATCTCCCTCATCTCTAACTACCACGCATATCCGTATACTTCACAGTGCTGCACTACCCAGCATCTCCTCCCTCACCTCTGTGCACCACCCTACCTTTCATCTTCACAGTGCTTCATTACCCAACCTCCTCCTCATCTGTCTACCACCCTGCTTGTCATCTTCACAGTATTGCACCACCCTACATCTCATCTCTGTCTACCATTATACCCATGCTCTCCACAGTGCTTCACCACCCTACATCATCTTTCTCATTTCTATCACAGTACCTATCTGCTCCACTGTGCTGCACCATCCTATATCTCCTCCATCATCTGTCTACCACCCTACTCATGTTCTCCACATTGTTGCACCACTCCACATCTCTCTTTAAACCCTGTCTACCACATTACCCATCTTCTTAGCAGTTCTGCACCACCTTACATTTCCTACCTCATCACTACCTACCTTCCCATGCTGTTCATTGTGCTAATATCCAAGATTAACATCCTTTATAATCTGAATCTCCCACTCCCATCACCAAGACTTTTCTCGTGCTGTATCAGTTCTCTGGAATGCACTACCCCATGCAATCAGGTTAATTCCCAATGTCCTCATTTTTCTAGTGTGCTCTAAAAATACATATTTTGATGGCCTATGACATTAGTATTCTAACATCTGTTTTCCCTTCCTACATTTTTCCTCCGTCCCCACACTCCATGCAGTCAGTATCACTTTGTATCTGGACATATACAGATAGTGGCTGGTAACCGGCTCAGGTAAGCTTCACATAAGATAGCGGGATTATACACAACCAGCACTTTTCACCTTCTGCTCCCTCTTTCCCCTCACTCCTCTACTTTGGATTGTTGAACTTTATGTCACTAAGGAATGATCTGATAATATGTGTGCTTGTTCCTTCTGAATTAAGTTCTGCAGAACATGTTGGTGCTGTATAAATAAGATATTATTATGGTTTTATTAGAATTTGCACATGTGATGGAAGCCCAAATCTACACACTGCCACGTTGGTATTACGTGCCTCTGCATGCATGCCATGTTGCAGTTGTTGCACTTAACCTTGGCTTCTTAAGTGGTACAGTAAACTCTCGACGGCCGATCAGGTAGCGAGGCCCGAGCATTTATCTCCTAGTCCTGCAGTTACTCCTGTCTGTGCAGGTACCTTCAGGGACTGCACGTTTGGAGTTCTAGTCTGTACAGGAACCAGTTGGGTGGAGGTGAGGCTACACAGTGACTGTGGTAAGTTATCCTTCATGTGTGTGACACCCTCTACTTACTCATCACTGGTATGTTAATAGCTTTATGCATTTGGTACCTGTTACCCCTGCACCACTGAGTTAAATATTGGTGTATGAAAATCCAGTTCTAGTTAATCTTCCCCTAAATGATCATATCATCGGGAAATACCAAAGTCTGAGACATGAAAGAAGATTTGTGCTCCGGCTCGGCTCAAGATGAATCGCTCTGACTGAATGTATTGTAGCAAGAGATTTTATTTTAATAGCTTTCTTTTGCATCTACATATCATCTTAAAGTCTGTATGGAAATATAATATGCAGAAGTTGGAATGGAGACAGGCTAAAAAGAGAATCTCTCTCTGGAGGACCCTGAACTTCCATATGTTACATTCACCGCCAACCTGAGCGGTGTAATACCTAATTTCCCCTGTGGAGGTGCTGTGGGGAAATTGAGCACTTTGCTACCAAGTTCTGTTATAGATTACAGCTGATCACTGATGGTCAGAGATATCTTGTGATCTGTTTATCATAAAAGCCCTGATAAAAAGGGTTTCTTAAAATGATCAGACAAGGCAAAAATTCCAGCTCTACAGTGTGCAGAAAAATGTATATGATAGAAAATCCAAGGGTTAAAATTCAGACGTCAATTGTCAAAAGGCAATGCAAATCTACGCATTTCAGGTGAGAACCGTCCTTAATCATGAATCATTGATCATCTGAAATGCGTAGACCTGCATTTTTTTATGGATTTTTTGCATGATAATTGATATCTGAATTTTAACCAGGAAAGTTCTCCTCTGAAATGTGTAGATCTGGATTTAGTTTGGATTTTTTTGCACATGACAATTGATGTCCAAATTTTATTAAGGATGGATCTCATCTGAAATGCGTCGATCTGCATTGTTTTGGGTTTTTTATCTTTGCACATGATAATTGATATCTGAATTTTAACCAGGACAGTTCTCATCTGAAATGTGTAGATCTGTATTTTTAATGGATTTATTTTGCATATGACAATTGATGTCCAAATTTTATTAAGGATGGATTTCATCTGAAATGCGTCGATCTGCATTGTTTTGCGCACATGACAATTGATGTCTGGATGTCAACCAGAATAGTTTTCATGTGAAATGTATCGATCAGGATTGTTTTTGTGGATGTTTTGCAAATAACAAATGAGGTCTGAATTTCAACCAGGATGGCTTTCATCTGAAACGCATCGATCTGCATTGGTTTTGTGGATTTTTTGCCCTTGACAACGGATGTCTGAATTTTGATAAGGATGGTTCTCATCTGGAACGCATTGATCTGTATTTTTTATGGATTTTTTGCATATGACAATGTCTGCTTTTTAACAAGGACAGTTCTCATCTGAAACGCGTCAATTTGCATTTTTTATGGATTTTGTGCACATAACAATGTATGAATTTTAACCAGAATGGCTCTCACCTGAAACGCGTTGATCTGCATCTGCATTTTTTTATGGATTTTTTGCATATGACAATGGTTGTCTGAATTTTAACCAGGATGGTTCTCATCTGAAACGTGTAGATCTGCATTGATTTTTATGGATTTTTTTGCAAATGACAATTGATATCTGAATTTTAACCAGGATGGTTCTCATCTGCAATGCGTTGATCTGGATCGTCTTCTATGGATTTTTTCCATATGATAATTGATTTCTGAATCTTACAAGGATAGTCCTCATCAGAAACATGTCGGCCTGCATTATTTTTTATGGATTTGTGCACACAATAATGTCTGAATTTTAACCAGGATATTTCTCATCTGAAATGGATCAATCTGCATTATTTTGGGGTATTTTTTGCACATGAAAATTGAGGTCTGAATTTCAACCAGGATGATCCTCATCGGAATTCTCTCCTGATCTGGATTGTTTTATGGATTATTTGCCCATGACAATGGATCTTTGACTTTTAACCTGGATGATTCTCATCTGAAATGCTTAGATCTGTATTGTTTTTAGTGGTTTTCTACAAGTGACTATTGATGTGTGAATTTTACCCAGGATGTTATTCATCGGCAATCCATGGATCTGCATTGTTTTTATGGATTTTTTTCACATGACAATTGATGTCTGATTTTTAACCCTTGGAAATTCTATTAAATACATATTTACGCACAAGATACCGCTGTAATTTTTGCCTCGTCTTCTATCCATTACATCTGACCGGTACGTTTCTTTGCTCCACAGTATTGGGTTTCCTTTTGACGGTGATCTGGAATCTTTCTATATATCATTCTTAAAATTATACAATTTCTTTAAGAAAAAAAACTACAAAAATAGAAAGAGAATGTTTCCAGTCAAAAGGCAGAACGCCAATGTATCTGCTTTGTCTTATTTGAAGCAACAATTTCCTGCACCCAACCTCCATTACACTGGCAGACAGGTATGGAATAAATCATTGTATATTCATGTATTCTTCCTGTAGGAAGCCGCGGTGTAGCAGACCCCATTTAATTTACTATCGCAGGTACTTACATTCAGTTAATCAATGCTTTAATTATCACTGTTCCAGATAATTAATTTGTTCAGTCCAGTCACTACAACTAATTATGTGGTCAGGACAGGGACAAGATGAAGGACTTAGTTTAACCCCTTAGCGTCTATAGTACAGAAGATCCTTTTCTACAGTTCTGGGTTTAGCAGTGCTGTCAGGGTGTCCGGTGCCGCCTTGGAGCAGTAGTCACTCTTTTCTTATAAAGACCAAGAATGGAAAAGCCAAAAAAAAAATCCACTGATCACCACGATCAACATAGAACAGGTCAAGATCGAAAGGAATCCCACCTACATTCTTGGGTACTTGGTTACCCCTATCCATCAGGGCTGTGGAATCGGAGTCGGTATCCATTTTGGAGGAGTCAGAGTTGGATTCAGGGGAATTGGGTCCTTGGGTGCAATTTGCAGATACCTGACGGTGCCTCATTCATCTGTAAAAACAGTTATACACAAGTACAAACAAGATGGGAATGTCCAGCCATCATACCGCTCGGGAAGGAGATGGGTTCTGTGTCGCAGAGATGAACGTGCTTTGGTCTAACATTTGCATATCGATCCAAGAACAAAAGCAAAAGACCCTGTGAAGACCCGAGGTCATGTTAACATGTAGCCTATGGGGAAAGCGCGCCAAAAAAAACACCAAGAATTTGCATGTCAACTCTTTTTGCGCGAGCAAAAATATGCGGCAAGACGCTGCGTCTGCATGCCTTTCAGCAAAGCCATAGCTTTTGCAGGAAGGCATACCCAGCTTTGTTCAGCACTGCTTTTACATGAGCGCTCAAAATCACCGCTTAAAAGCAGGAATACGCCTGCATTACGCTACATGTGGACGTGGTGTAAGAACACCATCCCAACTGTGAAACATGGCGGTGGCAGCATCATGTTGTGGGGTTGTTTTGCTCCTGGAGGGACTGATGCACTTCACAAAATAGATTGCATCGGATTCAGGGAAATTGAGTAGTTGGAGTCGAATGTTTGGCTTACTGACTTCACAGCCACGTTTGTGGAATGGTTGTCCATTTTGGAGCAATCAGAGTTGGATTCAGCAAAATTGAGGAGTCGAATATGTGGCTTGCTTACTTTACAGCCATGAGTGAGGAATCAGAGTAGAGTCGGAGTAGGAGTCAATGTCCATATTTATTGGAGTTAGAGTCAGATTCAGGGAAATTGAGGAGTCGGATGTTTGGCTTACCGACTCCACAGCCCTGTTACCCGTACCCTAAAAAGTGCCTTTGTTATAGTGATACACATCATAACGGAGTATGTTAATACAAATCAAATAAATACAACTGATAAAAAAGTGCCAAAGAAAAATAATAACTCAACTGTACAAAATAATAACACAAATGTTACTGAAATATTAAAGTAATATTTCCAGCAATACAAAGGTTTAAAATAGTGAATTAGCTACAGTGGGTACCCGTACAATATTTAGTACAGATATAAATTTACATAATTTAAAATTAATGTGCAATAGTTTACTTGCATAATACATACAAATAATATCTGTGCATAAAAAGTGACAAGGAGTAATAAACCCACGTTAGGAAATTGCAAGCAATAAAAATAATTGTACAATAACAAAGAGGCTCACCCACCACCACCCGACGCACGTTTCACTGTTGCTTTGCCAAGGCTCTTACCTGTGTTCCTCATATCAGATGCCTTGTTATGGATACATTTTCTTTTATCCGTTTATGTATTAAATGGGTTCTTCCAGACTGCGGGGAGGACGCTACCTGCCTCCTCACTTCATTATCCTATGTGTAACTGTGTCCCTGTGTGGTTTTCATCTTGTATTCTTGTGCCAGTGTCATCATTCTGTTACGTGCGGACAATAAAGATGTCTGCCCTATGGCGTAACACAAACAAAAGGTCTTAACAGTAGGGAGCATGGAATGGGGACAGCTCCTGACTCTGGCCTGTGTCTGCCCCTTCCTGCCCTAACAGCCCTAAGCAGGTCCTTCCCCCTGCAGATGTCATGTGCCTAGTCCCTAACTGTCATCTAAAGGTACTGTCACACGGCACAATATCGCTCGTAACATCGCTGAAAAATCCTGGGTTCAGCGATGTTGCGGCAACATCACAGGTGCATCGTGCTGTTTGACAGCCTAATGCAACTGCGATATATCGCTGGTTGTGAGTTGCCAGGTTTACCAACATGTTGTAAAACCTGGCGATCTTGCACAAGCGATTTGGCTGGATCGTGCCGTGTGACACTGCGATAGCGATGTTGCCGGCGATTTCGCCTATTGACAACATTGCTGTTTATTGCTCGCTGGGTTGTACCCAACCAAGCGAGCGATCGCTGCTGCAACATCGCAGCGGCGTCGCTAGCAACATCGCTGCGTGTGACAACTAGGCAGCGATGTCAGAAGCGAGCGTGCACCCGCAGAATCGCTTCCGACATTACTGCAATGTTGCCCTGTGTAACGGTACCTTAAGGCAACTCTGTATTATACGTAGGCCGGTGGGTACACTAGACATCACCTCTAACGTTATAACATACAGGGACAAATTGGCAGACTAGGGATACACCTCCTGACTCTGGCCTGTGTTTGTCCCTTCATGCTCTAACAGCCCTAAGCAGGTCCGTCCTACCCCCTGCCACCTTCACGTGTCTGGTCTCTGTCTGTCACCTATGGAAACTCTGGCTAGTGCGTAGGTCGGTGAGTGCACTAGACATCACCTCTAATGTAATAACACACAAGGATAGATAGACAGACTGGGATACACATAAGAATACAAATACGTGAAGGAAGCATCCCAAATCCACAGCTTCAAAAGTCTCAACTCCTAGACAGCAGCAACAGGAGAGCTCCACACACCACGAGGTCTTGGATAGAATGAACTCTATCAATGACATCAGGTGAGGGGTCATGTGACTATTTAAAGGGTGGGGAGTGTTCATCAACCACAACACCTGATTAAGACAACAGCAACAACACAAAGGAAAAACTGACATTAACCCTTATTGCTCCAAAGGGAATTAACAACAGATTGCAAAACAGTCAATTCGTGACACATTCATCTTCAGTGTGCCTCTTCAAGTGACTTTACTAACGCAAGCACAGAGGCAACATGAAGCCAATGCATAAAGAAAGTGTAAGATTAGACCGGCTTCACACTGCGGCAGCACATAGGACTGGAGGGCTATTATGCCCTCCGGTCCGGTGTGCAGCGCACGCAGCTGCAGCCACTGACAGGTCAGGACCGCGGCACCCGGACTTATCAGCAGCAGGAACTGCGTGCGCTGCACACCGGACCGGAGGGCATAATAGCCCTCCAGTCCTATGTGCTGATCTGGTCCGTGGCTGTCTGGGTCCTCCCGGACAGCCCCGGACCGGATCGTGCCGCAGTGTGAAGCCGGCCTTACAAGACAAACACCGGATGTCAAAAGGACATAATGACGCTATGGGAGGTGATACACAGGATAATGAACTGCAAAGGCACTGTTATCCTACAGGCAATGTCCTCCCCATAGCCTGGAAGAGCTCATTTACATAAATGGATAAAAAAAACAAACGGTCGGACTTTTTTCAGCACTCTATAACTTTTATTACCATATTAATATGCTACTGTCACGATGTGACTGTAGGAAAACAAGGGATGCAGGGGCCCTTTACTGTTCCTCATACTAGGGGACCCAAGGTCATCCCTGTCTTTAGGATAACCTGTATGCCCATATTAATAGGTTACATAGCTTAAAAGTGGTTACAGATTCCCTTTAACTTTATATTTAGGAAGTAATAAACAATAAAAAAAATAATGTGGAGGTGAACACATATTGTGAAGTTAATAATTATCAAAATGAACGGTATCAAAAAGAACAGCAAAACATTTTTTTCCTGTATCCATAGTGCAAAACAATGATAACATTCTATATTAAGTAATGTCTACAGCTATAACACCTTGTACAGCTTCCCTCCAGCGGTTTGTGTTTCCAGTGCTGGAGTGGCGTTTTCATTCTCAGTTCCCTGTCCTTTTTCTAAAACTCACCATCCAGCAGCGTCATCCGGCAGCGTCATCCTTTTTTGGCGCTGCTATGGTCCCAAAGAACTATTTTGTGACAGTAACTTTTGACTGGCTAGAAGTCAGAAGATATGTCAGAAGCTTTCAATGCATCATTATGAGAGCCAGAACGAGGCCAGAATGAGGCCGGAGCGAGGACAGAATGAGGCCGGAGCGAGGCCAGAATGAGGCCGGAGCGAGGACAGAACAAGGTTATAGCAAGGCCAGAATGAGGTCAAAACAAGGCTAAAGTGATGCAAGAATGAGGCTGGAACAGGGACAGAACGAAGCCAGAATGTGGCCAGAAAGAAACCAGATCGAGGCCAAACCATGGTCAGAGTGAGGACAGAACAAGGCCAGAATGAGACCAGAAGAAGGCCAGAATGAGGCCAGAACAAGGCTAAAGTGATGCCAGAATGAGGCTGGAACAGGGACAGAACAAAGCCAGAATGTGGCCAGAATGAGGCCAGAATGAAATTGGAATGAAGCCGGAACTAAAACCAGAATGAGCCCAAAACAAGGTTAGAAGGCGGCCAAAATGAAGCCAGAACAAGGATAGAAGGAAGCCAGAATGAGGCCAGAACAAGGTTAGCAGGAGGCCAGAACAAGACCAGAATGAAACCAGAATGAAGCCAGAACGAAGCCGGAACTAAAACCAGAATGAGCCCAGAACAAGGCTAGCAGGAGGCCAGAATGAGGCCAGAACAAGGTTAGCAGGCCAAAATGAGGCCAGAACAAGGCTAGAAGGAGGACAGAACAAGGCCAGAATGAGGCTAGAACAACACTAGGAGGCCAGAATGAGGCCAGCACAAGGCTAGAGGGAGGCCAGAACAAGGTCGGAATGAGGCCAGAACAAGGCCAGAACAAGGTCGGAATGAGGCCAGAACAAGGCAAGAAGGAGGGCAGAATGAGGCCAGAACAGAGTTGGAACTAAAACCAGAATGAGGCCAGAACAAGGCTAGAAGGAGGCCAGAATGAGGTCAGAACAAGGCTAGAAGGAAGCCAGAATGAGGCCAGAACAAGGTTAGCAGGAGGCCAGAACAAGACCAGAATGAAACCAAAATGAAGCCAGAACGAAGCCGGAACTAAAACCAGAATGAGCCCAGAACAAGGCTAGAAGGAGGCCAGAATGAGGCCAGAACAAGGTTAGCAGGAGGCCAGAACAAGACCAGAATGAAACCAGAATGAAGCCGGAACTAAAACCAGAATGAGCCCAGAACAAGGCTAGAAGGAGGCCAGAATGAGGCCAGAACAAGGCCAGAATGAGGCCAGAACAAGGCCAGAATGAGGCCAGAACAAGGCCAGAATGAGGCTAGAACAAGACTAGGAGGCCAGAATGAGGCCAGCACAAGGGTAGAGGGAGGCCAGAACAAGGTCGGAATGAGGCCAGAACAAGGCTAGAACGAGGCCAAAATGAGGCCAGAACAAGGCAAGAAGAAGGGCAGAATGAGGCCAGAACAGAGCTGGAACTAAAACCAGAATGAGGCCAGGACAAGGCTAGAAGGAGGCCAGAATGAGGCCAGAACAAGGCCAGAATGAGGCTAGAACAAGACTAGGAGGCCAGAATGAGGCCAGCACAAGGGTAGAGGGAGGCCAGAACAAGGTCGGAATGAGGCCAGAACAAGGCTAGAACGAGGCCAAAATGAGGCCAGAACAAGGCAAGAAGAAGGGCAGAATGAGGCCAGAACAGAGCTGGAACTAAAACCAGAATGAGGCCAGGACAAGGCTAGAAGGAGGCCAGAATGAGGCCAGAACAAGGCTAGAAGGAGGCCAGAATGAAACTGGAATGAAGCCGGAACTAAAACCAGAATGAGGCCAGAACAAGGCTAGAAGGAGGCCAAAATGAGGCTAGAACAAGACTATGAGGCCAGAACAAGGCTAGAGGGAGACCAGAACGGGATCAGAATGAGGCCAGAACAATTTCAGTAATTCAATACATAAAGTGAAGCCCATATAGAGGGATCTATGTCATGGGTTTATTTCTGTTAATGTTGATGATTATGACTTACAGCCAATGAAAACCAATAGGTCGTTGTTACCTCAGAAAATTAAAGTAGGGAAGATGAAGGGTTAAAAACCGTGCTGTTGTATTCCACCAGACAGGGTGAATGTAATGCAGAAACCAAAACAGCGCCACTCCCTTTTGTGGCTCTATTTGGTACTGCAGCTCAATATCATTCAGTTGACTGCCACAAATGGGTAAAATATGGGGTCTGTTACTCTCAGTTGGCCTATATTAAATATCTAAATAAAGAAATCTTTACATTTTACTACTCTGTTCCCAACTCTATATTCAGGTTACCAATACATTTATGAAGTCCCTCTATGAAATACCCAATAAAACATTAATTCAGTTGTAATTCAAAGTATCACCAGAAGGGTCGCCTGATTGAAGAGTTGTATGATAGGACGAGCTTATTAAGCATTGAAGAGACATTATATTAACTCACATGATGGTGTGATGTTTACAGCTTAAAGTGTAAAATCATTATCTTCAAGTTTACATTTATAAAGCAATAACATTCTAAAAGAAATGTCCGGGGAAAAAGCCAATAAAGCATTGCCCTGTAGAGTTTATACATTCCATAAGCAAAGATAAGACGACAAACAGGTAAATCAAACCATATAGAAATATCATATTTATATGTAGGGTTTTTACAATGCAAATATTGCATAATATGTACTATGTATAATGGAAAAAAGGGTGAAAAGTCTCCTCCCAAGGGAGCACATAGAAGACTTAATAATAATCAGTAAGGGTTGACGACAAGAACAGCAAACTATAGGAGAATGTTCTTAAAGAAAACACACAACATTTTGTCACTCTTTATATACAAGAATATAACTACTATAATACTGCCCCTATGTACAAAATATAACTACTATAATACTGCCCTATATACAAGAATATAACTACTATAATACTGCCCCTATGTACAAGAATATAAATACTATAATACTGCCCCTATGTACAAGAATATAACTACTATAATACTGCTCCTATGTACAAGAATATAACTACTATAATACTGCTCCTATGTACAAGATTATAACTACTATAATACTGCTCCTATGTACAAGAATATAACTACTATAATACTGCCCCTATGTACAAGAATATAACTACTATAATACTGCCCCTATGTACAAGAATATAACTACTATAATACTACCCTATATACAAGAATATAACTACTATAATACTGCCCCCTATGTACAAGAATATAACTACTATAATACTGCCCTATGTACAAGAATATAACTACTATAATACTACCCCTATATAGAAGAATATAACTACTATAATACTGCCCTATGTACAAGAATATAACTACTATAATACTGCTCCTATGTACAAGATATAACTACTATAATACTGCCCCTATGTACAAGAATAAACTACTATAATACTACCCCTATGTAAAGAATATAACTACTATAATACTGCCCCTATGTACAAGAATATAACTACTATAATACTGCCCTATGTACAAGAATATAACTACTATAATACTGCCCTATGTACAAGAATATAACTACTATAATACTGCCCTATTACAAGAATATAACTACTATAATACTGCCCCTATTACAAGAATATAACTACTATAATACTGCCCCTATATACAAGAATATAACTACTATAATACTGCCCCTATGTACAAGAATATAAACTATTATAATACTGCCCTATGTACAAGAATATAACTACTATAATACTGCCCTATGTACAAGAATATAACTACTATAATACTGCCTTCAATATAAATACAAGATATAATACTATAACTTGTAAATTAACTATATAATACTGCCCTATATACAAGAATATAACTACTATAATACTGCCCCTATGTACAAGAATATAACTACTATAATACTGCCCCTATGTACAAGAATATAACTACTATAATACTGCCCCTATATACAAGAATATAACTACTATAATACTGCCCTATGTACAAGAATATAACTACTATAATACTGCTCCATATATAAAAATATAATACAAATATGCATATAACAAATATAATACTATAATACTGCCCTATGTACAAGATATAACTACTATAATACTGCCTATATACAAGAATATATACTATACTACCCTATACAAAAATAACTAGTACCTATGTAAGCAAGAATATAACTACTATAATACTGCTCCTATATACAAGAATATAACTACTATAATACTGCCCCTATGTACAAGAATATAACTACTATAATACTGCCCTATATACAAGAATATAACTACTATAATACTGCTCCTATGTACAAGAATATAACTACTATAATATACTGCCCTGTGTACAAGAATATAACTACTATAATACTGCTCCTATGTACAAGAATATATAACTACTATAATACTGCCCCTTGTACAAGAATATACTACTATAATACTGCCCTGTGTACAAGAATATAACTACTATAATATGCCCTTGTACAAGATATATAACTATATAATATGCCCCTATGTACAAGAATATAATACTATAATACTGCTCCTGTGTACAAGAATATAACTACTATAGAGAGGAAGCAGAATAAAATTAACGTTATTTTTAATCTCATGATGTGTTTTATGTGCAGGTGATTTTCATTCCATATGTTAAGCAAATGGTATACATTCTCAATGATTCAATGCATTCGTAGAAACCAAGACGTCCTATGTAAAGCTGAATGACGCTTTCACTTGTAGCAGTCAGACGTGCTGCGCTGATTATTGTAGGATTAATTCCCACCAGCACAATCAGAACTTGTCTCAGCTGTGAAATATCAACACGTTTTCTTTGAAGTTTTTCATAGAGGTTAATTATCTTCTTGATTTTCCTTATTGTTTTTGACAGAAATTGTAAGTTCATTGATAAGGAAATAACAGCTGCGAATGGAGTGTTAATATTATATATGATTATACATAATCATTATATGTACAATTATGTAGATATAAAGTATGTATAATGTAGTAATTACTATGTATTCTTTAACATATGAAACTTATTGTAATAGTTATATCCTTGTACATAGGAGCAGTATTATAGTACTTATATTCTTGTATATAGGGGCAGTATTATAGTAGTTATATTCTTGTACATAGGATCAGTATTATAGTAGTTATATTCTTGTACATAGGAGCAGTATTATAGTAGTTATATTCTTGTACATAGGAGCAGTATTATAGTAGTTATATTCTTGTACATAGGGGCAGTATTATAGTAGTTATATTCTTGTACATAGGGGCAGTATTATAGTAGTTATATTCCTGTACATAGGAGCAGTATTATAGTAGTTATATTCTTGTATATAGGAGCAGTATTATAGTAGTTATATTCTTGTACATAGGAGCAGTATTATAGTAGTTATATTCTTGTATATAGGAGCAGTATTATAGTAGTTATATTCTTGTACATAGGAGCAGTATTATAGTAGTTATATTCTTGTACATGGGGGCAGTATTATAGTAGTTATATTCTTGTACATAGGGGCAGTATTATAGTAGTTATATTCTGGTACATAGGGGCAGTATTATAGTAGTTATATTCTTGTACATAGGAGCAGTATTATAGTAGTTATATTCTGGTACATAGGGGCAGTATTATAGTAGTTATATTCTTGTACATAGGGGCAGTATTACAGTAGTTATATTCTTGCACATAGGGGCAGTATTATAGTAGTTACATTCTTGTACATAGGAGCAGTATATTAGCAGTTATATTCTTGTACATAGGAGCAGTATTATAGTAGTTATATTCTTGTATATAGGAGCAGTATTATAGTAGTTATATTCTTGTACATAGGAGAAGTATTATAGTAGTTATAGTCTTGTACATAGAGGGCAGTATTATAGTAGTTATATTCTTGTACATAGGAGCAGTATTATAGTAGTTATATTCTTGTACATAGGAGCAGTATTATAGTGGTTATATTCATGTACATAGGGACAGTATTATAGTAGTCATATTCTTGTACATAGGAGCAGTATTATAGTAGTTATATTCTTGTACATAGGGGCAGTATTATAGTAGTTATATTCTTGTACATAGGAGCAGTATTATAGTAGTTATATTCTTGTACATTGGGGCAGTATTATAGTAGTTATATTCTTGTACATAGGGGCAGTATTATAGTAGTTATATTCTTGTACATAGGGGCAGTATTATAGTAGTTATATTCTTATACATAGGAGCAGTATTATAGTAGTTATATTCTTGTACTTAGGAGCAGTATTATATTAGTTATATTCTTGTACATAGGAGCAGTATTATAGTAGTTATATTCTTGTACATAGGGGCAGTATTATAGTAGTTATATTCTTGTACATAGTGGCAATATTATAGTAGTTATATTCTTGTATATAGGAGCAGTATTATAGTACTTATATTCTTGTATATAGTAGCAGTATTATAGTAGTTATATTCTTGTACATAGGGGCAGTATTATAGTAGTTATATTCTTGTACTTAGGAGCAGTATTATAGTAGTTATATTCTTGTATATCGGAGCAGTATTATAGTAATTATATTCTCGTACATAGGAGCAGTATTATAGTAGTTATATTCTTGTACATAGGAGCAGTATTATAGTAGTTATATTATTGTACATAGGAGCAGTATTATAGTAGGAAAAGCGAATGTCCAGCGTGGGAGATGTCCATATGGACATCTCCCACGCTGGACATTCGCTTTTCCTTTATACCACTTGCTGCACTGCATGATCCGTGCGCTTGGACTGAAGAGGAGGTGAGCTGATCTTTTTTGCTTTTTTCAGTATTATAGTAGTTATATTCTTGTATATCGGAGCAGTATTATAGTAATTATATTCTCGTACATAGGAGCAGTATTATAGTAGTTATATTCTTGTTTCTTGTACATAGGGGCAGTATTATAGTAGTTATATTCTTGTACATAGGGGCAGTATTATAGTAGTTATATTCTGGTATATAGGAGCAGTATTATAGTAGTTATATTCTTGTATATAGGGGCAGTATTATAGTAGTTATATTCTTGTATATAGGGGCAGTATTATAGTAGTTATATTCTTGTACATAGGGGCAGTATTATAGTAGTTATATTCATGTACATAGGAGCAGTATTATCGTAGTTATATTCTTGTACCTAGGAGCAGTATTATAGTAGTTATATTCTTGTACATAGGAGCAGTATTATAGTAGTTATATTCTTGTACCTAGGAGCAGTATTATAGTAGTTATATTCTTGTACATAGGAGCAGTATTATAGTAGTTATATTCTTGTACATAGGGGCAGTATTATAGTAGTAATATTCTTGTACATAGGAGCAGTATTATACTAGTTATATTCTTGTATATGGGGGCAGTATTATAGTAGTTATATTCTTATACATAGGGGCAGTATTATAGTAGTTATATTCTTGTACATAGGAGCAGTATTATAGTAGTTATATTCTTGTACATAGGAGCAGTATTATAGTAGTTATATTCTTGTATATAGGAGTAGTATTATAGTCTAGTCAGGGGTGGACCTACCGTGGTGCAGCTGGTTCAGTATTATAGTAGTTATATTCTTGTACATAGGGGCAGTATTATAGTAGATATATTCTTGTACATAGAAGCTGTATTATAGTAGTCATATTTATGTATATAGGCAACAGTATTATAGTAGTTATATTCTTGTATATAGGAGCAGTATTATCTACTATTATACTTACCTACTGGCATCTCTCATCAACTTTCATAGGGATGAGGCCGTATCCCAGAAGGCACCCCACTACCGGAAGCAATATTGGGACACCCAACTGATGCAGTACTACCAGTGGACACTGACGCTTCAAACTCCGTCACACGCCCGTTCACCAATACTGTAGCCTGCCGCCTGACATCCCCACATCACCACTGCAGCCACCGCCACCCAAAGCCACTATGAAACTCTGATGTTCTGTCTGGCTACAGAGGGCGCTACACCCTATCTGCTTCTACACAGGTCATAGACAGAACCTCAGAGTTTCATAGCGGCTGTGGGTGGCCATGGGTGCGTACACACAGATTATAGTAGTTATATTCTTGTTCATAGGAGCAGTATTATAGTAACAAAGCCATTTGTTATTGGTTTCTGTCTGACCCCCACTTTTTGCCATGCGCGCTTGGTTGTGCATGCCATTCTATCTGTCTTTATTGTGATTGTTTTAGGCCACTGTACACACATTCAGCCACCCCACTTTCCCCATAGGCTCTGCTTGATTGTGTCACATGTGTCTGGGCCTGTTCCACCTTCATCCATGGTTGCTTGTCTGGCAGTGTGGGTTCAGCTCTGATAATGTCTGGATGTTATGTCCGGACATGGTCTGCCTTTATCTGTGTTGCCCTTCTGGCGCTGTGGGAGTGGTTCAGAGATGCTTCAGGTACATGTGCATTTAATTTGGTCTTGCTTTTAATGCATTTAGGAGGCCGTAATGGAACAGCGTATATGGAAAACATAGAGTAGGACTGCCCCATCTGAGAATGCCGTGACGTGGCGGAGTAGCTCAAACAATTCATTAATTGTTTGCCAAATGTCTCAGTTTTAACATACAGTAAGAAATTAATATGTGCACATGCACTTTTTGTACTGCATGCTGACCACAGGCAGCGCTGGCTTCTTGGCTTTTTTATTCAGTACAGTAGTTATTTTTTTCTATGTAGGGGACGGTATTATAGTAGTGATATTCAAGTCCATTGTGGAGTATTATCATGTTCTTGCACCGTATGTCCTCTGCATACATACTCCTAGTAACGGAGGCCGATATGTTGATAAAATATGAATATGTTGCAGCTGACGACATCCTAATCTGTAAGATAATACCGTCACATGTTGCTCATTGAACCACAATTCCTGGGAAATTTCATGAGTCATTCTTTTCTTTTTTGAAGCCATTTACAGCAAACTGAAAGAAAACAAGTAAATTGCCGTCATTTGCAGCCATTGTGTCTTACGCTCTCCCCTTGTTTCCGTCACAGGTAATCTTCTGGCGGTGACAGCTGAGACATGCGATCGTCGGCCTCCAGGCTCTCCAGTTTTTCGTCCAGGGATTCATTATGGACTCGGTAGGTGACCTGGTATCATGGAGACCTCTGTGCCCAATTCCAGCCATGATTCATTATCCAGCTTAGGAGAAATCTAGATAAATGGCGGACACTGTTGAAGTCATTGGGTCTTTGGAGAAACCCGGGGCTCATTTACCTGTTCGCTGAATCACTCACACGTGACATCAATAGTATTTTACTATCATTAACTTGTGAGTCATATAATGTCATAAGAGGATATGTATGAAGCACAATGGGAAGACAGGTCGCATGGCAGAATAATCACAGCATTATTTTTCATATACTTTTCCAAAATGAGTCTCCTTCTCAGTGTCGGAGCCATGCAAGAGCTGATAAAGCATGGATCCATTTCCTATGGACTCCAATGTTACAATAGGGATCCCACGGCGATTCCCAGTGATGTTTTCCTCCCAGGCACCAGCAGGACCTGTGGGTACTTCCAGGACGTTGTACCATGTGATTCAGCCTGAGAGTCACATGGGGCACAGGTTATGTAAGTACTCGAACAACTCACAGGTCCCGCCGGTGCCCGGAAGGAAGACATCACCGGGACTCACCTTGTGTGTTGTGTGTCTCTGCATGTGTCCACCTCCTCCTCTCCAGCCCATCCAAGCTGGAGTTGGGAGTCTCTTTTGTAGTACAGGAAAAGAAGTCCTCTCCCTCCTAATCCTCCTCATCTTCGTCATCATCACCCAATGTTGGCTCAGAATATTGGCTGGGCTGGGTAGTATCATCTATTGGGAAATCTTGCTCCATAGCCACATGCTGGGCACTCAAAGCTTCTTCTCTGAGATTATGCAGCAATTGTATCAACAGACAGAGCAGCGGGATGGTTACGCTGATGATAGCCTGATCACCGCTCACGAGGTTGGCGCAGTAGTCAAAGTTCTCAAGAACCTCACAAAAGTCAGCAATCCCTACCCAACAGACAGGTGTTATCTGTGGTGTGCGAGTCTAAATCCGACAAGCATGTTGAAGCTGGTATTCAGCGACTGCCCTCTGCTGTTCATTAATCCTCGACAACATATGCAAAAAAGCAAACACAAACGGGTGATGCGTTTATGATGCTTTTTTTTTTGCATTTTTTGGTGCTAAAAAGAGAGCACCAATGCTCAGTGTGAATGCAGCCTAATAGGTGTAGGAAATCTGCAACATCAAAACCTCCCCTAATCCTCATCGTGGTTACACAGCCTCATGGTCCGTTCACACAGTTTTTATTTATGAGGATTTAGAAATAGACTTTGTTCCTAAACCCACATCAAAAACAGCATCAGATACTCTGGTAATAGGTTTCCGAATGATTTGAGTGGGAAAAGCCCCCTATAGGGCGCACTGTGCAGTTTACTTTTTCGTTAGTTTGAAGATTTCCTAATAAAACCAGCAGGCGTCCGGTGTTTGAAGCATTTTTAATGTGAATTTCCAGGAAAATCTGCTTCTAAATTCTCGTAAATTATGCGAATGGGCCGAGTAGAGGAAGAGGTCATGTGTGCACACGGCTGTACGGTAAGTCAGGGCTTTCAGAACTCCTGTCCGTAGACCCGGGGGGCCACTGCTCAACTTCTAGAGCCCATTCTTCTGATGCAGGAGGCGTCTATACTGTGTACATAGACATGATGGGGCCCCATAGCGGCCGCGTGGTCTATACTCCCAGTGCACCATAAGTACTGGTCAGTCCCTGCTGCTTGTTACTGCTAAACCTGTCATCCAAGCTTTTTTCTCTCCATGTGATTGGGGGCATGTGGCCCCACAGAATGCAGGTCATGCACCCCTGCTTTAGCGGGTACTAAGTCTTGATGACCTGCCCTATGTTCATTGCCTCTGGCGGACATAGACAGAACAAGGCCCCAGTGCAAGAACAGTTTATGGGCCCTTTGCAGTCCACTATTTTACCATAATGCACCATTCCACCTGATTTTGAGGTGGAAATTGTCCCTGTGCATCTGCACTGGTTGCACCAATGGTATGTCCACCCGTGGTATTGCAATATGGCAAGACCTCTTTTATTCCCAGAAGAATGACATCACGTTTTAGTCACCGTGCACATGGCAAAGTGGCACGACCAGGTGATCTGGAACTACATGTGCCGCCATATGGTGACACCATACGATGAATATTTTATGGGACACTCTCTTGGTTGCAGGGATAATGGGATCATGGTATCGAGGTTGCACATTGGTCTTTATAGGTGGGCAAAACTGTGGCAACTGTCCTGTCAGTTTTCTTGAAAACTGTGATATATGATGATCTCTTTGGATATGGCTTATTAATCCAGGCTCAAGACCCAAATTAGGATCATGGAGATCATCTGGGACAGTCTTGTGGCTCTATGAACTTTGTGGTGACACATGATGGCACCATTTACAATACGTTTTGCTCAGTTTCGCCTCCATCCTCCATCTCGCAGCACTTTCCCACGTCTTGGCATCACTGGTAAGGTTGCTTCCCAATCTTTGATACTTTCCATGTGTCTTTGCTTCATCTGGACAATCCCGCAGTCAGGTCATTTTTCAGTATGATACTAATATTACCATTGAATAGGACCTGGGCAGAGCTTTTTAAAAAAAAGTCCTGCAAACAGTTCCTACATTAGCTCAATATTGGCACTGTATGCAGTAAGCTCCTGAGCTCCCTCTAGTGGTGGCTGGAGTTAGTGAGAATGACACTGTATGCAGTAAGCTCCTGAGCTCCCTCTAGTGGTGTTTGCAGGTAGTGAGAATGACACTGTATGCAGTAAGCTCCTGAGCTCCCTCTAGTTGTGACTGCAGGTAGTGAGAATGACACTGTATGCAGTAAGCTTCTGAGCTCCCTCAAGTGGTGGCTGCAGGTAGTGAGAAAGACACTATGTACAGTAAGCTCCTGAGCTCCCTCTAGTGGTGGCTGCAGGTAGTGATAAAAACACTATATGCAGCTCCTGAGCTCCCTCTAGTGGTGGCTGCAGTTTGTGAGAATGACAGTGTATGCATTAAGCTCCTGAACTGCCCCTAGTGGTGGCTGCAGGTAGTGAGAATGACACTGTATGCAGTAAGTGCCTGAGCTCCATCTAGTGGTGGCTGCATGTAGTGAGAATGACACTGTATGCAGTAAGCTCCTGAGCTCCCTCTAGTGGTGGCTGCAGTTAGTGAGAATGACACTGTATGCAGTAAGTGCCTGAGCTCCATCTAGTGGTGGCTGCATGTAGTGAGAATGACACTGTATGCAGTAAGCTGCTGAGCTCCCTCTAGTGGTGGCTGCATGTAGTGAGAATGACACTGTATGCAGTAAGCTGCTGAGCTCCCTCTAGTGGTGCCTGCAGTTAGTAATAATGACACTGTTTGCAGTAAGTGCCTGAGCTCCATCTAGTGGTGGCTGCATATAGTCAGAATTTCATCGTCAAACACAAAGACCATGCAGAAGACTTGGACCAGTGTATCCGAAAATGAAGCCGTGCTCCCTATAGATATATAAAGTGGAATTATCACAGAATATTGGACCTTAAAAATGACCTGTTGTTAGTAGTTGGACATTCCCTTTAAGCTCCGCTGTACCCAGGACATTCGACTCTTCTATTTATTCTTCCTCCTTCGTTGATCTTTAGTTTTTATTCAATTTTGAGCTACTAAACAGATATTTCTGGAGCAACAGATAGATGCAGGAATCAATAGCTCCATTTAAAGCCATTATGGCCGGCCAGCGGGATTCAGCATATAATATGGAGATGGTTACATTACGGCGCGCTGATGGTATAAAGACGCATCTGATAGCTACTTATACGGAGCGGTCTCAGGGGGCGCGTCTTATGTTCACAAAAGAGATCTCGTTTAGCTCCGAACACACAAGCGATTCAACAGATGACTGCAAGGCAGCGAAACGCTCCTGCGGGACTCCAGGCAGCCGGGAAAGCAGACCCTTCCCTAATTAATCATCCTTTTATCTCCTCACTCACTAATTATTTATCAGCTTACTTTAAAGTTCCTACGTGAGTACTACAAATAGCATTCTATACAGATGAGTAGTACGTATTCTAAAAATTCTTTAATCTGGCATGTGCTAATCCAGAAAGTCTGATAATCTGGAAGTGCGGACTCCAGGTGTGCAGCGCAACACAAAGATGACAATGGATATATTAAAGAAGAAAGACCCTGTCAATAGGGAGAGGGTCCACCTATGGTACTGACACTCACCTGATTATGTACCCTAAGATCCCTAATATCCCTATATGTGTCCTTCCCCCCATCTCCATCACATGCCTAGGGCATCGCTTGCCCTGGACTCACCCTGGTTAGTGTGAAGGTTGGTGAGGACACAAGTTTCACCTCTGCAATAATACAACACAAGGTAAGGAAAGAACACAGAGGGAAAATAGACACAAAAAGGATAACACTCCAAGGTCCTCAGTTGGTCTCCTCACCCTGCCCATGATGCCCAGCTGCCTCCAAGCCTTAACAACACAGGCAGAGATCCTGGATGGCAGCCTCACCACCATGGACAGAGTGAGCCCCCTATAAGTTCAGCCAGGACCCCTATACACCCAGGTGCTCCACTAACCTCTCGGTCTGGCCACAGGCTTCATACGGCTGAGAGGGGCCGGCGTCTCCTGGCATGGAGAGCCAGGTGTCCTGCCTCATCCCTCTCAAAGTGGACGGGACCCTCAGAGGATCATGTCTGGTCTCTCTGGTCTCTGTTGTGTCTGTCTCTCATCTGGTCTCTGCAGTCTGATCTGATCTGCAGTCTGTCGTCTCCTCTCAGACTGATCTCTGCAATCTGATGTCTTGACCAATCCAATCCCACAGACACGTGGCTAGCTCTTTTTTTCGTGGCTGCCACACCCACACTGACACACTCACCCGGACTGCTATGCAATCAGCACACCTTGCTCACAGCCGCTAATCAGGCTCATGAATCTGTCAGGTCTACAGCACTCACTTTCTGCTGTTAATTCCCTGTGTTCCGGGTAGGTTTAACACAGCACATCCACAGTAAAACCGGATACATGTGAACAGAGCCATATACCAACAACCCGTGTGATGCACCCGGCCATGGGTCGCATCACGACACACTGCTTGAAGAAGTTGTGTTCCAGAAACTGCCTGTAGGTCCGGGAGTTGATCTTCACTCCATCCTCAACCTGTAAAGGTCCCACAAGTTCATCTTTGATGATACCAGCCCATACCAGTACCCCACCTCCACCTTGATGGTGTCTGAGTCGGAGTGGAGCTCTCTGCCCTTTACTGATCCGGCCTCTGGCCCATCCATCTGCCCCATCAAGAGTCACTCTCATTTCATCAGTCCATAAAACCTTTGAACAATCAGTCGTAAGATATTACTTGGCCCAGTCTTGACGTTTTATCTTATGTTTCTTGTTCAGAGGTGGTGGTTTTTCAGCCTTCCTTACCTTGGCCATGTCCCTGAGTATAGCACACCTTGTGCTTTTTGATACTCCAGTAACGTTGCAGCTCTGAAATATGGCAAAACTGGTGGCAAATGGCATCTTGGCAGCTTCACGCTTGATTTTCCTCAATTCATGGGCAGTTATTTTGCGCCTTTTTTGCCCTCACGCTTCTTGCGACCCTGTTGGCTCTTTGCCATGAAACACTTGATTGTTCGGTGATCACACTTCAAATGTATGGCAATTTCCAGACTGCTGCATCCCTCTGCAAGACATCTCACAATTGTGGACTTTTCAGAGCCGTCACATCTCTCTTCTGACCCATTTTGCCTAAGGAAAGGCATTTGCCTAATAATTAAGCACACCTTATATAGGGTGTTGATGTCATTACACCACACCCCTCCTCATCACCTGATTTACGTCATTGGTAGTTGGCTCTCAGCCTATACAGCTTGGAGGAGGACAACATGTATAAAAAGTATAATGTGATCAAAATACTCATTTGCCTAATAATTGTGCACACAGTGTATCATTAGACCAGTTCCAGCCTTCAGTTCGGCTAATGGCACAGCAATTAGCATCAGTGGACTAAAAGCCAATTACAGAAGGATCCTGCAGAAGGTAACAGCACAGCACATCTGCTCCGAGGCCACTGACCGCTAACCCCACCGGAAACCTCATCGATCGCAGCTAACACCAAGATGAGACCCTGACACCCAGGGGATATCGGGAATCCGCTTGTGGCTCCGAATTGATATCATAAAGGCTTCATTCAAGATGAGGAGTTTCCCTGTTTATTGCAGGACGAGGAAGAGGCGGCATAGAGGCAGTGACATCAGCGGGAACTAACAGCAGAGATCTATGGAGACATGGCGGGAATCTGCTCCAAACATACAAGGATCTTGGCTGTAATATGTCCTTAAGGGGAGCCTGTATCCTATTGAGGATTTTCAGTTATTCATTTGGGCATACAGGATATTCAGGAGCATTCCAATTAACCCTTCATCCTCCCTACTCTATATGCTCCACGCTGGGGACTGCAGCAGCTGTGATCTGCTTTTATAGTGGTTGTGACTCTCACAACCACACAAGGTGAAGCCTCTGATACCTATTTAGATCATGTTTTATCTCTCAGACCCTTCATCCTCCCTACTTTAATGTTCTGAGATATTGACCTTTGGGATGTCATTAATCATCAACATTAACAGAAATAAACACATGAAATAGATCCCTCTGTGTGTAATGACTCTATATAATATATGTATGTCACTTTATGTATTTAATTACTGAATTAAAGTCCCTTTTTGGTGATCTTCTAATTCATTGAGATGACCTGTATACAGCTGGAATTAGCCGCACCTGTCCGCCTCCCAGGTGATGGGTCATTTTGGTACAATCATCTTTTATATGTTGTATATTCCTGGCAGTGTGGCGTGCGCTGTCCAGAGGATGAGATGCCGCCACTCCTCATTATGCCCCATTTCTCCTCTTCTCTCCCGTGTCCCTGTGATGTCAGGTTTGTGGCCGGTATTCACACTTCTGCGGATTCTGTCTGCCCTCTGTCCCCTGTGAAGTAGCAGTGACTACCCAGCACCTGCGCACATCAGAACTGAGGACTGTGCCCACAGCAAGGCGGAGAGACGGCAGGCAGGATCCACAGGTGGCGGTGTTATTTATACATTATGTGGCGGTGTTATTTACACATTATGTCGCGGTGTTATTTATACATTGTGTGGCGGTGTTATTTATACATTGTGTGGCGGTGTTATTTATACATTGTGTGGCGGTGTTATTTATACATTGTGTGGCGGTGTTATTTATACATTATGTGGCGGTGTTATTCATACATTGTGTGGCGGTGTTATTTATACATTATGTGGTGGTGTTATTTACACATTATGTGGCGGTGTTATTTACACATTATGTGGCGGTGTTATTTATGCATTATGTGGCGGTGTTATTTATACATTATGTGGCGGTGTTATTTACACATTATGTGGCGGTGTTATTTATACATTATGTGGCGGTGTTATTCATACATTGTGTGGCGGTGTTATTTATACATTGTGTGGCGGTGTTATTTATACACTGTGTGGCGGTGTTATTTATACATTGTGTGGCGGTGTTATTTATACATTATGAGGCGGTGTTATTTATACACTGTGTGGCGGTGTTATTTATACATTGTGTGGCGGTGTTATTTACACATAATGTGGCGGTGTTATTTATACATTATGTGGCGGTGTTATTTATACATTATGTGGCGGTGTTATTTATACATTATGTGGCGGTGTTATTTATACATTATGTGGCGGTGTTATTTACACATTATGTGGCGGTGTTATTTATACATTATGTGGCGGTGTTATTTATACATTATGTGGCGGTGTTATTTACACATTATGTGGCGGTGTTATTTATACATTATGTGGCGGTGTTATTCATACATTGTGTGGCGGTGTTATTTATACATTGTGTGGCGGTGTTATTTACACATTATGTGGCGGTGTTATTTATACATTATGAGGCGGTGTTATTTATACACTGTGTGGCGGTGTTATTTATACATTGTGTGGCGGTGTTATTTATACATTATGAGGCGGTGTTATTTATACACTGTGTGGCGGTGTTATTTATACATTGTGTGGCGGTGTTATTTACACATAATGTGGCGGTGTTATTTATACATTATGTGGCGGTGTTATTTATACATTATGTGGCGGTGTTATTTATACATTATGTGGCGGTGTTATTTATACATTATGTGGCAGTGTTATTTATACATTATGTGGCGGTGTTATTTATACACTGTGTGGCGGTGTTATTTATACATTGTGTGGCGGTGTTATTTATACATTATGTGGCGGTGTTATTTATACATTATGTGGCGGTGTTATTTATACATTATGTGGCGGTGTTATTTATACATTGTGTGGCAGTGTTATTTACACATTATGTGGCGGTGTTATTTATACATTATGTGGCGGTGTTATTTATACATTGTGTGGCGGTGTTATTTATACATTATGTGGCGGTGTTATTTATACATTGTGTGGCGGTGTTATTTACACATTATGTGGCGGTGTTATTTATACATTATGTGGCGGTGTTATTTATACATTGTGTGGCGGTGTTATTTACACATTATGTGGCGGTGTTATTTATACATTGTGTGGCGGTGTTATTTATACACTGTGTGGCGGTGTTATTTATACATTGTGTGGCAGTGTTATTTACACATTATGTGGCGGTGTTATTTATACAATGTGTGGCGGTATTATTTAAACATTTTAGGATGCTGTTAACATATTGTGTTTCGGAATCTTTTAATCATTATGTTTTGATATTATTTACATATTGTGTAGCGGTATCATTTGAACAATGAGTGGTAGTATATTTTTAATCATAGTATGGATGTATGATCTAAGTACTCTGTGGCGGTATTATATGGGGCAGTATCATTTACACATTCTGCGGGGGGTTATTTCACCTTGATATGAGAGCTGCTCTGGTTGAACATTGAGATAAAGCACCACTTATCATGTGGATCACGGGGCCTTTGCTGTTACCAGAGGAGCCGGTCATTAATATTTGTTGGGGTTTGTGCAGCGGCTTCTTGAGAAATGTTTGTTTCCATTAATTTAGGAAGAAAAAAAACTGCAGGAAATGCTGAGTCAGTAATGTCATCATGTGACGGGCGTCCAGCTTGTTTACTCCAAAGAGACTCCACTGTCACCGATGGAGAAGACGATAGTGAATGACCCGTTATAGGACAGGGACCGACTTGAGCTGTAAGACAGGGACTGACCCGAGCTGTATGACAGGGACCGACCTGAGCTGTAGGATGGGGACTGGCCTGAGCTGTAAGACGGGGAGCGGCCCAATATGTAGGAGAGGGACCGACCCGAGCTGTAGGACGGGGACCAACCCCAGCTGTAGGACAGGGACCGACCCGAGCTGTAGGATGGGGACTGGTCCGAGCTGTAAGACGGGGACCAACCCGAGCCGTAAAACGGGAACTGACCCAAGCCGTAGAACGGGAACCGACCTGTGCTGTAGGACGGGAACCGACCCGAGGTGTAGGACAGGGACCAACCTTAGGTGTAGGACAGGGACCGACCCGAGCTGTAGGATGGGAACCAACCCGAGGTGTAGGACAGGGACCGACCCGAGCTTTAGGACGGGAACCGACCCGAGGTGTAGGACAGGAACCGACCCGAGCTGTAGGACGGGAACCGACCCGAGCTGTAGGACGGGGACCGACCCGAGCTGTAGGACAGGGACCGACCCGAGCTATAGGACGGGGACCGACCCGAGGTGTAGGACGGGGACTGACCCGAGCTGTAGGACGGGGACCGACCCGAGCTGTAGGACGGTGACTGGCCCGAGCTATAGGATGGGGACCGACCCGAGCTGTAGGACAGGGACCGGCCCGAGCTGTAAGACAGGGACCGGCCCGAGCTGTAGGACAGGGACCGACCCGAGCTGTAGGACAGGGACCGACCCGAGCTGTAGGACGGGGACCGACTTGAGCTGTAGGACGGGGACTGACCCGAGCTGTAGGACGGGGACCGACCCGAGCTGTAGGACGGGGACCGACCCAAGCTGTAGGACAGGGACCGACCCGAGCTGTAGAACAAGGACCGGCCTGAGCTGTAGAATGAAAACCGACCCGAGCTGTAGGACGGGGACCGACCCGAGCAGTAGGAAGGGGACCGACCTGAGCTGTAGGACAGGAACCGACCCGAGCTGTAGGACGGGAACCGACCCAAGCTGTAGAATGGGGACCGGCCTGAGCTGTAGGAGGGGGACTGGCCCGAGCTGTAGGACTGGGAACGACCTGAGCTGTAGGACGGGGACCGACCCGAGCTGTAGGACAGGAACTGACCCGAGCTGTAGGACGGGGACCGACCCGAGCTGTAGGACAGGAACAGACCCGAGCTGTAGGACGGGGACCGACTCGACCTATAGGACAGGGACCGGCTCAATATGTAGGACAGGGACCTACCCGAGCTGTAGGACGGGGACCAACCCCAGCTGTAGGATGGGGACCGACCCGAGCTGTAGAATGGGGACCGGCCCGAGCTGTAGGACGGGGACTGGACCGAGCTGTAGGACTGGGACCGACCTGAGCTGTAGGACAGGAACCGATCCAAGCTGTAGGACAGGGACCAACCCGAGCTGTAGGATGGAGATCAATCCGAGCTGTACGACGGGGAGCGGCCCAATATGTAGGAGAGGGACCGACCCGAACTGTAGGACGGGGACCAACCCGAGCTGTAGGATGGGGACTGGCCCAAGCTGTAAGACAGGGACCAACCCGAGCCATAAAATGGGAACTGACCCAAGCCGTAGAACGGGAACTGACCTGTGCTGTAGGACGGGAACTGACCCGAGCTGTACGACAGGGACCGACCCGAGCTGTAGGATGGGAACCAACCCGAGCTGTAGGACGGGAACCGACCTGAGCTGTAGGACAGGAACCGACCCGAGCTGTAGGACGGGAACCGACCCGAGGTGTAGGACAGGGACTGACCCGAGCTGTAGAATGGGAACCGACCCGAGGTGTAGGACAGGGACCGACCCGAGCTGTAGGACGGGGATCGACCCGAGCTGTAGGACGGGGACCGACCTGAGCTGTAGGACAGGAACCGACCCGAGCTGTAGGACGGGAACCGACCCGAGGTGTAGGACAGGGACCGACCCGAACTGTAGGACGGGAACCGACCCGAGGTGTTAGGACAGGGACCGGCCCGAGCTGTAGGACGGGGATCGACCCGAGCTGTAGGACGGGGACTGACCCGAGCTGTAGGATGGGGACCGACCCGAGCTGTAGGACGGGGACCGACCCGAGCTGTAGGACGGGGACCGACCCGAGCTATAGGACGGGGACCGACCCGAGCTGTAGGACAGGGACTGACCCGAGCTGTAGGATGGGAACCGACCCGAGGTGTAGGACAGGGACCGACCCGAGCTGTAGGACGGGAACCGACCCGAGCTGTAGGACGGGGATCGACCCGAGCTGTAGAATTGAGACCAATCCGAGCTGTAGGATGGGGACCGACCCGAGCTGTAGGACGGGGACCGACCCAAGCTGTGGGACGGGGACCGACCCAAGCTGTAGAACAAGGACCGGCTTGAGCTGTAGAATGAAAACGACCCGAGTTGTAGGACGGGGACCGACCTGAGCTGTAGGACGGGGACCGACCTGAGCTGTAGGACAGGAACCGACCCGAGCTGTAGGACGGGAACCGACCCAAGCTGTAGGACGGGAACCGACCTGAGCTGTAGGACGGGGATCGACCCGAGCTGTAGGACAGGGACCAACCCGAGCTGTAGGACAAGAACCGACCTGAGCTGTAGGACAGGGACCGGCCCGAGCTGTAGGATGGGGACCGGCCCGAGCTATAGGACAAGGACTGACCCGAGCTGTAGGACGGGGACCAGGTCTAGGTGTAGGACGGGGATCGACCCGAGCTGTAGGACAGGGACCGACCCGAGCTGTAGGACAGGGACCGACCCGAGCTGTATGACGGGAATTGACCCGAGTTGTAGTACAGGGACCGACCCGAGCTGTAGGACAGGGACCGACCCGAGCTGTAGGACAAGAACCGACCCGAGCTGTAGGACAGGGACCGACCCGAGCTGTAGGACAAGAACTGACCCGAGCTGTAGGACAGGGACTGGCCCGAGCTGTAGGACGGGGACCGACCCGAGCTGTAGGACAAGGACGGGCCCGAGCTGTAGGACAAGAACCGACCCGAGCTGTAGGACAGGGAGCGACCCGAGCTGTTCTCAGTCATGAACTGAGTTGATCCTGTGCTGGGAGATAAGTGCAGACATGTGGAGCACTGGAGGAGCCTGGCTTCAATTATCCCAAGTATACGGTACATCCAGTGGGTTCCTATCAGGTTGCTCGGCCAAGATCGCATTTTGCTGGAAGTGATTGAAGAATTGTGCGGCTCTGCCTAAACGGTTTGGCTTCCAAAAAGGAAAGTTGTGAATAAAGAAACCAAAATGTAATGTAAACTGTAAATCAAAACGGAGGCGGTCCCATGATACTGGTGGTACCGGTCCATGATGCCACATCCCGTCATGACTCTTATTTTTCAACCTGGGCCCATCTCTCCCTCAGCAATAAACGTTACAGCGTCCCCTACATTTGGTTTGAGTGATATACTACTGCATCTCAATGAATTAGAATATTATCAAAAATCAATATCACATTGCCATATTTCTGGGAGCCCTGAAACGCGTTGAGTAATAAATCAATATCATATTTACCTTTTGATGTTTGGTGGAATACGACAGCGTGGTTTTAACACTTCATCCTCCCTACTTTAATGTGTGAGATAATGACCTTTGGGTTTTCATTGGCTGTAAGTCATAATCATCAACATTAACAAAATAAACACATGAAGTAGATCCCTCTGTGTGTAATGACTCTATATAATATATGTATGTCACTTTATGTATTGAATTACTAAAATAAATTACCTTTCTGATGATATTCTAATTCATTGAGATGTAGTAGTATATCACACTTGGACACCCATCATCTATATCCTACAGTATGTGTGCCCCCACGGGTAACTGTCTTCAATGAAAGATGGTGCAGAGCTCCTGAATTTATCCAATACCTTATTTGTGAATCAATATCTCTCAGATAGCCGTCAGTCAAACACTAAATCAACCAACAGCCATTCCTGCTATTTCCCCCATTCTCATCTTCTGCAGGAATGAAGGATTGCGCATGCTGTCCTCCTCACCTTAATATTTCTCTATAATCTGCTCCCGCTCTCTCATCTTCTCCCAATTCTCAGATCTCTCCACAGGTGATCAATGGGATTTAGATCCGGTCATTGCTGACACTTCAGATCTCTCCACAGGTGATCAATGGGATTTAGATCCGGTCATTGCTGACACTTCAGATCTCTCCACAGGTGATCAATGGGATTTAGATCCGGTCATTGCTGACACTTCAGATCTCTCCAGCGCTTTGTTTCCTCCATTTCTGGGGCTTCTTGATATTTGGGGTCATTGTCCTGCTGGAGACCCCTGACCTAGGACGCCCCCAGCTTTCTGACACTGGGCCCTACATTGTCATCCATAATCCTCTGGTATCTTCATATTTCATGATGTTTTACACACAGTCAGAACCCCAGTGCCAGAGGCAGAAAAACAACCTAAAACATCTCTGACCTCCCCCATATGTGACTGTAGGTCCTGTGCTCTTTTCTCTGACCTCCCCCATATGTGACTGTAGGTCCTGTGCTCTTTTCTCTGACCTCTCTCATATGTGACTGTAGGTCCTGTGCTCTTTTCTCTGACATCCCCCATATGTGACTGTAGGTCCTGTGCTCTTTCCTCTGACATCCCCCATATGTGACTGTAGGTCCTGTGCTCTTTTCTCTGACCTCTCCATATGTGACTGTAGGTCCTGTGCTCTTTTCTCTGACCTCCCCCATATGTGACTGTAGGTCCTGTGCTCTTTTCTCTGACACATTCTGACTCCCCCATATGTGACTGTAGGTCCTGTGCTCTTTTCTCTGACATTCTGACATCCCCATATGTGACTGTAGGTCCTGTGCTCTTTTCTCTGACCTCTCTCATATGTGACTGTAGGTCCTGTGCTCTTTTCTCTGACCTCCCCATATGTGACTGTAGGTCCTGTGCTCTTTTCTCTGACCTCCCCATATGTGACTGTAGGTCCTGTGCTCTTTTCTCTGACCTCCCCATATGTGACTGTAGGTCCTGTGTTCTTTTCTCTGACCTCCCCCATATGTGACTGTAGGTCCTGTGCTCTTTTCTCTGACCTCCCATATGTGACTGTAGGTCCTGTGTTCTTTTCTCTGACCTTCCCCATATGTGACTGTAGGTCCTGTGTTTTTTCTCTGACCTCCCTCATATGTGACTGTAGGTCCTGTCTTTTTCTCTGACCTTCCCATATGTGACTGTAGGTCCATGTGCTCTTTTTTTTCTGAAATTCCCAATATGTGACTGTAGGTCCTGTGTTCTTATCTGTGCTCTTTTTTCTGACATTCCCATATGTGACTGTAAGTCCAGTGTCCTTTTCTCTGACCTTCCCGACCTCCACCATATGTGACTGTAGGCCCTGTGCTCTTTTCTCTGACCTCCCCATATGTGACTGTAGATCCTGTGCTCTTTTCTCTGACCTCCACCATATGTGACTGTAGGTCCTGTGCTCTTTTCTCTGACCTCCCCCATATGTGACTGTAGGTCTTGTGCTCTTTTCTCTGACCTTCCCATATGTGACTGTAGGACCTTTTCTTTTCTCTCTGACCTCTCCCATATGTGACGGTAGGTCCTGTTGTCTTTTCTCTGACCTCCCCCATATTGGACTGTATGTTATGTGCTCTTTTCTCAGACCTCCCTTCATATGTGACTGTTGGTCCTGTGCTCTTTTCTCTGATCTACTCCATATGTGACTGTAAATCCTTGGCTCTTTTCTCTGACCTTCCCCATATGTGACTGTAGGTCCTGTGGTCTTTTCTCTGACCTCCTTCCATATGGGACCGTAGATTCTGTGCTCTTTTTTCTGACTTCCCCCATATGCGACTGTGGGTCCTTTGCTCTTTTCTCTGACCTCCACCATATGTGACTGTAGGTCCTGTGCTCTATTCTCTGCAGCCCGGTAGGTCATGTTCTGTCCATATAGCTGCTGTAAAGAAATATTTTATCTAACTGGTCATATATTGACACCATTACTGCTATCTTAGTACCCCCCTAATGGTACATCTCCAGTATTACCCCTAGAATGGTACATCTACACTAGTGCCCCCATAATGGTACATCTACAATAATACCCCCATAATGATACATCAAAAGTAGTACCCCCATAATGGTACATCTACACTATTTCCACCATAATGGTACACCTTCAGTAGTACCCCCATAATGGTACATCTACAGTAGTGACTCCATAATGGTACATCTACAGCAGTACCCCTATAAATGTACATCTACACTAGTGCCCCCATAATGGTACAGCTACAATAGAAAATAAAAAAGCCAAGAAGCCAGCGCTGCCTGTGGTTAGCATGCAGTACATAAAGTGCATATGCACATATTAATTTCTAACTGTACTTTAAAACTGAGACATCAATTATTTGAGCCACTCCGCCACTTCACGGCATTCTCAGATGGGGCAGTCCCACTCTACGTTTTTTAAATATGAATTAATGCACACATACCTGAAGACTTTCTGAACCACTCCCATGGCACCAGAAGGGCAAACGCAGAAAAAGGCCGACCAGTTCCGGACATGACATCCGGGCATTATCAGATTTGACCCCCACACTGCCAGACCAGCAACCATGGATGAGGGTGGAACAGGCCCAGACACATGTGCAACAATCAAGCAGAGCCTATGGGCAGGGTGTGGCTACAGTAGTTCCCCCATAATAGTACATCTACAGAAGTATCCCCATAATGGTACATCTACCGTAGTACCCCCATAATGGTACATCTACAGTAGTACCCCCATAATGGTATATCTACAGTAGTACCCCCATAATGGTACATCTACAGTAGTACCCCCATAATGGTACATCTACAGTAGTGACTCCATAATGGTACATCTACAGCAGTACCCCTATAAATGTACATCTACACTAGTGCCCCCATAATGGTACAGCTACAATAGAAAATAAAAAAGCCAAGAAGCCAGCGCTGCCTGTGGTTAGCATGCAGTACATAAAGTGCATATGCACATATTCATTTCTAACTGTACTTTAAAACTGACACATCAATTATTTGAGCCACTCCGCCACTTCACGGCATTCTCAGATGGGGCAGTCCCACTCTACGTTTTTTAAATATGAATTAAATGCACACATACCTGAAGACTTTCTGAACCACTCCCATGGCACCAGAAGGGCAAACGCAGAAAAAGGCCGACCAGTTCCGGACATGACATCCGGGCATTATCAGATTTGACCCCCCACACTGCCAGACCAACAACCATGGATGAGGGTGGAACAGGCCCAGACACATGTGCAACAATCAAGCAGAGCCTATGGGCAGGGTGTGGCTACAGTAGTTCCCCCATAATGGTACATCTACAGTAGTATCCCCATAATGGTACATCTACCGTAGTACCCCCATAATGGTACATCTACAGTAGTACCCCCATAATGGTACATCTACAGTAGTACCCCCATAATGGTACATCTACAGTAGTTCCCCCATAATGGTACATCTACAGTAGTATCCCATAATGGTACATCTACAGTAGTACCCCCATAATGGTACATCAACAGTAGTATCCCCATAATGGTACATCTACCGTAGTACCCCCATAATGGTACATCTACAGTAGTACCCCCATAATGGTACATCTACAGTAGTACCCCCATAATGGTACATCTACAGTAGTACCCCCATAATGGTACATCTACAGTGCCCCCATAATATGACCCAGCACCTTCAGACCACTTACCACCTTCCTGCAAACAAAAAGTGATATAATGCACTGCTACAGTATGACCAACTAGAAATAGACCCCAGAGACACCAAGGTCAAACTATTACTAAGGAGATATGGGGGAATCCTGTAACTTTTACCTGTTACATAGTTGCATCACTTTCTGCCATCCTCACGAAGCACCACTCAGGAGGTTGAAAATATAGTTTGCTGAAGATGCTTTAACACAGCTGAGGGTTTGCTTCAAGGTGTCAGTGTTAGGCCAAAGAAGCAGCCGCAGGAATGAGCCCCAAAGATGTGTCCGCCTCCTGCGCTGTGACTGCGGCTCCTGCGCTTAGTGCTATGAGGATTATTATAATGACACAAGTAATGCAGCAGCAGGAGACGGCGGGGCGTTTGTTCGTTAGTAATCCAGTAATTAGCAGAGTTACTCATGCAAGAGGCAGAAAATAACACGCTGCAAATGACTGATTTACAGATAGTCATTAAAGACTGTGCGTCAGATTTAAAGTTTCAATTGTGGGGAGAAAATGGAGCAAATTGCAGGATATATTGGTAAAAATGCTACAAACTCAAGTGTTATATAATATTATGCAGTGGTGTGAAAAAGTGCTCCCCCCTTCTTGATTTCTTATTCTTTTGCATGTTAGTCACAATTAAATGTCTCGATCACCAAAGAAATGTAAATATTAGACAAAGAGAACGCAAGTAATCACAAAATGCAGTTTATAAATGAAGATCTTTATTATTAAGGGAAAAGGAAATCCAAACCTACAGGGCCCTGTGTGAGAAAGTGATTGCCCTCCCACCAACCCCTTAATACATAAATTACCTGTGCTTTATCACATCTTTGAGAAGCTGAGCTCAATTTCCCTAGCCACACCCAGGCCTGATCACTGCCACACCTGTTCTCAGTCAAGAAATCACATACAGTTGTGGCCAAAAGTATTGACACCCCTGCAATTCTGTCAGATAATTCTCAGTTTCTTCCTGAAAATGATTGCAATCACAAATTCTTTGGTATTATTATCTTCATTTAATTTGTCTTCAATGAAAAAACACAAAAGAGAATGAAGCAAAAAGCAAAACATTGATCATTTCACACAAAACTCCAAAAATGGGCCAGACAAAAGTATTGGCACCCTCAGCCTAATACTTGGTTGCACAACCTTTAGCCAAAATAACTGCGATCAACCGCTTCCGGTAACCGTCAATGAGTTTCTTACAATGCTCTGCTGGAATTTTAGACCATTCTTCTTTGGCAAACTGCTCCAGGTCCCTGATATTTGAAGGGTGCCTTCTCCAAACTGCTATTTTTAGATCTCTCCACAGGTGTTCTATAGGATTCAGGTCTGGACTCATTGCTGCCACCTTAGAAGTCTCCAGTGCTTTCTCTCAAACCATTTTCTTGTGCTTTTTGAAGTGTGTTTTGGGTCATTGTCCTGCTGGAAGACCCATGACCTCTGAGGGAGACCCAGCTTTCTCACACTGGGCCCTACATTATGCTGCAAAAGTTGTTGGTAGTCTTCAAACTTCATAATGCCATGCACACGGTCAAGCAGTCCACTGCCAGAGGCAGCAAAGCAACCCCAAAACATCAGGGAACCTCCGCCATGTCTGACTGTAGGGACCGTGTTCTTTTCTTTGAATGCCTCTTTTTTTCTCCTGTAAACTCTATGTTGATGCCTTTGCCCATAAAGCTCTACTTTTGCCTCATCTGACCAGAGAACATTCTTCCAAAACGTTTTAGGCTTTCTCAGGTAAGTTTTGGAAAACTCCAGCCTGGCTTTTTTATGTCTCGGGGTAAGAAGCGGGGTCTTCCTGGGTCTCCTACCATACAGTCCCTTTTCATTCAGATGCTGACGGATAGTACAGGTTGACACTGTTGTACCCTCGGACTGCAGGGCAGCTTGAACTTGTTTGGATGTTAGTCGAGGTTCTTTATCCACCATCCGCACAATCTTGCGTTGAAATCTCTCATCAATTTTTCTTTTCCGTCCACATCTAGGGAGGTTAGCCACAGTGCCATGGGCTTTAAACTTCTTGATGACACTGCGCACGGTAGACACAGGAACATTCAGGTCTTTGGAGATGGACTTGTAGCCTTGAGATTGCTCATGCTTCCTCACAATTTGGTTTCTCAAGTCCTCAGACAGTTCTTTGGTCTTCTTTCTTTTCTCCATGCTCAATGTGGTCCACACAAGGACACAGGACAGAGGTTGAGTCAACTTTAATCCATGTCAACTGGCTGCAAGTGTGATTTAGTTATTGCCAACACCTGTTAGGTGCCACAGGTAAGTTACAGGTGCTGTTAATTACACAAATTAGAGAAGCATCACATGATTTTTCTAACAGTGCCAATACTTTTGTCCACGACGTGACAGGGGTCTTTTGTGACCTTTTGGATGAGTTATTGCTGTGCTCTTGGGGTAATTTTGCCGGCCACTCCTGGGAAGGTTCACCACTGTTACATATTTTCACCATTTGTAGATAATGGCTCTCACTGTGAGTCACTGTATTTTAAAACTTTAGAAATGGCTTTTTAACCTTTTCTAGACTGATAGATCTCAATTACTTTGTTTCTCATTTGTTCCTGTATTTCTTTGGATTGTAACATGATGTCTGGCTTTTGAGGATCTTTTGGTCTTCTTCACTTTGTCAGGCAGGTCTCATGTACAGTTGTGGCCAAAAGTATTGACACCGCTGCAATTCTGTCAGATAATACTCACTTTCTTCCTGAAAATGATTGCAATCACAAATTCTTTGGTATTATTATCTTCATTTAATTTGTCTTCAATGAAAAAAACACAAAAATAATTGTCCTAAAGCCAAATTGGATATAATTCCACCAGCCGTCTGTCCATGACCTGAAACTGAAGAACACTAGGATTATGCAGCAGGACAATGATCCAAAACAGCAAGTCACCTCTGAATGGCTGAAGAAAAACAAAATTAAGACTTTGGAGTGGCCAAGTCACAGTCCTGACCTTAATATCTTATTGAGATACTGTCACCGAACCTTAATTAGGTGGTTCATGTACGGAAACCTCCAATGTGGCTGAATTACAACAATTCTACAAAAACGAGCTGCCAAAATTCCTCTAGAGCAAAAGACTCATTGCCAGTTATCACAAATGCTGGATTGCAGTTGTTTCTGCTCAGGGCCCATCCAGTTATTAGGTTTAAGTGCAATCACTTTCTCACACAGGGCCCTGTAAGTTTGGATTTCCTTTTCCCTTAATAATAAAGACCTTCATTTATAAACTGCATTTTGTGATTACTTGTGTTATTGATGTCTAATATTTACACTTGTTTGGTGATCAGGACATTTAAGAGACAAACATGGAAAAGAATAAATCAGGAAGGAGGCAGAGACTTTTTCACCCCAATGTACATGTGATCTGTTCTCACTGGAGGATTATCAAAGTGGTAAACCTCGCCCACACCACTGATTGTATATAGCCTCACCCACACCACTGATTGTGTATAACCCCGCCCACACCACTGATTGTGAATAACCCCGCCCACACCACTGATTATATATACCCACCCACACCACTGATTGTGTATAATCCCGCCCACACCACTGATTGTGTATAACCCCACCCACACTACTGATTGTGTATAACCCCGCCCACACCACTGATTGTATATACCCACACCACTGATTGTGTATAATCCCGCCCACATCACTGATTGTGTATAACCCTGTACACACCACTGATTGTATATACCCACCCACACCACTGATTGTGTATAATCCCGCCCACACCACTGATTGTGTATAACCCCGCCCACACCACTGATTGTGTATAATCCCGCCCACACCACTGATTGTGTATAACCCCCCCAAACCACTGATTGTGTATAATCCCACCCACACCTGATTGTATATAACCCCGCCCACACCACTGATTGTGTATAACCAACCCACACCACTGATTGTATATAACCCTTCCCACTTCACTGATTGTGTATAACCCCACCTACACCACTGATTGTGTATAACCCACCAAAACCATTGATTGTGTATAACCCCCCCACACCACTGATTGTGTATAACCACGCCCACACCACTGATTGTGTATAACCCCGCCCACACCACTGATTGTGTATAACCCCACCCCACACCACTGATTGTGTATAACCCTGTACACACCACTGATTGTATATACCCACCCACACCACTGATTGTGTATAACCCACCCAAACCATTGATTGTGTATAACCCCGCCCACATCACTGATTGTGTATAACAATGCCCACACCACTGATTGGGTATAACCCCGCCTGCACCACTGAGTGTGTATAACCAACCCACACCCTGATTGTGTATAACCCCGCCCACACCACTGATTGGGTTATAACCTCGCCCACACCACTGATTGTGTATAACCAACCCACACCACTGATTGTGTATAACCACACCCACACCACTGATTGTGTATAAACCCGCCCACACCACTGATTGGGTATAACCTCGCCCACACCACTGATTGTGTATAACCAACCCACACCACTGATTGTGTATAACCACACCCACACCGCTGATTGTGTATAATCCCGCCCACACCACTGATTGTGCATAGACTTCCCACACCACTGATTGTATAACCGACCCACACCACTGATTGTGTATAACCCCGCCCACACCACTGATTGTGTATAACCCCACCCACACCACTGATTGTGTATAACCTCACCCACTCCATTGATTATGTATAACCTCACCCACACCACTGATTGTGTATAACCCCACCCACACCACTGATTGTGTATAACCCCGCCCACACCATATGTGTATAACCCTGCCACACCACTGATTGTGTATAACCCCCCACACCACTGATTGTGTATAACCCTGCCCACACCACTGATTGTGTATAACCCCGCCCACACCACTGATTGTGTATAACCCCACCCACACCACTGATTGTGTATAACCCCACCCACACCACTGATTGTGTATAACCCTGCCACACCACTGATTGTGTATAACCCCCCACACCACTGATTGTATATAACCCTGCCCACACCACTGATTGTGTATAACCCCGCCCACACCACTGATTGTGTATAACCCGCCCACACCACTGATTGTGTATAACCCCCCCACACCACTGATTGTATATAACCCCACACCACTGATTGTGTATAACCACCCAACCATTGATTGTGTATAACCCCGCCACATCACTGATTGTGATAACCCACCCACACTACTGATGTGTATAACCCACCCACACCACTGATTGTGTATAATCCCGCCCACACACTGATTGTGTATAACCCACCCACACCACTGATTGTGTATAACCCCGCCCACACCACTGATTGTGTATAACCCCCCACACCACTGATTGTGTATAACCTGCCACACCACTGATTGTGTATAACCCCACCCACCACTGATTGTGTATAACCCGCCCACACCACTGATTTATAACCCACCCACACCACTGATTGTGTATAATCCCGCCCACACCACTGATTGTGTATAACCCCACCCACACTACTGATTGTGTATAACCCGCCCACACCACTGATTGTATATACCCACCCACACCACTGATTGTGTATAATCCCGCCCACATCACTGATTGTGTATAACATGCCCACACCACTGATTGGTATAACCCCACCTGCACCACTGAGTGTTATAACCAACCCCACCACTGATTGTGTATAACCCGCCCACACACTGATTGGGTATAACCTCGCCCACACCACTGATTGTGTATAACCAACCCACACCACTGATTGTGTATAACCCACCCACACCACTGATTGTGTATAACCCGCCCACACCACTGATTGGGTATAACCTACGCCCACACCACTGATTGTGGCTGATTGTGTATAATCCCGCCCACACCACTGATTGTGCATAGACTTCCCACACCACTGATTGTATAAACCGACCCACACCACTGATTGTGTATAACCCCGCTCACACCACTGATTTTGTATAACCTCACCCACACCACTGATTGTGTATAACCCCACCCACACCACTGATTGTGTATAACCCCACCCACACCACTGATTGTGTATAACCCCGCCCACACCACTGATTGTGTATAACCTGCCCACACCCCTGATTGTGTATAACCCCGCCCACACCACTGATTGTGTATAACCCTGCCCACGCCACTGATTGTGTATAACCCCGCCACACCACTGATTGTGTATAACCCCACCCACACCACTGATTGTGTATAACCCTGCCCACACCACTGATTTTGTATAACCCCACCCACACCACTGATTGTATATAACCCTGCCCACACCACTGATTGTGTATAACCCCGCCCACACCACTGATTGTGTATAACCCCGCCCACACCACTGATTGTGTATAACCCCACCCACACCACTGATTGTGTATAACCCACCTAAACCATTGATTGTGTATAACCCCGCCCACATCACAGATTGTGTATAACCCTGCCCACACTACTGAGTGTGTATAACCAACCCACACCACTGATTGTGTATAACCCCGCCCACACCACTGATTGGGTATAACCTCGCCCACACCACTGATTGTGTATAACCACTCCCACACCACTGATTGTGTATAACCCTGCCCACACCACTGATTGGGTATAACCCCGCCTGCACCACTGAGTGTGTATAACCAACCCACACCACTGATTGTGTATAACCCCGCCCACACCACTGATTGGGTATAACCTCGCCCACCCCACTGATTGTGTATAACCAACCCACACCACTGATTGTGTATAACCACACCCACACCGCTGATTGTGTATAATCCCGCCCACACCACTGATTGTGCATAGACTTCCCACACCACTGATTGTATAAACCCACCCACACCACTGATTGTGTATAACCCCACCCACTCCACTGATTGTGTATAACCTCACCCACACCACTGATTGTGTATAACCCCGCCCACACACTGATTGTGTATAACCCTGCCCACACCACTGATTGTGTATAACCCCACCCACACCACTGATTGTGTATAACCCCGCCCACACCACTGATTGTGTATAACCCTGCCCACACCACTGATTGTGCATAACCCCACCCACACCACTGATTGTATATAAACCCTGCCCACACCACTGATTGTGTATAACCCCGCCCACACCACTGATTGTGTATAACCCCGCCCACACCACTGATTGTGTATAACCCCGCCCACATCACTGATTGTGTATAACCCCGCCCACACCACTGATTGTATATAACCCCACCCACACCACTGATTGTATATAACCCCGCCCACACCACTGATTGTGTATAACCCCGCCCACACCACTGATTGTGTATAACCCCGCCCACATCACTGATTGTGTATAACCCCACCCACACCACTGATTGTATATAACTCTGCCCACACCACTGATTGGGTATAACCCTGCCCACACCACTGATTGTGTATAACCACACCCACACCACTGATTGTATATAACCCCGCCCACACCACTGATTGTGCATAGACTTCCCACACCACTGATTGTATATAACCCCGCCCACACCACTGATTGTGGATAACCCTGCCCACACCACTGATTGTGTATAACTCCATTCACACCACTGATTGTGTATAATCCCGCCCACACCACTGATTGTGTATAACCCCGCCCACACCACTGATTGTGTATAACCCCGCCCACACCACTGATTGTGTATAACCCCGCCCACACCACTGATTGTGTATAACCCCACCCACACCACTGATTGTGTATAACCCCGCCCACACCACAGATTGTGTATAACCCCGCCCACACCACTGATTGTGTATAACCCCGCCCACACCACTGATTGTGTATAACCCTGCCCACACCACTGATTGTGTATAACTCTGCCCACACCATGATTGTGTATAACCCTGCCCACACCACTGATTGTGTATAACCCCACCCACACCACTGACTGTGTATAACCCCGCCCACACCACTGATTGTGTATAACCCCACCCACACCACTGACTGTGTATAACCCCGCCCACACCACTGATTGTGTATAACCCTGCCCCACCACTGATTGTATATAACTCTGCCCACACCACTGTGTATAACCCTGCCCACACCACTGATTGTATATAACTCTGCCCACACCACTGATTGTGTATAACCCTGCCCACACCACTGATTGTGTATAACCCTGCCCACACCACTGATTGTGTATAACCCTGCCCACACCACTGACTGTGTATAACCCCGCCCACACCACTGATTGTGTATAACCCCACCCCACCACTGATTGTATATAATTCTGCCCACACCACTGATTGTGTATAACCCCGCCCACACCACTAATTGGCAGCTTTCTGTGTATAGTGTATATTGACAGAAAGCTGCTAATCAGTGCTGATGGTGGGGTTGGACTAGGAGGCATGAGACAGTTATGTAGTGATAATCTCCTGCTGATAAAACACTGATTGTATTGAAACAGCAAAACACCAGTGACACATCACTGGAATCAGCGTTTCTGCTCCAACTTCATAATTCTCTCATATAACACAGATTCCTTGTAAAGAATTGCACAGTACTGGTAAAAGCAAGTAACTTTGGGATTCACTTATTAGTAAAAATCATCTCCATTTTCAAGAGCGGATTGTTTTTTTTTAATCCTATTGTTTACTAATTATTGGCTAATTTACTGGTCACCGTATCAGGGTATCAGAGGTGGTCGATCTCCTAGACAAGGAGTGCAGCGCTTACCAACTCTTTGCTACACAACTGGTCAGCGCTGCTCTTTTTCTGGCCAAATTGTCCAGCTACAGAGTCTCTGCTGCAGAGCTGCCCTATGTCCTTATTGGTAGTCCCTAAGGGTCAGAACCCCATGATTATAAAATGTTGGCATACCCCCCCATATACAATCACTTTATAAGACCCTTTATGGAACAGCCAAAAAGTAACGTCTTAAAGGGATTGTCCAAATACGAGAAATCCTTTCAAAGAAATATAGGTGCAGCTGAGCTGCAATACCAGACATGTCCATAGACAGGTGTGGCGCCATTTTTAGGAAAAAAATCATCAACATTGCTTTTGCAGTTAGCAATAAAGTGACAACAAGGCTCCTTTTAGTGAATATTCGAGGAGTGGACGGTGGACCCCCTCCCATCATACATATATCACGTGTGACCTATTGAAGAAACACATTTCAGTACATTTTGTCCAGGAATACAGACAGTCCAGGTGCGATGAATCTCATCATGTGCAGATAAGAGGTGAATCAGCGCCTAGAAATGGAACACAATTAGGTTTAATAGCTCGTTCTACGGCTACAAAGTACAGGGATCATTAGAATTGTGCTCAATGGCAACAAAGTTATATCATGAGCACAAAATAGCTGCCCGGTGACACTTCATGCAGCGAAAAGAATGTCAGGGACATTTATACTTATACTGTGCTTAAAGGGAACCTGTCACTATATTTACACTGCGCGACCCAAGAGCCGCAGGATTCAGACGCTGCGCGATTAAGGTCAGGAATGTTTTACTCTGAAAAGCCGATCCCTTCAAAGCTAACACACTGGACTCATGAAAAACTGGCCAGGGACTATGTGCCTTGTCTGACTAGTCCAGTGCGTACCCCAGTGACTTCTCCCCATCCTGCGCTCCAGTGGCGTAACTTCAAACCCAGGGGCCCTGATGCGAAAGCTCCAATGGGGCCCCCAATTATTGCAAATCTTTAATAATATTAGTCTTTTTCTATGGCCTAAAGGGACTTTTGTGGCCCCCCCTAGGCTGCAGGGCCCGGGTGCGATCGCAACCCCTGCACCTATTGTAGTTACGCCCCTGCTGCGCTCGTTGACTGACAGCTGTCACACTAGAGACAAGGAAACGCCCGATGCATGCTGTGGAGGTAACAATGGGGATGGAAAGGAAGGAGGCCGTAGTGGTAGGGAGAGGGGAGACAGGTCACCTCCTGACATTCACCTGTCCTGAGCTCACCAATGTCATTGATCCACTCCCGCCTTGATTATTGTAATTCTCTACTAGTTAGCCTCCGCCTCACTAGACTTTCATCTCTCCAGTCCATCCATAATGCAGGAGCCAGGGTCACCTATCTGGTTAATTGTTACTCAGACGCCTCCGCTCTGTGCTAGTCATTGCACTGGCTGCCCGTACACTATAGGATTCGCTCTGTGCAAGTCATTGCACTGGCTGCCCGTACACTATAGGATCCGCTCTATGCCAGTCATTGCACTGGCTGCCCGTACACTATAGGATCCGCTCTGTGCCAGCCATGGCACTGGCTGCCCTTACACTATAGGATCCGCTCTGTGCCAGTCATTGCACTAGCTGCCTATACACTATAGGATCCGCTCTGTGCCAGTCATTGCACTGGCTGCCCGTACACTATAGGATCCGCTCTATGCCAGTCATTGCACTGGCTGCCCGTACACTATAGAATCCGCTCTATGCCAGTCATTGCACTGGCTGCCCGTACACTATAGGATCCGCTCTGTGCCAGCCATGGCACTGGCTGCCCTTACACTATAGGATCCGCTCTGTGCAAGTCATTGCACTGGTTTCCTATACACTAAAGGATCTGCTCTGTGCCAGTCATTGCACTGGCTGCCTATACACTAAGGGATCCGCTTTGTGCCAGTCATTGCACTGGCTGCCCGTACACTATAGGATCCGCTCTGTGCAAGTCATTGCAATGGCAGCCCATACACTATAGGATCCGCTCTGTGCAAGTCATTGCAATGGCAGCCCATACACTATAGGATCCGCTCTGTGCCAGTCATTGCACTGGCTGCCTATACACTATAGGGTCCGTTCTGTGCCAGTCATTGCACTGGCTGCCCGTACACTATAGGATCCGCTCTGTGCAAGTCATTGCACTGGTTGCCTATACACTATAGGATCCGCTCTGTGCCTATCATTGCACTGGCTGCCCATACACAATAGGATCCGCTCTGTGCAAGTCATTGCACTGGCTGCCTATACACTATAGGATCCGCTCTGTGCCAGTCATTGCACTGGCTGTCCATACAATATAGGATCCGCTCTGTGCCAGTCATTGCACTGGCTGCTCATACAATATAGGATCCGCTCTGTGCCAGTCATTGCACTGGCTGTCCATACAATATAGGATCCGCTCTGTGCCAGTCATTGCACTGGCTGTCCATACAATATAGGATCCGCTCTGTGCCAGTCATTGCACTGGCTGCTCATACACTATAAGATCCGCTCTGTGCCAGTCATTGCACTGGCTGTCCATACAATATAGGATCCGCTCTGTGCCAGTCATTGCACTGGCTGTCCATACAATATAGGATCCGCTCTGTGCCAGTCATTGCACTGGCTGCTCATACAATATAGGATCCGCTCTGTGCCAGTCATTGCACTGGCTGTCCATACACTACATAGGATCCAATTTAAATAGCTTATTCTTATTCACAAAGAACTTCACAGCGCAACGTCTCCCTTCATCTCCTCCATCCTCTCTAATACCCCACCCGTTCTCTACATCACACAAGCAACCTTCAACTAACATTCTCACTAACTGAACCTCCCACTCCCGGCTCCAAGACTTCTCCCGAGCTGCACCTGTTGAGTCCACTGGGACAGGGTACTCGGTACCGGACCGGGGTACTGCTGGGGAGGTCACAGAGGTCCAGACCGCGTCCCGGGTTCCGCAAGTAAATGGGGGGATATTTACAGGCGAGTTTGGCGTGACGCCACCCACGGGTTGTGGTCAGGGTGACCACCGCTGCTGCAGAACCACTGGGGATGATGTTTGGCAGCTGGAGATGGAACGGCTCTACGCAGGTAGAGCCTGGTTCCCCGGGGCAGTGATAGTTAAAGTCTATGGTGGATGCTATAGATGCTGCAGGATAGGGATGATAGTGGAGATGATAGGAACAGTTTGTGAGGGAGAGAAGGGTTTGCAAAGATTATAATGGGGGTTGTAGTCGATGTGGCGCCCCGCAACGAGTGCGTCACAGGAGGGTATTGCAGCCATAAATGCAGCAGCAATATTCTCTGACCCAGCAGTCAGACGGTTAACTCAGAGATCCATACCCTGCATGCATCACCTAGCATAGAGGGCCAATCAGGTCCTGGTGGGCGGAGTGCAAGGGTAGTGTGTAGTGGAAGTTTAGAGTAGTTGGAGTGAGAGGTCTGAGAGTGTAACAGCAACCTAGAAGACCTCCTGGAGAATCCCAGCTCTGCAACCTAGGAGAGGGGGTTGCACAGTTTCGTGTTGCCCCCTGGCCACCTTCTACCGGCCATCTCCCTGCCATCACCACGGTTGAGCACCATTACTCCCGGTGCATTACCAACCGATCTTCGGGCATCAAAATACGGGCTCAAAACCATCCTGTGCCCATCTACAGCCGGTTTGCTGGTACCGAAGCTAGCAGCAGTTCAGCTCTGCTATGCGAACCAGAGGAGTGGAGGGACCGCTTTACAGGAGCACCCCACCACCGCCAAATTCAGTCGTCTAACCAGCGGTGTACCCACCAAGGGACCCAAGGCTCCCCAAAGCATCCGGAACGTATACCCCGGATAGGGCATTCAAGCAGCCTCCCTGTACCCGACCTGGTATTCCTGGGCGACAACGGCAACTTACTTAGTTAGAATGGAGGAACACCGCGGATCTCTGAGGGACACCTATCACTGCTGAGTCTACCCGGTCTGCTACCTACAACTGTATACCATGTATTGCCTGCTGGTTACAGTAAACAACCCGTTACAGAGACTTACAGTGTCCGTGCTTTCTTATTAACTGCCTATCCGCACCATAAGGTAACCGCAGCTGCCGCACAACATCTTAAGCAGCTCCAGCCTCCGGGGATCATCGCTTAACCAGTGGGGAGCGTTCCATCTTGCTGCATTCCATCCCCCGGAGGCCCCGCAGCGTCGGTAAGACTTACCGAAACACTCAGGTGGCGTCACAACAAATTAACCCCTTAATCTGTTCCCACAAGACGTCTCATCATTTTGATCTGCACTCACCCGGGCCCCACTACCGGCAGGCGCGGCACCCCGTGACAAGGAGGAAGAAGCGAACGCCTGTCTAAACCTGAGTCCCCGGCCACGGTGAGTCAGTTGACACAGGCACTTACTTTGCAGTTGCAGCACTGGTTGTCTTGGTGCTGGATGAGGTATTGTAATAGGTGCAATTCACTTACTTTCCTGCTGCTGCAGCCTTGTTTCTCAGCTTGTGGTGAAAGCAGTGTTCAGCTCTGCAGATGGGGATCTCTGCTGTTGAATATAGGGCAAAGGGTGCAATTAACACACAGACTCACGGTTTTGTAGTTCTCCAAAGCTTTACTGTAGTTGTTGTTCAGCAAGTACAATCTACGGAGTCTGTAATCGGGCCGGGTTGCTCCCACCCTGTCCGTGTCCTCAGCTTCCCACTGCTGCGCTGTGTGTGTGGCCCTGCTGCTGCTTTTAGCTGAGCTGCTGGCCCTGATTCTCCTCACAGGTATCCCCTTTTCTAGGCAACTTGAGTCTTCCTTGTGCTTCTGACCCCACCGTGTTGCTTTGCTGAGGTACAATGTAGATCTACAACTCCACTATCCCGGTGTTTACTGTGCTGCGTGTGTCAGTCACAGTTTCGGATCCTGTAATGGGACAAAATGCCGGAATGCCCGCGCTGCCACCTGGAATCACCAGGAAACGAAGAAGGAAGGAGCTCGGATAGAGGCTCCGAAACGTGTAGGATTAAAGAAAAATCTGCCCAGTTAACTCTTCGTTTCCTGGTGATTCCTGGTGGCAGTGCGGGCATTCCGGCATTTTGTCTCATTACAGGATTCCTGTTTCCACGGTTATCGTGAAGGTGCGGCCCTGCAGCAGCCATCCTACAAGCTATCTTACAGGCGATTATACCGTTTGTGGGTGACACAACCGAGCCATGTGAGCAATTCCTAATATACACCTCAATAACCCCTTTGTAAAAAGGATAAGACCCTATGCGCATTTATCTCACGTTTACAGGCTGACAGTTTCAGATCCGGTATCCGGTCTGTGCGCTCCTCCGGGGCGAGTTGTCAAGTGACTCAGTCTCCCAGACGTGTTCCTCTGTTTCTTGTGCTCCTTCCCTCAGACCCTGGCTAGGCCTAGAATCTAGGAGCAGACTGTAGAGAAGCCTGAGGCAGCCTCTTTACACTACAGTCTCTCTCAGTTCTCCCAGGAACTGGACTCTTCACAGTACTGCTACGTACTGAACTAACTACTTCCTCTTGACCCAGAGTATATAAGAGAGCTGCTTTAGCTCCCCCTCTTGGCCCAGAGGTGCTAGTGTAGTGTCCAGTGTTGTGTGGGGAGTGAACCCGTGTGATTTTTCTGTGGCACATTAACCCTTGGGGTGCCACACACCAACTCTCTGGAATGATCTACCCCAAGAAATTAATAGGGCAGGGGTTTGGAGGGCACAGCTAATATCACAAGTGATAAGGAGGGATCACCAGACTGTCCTAATTAAACATGTGCAAAGGAGGGAAAGGAAGACGTCATTTAAGGCGATACAACCTCAGGAGTGTTTCTTCAAAAACAATAAATTTTATTCAGAAAGGTAGAAAAAAACACAGAAGTAACATCCACAAAACAGTTAAAAACATTTAAAATTTTTGGCTTCAAATTGCCACATGCAGCCTCCAACAATAATATATATATAGGTACCGCTCTTAGGCTTGTCTGAGCAAGGTAAATGTAGTAGGAGTATCTCGGGTAGATAACAAGTATACAAGAGGACTATTTTCCTTTTTAAACCTTTTACAATAGAAATGAGCATGCAATAGTTAATGACCATTAGCAATAGAGCAAGAAATATATAACTGAACCCCAATTTCCATCAAATGGGTGGTTTGCACATATAGTAATAGACCTTATTTTTCTTTTTACTTGAGCATATCCTGCTAGAGGCAGTTTTATAGTAGTTATATTCTTGTATATAGGAGCAGTATTATAGTAGTTATATTCTTGTACATAGGGGCAGTATTATAGTAGTTATATTCTTGTATACAGGAGCAGTATTATAGTAGTTATATTCTTGTATATAGGAGCAGTATTATAGTAGTTATATTCTTGTATATAGGAGCAGTATTATAGTAGTTATATTCTTGTACATAGGGGCAGTATTATAGTAGTTATATTCTTGTATACAGGAGCAGTATTATAGTAGTTATATTCTTGTATATAGGAGCAGTATTATAGTAGTTATATTCTTGTATATAGGAGCAGTATTATAGTAGATATATTCTTGTATATAGGAGCAGTATTATAGTAGTTATATTCTTGTACATAGAGGCAATATTATAGTAGTTATATTCTTGTATACAGGAGCAGTATTATAGTAGTTATATTCTTGTATATAGGAGCAGTATTATAGTAGTTATATTCTTGTACATAGGGGCAGTATTATAGTAGTTATATTCTTGTATATAGGGGCAGTATTATAGTAGTTATATTCTTGTATATAGGGGCAGTATTATAGTAGTTATATTCTTGTACATAGGAGCAGTATTATAGTAGTTATATTCTTGTATATAAGAGCAGTATTATAGTAGTTATATTCTTGTATATAGGGGCAGTATTATAGTAGTTATATTCTTGTACATAGGAGCAGTATTATAGTAGTTATATTCTTGTATATAGGGGCAGTATTATAGTAGTTATATTCTTGTACATAGGAGCAGTATTATAGTAGTTATATTCATGTACATAGGAGCAGTATTATAGTAGTTATATTCTTGTATATAGGAGCAGTATTATAGTAGTTATATTCTTGTATATAGGAGAAGTATTATAGTAGATATATTCTTGTAATAGGAGCAGTATTATAGTAGTTATATTCATGTACATAGGAGCAGTATTATAGTAGTTATATTCTTATATATAGGGCAGTATTATAGTAGTTATATTCTTGTACATAGGAGCAGTATTATAGTAGTTATATTCTTATAATAGGAGCAGTATTATAGTAGTTATATTCTTGTATATAGGAGCATATTATAGTAGTTATATTCTTGTATATAGGAGCAGTATTATAGTAGTTATATTCTTGTACATAGGAGCAGTATTATAGTAGTTATATTCTTGTACATAGGGCAGTATTATAGTAGTTATATTCTTGGTCATAGGAGCAGTATTATAGTAGTTATATTCTTGTACATAGGACAGTATTATAGTAGTTATATTCTTGTACATAGGGACAGTATTATAGTAGTTATATTCTTGTACATAGGGGCAGTATTATAGTAGTTATATTCTTGTACATAGGAGCAGTATTATATTTATAGTTATATTCTTTGTACATAGGAGCAGTATTATATTAGTTATATTCTTGTATATAGGAGCAGTATTATAGTAGTTATATATTCTTGTAAATAGGAGCAGTATATATAGTAGTTTATATTCTTGTACATAGGGGCAGTATTATAGTAGTTATATTCTTGTACATAGGGGCAGTATTATAGTAGTTATATTCTTGTACATAGGGGCAGTATTATAGTAGTTATATTCTTGTACATAGGGGCAGTATTATAGTAGTTATATTCTTGTACATAGGGGCAGTATTATAGTAGTTATATTCTTGTACATAGGGGCAGTATTATAGTAGTTATATTCTTGTACATAGGAGCAGTATTATAGTAGTTATATTCTTGTACATAGGAGCAGTATTATAGTAGTTATATTCTTGTATATAGGGGCAGTATTATAGTAGTTATATTCTTGTACATAGGAGCAGTATTATAGTAGTTATATTCTTGTACATAGGGGCAGTATTATAGTAGTTATATTTTTGTATATAGGAGCAGTATTAAAGTAGTTATATTCTTGTACATAGGGGGCAGTATTATAGTAGTTATATTCTTGTACATAGGGGACAGTATTATAGTAGTTATATTCTTGTATATAGGGGCAGTATTATAGTAGTTATATTCTTGTACATAGGGGCAGTATTATAGTAGTTATATTCTTGTACATAGGGGACAGTATTATAGTAGTTATATTCTTGTATATAGGGGCAGTATTATAGTAGTTATATTCTTGTACATAGGGGCAGTATTATAGTAGTTATATTCTTGTACATAGGGGCAGTATTATAGTAGTTATATTCTTGTACATAGGGGGCAGTATTATAGTAGTTATATTCTTGTACATAGGGGACAGTATTATAGTAGTTATATTCTTGTATATAGGGGCAGTATTATAGTAGTTATATTCTTGTATATAGGGGCAGTATTATAGTAGTTATATTCTTGTACATAGGAGCAGCATTATAGTAGTTATATTCTTGTACATAGGGGCAGTATTATAGTAGTTATATTCTTGTACATAGGGGCAGTATTATAGTACCGTATATACTCGTGTATAAGCCGACCCGTGTATAAGCCGACCCCCCTACTTTTGCCCCCAAAACCTGGGAAAATCTATTGACTCGTGTATAAGCCGAGGGTGGACCCTAGCACAAGTATACAGCCCCCAGCAGTGTGGTATACACCAGTCCCAAAGGTAGATACAGCAGCCCCAGTGGTAGTATACACGCAGCCCCAGTAGTATATACAGCCCCAGTGGTAGTATATACAGCCCCAGTGGTAGTATACAGGGCCCCAGAGGTATATAGCAGCCCCAGTGGTAGTATACAGTGCCCCAGAGGTATATAGCAGCCCCAGTGGTAGTATACAGGGCCCCAGAGGTATATAGCAGCCCCAGTGGTAGTATACAGTGCCCCAGAGGTATATAGCAGCCCCAGTGGTAGTATACAGGGCCCCAGAGGTATATAGCAGCCCCAGTGGTAGTATACAGTGCCCCAGAGGTATATAGCAGCCCCAGTGGTAGTATACAGGGCCCCAGAGGTATATAGCAGCCCCAGTGGTAGTATACAGGGCCCCAGAGGTATATAGCAGCCCCAGTGGTAGTATACAGTGCCCCAGAGGTATATAGCAGCCCCAGTGGTAGTATACAGGGCCCCAGAGGTATATACAGCCCCAGTGGTAGTATACAGTGCCCCAGAGGTATATAGCAGCCCCAGCGGTAGTATACAGGCAGCCCCAGTAATGCAGGCCCCCCCCAGCGTCTCTCCGGTCACCTGTAAAGCAAGCTATACTTATCAGTGTCCCGCTCGCACCCGCCGCTGCCGACATCCACGATCCTCCATCTTCATGCGACTCCTCTTCCTGTTTCCTGTGCGCGTCGCCGGGAATGACGTCATTGCCGGCGACGCTCTGTGCCATCTAATTTCACTTCTGCAGTGTATATTCATACATCGCAGAAGTGAAGTTTAGTAAAAAGAAAGGGTTAAAAATAAAAAAATCTTTATTCTCACCTGTCCCGCGATCCACCGATGCCTCCAGCAGTGCTCGATGCTTCTAGGACCTGGCGTGACGTCACAGTCACATGACCAGTTACCGCGGTTACCGGTGACCTAGTGTTCGGGCACAGATCTCGAACACAGACTTCCTGGGAAGTTTGTGTTACAGTTCAGGTTTGGGGGAGCTGTAAAAATAAAGAAAATAGTTATTATTGAGCATTATACTTACCGTGTCCCACTGCCCCTCCATCCCGCTGCATCTACTTTCAGTGCTGCTCATTATCTAGATATTAGCTGCAGAGGGGCCCAACAGCCAATCACAGACGTTGTCACAGAGAATGGGCGTTGGCTCACAGAGATATGCAGCAGAGCTGAACATGTTCCCTGTGGATTATGTCGGAGGGAGGGTTTTTGTTGTTGATTAAAAATGGGAAACAGGATTATCTTGTATTTTATTTCTTATTTTTTTGTGTCGTTTTTTTTTTATTGCTTATACTATGAATTTCAAGCTTAGTGCCCGCAGCCAACACATAGATAGCTTTAACCCCTTTATTACCCACTGTGCCAATGCAACCAGGGCCACTGGAAAAGTCAGGGTACAGTGCCAGAAAATGACACTTCTATGGATGTACCATTTTCTGGGGCAGCTGTGGGCTACAGTTCACAGCGGGGAGGCCCCAAAAAGCATGGGCCACCCTGCACTAAGGATTCCAGCCCCCAGCTGCCTAGTTGTACCTTTCTTGAAGGCTAAAATACGGTAAAGCTTCATGTAATTTTTTTGAATTATTTCATGAAATTCACAAATAATTAAAAAAAGGCTTCTCTATATTTTCGGTTTCCAGCCAAGTAAAAATAGGCAGCTGGGGGTAGGGGGCTGCCTGTACCTGGATGGCATACAAAAATACGGTGACGACCCACATCATTTTATTAAAAATTATTTCAAGGAATAATTTTATGAAATGGGCTTAACTGTATTGCGGTTTTGGTGCTTTTTTGGGCCATGAGAAGCAAAATGAACACATTAAACACAATGAATGCAGTTTTGTGCCAAAATTGCAACAATAAGGCCGGTTTCACATTGGCGTTTCAGTGCGCAGTGTTCAATCCGCAAACGCATGCCAAACGCATTGCAAATGCATACTGACGCTGCGTTATTCATACGCATGATGTTACGCAAAATATAAAAAAAACGCAGCTCAAGTAGGCGTTTGAATGCGTTTATGCTTGCGTTTTCGGTTGTAATGCGCATGCGTTTTTAAATTGGATTTGCATTCTGAGTATTTTCTTGACAGCAGCAACACCCAAAAGGCGCACCTATGTCAAACCCCCTTTTTATACAGCTGGAAATTGGGAGTGGAATTGGGAGGGCCTTCTTATCAGTTCCTGGACATGCGCATTGAGATGTACGCAAGTGCAGCCATCCGCATGCTCCTGCGTTCCCTTATACAACAATGCGTGGTTCATCCGCAATCACTCCAGTCCACCACGGGAACACCGGGCCCGAGGATCTAGCCAGAGTTCATCTTTGCAGTCAGCAAACGGCTGCTGTGGTCCGTATATCGCCACAGCACCCTGCCAGACGGAGCGGTCTGCCTGTTTCCTCACCACGAGGAAGAGGACCCCAATACTACCTACACGGAGCCATTGGGTATAGCCCCATCCTAGGCGAGGAAGAAAGGACATGGGTTCATCAACTAAGGTACACCACGGGTTTCACCATACCACCTGGGATCCACTTGCAGCCACCCATAGAGCTACCTGTTATTATAACATCTGATGCTGAACTCTGAACTTTGTGTGATGCTGCTACAAGTTGATAGTAAAGTACCTGGGAGAGAGTGATTTTGCCTGGGTGTGAGTTTCTACATCTACCTGTTCCCTTCCAGGAACGCCATCCCGGAGGACCAGCTCCACCTGTAGGGAGCTTTGCCAACTCAGCCGCATTACCATCTACCTCCGAGCGGACTGTGGCGGCGCTGGTGACCCATCACTAGGTACTATAGGTGGCGTCATGTGACAAAAACTCTTATTCCCCTGTAAATACACCCTTTTTGAAGTGTCACCCAGGCCACGGGCTCAGGCGCTGCCACCCGTGACATCCCTAAACAACCACCGAGCCTGGCACCCGAGTACCCCAGGGCCTGGGGCTCGACACAAACGCCAATGTGAAAGCACCCTAAAAGCATGAAATCCAATGCAAAAACCGTGTTGCAGTTTTGGTGCTTTTTTGGGCCAGGAGATGCAGATGAACACATTGAACACAATGTATCAGAAAAAATGTAATCTGTGGCAAAAACTGCATTGTGGTTTAGGTGCTTTTTTGGGCCAGGAGATGCAGATTAATACATTGAACACAATGCATGCAGTTTTGTGGCACAATTGCACCAAAAGAGCATGAAATCCGCGGCAAAAACCACATCATGGTTTTAGTGCAGCAATTCTCTGTGACAGCATCTGTGATTGGCTGTTGGGCCCTTCTGCAAAGAATATACAGGAAGTTAATGAGCGGCCATGGAAGTACAAGCGAGTGGACGCAATTAAATATAATTTTGTTTAATAACTATCTTCTTTGTTTTACAGCCTCCTAGCCCCCATCCCATAGTTTTACAGTCCGAGTTCGGGGTTCGGACTCAAGTTCGAGCCACTTTCGCCCACGAACCTGAACATCGGCGGGTTCGCCCATCCCTAGTCGTCACCCCACATCAGTCTATAGTTTATTGATCACCATTATTGAGTACAGGAGGAAGATCCTAGCACATGATGAATATGAGAGGCATGCTATGCTATACATTCAGCAATATCAGTATAGTCCCCCCACCCTATTACAAGATATCAGGATACGTTACCGTGTAAGTGGTTATATTAAAGGAAAGGGTTAACCAGACAAGAAGTTATTGGAATCATTGTCCTCATGTCACTTCCCGGCCGACAATATCAATCATAAGCGCTCAGCACATTTATTGGTTTGCAGTTGGTTGTGCTGACTCAGCTGCTTCATCTCTTCGCTCGCCTGTGAGGATTCACGATACAGGATGACTTCATAGAGTTACAGGATATCATGAAATCTCCTGGCCTCAGTATTCACTCAGTAATGATGCCAAAGAACATTCCCTCAGACTGGCATCCCTGTGTCCTGATGGGGGGATGGAGTATGGGAGCTTCCAAATTATTCAGGTCCAAAATGTAGAAATTTTCACTTTGTACTAAAGATAGAAAATGTGTATCAATATACAGGCTCGGACTGTCCGCAGGAGAGCAGGGGAATCCTCCGGTGACCTCTCTACAGTACTATGTCACTGTCCACAGGAGAGCAGGGGAATCCTCCGGTGACCTCTCTGCAGTAATATATCACTGTCCACAGGAGAGCAGGGGAATCCTCCGGTGACCTCTCTGCAGTAATATGTCACTGTCCACAGGAGCAGGGGAATCCTCCGGTGACCTCTCTGCAGTAATATGTCATTGTCCACAGGAGAGCAGTGGAATCCTCCGGTGACCTCTCTGCAGTAATATGTCACTGTCCACAGGAGAGCAAGGGAATCCTCCGGTGACCTCTCTGCAGTAATATGTCATTGTCCACAGGAGAGTAGGGGAATCCTCCAGTGACCTCTCTGCAGTAATGTCACTGTCACAGGAGAGCAGGGGAATCCTCCGGTGACCTCTCTGCAGTAATATGTCACTGTCCACAGGAGAGCAGGGGAATCCTCCGGTGACCTCTCTGCAGTAATATGTCACTGTCCACAGGAGAGCAGAGGAATCCTCCGGTGACCTCTCTGCAGTAATATGTCATTGTCCACAGGAGAGTAGGGGAATCCTCCAGTGACCTCTCTGCAGTAATATGTCACTGTCCACAGGAGAGCAGGGGAATCCTCGGGGCACCTCTCTACAGTAATATGTCACTGTCCACAGGAGAGCAGGGGAATCCTCCGGTGACCTCTCTTTAGTAATATGTCACTGTCCACAGGAGAGCAGGGGAATCCTCCGGTGACCTCTCTGCAGTATTATGTCACTGTCCACAGGAGAGCAGGGCAATCCTCCGGTGACCTCTCTACAGTAATATGTCACTGTCCACAGGAGAGCAGGGGAATCCTCCGGTGACCTCTCTGCAGTAATATATCACTGTCCACAGGAGAGCAGGGCAATCCTCCGGTGACCTCTCTACAGTAATATGTCACTGTCCACAGGAGAGCAGGGGAATCCTCCGGTGACCTCTCTGCAGTAATATGTCACTGTCCACAGAAGAGCAGGGGAATCCTCTGGTGACCTCTCTACAGTAATATGTCACTGTCCACAGGAGAGCAGGGGAATCCTCCGGTGACCTCTCTGCAGTAATATGTCACTGTCCACAGAAGAGCAGGGGAATCCTCCGGTGACCTCTCTGCAGTAATATGTCACTATCCACAGGAGAGCAGTGGAATCCTCCGGTGACCTCTCTGCAGTAATATGTCACTGTCCACAGGAGAGCAGGGGAATCCTCCGGTGACCTCTCTGCAGTAATATATCACTGTCCACAGGAGAGCAGGGCAATCCTCCGGTGACCTCTCTGCAGTAATATGTCACTGTCCACAGGAGAGCAGGGGAGTCCTCCGGTGACCTCTCTGCAGTAATATGTCACTGTCCACAGGAGAGCAGGGGAATCCTCCGGTGACCTCTCTACAGTAATATGTCACTGTCCACAGGAGAGCAGGGGAATCCTCCGGTGACCTCTCTGCAGTAATATGTCACTGTCCACAGGAGAGCAGGGGAATCCTCCGGTGACCTCTCTGCAGTAATATGTCACTGTCCACAGGAGAGCAGGGGAATCCTCCGGTGACCTCTCTCCAGTAATATGTCACTGTCCACAGGGGAGCAGGGGAATCCTCCGGTGACCTCTCTCAGTAATATCACTGTCCCAGGGAGCAGGGGATCCTCGGTGACCTCTCTCAGTAATAGTCACTGTCCACAGGAGAGCAGGGGAATCCTCCGGTGACCTCTCTGCAGTAATATGTCACTGTCCACAGGAGAGCAGGGGAATCCTCCGGTGACCTCTCTGCAGTTATTCATGTCCACAAGATGCACAGGAGGCAGGAATCCTCCGGTGACCTCTCTACAGTAATATGTCACTGTCCACAGGAGAGCAGGGAATCCTCCGGTGACCTCTCTGCAGTAATATGTCACTGTCCACAGGAGAGCAGGGGAATCCTCCGGTGACCTCTCTGCAGTAATATGTCACTGTCCACAGGAGAGCAGGGGAATCCTCCGGTGACCTCTCTGCAGTAATATATGTCACTGTCCACAGGAGAGCAGGGGAATCCTCCGGTGACCTCTCTGCAGTAATATTCACTGTCCACAGGAGAGCAGGGCAATCCTCCGGTGACCTCTCTGCAGTAATATGTCACTGTCCACAGGAGAGCAGGGGATCCTCCGGTGACCTCTCTGCAGTATTATGTCACTGTCCACAGGAGAGCAGGGGAATCCTCCGGTGACCTCTCTGCAGTAATATGTCACTGCCACAGGAGCAGGGGAATCCTCCGGTGACCTCTCTGCAGTAATATGTCACTGTCCACAGGAGAGCAGGGGAATCCTCCGGTGACCTCTCTGCAGTAATATGTCACTGTCCACAGGAGAGCAGGGGAATCCTCCGGTGACCTCTCTACAGTATTATGTCACTGTCCCAGGAGAGCAGGGGAATCCTCCGGTGACCTCTCTACAGTAATATGTCACTGCCACAGGAGAGCAGGGGAATCCTCCGGTGACCTCTCTGCAGTAATATGTCACTGTCCACAGGAGAGCAGGGGAATCCTCCGGTGGCCTCTCTACAGTAATATGTCACTGTCCACAGGAGAGCAGGGGAGTCCTCCGGTGACCTCTCTACAGTAATATGTCACTGTCCACAGGAGAGCAGGGGAATCCTCCGGTGACCTCTCTGCAGTAATATATCACTGTCCACAGGAGAGCAGGGGAATCCTCCGGTGACCTCTCTGCAGTAATATGTCACTGTCCACAGGAGAGCAGGGGAATCCTCCGGTGACCTCTCTACAGTAATATGTCACTGTCCAGAGGAGAGCAGGGGAATCCTCCGGTGACCTCTCTGCAGTAATATGTCACTGTCCACAGGAGAGCAGGGGAATCCTCCGGTGACCTCTCTGCAGTATTATGTCACTGTCCACAGGAGAGCAGGGGAATCCTCCGGTGACCTCTCTACAGTAATACGTCACTGTCCACAGGAGAGCAGGGGAATCCTCCGGTGACCTCTCTGCAGTATTATGTCACTGTCCACAGGAGAGCAGGGGAATCCTCCGGTGACATCTCTACAGTAATATGTCACTGGGCACAGGAGAGCAGGGGAATCCTCCGGTGACCTCTCTACAGTAATATGTCACTGGCCACAGGAGAGCAGGGGAATCCTCCGGTGACCTCTCTGCAGTAATATGTCACTGTCCACAGGAGAGCAGGGGAATCCTCCGGTGACCTCTCTGCAGTAATATGTCACTGTCCACACACCACACCTCTCCTGTCACCCATAGACCCCCGCCCACCTCACACCACACCTCTCCCGTCACCCATAGACCCCCGCCTGCCTCACACTGCACCTCTTCTGCTGCCCCCGCACCTTTCCGATATTCTGGAATTTACCAAGGGACAGGACCTTTGGTGATGTCACATGTCATGCTCTGCCCCACTCCATTCTGCCCCTGCTCTGTCCCACTCCATTCTACCACTGCTCTGTCCCGCTCCATTCTGCCCCTGCTCCACTCCTCTCTGCCCTTGCTCTGCCCCACTCCATTCTGCCCCTGCTCTGTTCCACTCCATTCTGCCCCACTTCATTCTGCCCCTGCTCTGCCCCACTCCATTCTGCCCCTGCTCTGCCCCACTCCATTCTGCCCCACTTCATTTTGCCCCTGCTCTGCCCCACTCCATTCTGCCCCTGCTCTGCCCCACTCCATTCTGCCCCACTCCATTCTGCCCCATTCCATTCTGCTCCTGCTCTGCCCCACTCATCTCTACCCCACTCTGCTCTGCCCCACTCTGCTCTGCCCCCACTCTGCTCTGCCCCCACTCTCCCCCACTCTGCTCTGCCCCTGCCCTTCCTTGCTCTACCCCTCAGCATGAGAGCAAGCACAGGGGGGCACAGTGACCACAGGGGAAGAGCACACAGATAACAAAGGGGGGGGGGGCGGGTGGACCAGAGAGACAGCACAGATGGGGGCTAAGAGCGACCACAGGGCTGGGGGCAGGGAGCCACCATGGGGAGTGGAGGGAGCAGAGAGCAACCAGAGTGGGGCAGAGAGACAACATGGGGGGTAGCCAGAGAGCTCAGTCAGGGCTGCCCATGGGGTCAAGTAAGTGTGCATGGGGGAGGGGCCAGGTAGCGCACACAGGGTGGTGCCACATGACTGTCAGCACCATAGATCCCGCCCCTCATCATGCGATAGCATCGGGCTCCTATCTAGTATCTTATATCCGTCTAGGGATACATTGAAGCAATAGACGTAGTGTTGTGGTTATAATATATTCCTGATTTCTCCAGCGTCTTTCTAATCCCTCCGCCATAGCTGTGACTGCAGGTGTTTCCTGCTCCTCTCGGAGGTCATCCGGGGACTCCTCTTTGCTTATCTACTGGGAGAGGTGCCTGATTTTTCTCAGTGTCATCGTAACATACTCCATACATTCAATGATGAACCATCAGATATAGCCCAATTCCAAAATAGTTGGGACTTTGTGTAAAGTGGAAAGAAAACAAGACGGTGCAGATTTGTGAATCTCTCATCACCATATGTTACTCACAGCAGAACATATGATGCAGATCACAAGTTGAACTTTGGACGTTTTTCTATTTCAGTGTAAAAAATTGACTGAATCCAAAATTGATGGCAGCGACACATCTCAAAAAAGTTGTACCCAGGTCGTGTCCACCATTATGAAGTATAACCGCTACTTTCTGCAACAGTCTGTAAATGTCAGGACAGTGAGGAGACAATTGCTGGAGTTTTGGGAGAGGAGCGTTGTCCTGTTCTTGTCTGATGTCGGACTCTTGTTGCTCCGCAGTTCGGGGCCTTTGATGGATTCTTGTTTCATAATGCAACAAATGTTTTCTATTAGTGAAAGAAGGTTTGGACAGCAGGCGGACGGGTCATCACCTGGACTCTTCTTCTGCGGAGCCATGCTGCTGTGATGGAAACTGTACGAGGTTTACTATTGTCTTGCTGAAATATACAAGGTCTTCACTGGAACAGCATTTCCTGTCTCCTTTCTATCATAGTGTTTCGACCAGAGCTGGGGTGCGTGGGGTACTCGGTCACCGGGGCTTCTGTGTGGGATGTCACGGGTGGTCGGTATCCCCGGTGCCGTGCCCTGGCGAACAACTGTACCAGGTGTTAATGGTAAAACGGTGGGGGTTAAAGGGGTTATTTACAGGGGGACGTGACGCCACCTGTAGAGTCCGGTAAGGTGGTACCGGCGCTGCCAGCCGGCCGCTGAGGTGATGGAGGGGGCAGCAGTGTGTGGTACAGCTCCCCACAGGTGGAGCTTTACCTCAGGGCAGCTATGATGGTATATGAGACGGTGAGGGAGGGCAGTGATGGTAAATGGTGGTGCAGTTCTTACCCCTCTGCTGTAGATGTTGATGATGTTCAGTCCTCTGAGCTGCGGCAGGAAGAATAACAGAAACCAATTCTTGTTTAACTTTGCTTTACTCGGTACCGGCTGATGGCATAACAATACACGGTACAGTTTGGTTTAGGGTGCTGTTACCAACTCAGGATTTCTCTTAAGGAGTCTTTAGATGTTCCTTCTCTGTCTTTCAGGGTTTCTATTCTCTTTCTAGATCTTTCTGTCTTTCCCACCTTGGAAGAGCTCACCCGCCAGTCCTGCAGTCTGTGTCTAGTAGGCTTAAATTGACTATTACCGGTCCAAATGGGAACAGCAGGAACGCACAAGTTTCCCACCTGACACCGGGTTTCAGTCTTTCCTCACTAGTGTGGAACCGTCTTTTGGGCATGAGGGGTGAGGTACCTTGTGGTGCTGTCAGCAACCCGGTCTGGTTGGGCCTGCAGCTCGTCGGCTTCGCAGTCAGGGATGAACTCCTGGCTGCCTCGGTTGTCCGTGTCACCTGTGAACCCTCAACATGACCAGCTGGTTCCTACCAGTCAGGGTCAGTTGCCATCTGTCCTGGGCCCCCACATATAGATGGGGTACCCTCCACTCAGCTCAGGCTGCCAGGCGTGACCACACTGTCTGCCTTCCCAACGCCGTCTGAGGTAAATTCCTAACTGTCCATCTGCTCTATCCTAAGCTCCGCCCACCACCTGTGGAACCTACCATAAAGTCAGTTTCCCCTACACTAAGTGGTGCGGTCCTAAGTTAGTGCTAAAAATAGACTCCATAAGATTTAAATCGTAACCTGGCAACTTACAAGGAAAAACACATTTTATATTCAAGTGTAATACCATTCTGTGGCGCATACCCGCAGGGGCGCCACACACCCCCTTGGTGAAACACACCCGTCCGCGGGTGTCAAACCAAACCTGGAATAAAAATACATTTTACATATAACATTGAACATTTAGAACATTTATCAACAATAAGATTGCTTCTTTTCTTCCCTTGCGGGAGGCTCACTGCTTATAACGTTGCATTTAACTTTGACTATAGTCTAGTCCATACTGGCCCAACTGGGACCAGGTAACAAGTTCTTTGGTTACTGTCCATCAAGTGCTGAAAAGGAAAAAGAAACAGTGCAATGCAAGGAAAATATGCATTTTAAACGATTCTGCTCACACTTTGAACAGTGCAATACCGGGTTAACTCTTTACTGCTCAACTTACTGACCCGGATTGCAAACCTCCCACTGAGACCTGCGTGGCGTTTATTTATCCCCACAATACAGGTCCCGGTCCAGGTGACCCTGGGGAACTGCAGATAAATGGACTCTCCTCTCTCCAACCGCTGCTGCTGATGCTGGTACCGCGACCCTCCATAGCTCGCGGGGCCCGGCCTCCTCCGTACCACCGGCTCCTCCTCCGTCAGCTCGGGCTCCTTCAGGAACTGGATGAAGTCCTCCGCCTCGGTGATATCCTCCTCTCCGGGCTCCACAAGGGGTGCATAAACCGGTCCCAGGGAATCAGCAGCTGGGAATGCCATTGCCTCACAGCCGGTTACAGGTACCAGGTCCGGAGCCTGACCAGGTATATTGAGTCCGCTCCCGGCCGCATCCTGCTTAGTTCTTATAGTCCATAACCGGTGTGGGCTGGCGCTCGACCCGCCCCCTTGGTTGATTGAGAGCAATGGGGGCGGGGAGACTTTTTGGCGCCTCTTGAATGGCCTATGTTTGTTGAGGGGCCGAGGCACGCCCCTAGGCCGGCACATTGTTGTTTATGCACTTTTAAGCCCGCCCACCACGAAGTTCCTATGGGCAAGTCCTTCGGGCTTTTCCGGAGCCCGCCACTACCTTCGTCACTCCTCGGCAGAGCGGAGTGGGCGGGGCTTATCTTCCCGCTCTTTCTCCTGCTGTAGTGACGCAGTTTGAATTTCTGAGGCGGTGTAATGGCGGCTCGGCTCAGTTGTTATAATCCACACAGTTAGACTGTAATAAAGTTCTTAAGGCACACTTCACCTGGTAGACACCAGGCTGGCTTATCCTGTTCGTGACGCCAATTTGTTTCGACCAGAGCTGGGGTGCGTGGGGTACTCGGTCACCGGGGCTTCTGTGTGGGATGTCACGGGTGGTCGGTATCCCCGGTGCCGTGCCCTGGCGAACAACTGTACCAGGTGTTAATGGTAAAACGGTGGGGGTTAAAGGGGTTATTTACAGGGGGACGTGACGCCACCTGTAGAGTCCGGTAAGGTGGTACCGGCGCTGCCAGCCGGCCGCTGAGGTGATGGAGGGGGCAGCAGTGTGTGGTACAGCTCCCCACAGGTGGAGCTTTACCTCAGGGCAGCTATGATGGTATATGAGACGGTGAGGGAGGGCAGTGATGGTAAATGGTGGTGCAGTTCTTACCCCTCTGCTGTAGATGTTGATGATGTTCAGTCCTCTGAGCTGCGGCAGGAAGAATAACAGAAACCAATTCTTGTTTAACTTTGCTTTACTCGGTACCGGCTGATGGCATAACAATACACGGTACAGTTTGGTTTAGGGTGCTGTTACCAACTCAGGATTTCTCTTAAGGAGTCTTTAGATGTTCCTTCTCTGTCTTTCAGGGTTTCTATTCTCTTTCTAGATCTTTCTGTCTTTCCCACCTTGGAAGAGCTCACCCGCCAGTCCTGCAGTCTGTGTCTAGTAGGCTTAAATTGACTATTACCGGTCCAAATGGGAACAGCAGGAACGCACAAGTTTCCCACCTGACACCGGGTTTCAGTCTTTCCTCACTAGTGTGGAACCGTCTTTTGGGCATGAGGGGTGAGGTACCTTGTGGTGCTGTCAGCAACCCGGTCTGGTTGGGCCTGCAGCTCGTCGGCTTCGCAGTCAGGGATGAACTCCTGGCTGCCTCGGTTGTCCGTGTCACCTGTGAACCCTCAACATGACCAGCTGGTTCCTACCAGTCAGGGTCAGTTGCCATCAGTCCTGGGCCCCCACATATAGATGGGGTACCCTCCACTCAGCTCAGGCTGCCAGGCGTGACCACACTGTCTGCCTTCCCAACGCCGTCTGAGGTAAATTCCTAACTGTCCATCTGCTCTATCCTAAGCTCCGCCCACCACCTGTGGAACCTACCATAAAGTCAGTTTCCCCTACACTAAGTGGTGCGGTCCTAAGTTAGTGCTAAAAATAGACTCCATAAGATTTAAATCGTAACCTGGCAACTTACAAGGAAAAACACATTTTATATTCAAGTGTAATACCATTCTGTGGCGCATACCCGCAGGGGCGCCACAATAGCTGTGATGTTCTGTGTGTCCTGACTCCTTTCTATCATAGCTGTGATGCTCTGTGTGTCCTGACTCCTTTCTATCATAGCTGTGATGTTCTGTGTGTCCTGACTCCTTTCTATCATAGCTGTGGTGCTCTGTGTGTCCTGACTCTTTTCTATCATAGCTGTGATGCTCTGCGTGTCCTGACTCCTTTCTATCATAGCTGTGATGTTCTGTGTGTCCTGACTCCTTTCTATCACAGCTGTGATGCTCTGTGTGTCCTGACTCCTTTCTATCATAGCTGTGATGTTCTGTGTGTTCTGACTCCTTTCTATCATAGCTGTGATGCTCTGTGTGTCCTGACTCCTTTCTATCATAGCTGTGATGCTCTGTGTGTCCTGACTCCTTTCTATCATAGCTGTGATGTTCTGTGTGTCCTGACTCCTTTCTATCATAGCTGTGATGATCTGTGTGTCCTGACTCCTTTCTATCATAGCTGTGATGCTCTGTGTGTCCTGACTCCTTTCTATCATAGCTGTGATGCTCTGTGTGTCCTGACTCCTTTCTATCATAGCTGTGATGCTCTGTGTGTCCTGACTCCTTTCTATCATAGCTGTGATGCGCTGTGTGTCCTGACTCCTTTCTATCATAGCTGTGATGCTCTGTGTGTCCTGACTCCTTTCTATCATAGCTGTGATGCTCTGTGTGTCCTGACTCCTTTCTATCATAGCTGTGATGCGCTGTGTGTCCTGACCTCTAAACAATGGAAGGTCCTTTCTGATAGAGTGGACTTCTCATTAGTTACTATTCTGCAGTACCCCTTCTGGCCACTGGTGGCAGCAAAGTCCTCCCATAGTCTACAGCACAAGCTATACGCCAAAGGTCACCCAGAATACAGGGGCAGCAACCTGCGTCAGTGTCCTGCTGCCCTCCACTCAGGAGAATTTGCTCAACTCTATATATATAAACTGGCGCTGTCAATCTGCAAACGTGACCGCAAAGAAGGAAGTGATGGGATGTAAAGATAACGTCATGATTGGGTACATGTGTGTAGAGAAGATACATGTATGAGGATAATCTGGATATTGTACATATGTGTAATAAGTATTGAACTCATCACCAATTTTGTAAGTAAACACATACAGTGTTGGCCAAAAGTGTTGACACCCCTGCAATTCTGTCAGATAATACTCAGTTTCTTCCTGAAAATGATTGCAATCACAAATCTTTGGTATTATTATCTTCTCCAAACTGCCATTTTCAGATCTCTCATTGTCCTGCTGGAAGACCCATGACCTCTGAGGGAGACCCAGCTTTCTCACACTGGGCCCTACATTATGCTGCAAAATGTGTCGGTAGTCTTCAGACTTCATAATGCCATGCACACGGTCAAGCAGTCCAGTGCCAGAGGCAGCAAAGCAACCCCAAAACATCAGGGACCCTCCACCATGTTTGACTGTAGGGACCATGTTCTTTTCTTTGAATGCCTCCTTTTTTCTCCTGTAAACTCTATGTTGATGCCTTTGCCCAAAAATAGAGAACATTCTTCCAAAACGTTTTAGGGTTTCTCAGATAGGTTTTGGCAAACTCCAGCCTGGCTTTTTTATGTCTCGGGGTAAGAAGTGGGGTCTTCCTGGGTCTCCTACCATACAGACCCTTTTCATTCAGACGCCAACGGATAGTACGGGTTGACCCTGTTGTACCCTCGGACTGCAGGGCAGCTTGAACTTGTTTGGATGTTAGTCGAGGTTCTTTATCCACCATCCGCACAATCTTGCGTTGAAATCTCATGACAATTTTTCTTTTCTGTCCACATCTAGGGAGGTTAGCCACAGTGCCATGGGCTTTACACTTCTTGATGACACTACGCACGGTAGACACAGGAACATTCAGGTGTTTGGAGATGGACTTGTAGCCTTGAGATTGCTCATGCTTCCTCACAATTTGGTTTCTCAAGTCCTCAGACAGTTCTCTGGTCTTCTTTCTTTTCTCCATGCTCAATGTGGTACACACAAGGACACAGGACAGAGGTTGAGTCAACTTTAATCCATGTGAACTGGCTGCAAGTGTGATTTAGTTATTGCCAACACCTGTTAGGTGCCACAGGTAAGTTACAGGTGCTGTTAATTACACAAATTAGAGAAGCATCACATGATTTTTCTAACAGTGCCAATACTTTTGTCCACCCCCTTTTTTATGTTTGGTGGAATTAGATCCAATTTGGCTTTAGGACAATTCTTTTTGTGTTTTTTTCATTGAAGAGAAATTAAATGAAGATAATAATACCAAAGAATATGTGATTGCAATCATTTTCAGGAAGAAACTGAGTATTATCTGACAGAATGGCAGGGGTGCAATACTTTTGGCCAACACTGTACATGTTCCATTGACGTGAATTTCTCACCAGATGTCGGTAACAACCCATCCAATCCACACAGGCAAAGAAATCAAATCATAGATGTCCTCACTGTCCTCATCCCTGTCCTAACCCATCTCTTTAACCTATCACTCCCCACCGGCGTCTTCCCCTCATCCTTCAAACATGCCCTGATCTCATCCATCCACAAAAAACCCTTCCTCGACCCATCTCCTGTTTACAACTATCGCCCCATATCTCTTCTCCCCTTCGCTTCAAAACTCCTTGAACAACATGTCCAATCAGAACTGTCCTCCCACCTCTCCTCCTACTCCCTCTTCGACCGCCTTCAATCCAGCTTCCGACCTCACTACTCCACTCAAACAGCCCTGACCAAGGTCACCAACGACCTACTGACCGCTAAGAGCAAGCGACATTACTCCATCCTCCTCCTTAACCTATCTGCTGCCTTCGACATTGTCAACCACTCCCTCCTACTCCAGATCCTGAAATCTCTCGGTTTCACTGACCTAGCCCTCTCCTAGATCTCCTCCTACCTAATGGACCGGACTTTCAGCGTCACCCACTCCCACACCTCCTCCTCGTCCTACCCCCTATCTGTCGGCGTCCCCCAGGGCTCGGTCCTACGACCGCTACTCTTCTCTATTTACATTCTCGGCCTTGGACAACTCAACGAGTTCCATGGCTTCCAGTACCATCTTTACGCTGACGACACCCAGACTGGGTCCACTCTGGACCCGAAATCACCTCTCTACTATCCAAAATTCCGCAATGCCTCTCCGCCATCTCATCCTTCTTCTCTGCTCGTTCCTCAAGCTGAACATGGACAAAACCGAGTTCATGTCTTTCCCCCTATCGCTCTCCCCGTCTACCTGACTCTCCATCACTGTCAATGGCTGCTCTCCTCTGTAGTGTGCCTCTCCTCTCTCTCTGTAGTGTGGACGCTCCTCTCTCTCTCTCTCTGTAGTGTGGAAGCTCCTCTCTCTCCTCTGTAGTGTGACGCTCCTCTCTCTCTCTCTCTGTAGTGTGCACTCTCCTCTCTCTCTCGTCTCTCTGTAGTGTGCACTCTCCTCTCTCTCTCTCTCTGTAGTGTGCACTCTCCTCTCTCTCTCTCTGTAGTGTGCACTATCTCCTCTCTCTCTGTAGTGTGACGCTCCTCTCTCTCTGTAGTGTGCACTCTCCTCTCTCTCTCTGTAGTGTGCACTCTCTCTCTCTCTCTCTGTAGTGTGCACCTCCTCTCTCTCTCTCTCTGTAGTGTGCACTCTCCTCTCTCTGTAGTGTGACCTCCTCTCTCTCTCTCTGTAGTGTGCACTCTCCTCTCTCTCTCTGTAGTGTGCACTCTCCTCTCTCTCTCTCTGTAGTGTGCACTCTCCTCTCCTCTCTGTAGTGTGCACTCTCCTCTCTCTCTCTCTGTAGTGTGCACTCTCCTCTCCTCTCTTCTGTAGTGTGCACTCCCTCCTCTCTCTGTAGTGTGGACCTCCTCTCTCTCTCTCTGTAGTGTGCACTCTCCTCTCTCTCTGTAGTGTGGACCCTCTCTCTCTCTCTCTCTGTAGTGTGGCACCTCCTCTCTCTCTCTGTAGTGTGCACTCTCCTCTCTCTCTCTCCTCTGTAGTGTGCACTCTCCTCTCTCTCTGTAGTGTGGACTCTCCTCTCTCTCTCTGTAGTGTGACACTCCTCTCTCCTCTCTGTAGTGTGCACTCTCTCTCTCTCTGTAGTGTGCACTCTCCTCTCTCTCTCTCTGTAGTGTGGACGCTCCTCTCTCTCTCTCTCTGTAGTGTGACGCTCCTCTCTTCTCTCTCTCTGTAGTGTGCACCTCCTCTCTCTGTAGTGTGGACCTCCTCTCTCTCTCTCTGTAGTGTGCACCTCCTCTCTCTCCTCTGTAGTGTGACTCTCCTCTCTCTCTCTGTAGTGTGGCCTCCTCTCTCTCTCTGTAGTGTGCACTCTCCTCTCTCTCTGTAGTGTGGACGCTCCCACTCTCTCTCTCTGTAGTGTGCACTCTCTCTCTCTCTCTCTGTAGTGTGCACTCTCCTCTCTCTCTCTGTAGTGTGGCACGCTCCTCTCTTCTCTCCTCTCTGTAGTGTGCACTCTCCTCTCTCTCTGTAGTGTGACTCTCCTCTCTCTCTCTGTAGTGTGGACGCTCCTCTCTCTCTCTCTGTAGTGTGCACTCTCCTCTCTCTCTCTCTGTTGTGACCTCCTCTCTCTCTCTTGTGTTGCACTCCTCTCTCTCTCTCTGTAGTGTGCCTCTCTCTCCTCTCTGTATGTGCACTCTCTCTCTTCTCTGTAGTGTGCCTCCCTCTCTTCTGTAGTGTGCCCTCCTCTCTCTCTGTGTGTGCACCTCCCTCCCACTCTCTCTCTAGTGTGACTTCTCCTCTCTCCTCTCTGTAGTGTGGACTTCTCTCTTCTTAGTGTGCACTTCCTCTCTCTTGTAGTGTGCCTTCCTCTCTCTCTCTCGTAGTGTGCCTCTCCCTTCTCTCTCTTAGGTGACCTCTCTCTCTCTCTCTGTAGTGTGCATCTCTCCTCTCTCTCTGTAGTGTCTCTCCTCTCTCCTCTCTTTTCTCCTCTCTCTGTAGTGGGACCTCCTCTCTCTCTCTGTAGTGTGCACTTCCCTCTCTCTCTTTCCTCTCTCTTTTCGATTCCTCTCTCTCTTATGTATGTCTCTCCTCTCTCTCTGTTGTCACTCTCCTCTCTTCTCTTATTCCTCTCCTCCTCTCTCGAGTGTGCACTCTCCTCTCTCTCTTGTCACTTCTCTCTCTGTATGTGCACCTCCTCTCTCTCTCTTGTGTGCCTCTCCCTCTCTCTCTGTAGTGTGCACTCTCCTCTCTCTTCTCTGTAGTGTCCTCTCCTCTCTCTTCTGTGTGCCTCTCCTCTCTCTCTCTTAGTGTGGACCTCTCCTCTCTTCTGTAGTGTGCCTCCTCTCTCTCTGTAGTGTGCCTCCTCTCTCTCTCTCTCTTCCTTGTGTCTCTCCCTCTCTCTGTAGTGTGCCTCTCTCTCTCTCTCTGTAGTGTGCACTCTCCTCTCTTCTCTCTGTATGTCCTCTCCTCTCCTCTCTCTCTTTGTGTGCACTCTCTCTCTCCTCTTAGTCCTCTCCTCTCTCTGTAGTGTGCACTCTCCTCTCTCTCTCTGTAGTGTGCACTCTCTCTCTCTCTTTGTGCTCCCTCTCTCTCTGTAGTGCCTCTCTCTCTCTTTTGTATCTCCTCCTCTCTCTCTCTGTAGTGTGACCTCCTCTCTCTCTCTCTGTAGTGTGCCTCTCCTCTCTCTCTGTGTGTGCACTCTCCTCTCTCTTGTAGTGTGGCCTCCTCTCTCTCTCTCCTCTTGTGTGTGCCTTCTCTCTCTCTTTGTGCACTCCTCTCCTCTCTCTCTCTTTTGTCTCTCTCTCCTCTCTTAGTGTGACCTCTCCTCTCTTCTGTTGTGTGATCCCCTCTCTCTCTGTAGTTGATTCTCCTCTCTCTGTTGTCCTCCTCCTCTCTCTGTGTGCCTCTCTCTCTTGTTCCTTTTCCTCTCCTTTTATCCTCTCCTTCTCTCTCTTTTCGTGTCCTCTCTCTCTGTCCTCTCTCTCTGTAGTGTGCACTCTCTCTCTCTCTTGTAGGCACTCTCTCTCTCTCTCTGTATGTGACTCTCCTCTCTTTCCTCTTCCTCTCTCCTCTGTAGTGTGCACTCTCTCTCTCTTTGATTCCTCTCTCTCTTCTCTCTCTCTTAGTGGCACTCCCTCTCTCTCTTGTAGTGTGCCTCTCCTCTCTCTCTTTGTTGCACTCTCCTCTTCTCTCCCTCTGTAGTGTGCACCTCCTCCTCTCTCTCTCTGTTGTGACCTCCTCTCTTCTCTCTCTGTATGTGCACTCTCCTCTCTCTCTGTGTGACTCCTCTCTCTCTCTCGTAGTGTGCCTCTCCTCTCTCTCTTGTGTGTGCCCTCCTCTCTCTCTGTAGTGTGCACTCCTCTCTCTCTCTCTGTTTGTGCCTCTCCTCCTCTCTCGTGGTGTGCACTCTCCCTCTTCTCTGTAGTGTGCACTCTCCTCTCTCTCTCTCTCTGTAGTGTGCACTCTCCTCTCTCTCTGTCCTCTCTCTCTCTTCTCTCTCTCTCTTGTAGTGTGCACTCTCCTCTCTCTCTGTAGTGTGCACTCTCCTCTCTCTCTCTGTGTGTGCATCTCCTCTCTCTCTCGTAGTGTGACTCTCCTCTCTCTGTAGTGGCCTCTCTTCTCTCTCTTAGTGTGCCTCTCCTCTCTCTCTGTAGTGTGCACTTCTCTCTCTCTGTAGTGTGCACTCTCCTCTTCTTCTGTAGTGGCACTCCTCTCTCTCTCTCTCTGTATGGATCTCTCTCTTATGTGCTCCTTCCTCTGTGTGACCTCCTCTCTCTTATGCCTCTCTCTCTCGTAGTGTGACCTCCTCTCTTCCTGTAGTGTCACCTCCTCTCTCTCTCTCTAGTGTACTCCTCTTTCTGTGTGTGACTCCTCTCTCTCTCTGTATGTACTCTCCTCTCTCCTGTATGTGACTCTCCTCTCTCTCTTAGTGTGCACTCTCTCTCTCTCTCTCTGTATGTGCACTCTCCTCTCTCTCTCTTTAGTGTGCCTCTCCTCCTCTCTGTATGGCCCTCCTCTTCTCTCTGTAGTGTGCACTCTCCTCTCTCTCTGCTCTCTCTGTAGTTACTCTCCTCTCCTCTCTCTCTTTGGCACTCTCTCTCTCTCTTAGTGTGCACTCTCCTCTCTCCTCTTATGTGACCCCTCCTCTCTCTGTATGTGCCTCCTCCTCTCTTATGGACTCTCTCTCTCCTTAGTGACCTCCTCTCTCTCTTAGTGGACTCCTCTCTCTCTGTAGTGGACCTCCTCTCTCTCTGGTGCACTCTCTCTCCTCTGTAGTTCACCTCCTCTCCCTCGTAGTGCATCCTCTCTCTCTCTGTATGACCCTCTCTCTCTGTGGCTCTCTCTCTCGTAGTGCACCTCCTCTCTCTATGTCACTCCCTCTTGTATGTGCCTCCTCCTCCTGTATGACCCCTCTCTCTCGTAGTGACCCTCTCTTCTGTGTGTGACCTCTCCTCCCTCTTATCACTTCTCTCTCCTAGTGTGACTCTCTCTTCTGTAGTGTGCTCCTCCTCTCTGTATGGACCCCTCTCTTGTTCTCTGTAGTGTGCACTCTCCTCTCTCTCTCTCTGTAGTGTGCACTCTCCTCTCTCTCTCTCTGTAGTGTGCACTCTCCTCTCTCTCTGTAGTGTGCACTCTCCTCTCTCTCTCTCTGTAGTGTGCACTCTCCTCTCTCTCTGTAGTGTGCACTCTTCTCTCTGTGTGCCTCTTCTCTCTGTAGGTGTGCCTCTCCTCTCTCTCTTCTCTCTGTAGTGTGCACCTCTCTCTCTTTCTCTCTCTCTCTCTGTAGTGTGCACTCTCCTCTCTCTCTCTGTAGTGTGCACTCTCTCCTCTCTCTCTGTAGTGTGCACTCTCCTCTCTCTCTGTAGTGTGACCTCTCTCTCTTCTCTGTAGTGTGCACTCTCCTCTCTCTCTTGTAGTGTGCACTCTCCTCTCTCTCTGTAGTGTGCACTCTCCTTCTCTCTGTAGTGTGCACTCCTCTCTCTTCTCCTCTCTCTGTAGTGTGCACTCTCCTCTCTCTCTGTAGTGTGCACTCCTCCTCTCTCTCTTCTGTAGTGTGCACTCTCCTCTCTCTTCTCTGTAGTGTGCACTCTCCTCTCTTCTCTCTGTAGTGTGCACCTCTCTCTCGTGTGCTCCTCTCTCTGTAGTGTGCACTCTCCTCTCTCTCCTTGTAGTGTGCACTCTCCTCTCTCTCTCTCCTGTAGTGTGCACTCTCCTCTCTCTCTCTCTGTAGTGTGCACTCCTCTCTCTCTCTCATCTCTGTAGTGTGCACTCCTCTCTCTCTCTCTGTAGTGTGCACCTCCTCTCTCTCTCTCTGTAGTGTGCACTCTCCTCTCTCTCTGTAGTGTGCACTCTCCTTCTCTTCTCTCTGTAGTGTGCACTCTCTCTCTCTCTTTCTCTCTGTAGTGTGCCTCTCGTCCTCTCTCTCTCTGTAGTGTGCACTCTCTCCGTTCACTCCTCTCTCTCTGTAGTGTGCACTCTCCTCTCTCTCTCTCTGTAGTGTGCACTCTCCTCTCTCTCTGTAGTTGCATCTCCTCTCTCTCTCCTCTGTAGTGTGCACTCTCCTCCTCTCTCTCTCTGTAGTGTGCACTCTCCTCTCTCTCAGTTGTCCTCTCTGTAGTGTGCACTCTCCTCTCTCTCTCTCTGTAGTGTGCACTCTCCTCTCTCTCTCTGTAGTGTGCACTTCCCTCTCTCTCTCTCTGTAGTGTGCACTCTCCTCTCTCTCGATGTCTTCTCTCTCTGTAGTGTCACTCTCCTCTCTCTGTAGTGCACTCTTCTCTCTCTCTGTAGTGTGCACTCTCCTCTCTCTCTCTCTGTAGTGTGCACTCTCCTCTCTCTCTGTAGTGTGCACCTCCTCTCTCTCTGTTGTAGTGTCACCTTCTCTCTCTATACTCTCTTCTTCTGTAGTGTGCACTCTCCTCTCTCTCTGTAGTGTGCACTCTCCTCTCTCTCTCTCTGTAGTGTGCACTCTCTCTCTCTCTCTCTGTAGTGTGCACTCTCCTCTCTTCTCTCTCTGTAGTGTGCACTCTCCTCTCTCTCTCTCTCTGTAGTGTGCACTCTCTCTCTCTCTCTCTGTAGTGTGCACTCTCCTCTCTCTTCTCTTGTAGTGTGCACTCTCCTCTCTCTCTGTATGTGCCTCCTCTCTCTCTCTCTGTAGTGTGCACTCTCCTCTCTCTCTCTCTCTCTGTAGTGTGCACCTCTCTCTCTCTCTCCTCTGTAGTGTGCACCTCCTCTCTCTCGTATGGCTCCTCCTCTCTCTGTAGTGTGCACTTCTCCTCTCTCTCTGTAGTGTGCACCTCCCTCTCTCTCTCTCTGTAGTGTGCACTCTCCCTCTCTCTGTATGTGCACTCTCCTCTCTCTCTCTGTAGTGTGCACTCTCCTCTCTCTCTCTCTCTGTAGTGTGCACTCTCCTCTCTCTCTGTCTCTCTGTAGTGTGCACTCTCCTCTCTCTCTCTCTCTGTAGTGTGCACTCTCCTCTCTCTTCTCTGTAGTGTGCACTTCCTCTCTCTCTCTGTAGTGTGGACGCTCTCTCTCTCTCTGTAGTGTGCGACTCTCCTCTCTCTCTTGTCCTCTTTCTCTGTAGTGTGCACTCTCCTCTCTCTCTGTAGTGTGCACTCTCCTCTCTCTCTCTGTAGTGTGCACTCCTCCTCTCTGTCTGCTCTCTCTGTAGTGTGCACTCTCCTTCTCTCTCTGTAGTGTGCACTCTCCTCTCTCTCTCTGTAGTGTGACTCTCTCCTCTCTGTAGTTCTCCTCTCTCTCTCTGTAGTGTGCACTCTCCTCTCTCTCTCTGTAGTGTGCACTCTCTCTCTCTCTCTGTAGTGTGCACTCTCCTCTCTCTCTCTCTGTAGTGTGCACTCTCCTCTCTCTCTCTCTGTAGTGTGCACTCTCCTCCTCTCTCTCTCTGTAGTGTGCACTCTCCCTCTCTCTCTGTAGTGTGCACTCTCCTCTCTCTCTTCTCTCTGTAGTGTGCACTCTCCTCTTCCTCCTCTGTAGTGTGCACTCTCCTCTCTCCTCTCTGTAGTGTGCACTCTCCTCTCTTCTCTCTGTAGTGTGCACTCTCTCTCCTCTCTCCTCTCTCTCTCTGTAGTGTGCACTCTCCTCTCTCTCTCTGTAGTGTGCACTCTCCTCTCTCTCTGTAGTGTGCACTTTTCCTCTCTCTCTCTGTAGTGTGCACTCTCCTCTCTCTCTCTTCTCTCTGTAGTGTGCACTCTCCTTCTCTCCTCTGTAGTGTGCACTCTCCTCTCTCTCTGTAGTGTGCACTCTCCTCTCTCTCTCTGTAGTGTGCACTCTCTCTCTTCTCTGTAGTGTGCACTCTCCTCTCTCTCTCTGTAGTGTGCACTCTCCTCTCTCTCTCTGTAGTGTGCACTCTCCTCTCTCTCTCTCTCTGTAGTGTGCACTCTCCTCTCTCTCTGTAGTGTGCACTCTCCTCTCTCTCTGTAGTGTGCACTCTCTTGTCTCTCTCTCTGTAGTGTGCACTCTCCTCTCTCTCTGTAGTGTGCACTCTCCTCTCTCTCTCTGTAGTGTGCACTCTCCTCTCTCTCTGTCTCTCTGTAGTGTGCACTCTCCTCTCTCTCTCTGTAGTGTGCAGTCTCCTCTCTCTCTGTCTCTCTGTAGTGTGCACTCTCCTCTCTCTCTCTGTAGTGTGCACTCTCCTCTCTCTCTCTCTCTCTGTAGTGTGCACTCTCCTGTCTCTCTCTCTGTAGTGTGCACTCTCCTCTCTCTGTAGTGTAGATGTGACCGGACTGTGAATGATTCCTCTCGGCTCCTCCTTCTCCTCTTTTTGCCGCTGTTGCTGGGCGGGTGGTCGCGCAGGCGCAGTGCGTCCTCTGTGCGCGCTCCCGCTGTTGCTGCGCGCTCCCGGCTCCAGTGCACGGCGCTGGCTGGATCCCTGCAGGCGGCAGAGACGGAGATAGACGGGACCGAGCACCGCACACACCGGACACCGAGGACTGCAGCGGCTGAGCACCGCCCTGCTCCCGGGAGGGATGAGCCAGACTGCGGGAGAATGAGAACAGCCCGGGGGACATAGAGGGACATAGACACAGGCGGAGCACAGGCTGACATGTATGTACCCGGGGTGTATGGACTGTGTGTGTGTGTATATACCCTGTGTGTGTATACTGTGTGTAGGTATATACCCTGTGTGTGTGTATATACCCTGTGTGTATACTGTGTGTATGTATATACCCTGTGTGTGTATACACTGTATATATGTATATACCCTGTGTGTATGTATATACCCTGTGTGTGTATATATACCCTGTGTGTATATATCCTGTGTGTATGTATATACCCTGTGTGTATATATCCTGTGTGTATGTATATACCCTGTGTGTATCTACCGTGTGTGTGTGTGTATATATATATATATATATATATATATATATATATCTATATACTCTGTATGTATATACCCTGTGTGTGTACATACATTTATAGTGTGTATATCTACTGTGTGTATGTGTATATGTATATATATATATACCGTGTGTATACTGTATATCTACTGTTTTTTTATCTATGCAATGTGTGTATGTGCTGTATCTATCCTGTGTGTATATGTATTGTGTGTATGTATATACTATGTGTATATACTCTGTATATAATGTATTTGTAGTGTCTATAAATGTGTATATCCTATGTATGCGCTATGTGCATGTGATATGTATATACTGTGTGTATGGAGATAATCCAGTATGTATATTCTTTGTGTGTAATGTGGGTATATATATTATATGCATTGTGTGTGTAGAGCGGCTGTATGACTGATGGCAGCACTGTGTGGCTGTGTGTAGTGTATGTTACTGTCTACAGTTATAGACTGTGTTTATAGGATGTACAGCGTCTGTATAGTGTATGTATGTAGTGATTACTGTGTGTATTGTAGCCTCAGTATATACCAGCTGTACACTTGTGTATTTGTATGTACATTGTCTGTATAGTATGTGTTCAGTATCTGATCTCACTGATATTAATTCACGGTTTGCTGTAACCTGACGTTATCCCTCTTCTGTATTCTGTGCTGCACCCGGTGTGAGATACGTCACCATTCATACTCACATATAGAATAGCTGATGCTGCATCCCCTGACATGTCTGTGTATAAGTATGATTCAAACGACATGTATGTATGCTGTCATGTCTATGTATGAGCCCGCTGTCATGTCTATGTATGATCCCACTGACATGTCTATGTATGAGCCTGCTGTCATGTCTATGTATGAGCCCGCTGTCATGTCTATGTATGATCCCACTGACATGTCTATGTATGAGCCTGCTGTCATGTGTATGTATGATCCCACTGACATGTCTATGTATGAGCCTGCTGTCATGTGTATGTATGAGCCTGCTGTCATGTCTATGTATGAGCCCGCTGTCATGTCTATGTATGATCCCACTGACATGTCTATGTATGAGCCTGCTGTCATGTGTATGTATGATTCCGCTGTCATGTCTATGTATGATCCCACTGACATGTCTATGTATGAGCCTGCTGTCATGTCTACGTATGATCCTACTGACATGTCTATGTATGAGCCTGCTGTCATATGTATGTATGGTTCCGCTGTCATGTCTATGTATGACGCTACTGACGTGTATGTATGATCCCTCTGACATGTGTATGTATTATTCCGCATATGTCTATGTATGACACCTTCTGACATGTATGTCTGCTCCCGCTGATGTATGCATGCTCCCTCTGACATGCCTATGTATGACCCCGCTGACTTGTATGTATGACCCACTGTCATGTCTGTGTATAACCCCGCTGTCATGTGTGTATGACCCCGCTGTTATGTTTGTGTATGACCCCGCTGTCATGTTTGTGTATGACCCCGCTGTCGTGTCTGTGTATGACCCCGCTGTCGTGTCTGTGTATGACCCCGCTGTCGTGTCTGTGTATGACCCCTGTTTGTCTGTGTATGACCCGCTGTCGTGTCTGTGTATGACCCCGCTGTCGTGTCTGTGTATGACCCCGCTGTCGTGTCTGTGTATGACCCCGCTGTCGTGTCTGTGTATGACCCCGCTGTCGTGTCTGTGTATGACCCCGCTGTCGTGTCTGTGCATGACCCGCTGTCGTGTATGTATGATCCCGATCTGTATGTCTTCAGGGACATATATGTATCTCTTCCTGCTGGGTGTAGACATTTGGACTGTCCTCAGGGTCATCTGTTTGGGTACTGATGAATGTAGGACCCTTCGTTTGTCCCCCACCATCTCGCGTGCTGCTCGGGGTCTGTGCCCAGTGCTCCCCCGGACTGTGATTGCAATCAGTGGGGTTCGATGTCTGGGACCCCCGCAGGGGCCATTTTGTGCTTTTGTAGTAGTCGTTATTCGTTTCTCTGCCTCCTGTCAGTGAATTGGGACAATTTTGTTTCCATGCTGATGCTATCCACAACCTCTAGCTGAGGGTTTGCTGCTCTTGCATTCAGTCTGGCTTCTAGCATTGTTGCAGTGTATGACACCTTGTATCTTTCGCTGGCCCTGTACACACCTGCCATACTGTGCCCGGACGCCACCTCATGTGGGTTATGAATGATGGGGCTCTTTAAATATTTGCAGGGATTAGACAGTGAGCGCGGCATTCCTCTGGCATGGATGTGGCGCATATTTTGCAGGGCACGTGCGCTGTGTGGGTCTGGGCTGTGGATGTGATGTGGCAGAAAATCTCACCGGCGGATGTCACTCAGGAATGTGCTGCCGGCTCCACGGACACGCCAATCTCCGAGGAATAATACCCCGGTGTGCCTCCATCCAGGGGCTGCCTCCTCGGGCGCGGGCCCCGGCTGGGAAGACCTTGAGTCGTCCTCTTCTGTCAAGTCTGCAGGAGTCCGGACACTTCGTTCTATCTGAGTGACCACCGAGGGGTTTCCTAACTTAGGTCACAGGTCTGGCTGGATTTCCAGTTCTGAGATCTCAGACAGATCAGTAATTCAGGGAGCTGGGAAAGCTGGGTGACAGCAGACGATGACTTTAAGGGTTAATCCTGAAAACGTCATAGACCATCACCAACCACAGGATAGAAGACAAGTGTATGATCGCTTGTGGTCTGGGCACTGAAGCCCCCGCACTGATGCCAAAAATAGAGGAGCAAAAGTCTCCTCTTACTGAGCATGTGCGACCACCTCCTATAGAAAATGAACAGTTAATGGGCGGTGGTCGCACATGCTCAGTAACACTTCATCCACAGAGGATTGTGGAGTGACCTCAGAAGCCACTGAAAGCCCCCACAGATAGCAAAATGGGGGAATAAAAGTCTCTTATTGAGCATGTGCGACCACCGCCCCATTACATGTGCATTATCTATAGGAGGTGGTCGCACCTGCTCAGTAAGAGGAGACTTTAGATCCCCGTTTTTGGCATCAGTGGGGGTTTCTGTGGATTTTGAGGCCACTCCTGATCCCGTGGTCCTGGATGGATGAAGCCTTAATGAGCATGTGTGACCACCGCCCAATTATTTGTCTGTAGGAGGTGGTCGCACACGCTCAGTAATGTTTCAGCCACACTGGAGACTTTAGCTCCCCCGTTTTTGGCATCCATGGGGGGTTTTAGTGGCTTTTTCAACCACTCCTGATCCCTATGGTTCTCTGTGGATGAAGTGTTACTGAGCATGTGCGACCACCTCCTACAGACAAATAATTGGGCAGTGGTTGCACATGCTCATTAAGGCTTCATTCATCCAGGACCACGGGATCTGGAGTGGCCTCAAAAGCCACTGAAACCGCCACGGATGTCAAAAACAGGGGAGCAAAATTCTCCTCTTACTGAGCATGTGTGACCACCTCCTACAGATAATGGACAGGTGATGGGGGCGGTGGTCGCACATGCTCAATAAGAGGAGACTTTTTAATTTTTGGCATCCGTATTGGTTTCAGTGGCTTTTGAGGCCAATCCTGATCCCGTGGTCCTGTATGGATGAAGCCTTAATGAGCATGTGTGATTAGTCTATAGGAGGTGGTCGCACATGCTCAGTTTCGCTTCCATGGGATCAGGAGTGGCCTCAAAAGCCACGGAAAACGCCACAGATGCCAAAAAAGGCACCAAAAACTAATTTTTGGATGAAGCGTTACTGAGCACGTGTGACCACCTCCTACAGGCTGATAATGGGGCGATGGTCGCACATGCTCACTAATGCTTCATCCATACAGAGAACCATGGGATCAGGAGTGGCCAGACCCCCAGCAATCCTACTCGTATCATCTACCCCATTGATTATGGGATCACCCTCTGTTTTGCGTATTTGTCATATGTGGGGTAACTGCAATTAAAGAACGTCTTGGACCCTCGCTGATCACATTAGGGGGGTCCTTTAATCCCATTTCAATGTGACATTGCTGAGTACAGTGAATGGAGCCGCCACCAGGGCTGTGGAGTCAATAAGCCAAACCTCCGACTCCTCAGTTTCCTTGAATATGACTCCGACTCCTTCATACATGACTCATGCTTAAGTGATACATTTATTGTAGTACAATGTGAATCATTATTCTGATACAATAATCAAGATATTTAGACAGGAGATAATAATTTTGCACATTCTGTACCCAATGCATGATATATTTTAGCAGTCGGAGTCGGTCCCTTTTATACCGACTTGACTCTACAGTCCTGGTGGCCACCACAGGGGAAAGGAGAGCTTACACCCCTGCTGTTAACCAATGGGTCCCATGATGATTTGTCATATTTCCTTTAAAGGGTTATTCCCAAAAAAGCAAGTGATCCTGAAAAAGGCGGTGTAAAGCCACGTCTTGACTGCAGCAGAGGTGCCACGGCACCATTTATTGTCTACGGGACTGCTGGAGAAGCCCCTATTTCCGCAGTCCCATAGTCAATGAGTGGAGTGGAGGCCGAGCATGGGCACCTCCAATGCAGCGAAGATTTTTTTTTGGGGGGGGGAAGAATGCATACCTTGCTCCTTCTCCTATGCATTTTGGGAATAACTCTTAAAGAGAGTATCCAAAATGCATTGGACGGGGCTCCACAGCCTGTCCATTGTAGGGCTGGATGATGGGGTCTCGGCTCGGGACCCTGGTGGTTGTCCCTTGGCATGATGATGCATTGGGCTGGCAATGGTGACTCATCCGAGGTGACGGGGCCCATTTCTTCCTCCAGGCAGGTGGCATTGTGCATTATGGTGTGATATTGGGCTGTGGGCTCTTGCACGGTGCCCCTCTCCTGTGTGTTGGCTGCAGAGCTTACAGCTGAGTTTTCAGGTTCGCTCCCTGAATCCTGACTATGTGATGATGGGCTTTGTGCAGGATTTCCCGGCGTACCCCGCTTTCCTCTGACCTATTTGGACTCCCGGCTCTGGGGGTGACGTCGCCCTCTCTCATGGATGAAGGGTTCGGCTGCCGCTATTCATTCCCTGCTCCCCATTGTGCAGACGTTCATTATCTCGGCCCTTCTCTATATTAGGACCCATGTGAATTCCCTGCACATTAGGGAGGCGAAGCATCAGACTTAACTCCTTCACTGCCGGGAAGCACCTTCAGATCTGCTTCATTTATGCACGTGTGATTTAATCATGACAAACGTAACTCTGCTACATCTGACACAACCAGCTCTGCTGTCTCTGATCAACCCAACCGTGCACTGTAACGAAGTGTGATAAGGTAAATGGAGAATGTAGCTGTGCTATAAATGACAAACTCAACCCTGCTACATCTGGTACTGTTCCATGAGATTGATTTTACTTGCAGTCCTATGTAACACCAGGGTGTTTTATCCCAGCATAACCTATATTATTCATAGGCCTGCATGCACATCACGTCTCAGGATTTATTGCAATTGGCATCTGTCAGATGTAGCAGACCAGAGTCTGCAGCCGTCTCTGTGTCAGGGTTACATGGGACTGCAGATGTATATATTTTTTTAATGTATATGATGGATTCGGTCAGTCACATGTAGCAAAGCTGGGTTTGTCAAAGATGTAATAGGAAGACCTGCGGTGTGATGGGAAGGGGCCTGGAACGTCAGATGCCACATCTTAGTGTTACATAGGACTGCAGGGAAAAACTATCTTAAAGATGTGATGGCCCAGTGAAATCAAACGTACCTGGCCCCGTCCATCTCTGCCTGTTGCACCCAGCTCTGCTACATCTCAAAGGCCCAGCCTGAGGTAAGGTTTAGCTGCAGTCCTATGTAAGTCCATGACAAACACAGCACTGCTACATGGGACTAGCTGAACTTGCTGGGAAACCTCAGAGACTGAGTTTAGCTATAGACTTATGTAACACCATGACAAGCCCAGCACTGCTACCTACATGGGACTGACTGAACTCCCTGGAAAACCCCTGATATTGGGTTTAGCTGCAGTCCTATTTAATGCCATGACAAACAGACCACTGCTACATGGGACTAACCTAGCTCCCTGAGAAACCTCTGAGATTGGGTTTACCTGCAGTCCTATGCAACACCATGACAATTGCAGCACTGCTACATGAAACTGACTCGGCTTCCTGGGAAACCTCTGAGACTGGGTTTAGCTGCAGTCCTATGTAACACCATAATAAACGTAGCACTGCTGCCATGGACTGACCCAGACCCTGGGACACCTGTGATATTGGGTTTTGCTGCAATCCTATGTAACAGTATTGTGATGGCTTACCCCTGACATTCCACTCCATTATTGTGTATCCTGCCCAGCTCTGCTACATCTGTGTCTTCCCATTGTTGACCCTGCAGGCTCCGGATCCGTTTTTCTCGCCTGCTCTGACCTTTTGCTGCAGTTCTAGTGGTGTTTATCATGCGATGTGGGTATGTCATGTCGTCCCCGGGGGGCGCTGCTGAGGACGTGCTGCATTGCATCAGGGTGCAGGGTTGTTGGTGTTTTGTGCTGTTGTCGGTGGGTTTTGTGTTGCGGATCGTCATTGTCTGCTCCCCCTCCCTCTTGTGTACAGTATGTTGTGGGGGGATCGCTCGGTCACTCCGCCTCCCCGCTCCCTCCCTCCCTCCTGGACCTTCTCCTCTCATTTCCTCATCTGCTGTGTTTTTTCCCTGTCTCTATGGCCAGGATGCCGGATCAGATCTCGGTGTCAGAGTTTATTTCCGAGACCACAGAGGATTACAATTCCCCGACCACGTCCAGCTTCACCACCAGACTGCAGAGCTGCAGGAACTCCATCACTGTGCTGGAAGAGGTAAGAGAGGGGGACCTGATCATACATATCATACCTGATCATACACAGCATCATACCTGATCATACATATCAACGATTACACCGAATCATCACCGATCATTCACACAGCATGCAACTGAATCATACATCAGCATCATACCTGATCATACACAGATCATACCTGATCATACACAGCATCATACCTGATCATACACCGCATCATACCTGATCATACACCGCATCATACCTGATCATACACAGCATCATACCTGATCATACAATCATACCTGATCATACACAGCATCATACCTGATCATACATATCATACCTGATCATACACAGCATCATACCTGATCATACACCACATCATACCTGATCATACACCGCATCATAACTGATCATACATATCATACCTGATCATACACGCATCATACCTGATCATACCTGATCATACATATCATGCCTGATCATACACACATCATACCTGATCATACACAGCATTCATACCTGATCATACACAGCATCATACCTGATCATACCACAGCATTCATACCTGATCATACCACCATCATACCTGATCATACAATCATACCTGATCATACACAGCATCATACCTGATCATACACACATCATACCTGATCATACACCGCATCATACACTTGATCATACACATATCATACCTGATCATACACATCTATCATACCTGATCATACACTGACATCATACACTGATCATACACAGCATCATACCTGATCATACACAGCATCATACCTGATCATACACAGCATCATACCTGATCATACAACATACATCTACATAACTGATCATACACAGCATCAAAACTGATCATACACCGCATCATACCTGATCATACACCGCATCATACCTGATCATACACCGCATCATACCTGATCATACACCGCATCATACCTGATCATACACCGCATCATACCTGATCCACTAACCACCGCATCATAACTGATCATACATATCATACCTGATCATACACAGCATCATACCTGATCATACCTGATCATACATATCATGCCTGATCATACACAACATCATACCTGATCATACACAGCATCATACCTGATCATACACAGCATCATACCTGATCATACACCGCATCATACCTGATCATACATATCATACCTGATCATACACAGCATCATACCTGATCATACACCACATCATACCTGATCATACACCGCATCATACCTGATCATACATATCATACCTGATCATACACAGCATCATACCTGATCATACACAGCATCATACCTGATCATACACAGCATCATACCTGATCATACACAGCATCATAACTGATCATACACAGCATCATAACTGATCATACACCGCATCATACCTGATCATACACCGCATCATACCTGATCATACACCGCATCATACCTGATCATACACCGCATCATACCTGATCATACACAGCATCATACCTGATCATACACCGCATCATACCTGATCATACACCGCATCATACCTGATCATACACCGCATCGTACCTGATCATACACCGCATCGTACCTGATCATACACCGCATCATACCTGATCATACACCGCATCATACCTGATCATACACCGCATCATACCTGATCATACACAGCATCATACCTGATCATACACAGCATCATACCTGATCATACACAGCATCATACCTGATCATACACAGCATCATACCTGATCATACACAGCATCATACCTGATCATACACAGCATCATACCTGATCATACACCGCATCATACCTGATCATACACCGCATCATACACCGCATCATACACCGCATCATACACCGCATCATACACCGCATCATACACCGCATCATACACCGCATCATACACCACATCATACACCGCATCATACACCGCATCATACACCACATCATACACCACATCATACACCACATCATACACCACATCATACACCACATCATACACCACATCATACCTGATCATACACCACATCATACCTGATCATACACCACATCATACCTGATCATACACCACATCATGCCTGATCATACACCACATCATGCCTGATCATACACAGCATCATACCTGATCATACACAGCATCATACCTGATCATACACAGCATCATACCTGATCATACACAGCATCATACCTGATCATACATGTCCTCATACCTGATCATACACAGCATCATACATGTCCTCATACCTGATCATACATGTCCTCATACCTGATCATACATGTCCTCATACCTGATCATACATGTCCTCATATCAACTAATACATGTCATCATATCTACACCTACATGTCATACCTACAACAACATATGATCATATCAACTAATACATGTAATCATACCTGCACATTATTATATCTACACCTATATGTGATCATATCCACCATGTGTCCACATATCATTATACCCATACGTAAATATGATCATACCTAACTAATACATGTCATCATACCTAATATGTCGTCATACCTTCACCAATATGGCTTCACACATGATCATACCTACATGTGATCATATCTAATGCATGTGACCATACCTACATATCATACGTACACCTACATGTTATCATACCTGCTAATACGTGTCAACATACCTACATGTCCTCATACTTAAATAATACATGCGATCATATCTACTCATGATCATACATACACCTACATGTGACAATACCTATTATGTGTCTGCATTTCATCATACCTACATCTACATGTCATCATACCTGCATCTACAAGTGATCTTACCTGCATCTGCATGTGACCTTACCTACATCTACATGTGATCATACCTACTTACATGTGATCATACCTACATCTACATGTGATCATACCTGCTAATACACATCACACCTAATACATGGTATCATACCTACACATTCACGTTATCATACCTACATGTGAGCATACCTACACAGACACCTGACCATACCTGCACTTACATGCGATCATGCCTTCTAATACTTGTGATCATACCGACCCTAAGGTATGTGATAATATGATGTGCATATATATGTGTGTATATGGTTTTCTTGTATATGTCTGTCTCTATATGATTGGTTGTACACCTCATTCGTTTCTATAGTGGCTCTCCGGTCTGTATGAGCCTCTCTGTAATGGGGCTGGTGCCTATAGGACTTTGCAAATGCTTTAGGCAGATTATGAGAATAATACTGCAGTGTAAGAATGGATTCTGAAATAGAAGTGTTAATAGTTAATTTGTATCAATTAACAGAACATAAAGGGAATGAACAAAAGAGAAATCTAAATCTAATGTTTGGTGACGTCTCATTGCCTTTAAAACCCATCAATCCTTCTCATACACTTTCATAAAGTCAGGGATTTTGCGGGATTATAGTCCTGTGTATGGGTCACCAATTGTAACAAACAGGAGATAATGATCGTCATTGTCATATGTAGGTTAAAACACCGTGATTAAGTGAAACAGAAACAGCAAACAGCTGTGTAGGAGGCGTAAGGCTATGTGCACACTGGCCGGGTTTGTGCCGGTGGGCGGCTGGGCGGACCGACAGGAAGCTCCGGAGCCGTCCACCGGCTTCCTGTCGGGTATGTGCGGCGGGAGACGGGCGGGTGTGCGGCGGTGCACAGCGGGTTAGCGGCGGCGGTTCTGCAGCGGCTGGAAGCAGCACATGATTCTGCTTGCAGCCGCTGCAGAACCGGCCGGATTATAGAACATGCTCATTCTTTGCTAACCCGCTGGGAACCCAGCGGGTTAGCAACGGATGAGCATGTGGAAACCGCCGGTGTGTGCACACCGGGGGTCGGTTTCCATAGGTTATTATGTTAACCCAAAAGCCGCTTTTGGATTAACATAAATTTACATAAACCTCATGGAAACCGACCGGCGGTTTCCGCTGCTAAACCTGCACAAACCCGGCCAGTGTGCACATAGCCTAAAACTGTAAGGAACAGCCAATCTGTGCTATAAAGGTGAGGTTGTGGAAGACTGATCCTACACCATGGCAAGACTAAGACAGACTCAAGGTAGTTATACTGCATCAGCAAGGTCTCTGCCAAGAAAAGGATTCAAAGGCGAGTGTCGAGATGTAAAGGTTACAACAAGAAATGGAAACGTCAAGACCACAGATGCAGTGATCAGCCACGGTAGATGAAAGCTGTATCATGTTACTTCCCTTCAATATCCAAAGATGTCCAGCAGTGGCATCATCTCAGAAGTCTAAGTAGCCACTGGGACCCAGGTACACCCATATACTGTTTGGAGAAGTATGGCCAGTAGTGTTCCTTGAGAAAGAATTGCCACCCATTGACATATCTTCTACGTGGAAACAAGGCCAGTGACTCCACTATGATTAAACACATAGGAACTTCGGTGCTGAAAAATGTCATCAAGTGCTCTGCACCGAGGAGTCAAGATGTGAAATATCTGGCGATAACAGACAGCAGCTGGCTCATAATTAAGTCACTTGTCCTTGTTTCCGCATCAGTGGTATGGCTTTTTGGCTGCAATTCACTAAGTTTTCTTGGCCGAGCACTATATTTACTGCTGTTGCCAGTTCTGAGTTGGTGCCATAGCTGGACATCTTCAAAGAGAAGTAAGCATGACGTGTCTTTCATTCGCTGCCCTACGTTTCCTTGGCCGACTCAAAGCTGTAGAGTCTGAGTGGGTATAAAATGGACCATCTCCGACTCCTAAAATATATAATGAATTGGGTACAGTATCTTGATTATTGTATCATAATAATGATTAAAGCCTAATGTTACCATTGTGCTACAATAAATAACACTTAAACATGAGCCGTATATGAGGGAGTTGGAGTCGGATTCGGGGAAATTGAGGAGTCTGAGTTTGTGGTTTAGGCTTCCCATGCCCATGGCCCTGCCGACCATTGTTTGCTGTAGTTGCCAGTTCTGAGTTGGTGCCACAGACGGACATTTTTCCGATTTCAAAAGTAGGTAAGCATAATGCGTCTTTCATCTGTTGCCGTACGTTTCCTTGCCCGACCACAGGAACAGGGTGTCTAGGAACCCCAGTCTGCTGGGAGATCTTTACTTGGGAGAGAGCTAGCTGATGCAGTATAACTACCTTGTGTCTTGCTGCTCTGCTCAGTCTCGCTATGGTGTATGACTTGTGACATTAAACAGTCTCATACCTCACCATTGTAGCAGAGTTTGGCTGTCTTGTGCTCTGCGGTGGTATATAACCGTTTTCCACAACCTTACCATTGTACAGGAGTTTGTCTGTTCCTCACCCAGTTCTAAGCTGTTTCTGTTTCCATTAATGACCTACATATGAAGATGATGGTCATTATCCCCTGTTTAGTTACTCATACACCGGACTATGGTCCCTGACTGTGTATTGTTCGCCTGGTACCTATGTGTTTGGCAAAATAGTCCAGTACCTATATATTGTTACATGTTGCGTCTAGTGCGTTTGTATATACATATATATCTATAAGTACAGGATCCGTTGTGGTGATTGACGTAAGTCGGCATAATTTTCCACAATCTTCCGTCACCAATCAACCATCGATTAATGATCAGTTTGAGATTTCGCACATTGTCGTGGTTTTCGGCTGCTTTGCGGACGATCCTTGGCCATCCGGTGACCGATAAGTTTTAGTAGTTTTTATTAGTTTTAGGAGTTGTCTCATCTTAGATCGCAGCATGGGGGCTACATAGATGAATGGCCGTCCATGCAAGCCAAGGTGGACCCGACTCGTTTCTGTGCAAGTTTTGGGCATGACTTACAGTGGGGATACCCCTTTAACACTTTCTCCGCTTGGTGACACCAATCTGCTATAATTATAAATCAGCGTGATAATTAAAGTCCTTGTTGAAAGAGTAATTAGAGATGTCTGAGCCCCCGAGGGGTCCAGAGTGTCGCAGGAGGCGGCAGCCGAGCCGATTTTGGAATTTCCTTACGTCATGTCGATCTCATGGATGCAGGTGCGTCAGATTATGGAGGAAGGCGGAGGGGCCCATCATGGCCTCTATATAAAGCCGGACATACATAGGGAGATGTGTAGTATATTTCCTTTTAATCTGGTTTCGCGTCAACCAAATTTGGGCGTTTTAGAGTGTGGAGAATCTGCTGAGAGGTGCTGGATTATCAGAATGCTGGATTAACGGAAGAATGAGTAGTATGTGATAATACATGTAATTGGCGGTTTTAGTATATCTTTCTCTGTGCGATACTTTATTTTATTAGGGTTTTTTTTCCCCCTACTCTTAAAGGGATTGTTCGGGGTCTAGACCCCCATATACCTCGGGAGCTTGTGCTTGTACACAGGAAGGAGCAGAGCTGCAGTGTAAATCATGGGGGAGTCACAGTCTGAAACTGGGATATACAAGATGTGGATTTCAGCCACCGGGTCATAACAGCACTTAAAATGTCAGTTTTGATCACGACTTATTTAAAGGGGTCATCCGAAGCCTCACTTCTGGTGTCGCTGACGTTTTGGACCCACAGACCTGCTGAGACACCGCACAAATCGGCAGGTATCATGCACCGGTCTCAGCAAGTGTGTGGGGCTATAGTGATACAGAATACCCCTTTAAGGGAGTGCTGTGGACGAAACCGAAATGTTTGTGCCACTGTGATGTCTAAATTGTGGCTCCGATTGGTGTCTGAATCTACATATTGCACAGCGTATGTCACAGCGTCGGGCTGTTCTGTCCCTCCTCCATGATTTACACTGCAGCTCTGCTTCATCAGATTGGAAAATTGCACCAAAAAAGTTTAGGTTGCAGCGAAACCGTTTAAATGCAAAATACCTTTACTGCAATTCTGCAGGGATTTCACCAGGATTGGAGTTAATATAAAGCTGCTAGCTGACGGCTTCCATATTGCAGCACTTTTTTCCCCACAGTACACAATAGCCTAAGAAAAAGGGAAGGTCTAGAAAGGTCTTGACGATGGATTATAAGATGTTAGTTGTAGATTTGTCGACGATGGAGGTTTTTGAACTGGGAATCTGCCGCCGTCCTCACGTGTCTGAGATGGGATATTCCAGGACCTGGATTGGCTGAGTCACAAATCCTGACATTGAATGTCACTCACTTCACCCAAAAGAAATGGTGGAGTTGGTGACATTGCTTCCTCTCCTGCTTCTTGATACCACTGATCCTGTGATCGCTGCGCCCCCATCCCTTCCATGAAACAGTCCAAGAGGCACTGATGCCTTGATGCATGTCTTGGAGGAGATCTCCCAGGACATCATGAGTTGCATGGCCAGATGTTGTTGGGAGTGCACACAGGCACACAGGCGCCATACACACGAATGATCACACCATGAGTTGTATGGAGTGCACACAGGCACGCGGGGGCCATACCAAGCACTGATCACATTACGAGTTGTAGGGAGTGCACACAGGGGCCATACACTGATCATTGTATGGGTTGTAGGGAGTGCACACAGACACGCAGGGCCATACACACTACTGATCATTGTATGGGTTGTAAGGAGTGCACACAGGCATGCAGGGGCCATACACACTACTGATCATTGCATGGGTTGTAGGGAGTGCACACAGGCATGCGGGGGCCATACACACTACTGATCATTGTATTGGTTGTAGGAAGTGCACACAGGCATGTGGGGGCTATACACAGCACTGATCATTGTATGGGTTGTAGGAAGTGCACACAGGCACGTGGGGGCTATACACAGCACTGATCATTGTATGGGTTGTAGGGAGTGCACACAGGCACGCGGGGGCCATACACACTACTGATCATATTATGAGTTGTTGAGAGTGTTCACAGGCACGCGGGGGCTATACACAGCACTGATCATAGTATGAGTTGTAGGGAGTGCACACAGACACGCAGGGCCATACACACTACTGATCACATTACGAGTTGTAGGGAGTGCACACAGGCACGTGGGGGCCATACACACTACTGATCATTGTATGGGTTGTAGGGAGTGCACATAGGCACGAGGGGGACATACACACTACTGATCATTATATGGGTTGTAGGGAGCATACACAGCACTGATCATTGCATGGGTTGTAGGGATTGCACACAGGCACACGGGGGCTATACACAGCCCTGATCATTGTATGGGTTGTAGGGAGTGCACAAAGGCACGCGGGGGCTATACACAGCAGTGATCATTGTATGGGTTGTAGGAAGTGCACACAGGCACGTGGGGGCTATACACAGCACTGATCATTGTATGGGTTGTAGGAAGTGCACACAGGCACGTGGGGGCTATACACAGCACTGATCATTGTATGGGTTGTAGGAAGTGCACACAGGCAGGCGAGGGCCATACACAGCACTGATCATTGTATGGGTTGTAGGGATTGCACACAGACACGCAAGGCCATACACAGCACTGATCATTGTATGGGTTGTAGGGAGCGCACACTATACACAGCACTGATCATTGTATGGGTTGTAGGAAGTGCACACAGGCAGGCGGGGGCCATACACAGCACTGATCATTGTATGGGTTGTAGGGAGCGCACACAGACACGCAAGGCCATACACAGCACTGATCATTGTATGGGTTGTAGGGAGTGCACACAGGCACGCGGGGGCTATACACAGCACTGACCATTGTATGGGTTGTAGGGAGGGCACACAGGCACGCGGGGGCTATACACAGCACTGATCATTGTATGGGTTGTAGGGAGCGCACACAGGCACGCGGGGGCCATACACACTTGTGATCATTGTATGGGTTGTAGGGAGTGCACCAGACACGCGGGGGCCATACACACTTGTGATCATTGTATGGGTTGTAGGGAGTGCACACAGGCACGTGGGGGCAATACACACTTGTGATTATTGTATGGGTTGTAGGGAGTGCACGCAGGGGCCATACACACTTGTGATCATTGTATGGGTTGTAGGGAGTGCACACAGGCACGCGGGGCCATACACACTTGTGATCATTGTATGGTTTGTAGGGAGTGCGCACAGGCACGCTGGGGCCATACACACTTGTGATCATTGTATGGGTTTTAGGGAGTGCACACAGGCACGCGGGGGCCATAAACACTTGTGATCATTGCATGGGTTGTAGGGAGTGCACACAGGCACGCGGGGGCCATACACACTTGTGATCATTGTATGGGTTTTAGGGAGTGCACACAGGCACATGGGGGCCATAAACACTTGTGATCATTGTATGGGTTGTAAGGAGTGCACACAGGCACACAGGGGCCATACACACTTGTGATCATTGTATGGGTTTTAGGGAGTGCACACAGGCACGCGGGGGCCATAAACACTTGTGATCATTGTATGGGTTGTAGGGAGTGCACACAGACACGCGGGGGCCATACACACTTGTGATCATTGTATGGGTTGTAGGGAGTGCACACAGGCATGCGGGGGCTATACACAGCACTGATCATTGTATGGGTTGTAGGGAGTGCACACATGCATGCGGGAGCCATACACACTTGTGATTTTTGTATGGGTTGTAGGGAGTGCACACAGGCACACAGGGGCCATACACACTTGTGATCATTGTATGGGTTGTAGGGAGTGCACACAGGCACGCGGGGGCCATACACACTTGTGATCATTGTATGGGTTGTAGGGAGTGCACACAAGCACGTGGGGGCTATACACACTTGTGATCACAGTATGGGTTGTAGGGAGTGCGCACAAGCACGCGGGGGCCATACACACTTGTGATCAAAGTATGGGTTGTAGGGAGTGCACACAGGCACGTGGGGGCCATACATAGCACTGATCATTGTATGGGTTGTAGGGAGTGCACACAGGCAGGCGGGGGCCATACACACTTGTGATCATTGTATGGGTTGTAGGGAGTGCACACAAGCACGTGGGGGCTATACACAGCACTGATCATTGTATGGGTTGTAGGGAGTGCACACAGGCAGGCGGGGGCCATACACACTTGTGATCATTGTATGGGTTGTAGGGAGTGCACACAAGCACGTGGGGGCTATACACACTTGTGATCACAGTATGGGTTGTGAGTGCAGTTCTAGGTTGTTGATGATTTTGGTTTCTATCAATAACAAATTACACCATTTAAATTCATTAATTTATTCCAGATTTTCATCTTTTGTTCACTGAGATCTGATGTGAGATGAATGAGGCAACATGAAATGACTGCCAAACCCCAGTGACCATATCATACGGTGTATTCCCTGATCGGCGTCCCCCCCCGGTGCAGGTTTATTCCCTCGGTGACGTGTTTTCTGCAGCATTTCCTCACAAGGTGACTCCTCTGACAAATGCCATTTACTGGGCGCCGGAGATAAGCCGGATAAGGCTCAGTAGGTAAAGACGGTGGACACCGCGGTGTGACACAGCAGCCCGCCGTCCGTCTGTCCCACCTAACCCCACATCAGTAATATTACAAGTCATCTGGTGAGAAAATCCAGGATCCTTATACTCAGTGCTGCTGATGCTGCCGCCCCGCACCCTGCAGTGACAGCCAGCGCCGAGAGCAGCAGCTGGGGACCGGATAAGTAGGCTAGGCAGAGAAAAGCAGAAGGAATGGAGATGTCCTAGTAATTCTTCACTATAAGGTTATATGCAAATATACAGAGGAAACAGGAAGACCCCCTGAATGACAGACACTTCATCAGGTCTTCCCATTTGTGGAAAGCCGCAGGATTTAGAGCTATAAAGTGAAGCCGGTGCCTCACAGGCTCTGGGATGCTGAATACAATCATACCTTTACTTCAGTGATTCCATGTTTGATTGCAGAGAAAAGTGTCATAAAACTCCTGGAAAACAGGGCAGCAGATGATTAATGTGTGCAGCACGGCGTCACTATTTGCGGTTGTTGTTTTTTTTTTTTTTCTTCCCTGTGGGCATGACTTTCAGCTGTAAGCCAGACCCTCCCCCCTCCCTCTTCTCTTTTTCAATTTCTGATTCCTGCGCACTATCACTATATTCCAGCCAAAGGGTGCATAGTAGAGATGACAGGGAAGGGGGAAGGGTCTGGCTTACAGCCAAAAGACATGTCCATGGAGGAGGGAAAAAAAACAACCCAGAATAGTGACTCAATTCTACACCCATCAATCACCTGCTGCCCTGTTTTCCAGGAGTTTGATGATACTTTTCTCTGCAATCAAACATAGAATCATTCAAGTAAAGGTATGATTGCATTCAGCATCCCAGTGCCTATAAGACACTTGCTTCACTTTATAGCCCTAACTCCTGCTGATTAGTTCCCTTTAAAGGGGATCTGTCATACGCATAATTTTTTTATTATAATTATTATTGCGCCATTATTCCATGGCACTTTACATGTGAAGAGGGGCATACATAGACATATACAATATTCATGGACAATACCAGGCATACACAGGTACAGGTGGAGAGAGGACCCTGCCTGCGGGGGCTCACAGTCTATAAGGAATGGGTGAGGATACAGTAGGTGAGGAGAGAGGACCCTGCCCATGAGGGCTCACGTTCTACTAGGGATGGTGAGAATACAGTAGGGGAGGAGAGAGGTCCCTACCCACGAGGACTGAGTCTACAAGGGATGGGTGAGAATACAGTAGGGGAGGAGAGAGGTCCCTACCCACGAGGGCTCACAGTCTACAAGGGATGGGTGAGGATACAGTAGATGAGGAGAGAGGAACCTGCCCACGAGGACTCACAGTCTACAAGGGATGGGTGAGGACACAGTAGATGAGGAGAGAGGAACCTGCCCACGAGGACTCAGTCTACAAGGGATGGGTGAGGATACAGTAGATGAGGAGAGAGGAACCTGCCCACGAGGACTCAGTCTACAAGGGATGGGTGAGGACATAGTAGATGAGGAGAGAGGAACCTGCCCACGAGGGCTCACAGTCTACAAGGGATGGGTGAGGACACAGTAGATGAGGAGAGAGGAACCTGCCCACGAGGGCTCACAGTCTACAAGGGATGGGTGAGGACACAGAAGATGAGAGAGGAACCTGCCCACGAGGGCTCACAGTCTACAAGGGATGGGTGAGGATACAGTAGATGAGGAGAGAGGAACCTGCCCACGAGGGCTCATTGACTACAAGGGATGGGTATACACTAAGAGAGGGTAGAACTGGTTGTACGTTTGTTTAGTGGACTGAGGCTCACTGCAGGTTGTAGGCTTGTCGATAGAGGTGTTGTTTTTTTTCACCTGGTGTAAATGCCGCTGTTCTTCTAAATCCAGCGATGTTTCATTTTTGTTTCTAAGCTTCTCCATTCCAGAGATATAGCCCTTACCTTCCTAGTCTTTTAGCAAACTGGGCGTGGTCTTCAAGAAGACATCCCCAGAGGAGCTGAGAACCACGCCCATTTTAATGTAAATCTATATACGGTATATACACATATATAGGGAAGAAGAGGCCGTATCTCAACATCAGAGAGGAGCAGGAAGAAAAGAAACACATCGCTGGATGCAGGAGAACAGCAGCATTAATATTGGGAGATATATATCTATCAAATGACAGGTTCACTTAACCCCTACATGGTTTTGTCTACCTTTTACCTTTTGTCACCTCAGTGCATCTAATCCAAATAAAATATAAAGAAGCAACTTTGCAGATAATCTTGACTAAAGTCTTCCACTGTTCTTTGTATGCAGCACCCAAAACAGTCCTAGTGCCCCATAGTTATAGATCACAAACCCTGTCCCTGGCTCTCGGGTTTTGGATTCAGTATGGCTCTGATCGGTCCCCATCATGATATGACTGGGGATGTAGGAAAAATGAAAACACGAGATGAACTGATGCCGACAGGATATGTGTGGGCCAGGTACGAGTGCTGTGCCGGGGGCAGCGGTTTAGCAGTGGGTTCTCCACTTTTTGGTGTTTTTAATGATGCTTTGCATTAAAGGGCACTTTGCACCTTGTAAATATGAAAGAACCTTGCTGCAGCGTGTCAGGGTTCAGCTTTTGCATTCATGCTTCCTTCTTCAGAAAATCTCACCGCAGATTACAGGGTATGAGCAGGGCACCACCAGTAAACTTCTATTTTAGGACGTCCCTATAGATTGTAGCCACAAGTGCAGCGTTACTTGCTGATGGTTATCATTATGCCATTTATACCCTATCCTCCAACATAGCACAGTATTAACCTTCTCTCTATGCACATACATTACTGATCCTGAGTTACCTCCTGTATTATACTCCAGAGCTGCACTCACTATTCTGCTGGTGCAGTCACTGTGTACATACATTACATTACTGATCCTGAGTTACCTCCTGTATTATACTCCAGAGCTGCACTCACTATTCTGCTGGTGCAGTCACTGTGTACATACATTACATTACTGATCTGAGTTACCTCCTGTATTATACTCCAGAGCTGCACTCACTATTCTGCTGGTGCAGTCACTGTGTACATACATTACATTACTGATCCTGAGTTACCTCCTGTATTATACCCAGAGCTGCACTCCTATTCTGCTGGTGCAGTCACTGTGTACATACATTACATTACTGATCCTGAGTTACCTCCTGTATTATACTCCAGAGCTGCACTCACTATTCTGCTGGTGCAGTCACTGTGTACATACATTACATTACTGATCCTGAGTTACCTCCTGTATTATACTCCAGAGCTGCACTCACTATTCTGCTTGTGCAGTCACTGTGTACATACATTACTGATCCTGAGTTACCTCCTGTATTCCAGAGCTGCACTAACTATTCTGCTGGTGCAGTCACTGTGTACATACATTACATTACTGATCCTGAGTTACCTCCTGTATTATGCTCCAGAGCTGCACTCACTATTCTGCTGGTGCAGTCACTGTGTACATACATTACATTACTGATCCTGAGTTACCTCCTGTATTAACTCCAGAGCTGCACTCACTATTCTGCTGGTGTAGTCACTGTGTACATACATTACATTACTGATCCTGAGTTACCTCCTGTATTATCCTCCAGAGCTGCACTCACTATTTGCTGGTGCAGTCACTGTGTACATACATTACATTACTGATCCTGAGTTACCTCCTGTATTATACTCCAGAGCTGCACTCACTATTCTGCTGGTGAGTTGCTGAGTACATACAGTACTGTGCACACGTTTAGGCAGGTGTGGATAAAATATTAACAGTAAGAAGCTTTAAAAAATAGAAGAGTTAATAGTTTTTTATCAAATAACAAAATACAAAGTGAATGAACATAAGAGAACTGTTAATCGGAGTCTTCCCAATGATTACAGCTCTGGTCTTTGTCCCCTCACTTCCACAATCCATGTAGAGATGAAGCCTTTGTGGAGAATGTAGGCCACGGTGTTTGGGCAGGTAAACTAGAGCGGCGCGTCATCCTGAGCTGCCCAGGGACTCGGGGCGGGGGGACGGTATCTGAGCATTCCTTCTATATGTCTCTGGTGTACATTGCATGAACAGCCAAACCCGTCCCTGTACTAATATGTTCCCAGGCTTCATTATTGTCCCCGAGGGGCTTCACAGTGACAGCATGTAATATCAGAGTCATTAGAAGGGAGCAGCTCTGTGTAAAGCCATGGTGTCCGGCCCACAGTCCTGGCACCACCTGGCAGAAGTCCAAACACCGTCCCTATAAGGGAGGGTTATCATTTAACACTTCTGTACCCCTATACAAAATATATGTGTCATTACTTTTATCTTCTCAGATGGTAGAACGGTCCTCTGTGTCCCATACAGTCCCAGGGCCCAAATATTACTGCACTGGCAGTGCCCCATCATGGCCGCTCAGTGGCCGGTCCTTTGTGCTATTCTGGGGCTGATTCCTGTGTGTGGTTTTTAGGATCGTCCTTGTGTGAAGGTTTTGGGACTGATCCAGGGGCGGAACTACCGTGGTGCAGCTGGTTCAGCTGCACCAGGGCCCCGACCGGCTATGGGGCCCCTTCAGAAAGCTTCCTGCCTCCCTTACCTGATCCCGCCCCTCCTTTCCTCTACCTCCCTGGCTCGCCGGAGCGCCGAGTGCGGCTCAGCAGGTAGGAAAGCCGCCGCAGACACCTCTCCGACGGCCGCCATCACCACAGAGCACCCCCCCCCAGATGGTGCCGACGGCCACCAGCACCCACTTCCCCCTGGACTGCGCCGACGGCCACCAGCACTCCCCTCTTCCCCCCCCCCCCTCCTCCCCGCTATATGGCTGCACCAGGGCCCCCAGGGGTCACGGTCCGCCACTGGACTGATCCTTGTATAGCCGCCTGGAAAAGTACTTGTTCTTGTATGGGGGTTCCAGAACTGTCCTTTGGGGTTTCTTTGTCTGGTCCTTGTGTTTGGTTCTTTTTTTTTGTCTTGTTTGTTGTGCTCTGATGCCCATACTTATGGTTGGGGCATATATGTGTTTTCTTGGCTGGTCTTTGTATGAGGGGTCCTTGAGCTCGTCCTTATGTGGAGTTTCTGGGATGATTCTTTGTGGGGCATCTTGCGGTTGGCTCTTGTGTAGAGGTTTCTGGACTGATCCTTGTATGTAACTCTCCTGGGCTTGTCCTCGTATGAAGGGTTCCAGGACTTCTGTTTGGTTGGGGGTTTTACTTTGGCTGGTCCTTGTATTTGGGTTTCTTTGGTCTGTTTGTCGTGCTCTGATGCCCATACTTATGGTTGGGGAATGTATGTGATTTTGTTGGCTGGTCTTTGTGTGAGGGGTCCTGGGCTGGAGCTTACGTGGGGTATCTGGGATGGTTCTTTGTGGGGCATCTTGAGGTTGGTCCATGTATAGAGGTTTTTGAACTGATTCTTGTATGTAACTGTCCTGGACTTATCCTCTTGAGGGGTTTCAGGACTGTCCTTTTGAGGTGGGGGTTTCTTTGGCTGATTCTTGCGTGGGGGATCTCTTTGGCCTTGTCTTTGAGACGTCCTGAGGCTGGTTCTTATGTGTTTTTGGGATGGTTCTTTGTGGGGATCCCTGTGGTGGATCCTTGTGTAGAGGTTCTCGGAATGATTCCTGTATGTGACTGTCCTGGACTTGTCTTCGTATGAGGGGTTTCAGAGCTGTCGTGTGGGGGTTTCTTTGGCTGGTCCTTGTATGTGCGGTTTCTATGGCCTTGTGTTTAAAGGGGGAAGGGTCCTTGGGCTCATCCTTATGTGGGGCTTCTGGGATGGTTCTTGGTGGGGCATCCTGAGGTTGGTTCTTCTGTAGAGGTTTTGGGATGGATCCTGTATGTGATTGCCTTGGACTTGTCCTCATATGAGGGGTTCAAGGACTATCCTTTGAGTGTGGGCATTTCCTTGGCTGGACTTGTGTGAGGGGTTTCTTTAGTTTTGTGCTTGAGGGGTCCTGGGGCTGGTTCTTATGTAGGGTGACTACAATATTGATTTTTCAGGGGGATTCCTGGCCCCTTTCTCAGGACAAATCAATATATTGCCATGTTTCACTGTGTTTCTGGGAGCCCTGAAACGTGTTGACAAATCAATATTATATTCACCCTTTGATGACTTGTGGAATACGGCATCAAAGGGTGCTTTCATTTTCTGAGATATCGACCTTTGGGTTTTCATTCATAATCATCAACATTAACATAAATAAACACTTTCCCTCTATGTGTAATGACTCTATATAATATATGTGTGTCACTTTATGTATTGAATTACTGAACTTTTTGCTGATCTTCTAATTCATTGAAATGCTCCTGTATGTCTTGAACATGAACTTGTGTGAGGGGCTCTGGGACTTCTCCATGGGAGGTTCTTTGGTAGGTTTCTTTGACTAGTCCTTGTGTTCAGTGTTACGGTACGGGTTCGAGCGGGGTTGTGTGTGCTTTTTATGGCTGGTCCTTGTATGGGGGGATTTTGATGTGGGGCGTTTTGTTGCTGGTCTTTGTGTAGAGAGGTCTGAGCCTCGGGGACATTGTGTTTGGTGTTTTGGTTCTTATGAGGACCTCTCTGTGACTTGCCCTCCTTCCTTAGCGCTATCAGAACCGCAACTATTTTTTCCTTGTCCTAGTGAGGGGCACAGTGGCCGGGGCTTGGCGTAGAGAGGTGGACATGATGGCTGGCCGGGGCTTGGCTTAGAGAGGTGGACACGGTGGCTGGCCGGGGCTTGGCTTAGAGAGGTGGACACGGTAGCTGGCCGGGGCTTGGCTTAGAGAGGTGGACACGGTAGCTGGCCGGGGCTTGGCTTAGAGAGGTGGACACAATGGCTGGCTGGGGCTTGGCGTAGAGAGGTGGACACGGTGGCTGGCCGGGGCTTGGCTTAGAGAGGTGGACACGGTAGCTGGCCGGGGCTTGGCTTAGAGAGGTGGACACAATGGCTGGCTGGGGCTTGGCGTAGAGAGGTGGACACGTGGCTGGCGGGGCTTGGCGTAGAGAGGTGGACACGATGGCTGGCTGGGGCTTGGCGTAGAGAGGTTGACACGATGGCTGGCCGGGGCTTGGCGTATAGAGGTGGACACGATGGCTGGCCGAGGCTTGGCGTAGAGAGGTGGACACGATGGCTGGCCGGGGCTTGGCGTAGAGAGGTGGACACGATGGCTGGCCGGGGCTTGGCGTAGAGAGGTGGACACGATGGCTGGCCGGGGCTTGGCGTAGAGAGGTGGACACGATGGCTGGCCGAGGCTTGGCGTAGAGAGGTGGTCACGATGGCTGGCCGGGCTTGGCGTAGAGAGGTGGTCACGATGGCTGGCCGAGGCTTGGCGTAGAGAGGTGGTCACGATGGCTGGCCGAGGCTTGGCGTAGAGAGGTGGACACGATGGCTGGCTGGGGCTTGGCGTAGAGAGGTGGTCACGATGGCTGACCGAGGCTTGGCGTAGAGAGGTGGTCACGATGGCTGGCCCCTGTGACTGAAGGTACAGGTGCTACCCCACTTTAGTTTTGGTTGGAGGGACTGTCTGGTCCTTGTGGAGAGACCGTTGTTGTTACTTGTGGTGATGGTGAGTATTCTGAGCAGTGACCTGAAGTGCTTGGTCGCATCTTGAGGCTTTTCTGTGACTTTCAGATCTACCCAGGGATCCCAATATGGTTTTATTATCTATTTGCGCCTCTATATCTGTGGAGCACTTTGTCTGTGATCTAGTGTAGACGTCCTGTTGATGGAGGAGCGTGGGGTCAGGACCATCTTACTTGGACCTCTTCTCTGTAGAGGAGGACACATCTGCTTCTCACAACACTAAAATTTGTATAATCCAAAATCAGGTTTTGGATTATCACTTTCTCGTAGAAAATTCTATAAAACTCATCCATAAAGGTAAAGAACCATCAAAAGTCAAGAAATCCACTATTTTCTGATCATCATAATGGGAGACCCAGACAATGGGGGTTTAGGCAGTCTGCCCTCCGGAGGCCACACTAAGTACTACAAGTTTTTTGTAGTCTCCGCCCCTCCGCCTATAAACCCCCACTGCAGGAGCAGATCCTCAGTTTTTACTTCAGTGTGCTCGGAGATCACACCTATGACTTGCAGTCACAGGAGATTTATTTGTGAAGATGTTGTGATGCAATGAAGACAAGTGGATCCCTGCCGTGGGGATCCCCGGCATACTCCCTGTCCACCTTTGGGTGCATACAGGTAGAGGTACCTTGGTCCATAGCCCTCGGGCCTGGACAAGGACTTTATTGTCTGGCCTGGTACTATGCCGTGCTCCCCCACTACTCACTTCTGAAGCGCTCTGGTGGGGTGGGAGCCCTGGAGCCTTGCACAGCTCCGTTCCGGTCTGCGGCCTCTCCATGGAAGCGTATCCTGCGGACCGGAACCTGAACCCCCAGTCCCCTGCCCGTTGGACCGGTGCTGGACGTGGACCCACTGGGTGAAGGTACTCTGTATCTCCTTTATGTGGGCCTGGGGGGACATGGTGAATGTATTTATTGTTTGGCCATGTATGGAGAACCTCGGTTCCCTAGGGACATGCGGTTCTGGGAGGAGACCCCTTCCTGAAGGGATCCTCTTATTGTCAGCCGCGTTACACAGTGTGGCCGCCATTACTGATGTTCTGGCGCCTTTTTTCTCCCTGTGTGCGGCTCCTGAGCGCGTCCCCCTCTGGGCGGTGACGTCACGCTCCTTGCGGCCTATGTGTACTCGGTCTCCTCGGGCTTCTGCTTAGCCGCGCCCGCTCATTAGTGGCGCGTCGGCCATTTTCTCCTCATTCCTGTGAGGATTGGTGGCGTGCACATCGCGCTCCGGGGAGAAGCTGCAGTTTGCCCGAGGAGGTCGCACACGTCCCGCTTTGATTCACCGCTTCCCTGATCGGTATTCCGCGGGGTGCCCGGTGTTAACCCTTACTGCCCGGGGCGGCGCCAGTATGTCTACGGCTGGACAGAGGACTCCCGCCACAAGGTCCAAGGCATGCAAACAGTGCATGGGACAGGTAGATGGGGATAGTGCCTGTGCAGCTTGCGGTCTCACTGGGCCTGGTCCCAGTGTTTCTGCCTCTGCAGCTGCAGCACCACTGCTCTCCCCTGAGGTTCAGGGGGAAGCTGGGCCATGGGATGTTCAGAGGTCGTTTAATGATACTGTAGTGTCCGAATGTCTTCCATGTCGCAATCCTTAGAGGCTATACTAAGGAGGCTGTCTGATTCAGCCCCCCAGGCAGGGGCACTTGGGTCTGAACCCCGACTGAGTGAGGGTTCTCGCAAGAGGCCTCGCTGGGAGGATGACCCTGAGGATGGTGAACATCGTTCCTCTGATGAGGAACATCCATCTAATAGTGATGATGAGGGTGGAGACCCTGGCCCTGAGCCCCGGCACCACACGGCTCCGTCAGAGGGTCCGGGGGACGGTGTGGAGGACTTGATTTCCTCCATTAACGAAACCCTGGGGCTCGTCCCCCCGGCTGCGGTGGTGGAGAGACCGCGGAAGGAATCTTTCCAGTGGCTGCCGCCATTAGGTCAGTCGCGTGGTCTGTTCACTGACCATTCCAATTTTTGGAGAGTGGTCAGGACGCCAAGGGAGCATCCTGAAAGGCGTTTTGTTAGGAAGACTAAGGATTCACGTTATCCTTTTCCTAAGGAGGTTCTGGAGGAATGGTCGCGCTCACCTCGGGTGGACGCTTCCATGACTAGAGTTGCGGCTCATTCTCTTTTTTCAGCAGAGGATAGTTCCTCTCTGAAGGATCCTATCGACAAGCAATGCGAGTCATATGCTAAGTCTATATATGAGGCTGTGGGGTCTTCTTTTGCCCCAAACTTTTCTATGGTTTGGACGTTACAGGCCATTACTGCGTGTCTGGAGGGGATCACCGATATCCCGGGGTCTGACCCGGAGGTGACGGCTCTTGCCAATAAGGCTAAGGCCTACGCTGACTACGCCAGATCAGCTGCCTTTGAAACAGCTAATCGGACGGCCGTGGCTTCTGCGAATGCGGTGGTCTTACGCAGATTGCTGTGGATGCGCCTCTGGGACTCGGATAAGGTGTCCAAGAGGATTTTACAAGTCATGCCTTTTTCGGGCGACAGACTTTTTGGGGACGAGCTGGATAAGAGGATTAAGGAGTTTGCTGAGAAGAAGATCCCTCAGAATAAACCCAAGCCACAGAGGTCTCACAAATGGAATCCCAGGCAGTGGTCCTTTCGTCCCGGCTCGCAACCTTCTAACTCGTCCACGCGATCGGACAAAGGAGGTAAACCCTCTGGTCCCTGGCATAATAAGACTCGCCAGAAAAAGCCGGCGGCCGCCGCGGCAGCGGCTGCCCCCAAGGTGTCCTCTACATGACTCGCTCCCAACTCCTGCCACCCCACCGGTCGGAGGCCGCCTGGCCCGGTTTCAGGACGTATGGCATCTCCATGTTCAAGACCGGTGGGTGAGAGACATTATCTCTCGGGGCTACAGGATCGAGCTGAAGTCATTTCCTCCAAACCGTTTCTTTCTTTCCTCCCCGTCACCGGAGAAGGCGCAGGCTTTTCACCAAGTCCTGATTGGTCTTCAGAGGGACGGAGTGGTGATCCCAGTGCCATCTGGGGAACGTTTCAGAGGGTTCTACTCCAACCTCTTCATAGTTCCAAAGAAGGACGGTTCGTTTCGCCCAGTGCTGGATCTGAAATTGTTCAACCAACATGTGCAAGTGCGGAAGTTTCGCATGGAGTCTCTGCGCTCGGTGATTGCTGCCATGTCTCAGGGAGACTTCCTGGCGTCCGTGGACATCAAGGATGCCTACCTGCACGTACCCATTGCGCCAGCACACCAACGCTGGCTCAGGTTTGCGGTGGGGGAAGAACACTTCCAATTTGTAGCATTACCGTTCGGTCTGGCCTCGGCCCCGCGGGTCTTCACGAAGGTGATGACGGCAATGGTGGCAACCCTACATGCTCAGGGTCATGCCGTGATACCTTACCTGGACGATCTGCTGATCAAGGCCCAGTCGCAGGAGTTGTGTCAGGGGAGCCTGGATGCGACCCTCAAGGCTCTGGAACAGTTTGGCTGGATTCTGAATCGCCCGAAATCCGCACTGGTGCCAACCCAGTCGTTGACTTATCTGGGCATGGATTTTCACACAGCCCCGGCGCTGGTGTTACTACCCAGCAAGAAACAGGCCTCCATCCAGTCGGCAGTTCGCACCCTTCTTCATTCGCCACAATCCTCTCTGAGGGGCTTAATGAAGCTGCTGGGGTGCATGGTGGCGGCAATGGAAGCAGTGCCTTTTGCGCAGTTTCATCTCCGCCCTTTGCAGATGGAAATTCTCCACAAGTGGAACAAGAGGTCGTCATCTCTGGACAGAGTGGTGTCTCTCTCTCCTCGGACCAAGGAATCCCTTCATTGGTGGCTGCAACCCCATCACTTGGCGCGGGGTCGGTCCTTCCTTCAGCCTTCGTGGTTGATAGTGACCACGGATGCCAGCCTCACAGGCTGGGGCGCGGTGTTCCTGCACCACAGGGCCCAGGGTCTCTGGACGGTGTCAGAGTCCGCTCTGCAAATCAATGTCCTGGAAATCAGAGCGATTTACCTGGCTCTTCTGGCTTTCCACCGTTTTCTGGCAGGGAAACCCATACGAATTCAGACGGACAACGCGACAGCCGTCGCCTACGTAAACCATCAGGGCGGGACTCGAAGCGCCCAGGCCCTCGCCGAAGTCCACCGCATCCTGTTATGGGTGGAGGACAACAATTCCATGATCTCGGCCGTCCACATCCCAGGAGTGGACAATTGGGAAGCCGACTACCTGAGCCGGCAAGGCATGGACGCCGGAGAGTGGTCTCTACACCCGGACGTCTTCCAGTCCATCTGTCGACGGTGGGGAACTCCAGATGTGGATCTGATGGCGTCTCGCCTCAATCATCAAGTTCCGCAGTTCATGGCGCGTTCATGGGATCCTCAGGCTCTGGGAGCGGATGCTCTGGTCCAGGATTGGTCCAGGTTCCATCTTCCGTATGTTTTCCCGCCGTTGGCGTTGATTCCCAGAGTCCTGCGCAAGATCAGGACGGAATGTCGCAGAGCCATTCTAGTGGCTCCGGATTGGCCCAGGAGGTCGTGGTATCCGGACCTGTGGCGGCTCGCAGACGGGGAACCGTGGAGGCTGCCAGACAGACAAGATCTTCTGTCTCAGGGGCCGTTCTTCCATCTCAATTCCGCGGCCCTCAAGTTGACTGTGTGGCCCTTGAGTCCTGGCTCTTGACTTCCAGAGGTTTTTCTCCCTCGGTTGTCTCCACTTTAACCAGGGCCAGACGGCCTACCTCGTTAAAAATCTACCACAGAACTTGGAAAGTTTACTTTTCCTGGTGTGCTTCTGTTGGCCGGAAGGCGTGGCCTTTCCGTCTCCCAACGTTGCTTTCATTCCTTCAGTCAGGAATGGAAATGGGATTGTCCCTCAGTTCTCTGAAGGGACAAGTGTCGGCACTGTCGGTGCTGTTCGACAAGCGTTTGGCTAAGATACCAACGGTCCGTAGGTTTCTGCAGGGAGTTAGCCGGGTGATTCCACCGTACAAGCGTCCTCTTGATCCTTGGGACCTCAATGTGGTCCTGGCGGCCTTGCAGAAGCCTCCTTTTGAGCCTTTGCGGGATGTTTCTCTGGTCCATCTTTCCCAGAAAGTGGCGTTTTTGGTGGCCATTACATCGCTCAGGAGGATCTCGGAACTGGCAGCTCTCTCGTGCAAGTCTCCATTCCTGGTGGTTCATCAGGATAAGGTGGTGTTGCGCACGAGGCTAGAATTTTTGCCTAAGGTGGTGTCACCTTTTCATATTAATCAGGAGATTGTTCTCCCTTCTTTTTGCCCTAACCCGACTCACAGGAGTGAGAAGGAGTTACACACTCTGGACCTGGTGAGGGCTATCAGGGTTTATGTGTCTCGTACTGCGTCGGTACGCACCTCGGACTCTCTGTTTGTCCTTACGGCTGGTCGCCGTAGGGGTTCCCCGGCCTCAAAATCTACTTTGGCGCGGTGGATCAAAGCTCCTATTCTGGAAGCTTACCGTTCTTCTGGTATGCCTCTCCCGGTGGGATTGAAGGCTCACTCTACCAGAGCCGTTGGTGCCTCTTGGGCTCTGCGGCACAGGGCTTCGGCTCAACAAGTTTGCCAGGCAGCCACTTGGTCTAGCCTCCATACGTTTACCAAACATTACATGGTACATGCCCATGCCTCTGCGGATGCGAGTTTGGGCAGGCGGGTCCTACAGGCGGCGGTGGCTCACCTTTGAGGTGCCCCGCACATCAACCGTCTCAAAGGAACTCTTTTCCCGCCCTGGGGTGTTGCTTTAGGACATCCCCATTGTCTGGGTCTCCCATTATGATGATCAGAAAAAAGAGAATTTTGTTTACTTACCGTAAATTCTTTTTTCTTGAATCATTAATGGGAGACCCAGCACCCACCCAGTTGTCCCGTTGGACGTTTTGTTGTGTTTTTGGACCTTGTTGGCTCAGGCTTCTTTGGCTAGCATTGTTCGCAGCCATGCCTAGAGTTGTGGTGTGGGTTGCCTCCTCGCAGCTTGTGAACTAAACTGAGGATCTGCTCCTGCAGTGGGGGTTTATAGGCGGAGGGGCGGAGACTACAAAAAACTTGTAGTACTTAGTGTGGCCTCCGGAGGGCAGACTGCCTAAACCCCCATTGTCTGGGTCTCCCATTAATGATTCAAGAAAAAAGAATTTACGGTAAGTAAACAAAATTCTCTTTTTATTGTATGCTGGATGAAAGGAAATTGTAGCTCAAATACTGAAGTAACATTTTTTCTTGGAATTGGTAACAACCCTGTGTCTCGTATTTTAAGTGGTGCCCTATGTGTGATGGAGCCTTTCTATCCATTCGTGTTAGTGGATGCAGGTGAGGCAATGGTAGAACTTGCTAAGGGAATGGCACATCCCATAATTCCGGTCCCTCTCAGTCTTTTTCCTAGGACCCGTCCTCCTGCACCCTCACACAGCGACAAATAAACCCAACTCAGCCATGAATAGACCTGTAAGACCATGTGCTATACACTACACTGCCTCTCCATGTTGCACAGACTTGTTGTAGGTCCCTTCCGCCCAGACTGCAGGAACAGGAGAAGGCTGATGAGTGAGCTGCAGGACCAGGGCTTGAGAGCCATTGTGGCTATGTTTGACTAATACCAGCACGTTAGTTTCCTCCCACGACCATGCACCGACCATCTGGAGCGGCTTCATTATAATATCGGCCGTTGCGTTAATTTTAGATCCCTCCGGGGGTAGAGCAGGTAGCAGAAGTCACCCTCGTGCTGGCACAGCGATGAATTATTTATAGAGGAGGAAGCCTGGGCGCTGGTGATGTGTATCCTGAGCCACGCTTATCATCTGCCAGCTCAGTGGCCAAGAAAAACAACTGGTGGCTCCCTCCGCCACCGCGTACCGCCGGCGCCCTCGTCACAGGCAGGCAGAAGACATGGCAGGAAGCGTGTGTCACTTCTCCCACACATCTCTTGGCTCTGCTACACGGAGAGGAATGTGACCATGGAGAGACGTCCAGGCGTTCTTCAAGCCTTCATATATCTGCTTTTGAGTAGATGCTTTTGGTTGTTTTTAGACATTTTGCAGCCGCGTGGCATGGGGTGGCCGTGCTGGTGGAATGGTGCACAACACCCCGAGTTCCCATGTTTAGCCGGAGTGACACTCCTGGATTATTTACCTGCGAGGGGTCACATTCCTTCTGTATCTTATATCTGCTGGGGACTGTATATGTTCCCAGTAATGCTGCCATACCTGTTCTTTATCTTGCTAGTCTGTATCGTGGCGTTTAGCTCCCGGGCCCCAGAATACGGACATTTTAATCGCTTCAGTGCAAGATAACAGAAAACAAAATGAGGCAACTTGCAGAGTCGGTAAGTCAAACATCTGACTGTCTCTTCAGTTTCCCTGAATCCGACTTGGACTCCACCAAAATGGACAACGACTCCGACTCCACAACCATGGCTGTGAAGTCACTTCTGTACGCTCATTATAATCTAGACGGGAGCGCGGTCCGAACCCCACCTTTATACGCTGGATACACAAAGTCAGTGAGCCAAACATCCGACAACTCAATTTCCCTGAATCTGACTCCGACTCCACCCGAAATGAATACCGACTCCACAGCCCTAGTGTATACATCCCCTGTCTGATCTATGTGTCTCCATGGTTACAGAATACAAACATTCTGGGAGCATCTGATTCTGCATTCGTGTTCTTTCCACTTTCTGCTCCTTTAGACTGTGTTCACATGTTGCTTTCTTGACACCAAAAACACAGCAAAACCCTCTTTTTGGAAGCAGCTTTTTTCACTGCCAAGAGAGAAGGTTTTGGCTACAGATAAAAAAATCATGGCTGAGGAGTCAGTAAGCCAAACATCTGACTCCTCAATTTTCTGAATCCAATCCAACTCCACAAAATGTACACGACTCCGACTCCCAACAGTCTGTCATTCAAAAAAATAACAAGGCGAAAAAGGAACCAATTAGAAAAAACTCACCATAAGGTCCAATACCAAATGCTCTTGCCCAATTTTTTTTTTCTTTATGTCGGGTGCAGCTGGCCCTTTAGGGCGTCTTTCTCGTGCAGTGCAATCATATAGTGCTGGGTATCCTATCTAGTCCAATAGTAGGGGCTTGAGTGCTAGACTGGGTGCACTTTGCATCACACGTTTGTGACTGGCGCCCTGTGGAAACCTCATTCTGTGTGCATATAATATACGACCAATCACCCCCTCCATCACACGGTAGGCTGAGAGTGGTTGGAGTGTTGGTAGCTTTCACGTGTGTTGCCTCTACCTTTATTTTTGGGGCCAGATGCATCCTGGTAAGTGCATTTGGTATTAGGCCTTGCGGCTGCTTATGAGGGCTGTGAAGTCAGTAAGCCAAACATCTGACTCCTCAATTTCCCTGAATCCGACACAAAATGGACACAGATTCCACGACACTGGCTCTATGACTCTGACTCCACGACACTGGCTCTATGACTCTGCTCCACGACACTGGCTCTATGACTCTGCTCCACGACACTGGCTCTATGACTCGGGCTCCACGACACTGGCTCTATGACTCTATGACTGACTCACGAATCTGGCTCTATGACTCTGGCTCCACGACACTGGGTCTATGACTCTGGACTCCACGACACTGGCTCTATGACTCTGAATCCACGACACTGGCTCTATTACTCTGGCTCCACAACACTGGCTCTATGACTCTGGCTCCATGACACTCACTGGCTCTATGACTCTGGCTCCACGACACTGGCTCTATGACTCTGGCTCCACAACACTGCTCTATGACTCTGGCTCCACAACACTGGCTCTATGACTCTGGCTCCACGACACTGGCTCTATGACTCTAGGACTCTCGACGAATCTGGCTCTATGACTCTGGCTCCACGACACTGGGTCTATGACTCTGACTCCACGACACTGGCTCTATGACTCTGAATCCACGACACTGGCTCTATTACTCTGGCTCCACAACACTGGCTCTATGACTCTGGCTCTCATGACACACACTGGCTCTATGACTCTGGCTCCACGACATTGGCTCTAAGACCTGGCTCCACGACATTGGCTCTATTGACTCTGGCTTCACGACACTGTCTCTATGACTCTGGCTCCACGACACTGGCTCCACGACACTGGCTCTATGACTCTGGCTTCACGACACTGGCTCTATGACTCTGACTCTACTCTGACTCCACAGCCCTGGATAAAACGCAACGTGTGAACATAACCTAAGTGTGCAAACCGACAAGACTGTAGACTAATATAGAGGAACAAACTCCACCAGAAATAGTAAAATTTTTTGATTGGTGTATACAGCGCCTGTGAAGGCCTATGTGTGTGTACGGCAACGGACTACAAAACCCCAAGACATCTGACCCTTCAGTCAAGTCTTTTTCCAAACAAGGGAGTGAAAGATGTGACTGCACAATCTGACTACAAGGTTTTGTTTGTAGTCTGTTGTTATGGAGACACTCATAACTGCATAAGAATCATTATATCCAGATTCTGATAGAATGTTCCCAGATAATGAATAATCTTCCAAGGTTAGAAGTGGAAAGTTGAGTAGTGAAATCTGCTTGATCATACATAACATCTGATAATCCAGCATCATGGACGTCACAGTCGTTCTCTGCCTCTGTAGCTTTCTCGCACATTTCGGGTAATGTGTTGTTGTGTTTACTAAACAAACCAGATTGGATCCGTCACTTTTTCCGCTCGGAGTTGTGTCACCGCACAGATTGCCTGAAAGCTGCAGTAACCAGTGAGCTCCGATATTGTCTTCCAGTAATATTGTGACAGCGGGGGACATTTACATTTCATCTGAAGACTTTATACTCCAGTCACACCCAAAGAGGAGTGAAATCACGAGTCTTAAAGTCTCCGATACACCATTAATACTGTAAACTCCTTCCTCCTGACCTTCAGATTACATGCACTCAGCTTAGCTGAGCATGCAGTGTTCCTTAAGGGAATCTGTCAGCAGGTTTTTGCTACCTATCTGTCAGCAACTTAATGTTGGCAAAGAGACCCTGAATCCAATGATGTATCACATAGAGTACTGGGTGCAGCCATTCTGTTGCAATCAAAGCATTGAGTTTTAAGTATGTAGCAGAGCTGTGAGAGCTGTGCCCCCCACACCAGGCTCCCAATACAATTGAGCATTGGCAGTGAGGTGTCAGTCTAAGGAGGGGCGTGTTGGACTGCCTTGCACATGAGTTTCTAGTCCTGCAATGTTATTCATAGGGTAATAAACCTTTTAGTTTAATGTAAACATCATGCTGGCCTCAGCTTCCATAGCAAAAACCTGCTGACATAATTCGCTTTGATGGTGGAGTAAGGAATAACCAGCCACGAGACACTTCTGGAAACAGTTTACCTTAAACCTTGTCAAATGAAGGTTACATTTCATCAAGTCTGAGCCTTCTTCCCTCTATCATTTGCTAGGGAAGGTTCAAATGGTTCATGTTCCTCCACAATCTTCAGGTTTGGCTAATAGTCCTCTATTTATGCACACCTTTAGCATCTTTTTTTTTCTACTTAAATGCTTAAAACACCCGGCCAAGTGGGGTTTCCAGACAGTTGGTTGTGTTTACTTCTTCTCCCTGTATAATCTTAATTAATCAAAATTCAGCAGCAGCACTCAAAGGACAGGAGAGCCACCCCACCATAGCTTGCAGCGAGCTTCTTAGTGTGTGATATGTGATGATACTGCTTAGATCTCTTGGTCTAACCTCCTGCATGAGGCAGTGTGGATTAGGGAAAGTACAGCAGAGATGTCAGTGCTCTGATTGATAGGATAGAAGGGTTTGTAATCTGACACAGCTAATCTCAGCTGTGCTGATATTATCCCCACCACAGGGACCTTATCTGAAAGATGTTGGCCTACTGTGCTTTCTAACCTTGCAGGAGGTTAGACGATCACACACAATAAGACATTTGCTGTGAGCTGTTGTGGGGCATGTTTTTTTTTTTTTCCTTTATATACGGTAGTTTATATTTTTGTGATCACTTTAAGAGCACCTTTCAGCAGTTTTTCTTGTTGAAAGAGTTGTTAATCAGTGTGATTATACTTACTGGGTCCGCGTTACTCGTTTCTGGTGTGCGGCAGCGTGGCGTCACTTCTGTGCTTCTGGGGGAACGGTCATGTGACTGGCTCCAACAGCCAATCACATCCGGACAGAAGATAAGGGGCTGCCCAGATTTGACGCATCGCGTGTCGCACCAGGAAGAAAAACCGCAGACCGCGGCAAGTATATCAGCAGTGTTAACTCTTACCTTCCGTTAGCAGAGAAACCCCGAAAACGAACCCGGGGAAAAAGCGATGTTTGCCTATTGACAGTCAATGTATTTGGCGCTTAATGAGTTAACTTTTGTGTGTGTGTGTGTTATCATGCTTTCAGACAGTTTTCAGGGGGGCGGGCGGGCGGAGGTTGGGAGCTTCCTCTTCCTGCTGACCAATCATAAGTAGGCAGGAACACTCAAAGTAAATGAGAACCCCCACCCTCCGGAGCTTACAGCAGGCTTCTCAGTGTGTGAGACATATAACAACAGACAGTCTGATCTTCTGGTCTAACCTCCTGCATGGGTCCATGTGGGGGGATGGGCAACAATAACAGACAGTCTGATCTTCTGGTCTCACCTCCTACATGAGTCAGTGGGGGGCAGGAAGAACAGCAGTAGTCTGATCTCCTGGTCTAACTGGCAGCATAAGTTGGGGGGGGGGGTTGCAATAAGTCTGATCTTCTGGTCTAACCTCCTGCATGAGTCAGTCTGGGGGGGGCGGAAGAACAGCAGTGAGTCTGATCTCCTGGGTTAACCTCCTGCATGAGTCAGTGGGGGTTGGGAAGAACAGCAATGAGTGATCTCCTGGACTAACCTCCTGCATGAGTCAGTGGGGGGAGGTGGCATGAGGGGAGCAGCAATAAGTCTGATCTCCTGGGTTAACCTCCTGCATGAGTCAGTGTGGGTGGATGAGAAGCACAGCTGAGTTTAGCTGTGTCACATTGCGCACCCTTCTAGCAGGTCATCAGATTACTTTGCGTCAGTGATCACACTTACATCTGCTGTACACAAGCAACTTGTAAACTTTCTGGAGCAAGATTACGGTTGTTATTACATCCCACACAGGAGTAACCTGCCTGTTCAGGACTCCTCCTGCGTGAGATGAACAAGGCTCTGCTCTGATCTCACAGTGAGTACAAGATGAGCACAACAAATATAAGTGTAATACTGATACTTTGAGCTCTGATCTTTATATAAGCAGTATGGGGCAGGACAGTACCACATTGCTGACTGTGCTATGAGAGATGGAGAAGTAATGAAATGGTGTGTATTTTGCCTTTGCTAAATTCATTTATGGTACCCCTCCCCCCTGACTGACTCATGTAGGAGGTTAGACCAGGAGATCAGAGCTATAAAATTACATCTCACACCTTTATGGGGATGTCACATGCGTCAATATCGCGTGCACGATCGCTGCTGCACGTGACGTTGCAGCGATATTGATGTGTGTGACAGGGTGCGTCGACCAGTGATAAACCGCTGATTGATGGTTGCCAGGTTTTAGAACCTGCTCTAAAACCTGGCGATGATCGCCTGGTGGACACACCGCATCGATGCTGTGTGTGACACCGGGAGACGCGCGAGAAGCCAGCTCCCAGCGCCGCACAGCAAGTGCTGGGAGCTGGTATCCATGGTAAACAGCGGGTAACTAAGCGCTGCGCGGCGCATGGTTACCAGCTCGCTCGCTGGTACTGATCGCTGGTGAGTCTGCCTGTGTGACAGCTCACCAGCGATCAGCCGTCAATGTAGTCAGCAATCAGATCGCTGACTACATTGACGCGTGTGACGGCCCCATTACAAACCTAAACTATTGTGGGGGCGTGTTCTTATTACCTGTGAGTGTTACTGCCTGCTAATGATTGGTCAGCTCATAGATGGAGAAGAAGTACACACCCCCAGTGAAAACTATCTGATCACGCCCACCTGGATTTAACAAAACTTAACTCATCATGTGCCAAATACTTTCATTGCTGATATTTCTGCAATAGAGAGACAAAATTAAAATAAAGAGAAAACAAACGTTTTATTCCAGTCTGCAGCAACTATCACCTCGTGTCCAGTTTGATGACTCTTTAAGTGAGAATCCATTAGTAAGCTGTTCAGATGGAGAGTTTGTGGTCTCTTGGGGTATGTGCACACGTCTTGTTTTTTTCTTGAGGTTGTTCAGTTTTTATTTTGGTGCAAAAACTGCAGCGTTTTACTGTTCCAGTAAAGTAATAAGATTTCTGAAATCTCCTGCAGACGCCTTTTTTTTCTCCTCAATTTTGTAGTAGTGTCACATCTGCAGCATGCCAATTCTTTCACTGTTTTTAGTTCTTCACCTATTCTACTGACTGGGAATAATGCACATTTATTTTTATGCAGTGTGTTTCTTGACAAGAGACACCTAAAAAGGGTGCTGCCTGGGTCATGTATATTGATAGTCTGTCCTTAGAACAAGCTCTTCCTTTTGCCGGCAGCTGCCAGATGTGTTGAGTTGTGGAGCTGCACAGAGGAGCTCCATCAACGGCTGCGGTAGGCTACGGCATTTCTGCCCCCTGTTGGTTCATCTGCCCCCTGTTGGTCCCTCTGGCCCCTCTTGATGCCTGTGGCCCCTCTTGATGCCTGTGGCCCCTCTTGATGCCTGTGGCCCCTTGATGCCTGTGGCCCACTTGATGCCTGTGGCCCCACTTGATGCCTGTGGCCCTCTGATGCTGTGGCCCCCATTGATGCCTGTGGCCCCCATTGATGCCTGTGGCCCCCATTGATGCCTGTGGCCCCCATTGATGCCTGTGGCCCCCATTGATGCCTGTGGCCCCCACTTGATGCCTGTGGCCCCACTGATGCCTGTGCCCCCTGATGCCTCTGCGCTCTATTGATGCCTCTGCGTCTATTGATGCTCTGCGCTCTATTGATGCTCTGCGCTCTATGATGCCTCTGCGCTCTATTGATGCCTCTGCGCTCTATTGATGCCTCTGCGCTCTATTGATGCCTCTGTGCTCTATTGAGCCTCTGCGCTCTTAATGCCTCTGCCCCCTATTGATCTGCAGTACCTGTCCGCAGCCACTATGCCAAAGACAGATCTTTTCTGTGCAGATCCTCACGTCCGATGTGCCAGGTGTTGCACTGATCAGATCCTGATGTTCAGATCCTTTTTTCTGTCTTTTTCTGAGCTCAGCTGATTTGTGACCACATCAGAGCGAATGACAAAGAAACTCTAAAAACCAAATAGACAAAAATGTTCCTAAAAGTAAGCAACCCCTTTAAAGGGATATTTCCCCCTTAATCATGTCTAGGGCAGCCATTTATTTCAGTGAACACCATCTAGCTGCATCTTTGCACCGTTCACTTCTATTAGAGATGCCAAAACGCGTGGTCACATTCCCATTCATTCTGGATGCTGTAGCCAAGACACCAGGTAAAACTTGTAGTTTAGGGACCCCAGTCCTGGCTGTAGGTGGGAGTCCTGGTGCAGATGTTGCTTGGGCCCGTGACCCATTCCTAGCAGTGACTCGCTCCGCTCTCCCCGCCGCTCGCTCACCCGCTCTCCCGCCGCTCGCTCGCTCGCTCTCCCCGCCGCTCGCTCGGGCTTTTGTTTTTCTCATTTATTGTGGAGCCGCGTCATTTGCATACGTCTCCAGGATAATCATTGGCAGGATCCGCGCTTAATAAAAGACAGACATGCTGGTGGTAAAGCAAAATATGCTGGACGCTGCGAAAGATCATCACATGATGATGAGGATTAAATCTGTCGACTGCTGGAAAGTATTTTTTTCTCTCTCTTTTTCCAGCCGGAGCTTTCCATGCACATGATCCATTCCTGGAGGGGCGGGAAGGCTTTTTTTTTTTGACAGATTTGTCATTTTAATGATCAGAAACTTTAAACTGTTTCACTCTCTTTATGCTAATCGTGTGTTCTACTCTATTCACATCCAAAGCTGCAGTTAGGGCATCAGCTAAGATTAGAGAAAACTGATAGTTTTATTTCTTTTTCCGCTGATCTTTGCATTAAAAAAGCATTGAGAGATCAGGTACAATGGAGTGTAGCATAAATGTGAACAGAACCTAAAGTGGAAACTAACAAAATATTGAATGCAGCTTTGGATGTGACTTGAGTATAACGCACAATGCAAGATCCTTACACCGAAGAAAAGTATCAGCAATTACTCAACATTACACAGCGACGTATAACCTCTGTGCACGGGGCGTATGTGCCGACTGTATGTACAGACTTTATGTGGACCATTATTACCAGGAGAATGAATGATGGCGAGCCGCCAAATCCTGACAGAAGAAAGGAAGACAAAGCTCAGAAAGAAACCCCGCAGAGCAAGGAAGAAATCTCCCGAGAGGTCCGAGAAATGTGACCTCCTGCAGAATATGGATAATGGTTACTGGGAAGAATCTATGGAGGAAACGATCCTTACAAGAAGAGCGGATTATATAGGATTTCACTGTATACACCAATGTCAGCATCGAAGAGAAGCCGGATCAAATGCCTATTCATTACTCATCTGTAACTCTATCCATTCCATATCCATCCCGTATCCATCCCATATCCATCCCGTATCCATCCTGTATTCATCTCATATCTATCCATCCCACATCCGTCCCATATCCATCCCACATCCATCCCATATCCATCCCATATCCATCCCATATCCATCCCATATCTATCCCACATCCATCCCATATCCATCCCGTATCCATCCCATATCCATCCCGTATCCATCCTGTATTCATCTCATATCTATCCATCCCACATCCGTCCATATCCATCCCACATCCATCCCATATCCATCCATATCCATCCCATATCCATCCCATATCTATCCCACATCCATCCCATATCCATCCCATATCCATCCCATATCCATCCTATATCCATCCCACATCCATCCCATATCCATCCCATATCCATCCCATATCCATCCCATATCCATCCCATATCCTTCCAATATCCATCCCATATCCTTCCCATATTTATCCCGTATCTATTCCATATCCATCGCATATTCATCCCGTATCCATCCCATATCTATCCTGTATTCATCCCATATCTATCCCAATCATATCTATTTCATATCCACACTATCCCATATCCATCCCATAGCCAACCCATAACCATCCCATATCTATCCCATTTATCCTGTATCCATCCCGTATCTATCCTGATCCATCCCGCATTCATCCGCATCATCCCATATCCATCCCATATCCATCCATTTTTCCCATATCATCCCGTATCTGTCCATATCTTCCCTATCTTTCCCGTATCTATCCCGTATCTATCCCGTATCTATCCCGTACCCTATCCCGTATCTATCCCGTATCTATCCCGTATCTATCCCGTATCTATCCCGTATCTATCCCGTATCTATCCCGTATCTATCCCGTATCCATCCCGTATCCATGTTCATCCGTATCCATCCCGTATTCATCCCGTATCTATCCCGTATCTATCCGTATCTATCCCGTATCTATCCCGTATCTATCCCGTATCTATCCCGTATCTATCCCGTATCTATCCCGTATCTATCCCGTATCTATCCCTATCTATCCCGTATCCATCCCGTATCCATCCCGTATCCATCCCGTATCCATCCCGTATCTATCCCGTATCTATCCCGTATCCATCCGTATCTATCCCATATCCATTCCATATCTATCCCAATCATATCTATTTCATATCCATCCCATATCTATCTAGAAGGAAGAACAAATAGACAGCACGACATTAAATCAGGTGAAAAAGGTGGATTTTACTGATCTATTCTAGCGACGTTTCATCTGATTGCTCTACCTTTTTTTGTTATTTTATCTATATCTATCTATCTATCTATCTATCTATCTATCTATCTATCTATCTATCTATCTATCTATCTATCATTTCCATATCCATCTATCTCTGTTGTATTTAGTCCCCACATTTTTCACTTCTAGAACTTTGTGATCGACTTTCAAACAGAGATCTTCCAATGTTTGGATTCTTGGATGGAGCAGGGTGTTTCCCTGGCAGATTCTTCTATATACAATATCTTTTCCTCTTTTTCTGTGCCTCCTCCTCGGTCGCATTTGCTGCACAGAAATCTTCCTCTATAAAGACAATTGGGTTTTTCTTTCCAGAATAGTTTGTGCCGATTTCACAAACGATTTAAAGTGTACCCCGACGTTTGCGGTAACCAATCAGATTAAGCTGTCGTGTGTGGATTACATCTATTACTGGCCACTAAATGAATTTTTCGCCAGTTTTCCCTTTTTCCCCGCTCATTTTCAATTACCTCTGAGCTGGTGAATTGAGACTAGTTGTTAAGATGACTCCCATACACAGCACACACTGACGTGAGGGGATCCCTGTTCTCCTGTCTCTATGTAGCACATGTTCAGTAGGAAAAGCATTGAGGGATTATACAGCATCAGTTGTCTCTGAGCTATTAGGTGGAGATGACCAGCTATAGGGTCTCCCATACACAGCACACACAGATATGAGGGATTCCTGCCCCCCTGTCTCTATGTGGCTCAGTTCAGCACACAGTGTTATGTCCCCTTCACAATCTTATGTCCCCCTGCACCAGTATGATGGCCCCCCCCCCAGGCTCCAACACAAGTATGACGTCCACACTGTCCCTCACACAGTAATATGGCTGCGACACAAGTATGATGTTCCCACAGCCCCTCACACAGTATTATTGCCCCAATACAAATGTTTTATCTTCACAGCTCTCTCACACAGTATTATGGCACTCCACACAAGTATGATGTCTTCACGGTTCCTCATACATTTATTATGGCCCCTTACACACAGTATGATGTCCCGAGAACCCACCACACACAGTAGGATGTCCATACAGCACGTAACACAGTATTATGCCCCTTCACATAAGTATGATGTTCCCAACAGCCCCCACACACGGTATGATGTTCCCAACAGCCCCCTACAAACAGAATGATGCCCCTACACACAGTATCATGTCCTCACAGCCCCCCTACACACAATATTATGGCCCCCACACACAGTATGATGTCCCCACAGCCCCCACACACAGTATGATATCCCCACAGCCCCCACACACAGTATGATGTCCATACAGCCTCCACAGACAGTATGATGACCCCACAGCCCCCCTACACACAGTTTTATGGCCTGCCACACAAAATTTGATGTCCCGACAGCCCCCCACACACAATATGGTGTACCCCCAGCCCTCCACACACAGTATGGTGTCCCCACATCCCCTCACACAGTGTAATGTCCCCACAGCCCCTCACACAGTATGTTGTCCCTCACACAGTATGATGGTCCCTATATCATCCCTCTCACAAGTAGGGACTGTTAATTAAAATAAAACGACCCACCTCACCCCTGCTGCCTCCGATGCTCTGCTCCTGTCTGTGTGCTGTGTCTACCACGCACAGCAGGCACGATCTGGTGATGTAATTGTGCCTGCTGATAAGTCGCATAGGCTGAATGATGAAGCAGTGAGCCGGCGGGTTCCTGCTCCGTCATTATGTTCACCATTGTCTTGAGTTCTGAGGATACAGATACTGGTGAGATTGAGAAAAGGGGGAGAGGGGCAGGAGGTCTCTTGGTGCAGTGCACTACTACAGCGGAAGGTCCGGATGTGGCACACAGACAGGTCTGCATTAGGCTGCCTTCACACTTGCGTTTGTGTCTGCATGCGGAGTGCATCCTGACGCAAACGCAGTGCAACGCAGCACATACTTATGTGAACACAGCGGAGAATCTCCGCATGCGTTCACATTAGTATGGTGCCCGGGCAGCCAATCAGCTGTCTCTGGGGGCGGCCGGGAGGAGGAGATCAGCGGCAGAGATCTCCTCCTCCCGGCACAGCTGATCTCCCGCCGGTGTCGGCGTGGGAGATTTGAAGATACAGCTGATCTGACAGCTGTTTAAATCTCCCGCGCTGACACCGAATAGGGTGATATCAGTGCAGGAGATAAGAAACAGCTGATCGCTGCTCCAAATCTCCCGCACCGACATCACATAGGAGATTTAAACAGCTGTCAGATCGGCGGGAGATCAGCTGTGGCTCTGGCGGCCACCGGGAGAGATTTCAATGAGATCCGCAGCGTTCTCCTGCGCTGTCATGCCGAGGACACTGCGGATCCATTGAGAGCCATGCATTTTTTTGTGCGCTTGCGGATAAAACAAGCGCCGCGAATGCACAAAAAATATGCTGCGTTTGGGGTGCGGTCGGAGGGTGCATAAATTATGCGCATCCGTACACAAATGCGGCCACATGCAGCCATACGCGGGCACATGCGTTCCCATGTTAAACATAGGAACACATGTGCGCAAGCGTTTGGCTGCGTTTGGTGCACTGCTCTCCAAAGCAAGTGTGAGGGCTCCCTTAATGCGTTTTTTACATGATAGATTGTCCTATAGGTCGGACCTGCAGCTCTTCGAATCGTGTTCACAGTGTATGAACTGCAGTGTAGACAGACACGATTAGGAGATTATATAGTAGATATATATACATAGACTCAGCCGGCGTCTCCCAAGAACACATCACTGTGAGCGCAGATCTCAGATCCTCGCCGAGGCCGTCTGTTCCTGAAATGTCGCGTCTCTCCGTGTAATAATATTTCACGACTTTACGGTGCAGTATTTATAGAAGCTTGTGAGGATCCGCTCACCCGTGTGTGGGCATAGCTGGTGGCGGTGGTATTTCTGTAATCCCAGAATATTTCTGTCTGACATTTGGGAGGGTGGGGTGCAGGGGGGCTGCTGTCATTTCTACATTTACAAACTGTTCTATATTTTCTGCGATTTACCATTAAACAGGACCTGCCGGCTGCTGAAATGTCTATTTTACTTATATTCTGCATAAAGTAACAATTTTCTTAGAATTTTGGATTGTCCTATTTGTCTGTTATTCCTTCTGGAAATTTCCAAATAATTTGACAACTGGGTGTTACCAACTGGTGGGGGGGACGGGGGGTGGGGAGGCATGTGTAAGATTTTCAGGTTTTGCCAGGTTTATTCTTGCCCTCGTCCAAGATGGAATCTGAGGCCTCGTCCTGCCCTTGAATTTCCTGCCTGTCCTACTTATAAGTCCTGGTCCAGGAATTATTCTTTGCCTGGGTATTATGGTGTTAGCTGTGAAGTAATGAGACAGATACAAGCGATCTGAAGTCTGGTGCATCACCCTGATCCAGGCTGTGGTTCCTCCTTTTAAGGCTGCTAGGAGAAGAGTTCCATTATCGCTGGACTTCCTTGGTCTGTATGAACCTTTATTCCCTGTTATCAGTGACATTCTAATATAGTGCAGATAGCCCTCCTGCATATTATTCCTGGGCCATCTCATATAGTGGTGGTGGCACTCCTGCATATTATTCCTGGACATTCTCATATAGTGCTGATGGCCCTCCTGCTTATTATTCCTGGCCATCTCTATAGTGGTGGTGGCACTCCTGCATATTATTCCTGGACATTCTCATATAGTGCTGATAGCCCTCCTGCATATTATTTCTGGGCCATCTCATATAGTGGTGGTGGCACTCCTGCATATTATTCCTGGACATTCTCATATAGTGCTGATGGCCCTCCTGCTTATTATTCCTGGGCCATCTCATATAGTGGTGGTGGCACTCCTGCATATTATTCCTGGACATTCTCATATAGTGCTGATAGCCCTCTGCATATTATTTCTGGGCCATCTCATATAGTGCTGGTGGCACTCCTGCATATTATTCCTGGACCATCTCATATAGTGCTGATAGCCCTCTTGCTATTATTTCTGGGCCATCTCATATAGTGCTGGTGGCACTCCTGCATATTATTCCTGGACATTCTCATATAGTGCTGGTGACGTTCCTGCTTATTATTCCTGGACATTCTCATATAGTGGTTGTAGCCTTCTGCATATTATTCCAGAACCATCTCATATAGTGCTGGTAGCACTCCTTATTATTCTGGACATTCTCATATAGTGCTGGTGGCACTCCTGCATATTATTCCTGGACCATCTCATATAGTGCTGGTAGCACTCCTGCTTATTGTTTCTGGACATTCTCATATAGTGGTTGTAGCCCTCTTGCATATTATTCCTGGGCCATCTCATATAGTGGTGGTGGCACTCCTGCATATTATTCCTGGACATTCTCATATAGTGCTGTTTACACTACTGCATATAATTTCTGGACATTCTCATATACTGCTAATAGCACTCCTGCATATTATTCCTGGACCATCTCATATAGTGCTGGTAGCACTCCTGCTTATTGTTTATGGACATTCTCATATAGTGCTGATAGCACTCTTGCATATTATTCCTGGACCATCTCATATAGTGCTGGTAGCACTCCTGCTTATTGTTTATGGACATTCTCATATAGTGCTAATAGCCCTCTTGCATAATATTCCTGGACCATCTCATATAGTGCTGGTAGCACTCCTTCTTATTGTTTCTAGACATTCTCATATAGAGCTGGCAGCCCTCCTGCTTATTGTTTATGGACATTCTCATATAGTGGTTGTAGCCCTCCTGCATATTATTCCTGGACATTCTCATATAGAGCTGACAGCCCTCCTGCTTATTGTTTATGGACATTCATATATAGTTGTTGTAGCCCTCCTGCTTATTGTTTCTGGACATTCTCATATAGAGCCGGCAGCCCTCCTGCATATTATTTCTAGACATTCTCATATAGTGCTGTTTACACTACTGCATATCATTTCTGGACATTTATATTTTAGTGCTGAATTTGATATTGTCTTCTGTTGTGTTCTGTTTCTTATATTGTTACTATTGTTTTCAATACAGATTATTATCCCCAGTTTTTTTCTCAGTCTCATTAAATCCTACACTATTAGGTTCCAGGGTATCTTTATGATTGTTACAACACGTCTCTGTAGTGCCTGACACTGTCCAATCAGTGCTGATGGCTTCAGGTTGTGTACTGGCACACCCCTTTGACATCAGGAATGGTAACACACAGTTGTCAATTTATTCATAAATTTGTAGGAGGAATAATCAAGAACGGCACCATGCAGAGTTCTGCGAAAAGTAGCCCCAAAATTGTTATTTTATGGAGGATACACCAAAACAGACAAGTGAGGGGGGACTCTATCATCCCTTTTAATGAGTCCAGTAAAGCTAGGTAGAAACCGGTTTCCCTCGGTATGGGAAGATTTTTCTTTTTCCTCTGCTGCGTGCAGGTGAAGTGACACATTTTGTTCTCAGGTGTAACTTGAGATAAAGGAAGCCTGTAAAGTTCCTTTTTGTTTATAAACTGCCCTAATGTTAGTTAGATCTTGCCCTGTGCATCACTAATCTGAAAACCATAGCTGTATTATAAAAAGCACTTTAGATGTTTAGGTACCTGCACTAACAGTCATCGGGTTGGAGACTTCAGCTGGAATCAGTCACGACAATCCACTGCAGTCATGCAGTTTTTTAAACATAGTCACCCCCCAGCATTGTAATATATTAACATCACTGGAGAACCTGCAGAAATTCACTAATGCTGAGGAAGGATCTGTGGAGATGTCACGACCATGTGGCTTTAATGAGCGGAGCTCAGTGTAGGGGAATTGTAGAAGGACCTGTGGTGATGTCACGACCATGTGGCTTTAATGAGCGGAGCTCACTGTAGGAGAATTGTAGAAGGACCTGTGGTGATGTCACGACCATGTGGCTTTAATGAGCGGAGCTCACTGTAGGAGAATTGTAGAAGGACCTGTGGTGATGTCACGACCATGTGGCTTTAATGAGCGGAGCTCAGTGTAGGGGAATTGTAGAAGGACCTGTGGTGATGTCACGATCATGTGTCTTTAATGAGCGGAGCTCAGTGTAGGAGAATTGTAGAAGGACCTGTGATGATGTCACGATCATGTGTCTTTAATGAGCGGAGCTCAGTGTAGGAGAATTGTAGAAGGACCTGTGGTGATGTCACGATCATGTGTCTTTAATGAGCGGAGCTCAGAGTAGGAGAATTGTAGAAGGACCTGTGGTGATGTCACGACCATGTGTCTTTAATGAGCGGACACGATCATGTTACCATAATGGGCAGAACCAATCAGACCTGAAGTGAAGGAATTGTAGTCTTAGCACCAACCATTACGGTCACGTGACATCACCACAGGTCCTTATTCAGCATTAGTGATTTTCAGCAGGTCTACAGTGATAGTAATATATTGCAATGCAGGGATGTGACTATATCTAAATAAAACCTGCATGACTGAATGTGGATTTCACTGATTCCAGCTGAAGTGTCCACCCTGTTTGTTCGTGCAGGTACCTAAACATCTATGCACCGAAAGTGTTTTTTTTTTTTTTAATGATAAATACATGGAATTTTTTTAAAACCAGGTTAGTGATGCACAGTGCATGATCTAAATAATATTGGGGGTGGTGTAAAATCAAAAAGTACATGGCAGATTCCCTTTATGTATGGTTTACCAGCTTTTGTCTACTTCAATCACATTTAGAGCAGCACTGTAAATTCTTCTCTTCCTTGCCTGGACAATGCTAATGATTTATCTATGTACTCCATAGACAAATGTCTGATATCACCACTCAGTTCGGTGCACTTGTCATCATCTGGTCAACCATATTGTTCTGCTGCCTGGCGGGGTGGGAGGGGGGAATGTTCTGCTGCCTGGTGGGGTGGGGGGGAATGTTCTGCTGCCTGGCAGGATGGGGGGTAATGTTCTGCCTGGCGAGGTGGGGGGGAATGTTCTGCTGCCTGGCAGGATGGGGGGTAATGTTCTGCCTGGCGAGGTGGGGGGAATGTTCTGCCTGGCAGGGTGGGGGGGAATGTTCTGCCTGACGGGGTGGGGGGAATATTCTGCTACCTGGCAGGATGGGGGGTAATGTTCTGCCTGGCGGTGTGGGGGGGGGGGGGGAATATTCTGCTGCCTGGCAGGATGGGGGGTAATGTTCTGCCTGGCGAGGTGGGGGGGGAATGTTCTGCCTGGCAGGGTGGGGGGTAATGTTCTGCCTGGCAGGGTGGGGGTAATGTTCTGCCTGGCGGTGTGGGGGGGGAATATTCTGCTGCCTGGCAGGATGGGGGGTAATGTTCTGCCTGGCGGTGTGGGGGGGAATGTTCTGCTGCCTGGCGGGATGGGGGGAATGTTCTTCTGCCTGGCGGGATGGGGGAATGTTCTTCTGCCTGGCGGGATGGGGGGAATGTTCTGCTGCCTGGCGGGATGGGGGTAATGTTCTGCCTGGCGGGGTGGGGGGGAATGTTCTGCCTGGCGGGGTGAGGGGGAATGTTCTGCCTGGCGGGGTGGGGGGGAATGTTATGCCTGGTGGGGTGGGGGGAATATTCTGCTGCCTGGCAGGGTGGGAGGAAAACTCTGTTGCCTGGTGGGGTGGGAGGAAAACTCTGTTGCCTGGCGGGGTGGGAGGAAAACTCTGTTGCCTGGCGGAGTGGAGGGAATGTCTTCTAGCAGGCGTGTTGGGGGGAATGTTGCAGATCTTCACAATGGGTGAAATGTGCAGTGAATGCCTTGACTTGCTGTAGATTGCAAATCCACATTTCATGTCTTTCTGCCTGGAAAAGCCCCTACATGTGAAGATAACCTTAGGGGATAGATACGTTATGCGATTTCCATCCAGATTTTCCTGATGGAAAAATCAGCCCCGATTACAGATCCGTTCCTACTATCCAGTCTGACCACAGGACAGTGGCTTGGAGCTGCAGTCACCAGTTGGATGGGATGACGGCTCACATGATTGACTGGCTACATTAATAACCATGCTGGTTGCGATGGATAAGGACAAGGGGTCCCAACTTGTAGCAATCGGTGGGGATCCCAACCGCCGGACCCCCATCTAAGCTGGAATGTTGCATTTTGCACGCACACAATGAAATGCTTCTCTCTGGTTGGCAAATGACGAGGCCTGATACATTCTGTTCTGCAGGGTAGCTTGCAGTGATACAAATGTTCCCTTCCTCGGGCATTAGCACCTCCGATTGTAATACATGGTACTGAATGGATTCCAGCTGCCGGTGTCTCTGGGCAGAAGGCTCGTGAGATATGGCATGCCATCAATCTTAATAAGCGGTAGAGTAATAATAGAAAGTTCACAGAAATGGGAGGAGATGATTAAATAGATACCCTCAATGTGGATGAAAAGGCAGTGAAATGAAGAAATGAATTAAAAAATGCTGCATTGTATGAAGAGGGCGCTATAGGTCATTGTATGAAGAGGCGCTATAGGTCATTGTATGAAGAGGGCGCTATAGGTCATTGTATGAAGAGGGCGCTATAGGTCATTGTATGAAGGGGCCTATAGGTCATTGTATGAGAGGGCCTATAGGTCATTGTATGAAGAGGGCGCTATAGGTCATTGTATGAAGAGGGCGCTATAGTCATTGTAAAGAGGGCTATGTCATTGTATGAAGAGGGCGCTATAGGTCATTGTATGAAGAGGCGCTATAGGTCATGTGTCCCCCTCTGACAGCTGTGGATGCACATTTCAGGTCTCTCCTAGTTTTACAACTACTCTTTAAATGGGGGCTCTAATCTGTCCAATCGGATGTTTCCTTGCCCCCTTCTCACAGCATAAGTCTCCGACACAGCTGCAGCTGCATCTCCCTCCTTCCTTCCTTCCTTCATTCATTCATTCATTCATTCATTCATTCATTGCATTGACAGATTTTGCGTAACAAACTATTGAACTTTGCATCACCTTACTACTTTTGTTTTTTTTCACCCAATTTTTTGACAGCTAGCTTTCCCAGCCCCCTGAATGGTAATAAGCCAGTTGCAGATATTACTGGCATTTGTAAATTTTGGCACCTTCTCCCCCATTCTGCATCTCATCCATCTGCCGTGACTGCTGGCAGGATGACAATGCTGCAGCAAATCTTGCCCAGGTGCTGCAGTCACGTATCCGTCCTTGGGTTTGGGTACAGCACGTAGCCATTTTTGCACCATACCGCAGACCTCTCCTTCTCCTTCCTATAGACGTCGTCTTTTTAAGTTTTGGATTTTTTTTTGCAAATTTCACATTAAAATTCTGAGCGAGCGTCGTTTTCTGCAGATGAGGCAGACAGGATAGAGGAGCGCGGTGAAAGTTTTGCCTCCCGGCAATGCTGAAATGGAGATGGTCGTGGAAGATTGCCAAATGAATGCTGTGTCCAGGCACGCTCATCTGCAAAGTAAATGTGTAGCTATTCCCAGCGAGGGGGTGAGCTCACCTATTGTAGTCAGGGAAAAACTGGAACATTTCATTTCTAGGGTTACTACAGTCCATTGTCCACAAGTGACATGTAAAATTATATCTATTTGGCCCCTGATGAGTCAGAAAGTCTAATAATTCAGAATATATCTAGCATCAGAAATATCTATTACCTATTACAGTATAAGTGGACATCTTCTACCTACGCTGGTACATTGCACCAAACAATCAGCAGACTTAATTGTGGAGTCATTCATTTCTAAGACCTGTGATGCAGATCCCTGCACAGCAGGGCTGTTGAGTCGGAGTTGGTGTCCATTTTGCTGGAGTCCATTTCAGGGACATCGAGGAGTTGGAGGTTTGGCTTGCCAACTGCACACTAGGGCTGTGGATTCTGTTGGTGTCCATTTTGGTGGAGTCAGATTCAGGGATGTTTGGCTTACTGACTGCACACCAGAGCTGTGGAGTTGAAATCGGTGTCCATTTTGGTGGAGTTTGGAGGCTTGGCTTACTGACTTCATGCCAGACCTGTGGAGTCGAGTCAGTGTCCATTTTGGTGGAGTTGGATTCAAGGAAATTCAGTAGGATGTTTAGCTTACCAAATGCACACCAGAGCTGAGGAGTCGGAGTCTGTGTCCATTTTGGTGGGGTCAGAGTTTGAGTCGCAGGTTTGGCTTACTGACTGCACATTATAGCTCCACGTGTGTCTGTGTCCATTTTGGTGGAGTGGGATTCAGGGAAATTGAGTAGGAGGGTTGGCTTACGGACTGCACACCAGAGCTTCGGAGTCTGTGTTCGTGTTGGTGGAGTCGGATTCAGGGACATTAAGTAGGATGTTTGGTTTATCGAATACACAGCAGGGTTGTGGAGTCCAAGTTGGATTCAGGGAAATTGATGAGTCCAAGTTGGAGGTTTGGCTTACGGACTCCACAGCCCTGCTCCACAGGAGCGTCACTGCGCAGGGACACGGCGCTCAAACAGTTCTGTGGCCCCGCATAATCCGCTCGTTTCCCGCCGATGCGTGTCCCAGTAATAGCTCCTCGCTGTAGAAAATGGGGAAACACCTTCACTCAAAATGGATGAGAATATTAGTCAAAAGGGAACTCGAGTAGCCACACAGCTTCTGCATTATTGATAAGAAGTTATCTAACACCCGTATAACAAAAAAAAAATAGCAAGGATCCCTTAGGCCTTGTGCACATGTTGTGTATTTGGTGAGTTTTTTTACCTGTGTATTTGTAAGCTAAAGTCAGGAGAGGGTAAAAAAAATGCAGAAGTATGCAAAGGAAAACTTATTTCCGCTCACCGTGTCCATTCTCAGTCTCCTAGATCCACACGGAATATCTTGGCCTGGTATATGGACTTTCAAAAGACATAGGAAAAAACCAGCGATCAAGATGACCATCCAACGATTAGAAGATGAATATCATAAAACATCACATTTATTGCCTAAAATCAGCAAACAAAGGAATGAACCATTAAGAACCTTTATGTATATGAGCCATGAATATGGCATTGCCCGAAACGCGTCTTTTTTTTTTTTTTTTCTTTAGGAGTTTTCCTTGTTTCTTTCTGATTAATTGGAGATTTTAATGAAGCAATATGTCATGTTGTGATATCCATCTTCTAATCATGGGATGGTCTTTCTTAATCGCTGGTTATTTCCTAAAATACAGAAGTGGTGACGTGTTTCTATTAGACTTTTCCTCTGATTGTTCCATTCCTGGTTTTGGCTACAAAACTGAGGTAAAAAAAAATCAAATACTCAACATGTGTTCGTGACCTGCCTAATAGGAGCTCTCCTGGCTGAGTCTTTGGGGAGTTTTATTTACCTCAGGATTTGTAACCAAAACCTGGAGTGGAACAATCAGTGGAAAAGTATAATAGAAACACGTCACCACGTCTTTATTTATCACTCTAACTCTACAACCACTGATGTAATACACACATCCGACACTGACTCCACCAAAATGGACACTGACTCAAGGACTCCACAATAATGGCTGTGAAGTCAGTTAGACACACATCCGACACTAACTCAAGGACTCCGACTCCACAATAATGACTGTGAAGTCAGTAAGCCAAACATCCGACTCATTAATTTTCCTGAATCCAACTCAACTCAACCCAAAATGACTCTGACTCCACAGCCCTGCTCCTATGTCAACCCCAAAACTCATTAACGGGGCATATGGGTGTCCTACACATGAAAACCCCTTGATCTTAGTGCAATAAACTGGGACGATGTCCTGAGACATAAAAGTACACAACACAAATGGGAGATGTTTATTAGCATCCTGAATAGGACCTGTGCACAATATATACCCTATGGGAATAAGCATGCTAGAAATAGGAGGAAACCACTATGGCTAAATAAAGCGGTAAGAAGTGCAATATGTGACAAAAAGAAAGCATTTAGGGAATTAAAGCAAGTAGGTAGTGATGAAGCATTAAATAAATACAGAAAATTAAATAACATTTGTAAAAAGCAAATCAAGGCAGCAAAGATTGAGACAGAGAGACTCATTGCCAGAGAAAGTAAAAAGAATCCCAAAATATTTTTTAACTACATAAATAGTAAGAAACTAAAAAATGATGGTGTTGGCCCCTTTAAAAATAGTCTGGGTGAAATGGTGGATGAGGATGAGGAAAAAGCAAATATGCTAAATGACTTTTTTTCAACAGTATTTACACAAGAAAATCCCATGACAGACAATATGATCAGTGATAACAAAAATTCTCAATTAAACGTCACCTGCTTAACCCAAGAGGAAGTACGGTATCGTCTAAAAATCACTAAAATTGACAAATCCCCGGGCCCAGATGGGATACACCCCAGAGTGCTGCAGGAATTAAGTACTGTCATAGATAGACCATTATTTTTAATATTTAAAGATTCCATAATATCAGGGTCTGTACCACAGGACTGGCGTATAGCAAATGTGGTGCCAATATTCAAAAAGGGGACAAAAACTGAACTTGGAAATTATAGGCCAGTAAGCTTAACCTCTACTGTGGGTAAAATCCTAGAGGGTTTTCTAAGAGATGCTATACTGGAGTATCTGAACAAAAATAACCTCATGACCCATTATCAACATGGTTTTACGAGGGACCGTTCCTGTCAAACTAATCTAATAAGCTTCTATGAAGAAGTAAGTTCTGGACTGGACCAAGGAAATGCAGTGGATGTGGTGTATATGGACTTTTCAAAAGCTTTTGATACGGTGCCACACAAAAGGTTGATACATAAAATGAGGGCAATGGGGATAGGGGAAAATATGTGTAAGTGGGTTAAGAACTGGCTTAGTGATAGGAAACAAAGGGTGGTTATTAATGGAACACACTCAGAATGGGTCACAGTTAACAGTGGGGTACCACAGGGGTCAGTGTTGGGCCCGCTCCTATTTAATATATTTATTAATGACCTTGTAGGGGGCATACAGAGTAGAATCTCAATATTTGCAGATGACACTAAACTCTGCAGGGTAATCAATACAGAGGAGGACAATTTTATATTACAGGAGGATTTATGTAAACTAGAAGCTTGGGCTGCTAAATGGCAAATGCGCTTTAATGGGGATAAATGTAAAGTCATGCACTTGGGCAGAGGAAACAAAGGGTATAATTATGTGCTTAATTATAAAACACTGGGCAAAACTATCACTGAAAAAGACCTGGGTGTATGGGTAGATGACAAACTCACATTTAGTGGCCAGTGTCAGGCAGCTGCTGCAAAGGCAAATAAAATAATGGGATGTATTAAAAGAGGCATAGATGCTCATGAGGAGAACATAATTTTACCTCTATACAAGTCACTAGTGCGACCACACTTAGAATACTGTGTACAATTCTGGTCTCCGGTGTATAAGAAAGACATAGCTGAACTAGAGCGGGTCCAGAGAAGAGCGACAAAAGTTATTAGAGGACTAAGGGGTCTGCAATACCAAGACAGGTTATTAAACTTGGGGTTATTTAGCTTGGAAAAACGAAGGCTTAGGGGTGATCTTATAATAATGTACAAATATATGAGGGGGCAGTACAGAGACCTTTCTAATGATCTCTTTACTCTTAGGCCTGAGACTGGGACAAGGGGGCATCCTCTACGTCTGGAGGGAAGAAGGTTTAATCATAATCACAGACCGGATTCTTTACTGTAAGAGCAGTGAGACTATGGAACTCTCTGCCACATGATGTTGTAATGAGGGAGTCACTACTAACATTTAAGAGGGGCCTGGATGCCTTTCTTGAAAACTATAATATTACCAGTTATACATACTAGATTCTTTGATAAAGCGTTGATCCAGGGAATTAGTCTGATTGCCGTATCTGGAGTCAGGAAGGAATTTTTTCCCCCAATGTGGAGATTAGTGTTGCCACATGGGGTTTTTTTTGCCTTCCTCTGGATCAACATGTTAGGCTATGGGTTGAACTAGATGGACTTAAAGTCTTCCTTCAACCTTAAAAACTATGTTACTATGTTACTATGTTACTATGTCCGCCTTTCTGTCCACACGTCGAGAAAAACACCATTTGATTTTGGAATGGCCCAAGTTTTGATTTTATCTTAAAAGATAAGAAACTAGCATAAGAGCTGACACCGAATGAATGGAAATACAAGGCTACGTGCACACGAGGAGTATTTGGTGAGGTTTTTACCTCAGGATTTGTAGACACAATCAGGAGTGGAACAATCAGAGGAAAAGTCTAATAGAAACACATCACTACTTCTGTATTTATCTCCCACTCCTGGTTTTTGCCTACAAATACTGAGGTAAAAAACTCACCAAATGCTCAATGTGTGCACATGGTCTTACAGTCTGAAGCCTTGAGTGTTAGGCCACGTGCACATATTGAGCATTTGTGTTTTTTACCTTAATATTTTTGTAGCCAAAATCAGGAGTGGGTGATAAATACAGAAATGGCGCTTGTGTTTCTATTATACTTTTCCTCTGATTCTTCCATTCCTGGTTTTGGCTACAAATCCTGAGGTAAAAAAATCACCAAATAATCATTGTGTGCACGTGGCCTTAGGGATCAAGGCATGGACTATTAAGCCACGTGCACATGTTGAGTATTTGGTGAGTTTTTTACCTCAGGATTTGTGGCCAAAATAAGGAGTGGGAGGTAATACAGAAATGGTGATGTGTTTCTATTAGACTTTTCCTCTCATTGATCCACTCCTGGCTTTGTCTACAAATCTTGAGGTAAAAACCTCACCAAATACTCAACGTGTGCACGTGGCCTTGTATTTCCATTCATTCGGTGTCAGCTCTTATCCTAGTTTCTTATCTTTTAAGTTCAAATCAAACTGTGTTTTTCCTCACCGAATTAATCTTCGACATGTGGACGGACAGGGGGACTAGGAGCTTTCATGTATAGGACACCCATATGAGTTCTGGGGTTGACATAGGAGCACGGCTGTGGAGTCTTGAGTCGGCTTTAGGGAAGTTGAGGAGTCGGATGTGTGGCTTACCGACTTCACATCCGTGGTTGTAGAGTTAGAGTTGTGGAGTCGGTGTCCATTTTGGTAGAGATTGAGGAGTTGGAGTCGAATGTTTGGGTTACTGACTTCACAGCCACAGTTGTGGATTTGGAGTTAGTGTCCATTTTGGTGGAGTCAGATTCAGGGAAATTGAGGAGTCTGAGTCTGATGTTTGGCTTACCAACTTCACAGCCCTGCATAGGAGGGGTACTCTCTTTCGGACCCTTAGCACCCCACTTGTATAATTATGTTCCCATTGACACAGCAGGAAAAATAATAAAAAAAATTAAGGTGCAAAATGAAAAAATTAAGAAAACCTGTCGTAATGAGGTTAATTGCATGTGGAGATTTGGAAACGGGGTTTGGCAGTCACTCATTCATAAATAGTGACATTTTGTAAAAATAATTAGAATAATATAGAAATGATAGGGGGTGAATAGTTTTGCACAGCACTGTAAAGCCTTGTATCTACCTCCACGTTGTGCAGCAATCTAGGAGAGAAGCCGCCCCTGCACGTGACGGAGGGGATCATTATGTGGGAGGTTTGCTTGGGTATAAACAGCCATTTACTTTCTTGTTTGAAATTTTGAATGTTGAAGCACGAGAGGCGAAATAATGATAGCGTGGAGCGCAGGGAGGAATAATCTGAATATAGCGTGATTAGCCCTTCACAACCATCCAACATGCTCCTGTGTGCATTCAACATTTGTGTATCCTGAACAGCCATAGTAACCATAGAACTCAAAGGTGGCATGTTATGGCTACCCTGAGCCAAGAAGGGCTACAGAGGTGCAGCGATGGCGGCCTAAGGATGTTTGTTATCCGTATAAATGGTGGACAATGTCTCATCTGCCAACACAAATCTCAGATTCTCCAGATTTTGTGAAGTGCGTTAAAGAAACGGCCATTTTCGGATACCAGTTTCAAAAAATTACATGAAAGTATAGCTATAACCGCGCTCCTGTGTGCTCTATGATTGAGACGCCCCCAGACTCTTCTCTCTTCCTCCTGCAAACACTTCACTCCTTTTGCATGCTCCCTCTGTCCTCATCCTCCTGCAGGCTCCCTCTGTCCTCCTCTTCCTGCAGGCTCCCTCTGTCCTCCTCTGCCTGCAGGCTCCCTCTGTCCTCCTCTGCCTGCAGGCTCCCTCTGTCCTCCTCTTCCTGCAGGCTCCCTCTGTCCTCCTCTTCCTGCAGGCTCCCTCTGTCCTCCTCTTCCTGCAGGCTCCCTCTGTCCTCCTCTGCCTGCAGGCTCCTTCTGTCCTCCTCTTCCTGCAGGCTCCCTCTGTCCTCCTCTTCCTGCAGGCTCCCTCTGTCCTCCTCTTCCTGCAGGCTCCCTCTGTCCTCTTCCTGCAGGCTCCTTCTGTCCTCTTCCTGCAGGCTCCTTCTGTCCTCTTCCTGCAGGCTCCTTCTGTCCTCTTCCTGCAGGCTCCTTCTGTCCTCTTCCGGCTGTCTCCCTCTGTTCTGGCCGCCTCTTCCTGCAGGCTCGTTCTGGCCGCCTCTTCCTGCAGGCTCCCTCCGGCCTCCTCCTTCTGCAGGCTCCTTCTGGCCGTCTCTTCCTGCAGGCTCTCTCTGTCCTCCTCTGCCTGCTGGCTCCCTCTGTCCTCCTCTGCCTGCTGGCTCCCTCTGTCCTCCTCTGCCTGCTGGCTCCCTCTGTCCTCCTCTGCCTGCAGGCTCCCTCTGTCCTCCTCTGCCTGCAGGCTCCCTCTGTCCTCCTCTGCCTGCAGGCTCCCTCTGTCCTCCTCTGCCTGCAGGCTCCCTCTGTCCTCCTCTGCCTGCAGGCTCCCTCTGTCCTCCTCTGCCTGCAGGCTCCCTCTGTCCTCCTCTGCCTGCAGTCTCCCTCTGTCCTCCTCTTCCTGCAGGCTCCCTCTGTCCTCCTCTTCCTGCAGGCTCCCTCTGTCCTCCTCTTCCTGCAGGCTCCCTCTGTCCTCCTCTTCCTGCAGGCTCCTTCTGTCCTCTTCCTGCAGGCTCCTTCTGTCCTCTTCCTGCAGGCTCCTTCTGTCCTCTTCCTGCAGGCTCCTTCTGTCCTCTTCCGGCTGTCTCCCTCTGTTCTGGCCGCCTCTTCCTGCAGGCTCGTTCTGGCCGCCTCTTCCTGCAGGCTCGTTCTGGCCGCCTCTTCCTGCAGGCTCGTTCTGGCCGCCTCTTCCTGCAGGCTCGTTCTGGCCGCCTCTGCCTGCAGGCTCCCTCTGTCCTCCTCTGCATGCAGGCTCCTCTTGCACCAACTAATCTCCCAACAACTGAAGGAAACCAGTTGTGTGTGGTGTTCTTTTCTCCCCTAACATCAGTTGTTGAGGACTCTGGAGACCTCCATACATACGGTATTAGTGTCAGTCGATGTCCGACTTGAGTCTAATGTACCGTATATGGTGTAAATTATCAGCTTGGCCTCTGGGATGAATGTATGGTATGTGTTACATGATAACTGAGTGCCTGCACTGTGGCCCACAGCTGTTTACCTATGCAATCTTAAGTAAACATTTGCATTGGGAAGTGTGGAGGATTACAGGGCTAATTGGGTTATTGGCTTCTCCAGCGCCAGTGATAAGAGGGTGTCGTGCTGGCGCAGTGCCCGCTGCCAGTGATTGACGAGTGCAGGTATACAGTGTCATCTTCCAGGCGCTCCTGTCTTCCTCCACCTCTTGTGGGCTGTTTCCACTGACTTGTCTGCCTACTTCTGCGGAGCAATAAGAAGTAGATCAGAGGATGAAAGAATATAATCCCGCACTGCCGTCAATGAAGGATCAATCACGATAGTCCGTATGGATCATAAACGATTTGTCAACGCGTTTCAAAGTCACCACGGTCGTCTTCCTAAGGACAAATCAAAGAAGCGCATGGTGGCTTTGAAACGCGTTGACAAATTGTTTATGAACCATACTGACTATCGTGATTGATCCTTCATTGACGGCAGTGCGGGATTCTATTCTTTCATCCTCTGATCTACTTCTTATTGCTCCACGTGAGTCCATTGCAGTTGTCTGTTATGTTCTTGCAGTGGTTGTGACTTCTCACTACCATCAAAGGGGACCCTTCTAGAACAAATCATACTGTTTAAACCATTCATGACCAAGGACATGTATATACATCCTTGGACGTGTCCCTCCCCCTGATACGAGCTCATGCATTGAGCTCGCATCCGCCCCCATACATCTTAGCTGATCTGATCAGCGATCGGATCTGTTCTGTTAACCCTTTGCATCATGACAGCATGATCCAAAGTACCGCGGCAGGGATTGCGCAGTTCCCCGCCGTGATCAGAGGTCCCTTTATGCGATCACGGGACCTGCATCTTTTACCTTGACAGCCCGGGTTCATGTGATGACCTCGGAAGCTGTCTGCAATCACTTCCTGCTGACAATCTCTCAGTGACGTCACCGGCAGAAAGTGATCATTTCTCCTATGTTCAGATGTGCTGCAGCTAATTGGAACATAGGAGAAGCAATCGGACTTAGGTTCCCTAGTGGGCCGAGTAAAATAAATAAATAAAACGTTCTTGAACATATGAAAAATAACAAAACCCCACAAAAATTCAAATCACCGCCCTTTTGCCCCATTGAAAATAAAACTTTTAAAAAAGTTAAACTTACATATTTAGTGTCGCTGCGTTCAGAAATGCCCGATGTATCAAAATGTCAATTAATAAGATCTGTCAACTGCGTAATGGGAAAAAAAGTCCAACACCAAAATTATGTTTTTTTTGTCACCGCAACATTGGAATAAAATGCAATAACGGATGATCATAACATCAAATCTACCCAAAAATGGTATCATTAGAAGCGTCGGCTCAAGACGCAAAAAATAAGCCATCACACACCCCAGATCCCGAAAAATGAGTACGTTATGGGGTGCGGAAAATGGCGCAAAAGTACATTTCTTTTTCTTTAATAATGTATTAATTTTTTTTCACCAATTGGATAACAGTAAAAGTAACATGTTTGGTATCTATGAACTTGTACTTACCCGAGGCGTCATACAGACACGTCAGTGTTACCATATAGTACTGACCCCATCCATCATGCAGACACGTCAGTGTTACCATATAGTACTGACCCGAGGCATCATACCGACACCTCAGTGTTAACATATAGAACTGACCCCATCCATCATGCAGACACGTCAGTGTTACCATATAGTACTGACCTGAGGCATCATACCGACACGTCAGTGTTACCATAGAGTACTGACCCGAGGCATCATACCGACATGTCAGTGTTACCATAGAGTACTGACCCGAGGCATCATACCGACACGTCAGTGTTACCATAGAGTACTGACCTGAGGCATCATACCGACACGTCAGTGTTACCATAGAGTACTGACCCGAGGCATCATACCAACACGTCAGTGTTACCATATAGTACTGACCCGAGGCATCATACCGACATGTCAGTGTTACCATATAGTACTGACCCGAGGCATCATACTGACATGTCAGTGTTACCATATAGTACTGACCCGAGACATCATACCGACACGTCATTGTTACCATATAGTACTGACCCGAGGCATCATACCGACACATCAGTGTTACCATATAGTACTGCCCCCAGACATCATACTGACATCAGTGTTACCATATAGTACTGACCCCAGACATCATACTGACACATCAGTGTTACCATATAGTACTGACCCGAGGCATCATACCGACATGTCAGTGTTACCATATAGTACTGCCCCCAGACATCATACTGACACATCAGTGTTACCATATAGTACTGACCCCAGACATCATACTGACACATCAGTGTTACCATATAGTACTGACCCGAGACATCATACCGACATGTCATTGTTACCATATAGTACTGACCCGAGGCATCATACCGACACATCAGTGTTACCATATAGTACTGCCCCCAGACATCATACTGACATCAGTGTTACCATATAGTACTGACCCCAGACATCATACTGACACATCAGTGTTACCATATAGTACTGACCCGAGGCATCATACTGACACATCAGTGTTACCATATAGTACTGACTCGAGGCATCATACCGACACGTCAGTGTTACCATATAGTACTGACCCCAGACATCATACTGGCACCTCAGAGTTACCATATAGTACAGACCTGAGGCATCATACTGACACGTCAGTGTTACCATATAGTACTGACCCCAGACATCATACTGGCACCTCAGAGTTACCATATAGTACAGACCTGAGGCATCATACCGACACGTCAGTGTTACCATATAGTACTGACCCCAGACATCATACTGACATCAGTGTTACCATATAGTACTGACCCCAGACATCATACTGACACATCAGTGTTACCATATAGTACTGACCCCAGACATCATACTGACACATCAGTGTTACCATATAGTACTGACCCGAGACATCATACCGACATGTCATTGTTACCATATAGTACTGACCCGAGGCATCATACCGACACATCAGTGTTACCATATAGTACTGCCCCCAGACATCATACTGACATCAGTGTTACCATATAGTACTGACCCCAGACATCATACTGACACATCAGTGTTACCATATAGTACTGACCCGAGGCATCCTACTGACACATCAGTGTTACCATATAGTACTGACCCGAGACATCATACCGACATGTCAGTGTTACCATATAGTACTGACTCGAGGCATCATACCGACACGTCAGTGTTACCATATAGTACTGACCCCAGACATCATACTGGCACATCGGAGTTACCATATAGTACAGACCTGAGGCATCATACTGACACATCAGTGTTACCATATAGTACTGACCCCAGACATCATACTGGCACCTCAGAGTTACCATATAGTACAGACCTGAGGCATCATACTGACACGTCAGTGTTACCATATAGTACTGACCCCAGACATCATACTGGCACCTCAGAGTTACCATATAGTACAGACCTGAGGCATCATACCGACACGTCAGTGTTACCATATAGTACTGACCCCAGACATCATACCGACACCTCAGTGTTACCATATAGTACTGACCCGAGACATTATACCGACACATCAGTGTTACCATATAGTACTGACCCGAGGCATCATACTGACACGTCAGTGTTACCATATAGTACTGACCCCAGACATCATACCGACACCTCAGTGTTACCATATAGTACTGACCCGAGACATTATACCGACACATCAGTGTTACCATATAGTACTGACCTGAGGCATCATACCGACACCTCAGTGTTACCATATAGTGAACATGAGCGAACAAACTTGTAATTGCACTCTTTTTTTCACTGTACTTGAATTTTTTTCCCATTGTCCAACACACTATATGTTAAAATATATTATTTTATTTAAAAGTACAACTCGTCCTGCAAAAAACAAGACCTCATATGTCTATATTGATGGAAAAGCAAAAATGTTATGGCTCTTTGAAAAGGGGAGGGAACAACAAAAACAGGAAATCTCCCGAGGGTGAAGGGGTTAATTAGGTGGATAAGACCCCATTAGCGCTCGCTTTCTTTCCAGAATTGTACTTTATATGCTTTCACTGAGTGAACTTTACTGTAATACAGATCTAGATTACTTTGATGTATTACCACTATAAAGGAATTTTCTATTTATAAATATGTAATGCTACATAGTGGCGTTTATAAGGTATCTGTCCTCTAAGATACAGTATATCCATATTTGTTATCGGTGCAATGGTGCGGGGTCCAGACATTGATTCTAGCTGCCCTGTAGCTATTCGGTCTTTGTCTGTGGTATTGTGCGTGGGGGTAGAGGGTGGAGAATGACCCAAAATTCCAGAGTCATGCTCCGCCCACTGGACTAGGTGCATCAGTGTTGAAGCATCTTTTCAAACTAAACAAAGTTGCAATATTTTTTGTGTTATCCTTAGGATTGTCAGCCCCCCCCCCCCCCCCCCCCCTGTTTCATACATTTGATGGTCTACCATCCATCCCCCTCTAATTCGGCGGCACATTACCCAGCTGCAGTCTGAGTGGTCTGATGACTCTCCGCTGCCTTCTAAATATACCTTTTACATCAGCCGGTCCCACTCCTGAAACCAATTAAAATGCCTGTGTATTTGTACTTAAACATCATGCACTTATCCTTTAATTGAACCCAAAATGGAGCGCAGCATAGTAATTTTCTATTCTCATCAGTCTTTGCAATTTCCACTCCGACGTAACCACCCCGAGTGGAGCGGCTGTGGATGAACCAGTGACGTCTTGGAGGGGGGGGTGGTTCTCTTCTGGATTCAGTGCCAGATGTGAATGTTCCCTTTTGACTGTGGCAGCAGTTTTATGTGTCATTATTTCAGCCTATCAGCCCTGCCCCTCCACCACAGGTAGTGAAACCATAAGAGCAAAGGCAGCGATGCCCACAGCAAAGGACTGTAATGACAACACCAAAGTGAGATCTGCTAATCCTGGCAATTGTTTCTTTAGTGCCCTTCGGTCTGCAGCACAGTTTTATGTGTCATTGTATCAACTCTGCCCTCCACCGTGACAGTGAACCATAGGCAATAGGCAATGATGCCACAACAAAGACTGCATGATGCATCATAGTGAGTGTCTGCTTCTGTATCCTGGCAATTACTATCTGAATGTGCCCTTTTGACTATAGTGTAGTTTGTGATTATCCAACTCTGGCCCCTCCACCATCAACAGTGAAATCATAAGAGCAATAGGCAATGATGCCCACAACAAAAGGACTGAATGAGTGACAGTCTGCTGCTGGTATCCTGGCATTACTATCTTTGTTGCCCTTTTAACTACAGCAGTAGTTTTGTGTTTTCATGTTTGTGGCGCTACCCCTCCACTGCGGTAAGGAAACCATATATATAGCAATACACAATAATGCCTGCAACAAAGGACTGCATGATGGCACCAAAAATGACCGTCTACTTCTGGATCATGGCAATTACTATCTTTATGTTGCCCTTTTGATAAAGCAGTATTTTATTTGCCATTATATTAACCATAGCCCTCCACTTTGGTAGGGAAACTATGTATAAGAGGAATATGCAATGATGCCCACAACAAAGGATTGCATAATGGCACCAAAGGTGAGTGTGTGCTGCTGGTATCATGGCAATTACTATCTTTGTTGGCCTTCTGACTACAGCAGTGGTTTTATGTGTTATTATGTCAACCCTATCCCTCCAGTTTTGGTAGGGAAACCATAGAGCAATAGGTAATGATGCTCACAACAAAGGACTGCATGATGGCACCAAAGGTGAGTGTGTGCTGCTAGTATCATGGCAATTACTATCTTTATGTTGCCCTTTTGACTACAGCAGTAATTTTATATATCATTATATCAACCCTATCCCTCCAAATTATCTAATTCCCTTCACGCAGCCATAGAGATAAAGTTCAGTATAATGATTGCCACTAGAGGGAGCTCCTGCATTCAGGTTCACTATACAGACCACAATATAAATCTGTCTTCTGTCATCTCCCTCTAGTGGTGGCAGCTGGTAGTAAAATTATGTTCGCTTTGAATGTGACACCATGGCGGACCCCCGATGGTCACCCTGGCTCCTGAGACTCCTGGCAAGTGAGTGATTTTGCTAAGGAATATCCAGCTGACTTTATTTTAATCCAAGCAAAGGTATGAGCCACTTCTCTGGGGTCCTGAAGCTTCTTAAGACCACCATTATTATGGGACAGTGGGTGGAGGGATTTGGAGCTCTGTATAGTGGGAACCTAACAGGCATTGCTCCAGATTTCGGCCTCGCCCGTAGACCCTGGAGTCCTTCCATTGATCCTATGTTTGCAGACGCACAGGGTTGCACCGTCGGCAGTTTTGGAATAACGAGCGGCGCTGATTTATTCTAATTGACGCCTTTATGGCTCGTACTCCGATGACTGGACTGAAAACAGAGCTGTAAATGCTGCGTGTCCGGCACGATAGGCGCTCAATCAGGGCTGATCGCAGTGATTACCACTAATGGTGTCTGTACAAAGTGTTTCGGGAAGGGGGGGGATAGTGGGTGCAGGTGAGGTCACGTGTACACCGTGGGGCTATAGAAGTCACATGTCAGCACCTTTTTATATTTGTATTGTGGATAAGGGTGAACATACGAATGGATGGGCAACAAATGTGTTGGCACCCCTGACATTGATCCAGAATATGAATGTGATTACTCGTGTTTTGTTATACTTGTGTTTATATCCTTTGTGTGTGTGAGCAACATAAAAAACTGAAGAAAAAGCAAATTGGACATAATTTCACACAAACCCCCAAAATCAGCCGAGCAAAGCTGTTGTCCCTCAAATAAATATTTGATTTTCCTCTTGTAATAAATACTCTTTATCTCTGACCTCCCTTGACTGTAGGTCCTGTGCTCTTTTCTCTGACCTCCCCATATGTGACTGTAGGTCCTGTGCTCTTTTCTCTGACCTCCCCCATATGTGACTGTAGGTCCTGTGCTCTTTTCTCTGAACCTCCCCCATATGTGACTGTAGGTCCTGTGCTTTTTCTCTGACCTCCCCCATATGTGACTTAGGTCCTGTACTCTTTTCTCTGACCTCACCATATGTGACTGTAGGTCCTGTGCTCTTTTCTCTGACCCTCCCATATGTGACTGTAGGTCCTGTGCTCTTTTCTCTGACTCCCCATATGTGACTGTAGGTCCTATGGTCTTTTCTCTCGACCTCCCCCATATGTGACTATAGGTCCTGTACTCTTTTCTCTCACCTCCCCCATATGTGACTGAAGGTCCTGTGCTCTTTTCTCTGACCTCCCCATATGTGACTGTAGGTCCTGTACTCTTTTCTCTGACCTCCCCCATATGTGACTGTAGATCCTGTGCTCTTTTCTCTCACCTGCCCCATATGTGACTGAAGTCCTGTGCTCTTTTCTCTGACCTCCACCATATGTGACTATAGGTCCTGTACTCTTTTCTCTGATCCTCCCCATATGTGATGTAGGTCCTGTGCTCTTTTCTCTGACCTCCCCCATATGTGATTGTAGGTCCTGTGCTTTTTCTCTGACCTTTCCCCATATGTGACTGTAGGTCCTGTGCTCTTTTCTCTCACCTCCATCATGTGTGCTGTAGGTCCTGTGCTCTTTTTTTCTGACCTCTCCCATATGTGACTGTAGGTCCTGTGCTCTTTTCTTTGACCTCCCCATATGTGACTGTAGGCCCTGTGCTCTTTTCTCTGACCTCCCCCATATGTGATTGTAGGTCCTGTGCTCTTTTCTCTGACCTCCCCCATATGTGATTGTAGGTCCTGTGCTCTTTTCTCTGACCTCCCCCATATGTGATTGTAGGTCCTGTGCTCTTTTCTCTGACCTCCCCCATATGTGATTGTAGGTCCTGTGCTCTTTCTCTGACCTCCCCCATATGTGATTGTAGGTCCTGTGCTTTTTTCTCTGACCTCCCCCATATGTGATGTAGGTCCTGTGCTCTTTTCTCTGACCTCCCCCATATGTGATTGTAGGTCCTGTGCTTTTTCTCTGCCCTCCCTCATATTTCCCTCATTTTGTTTTCGGTAAACAGTAGAATGATTCTCTTTACCAAAAAGCTCTATCTTGTCTCATCTGTCCACAAGACTTTCTCAGAAGGATTTTGGTTCCTCACCTACATTATGGCTTCTTTCTGTGTCAGCAGTGGATCCTCCTGGGTCTCCTCCATACCGTTTCATTTCATTTACATGTGACCGGATAGTTCACACTGATGCCCCCCTGGGCCTGCAGGACAGCTTGAAATTCTTTGGAACTGATTGGGCCTATTCCCCGTTTGGACTATTCTGTGTTTCAGCTTTTCTCTGTTGTACATATGCAAGGAGATTAGCTACAGTGCCGTGGATTGTAAACTTCTTTATATTGTGTTACCCACCTTGGACAAAGGAACATAAAGATCTCTAGAGATGGACTTGTAACCTTGGGATTGTTGACATTTCTCCAGTCCTCAGACAGTTCTTCCTCTTTCTGTTCTCCAGCTTAGTTTGTCACACACACAGACACACAATGCAAAGATTGAGGCATCTTCTCCCCTTTATATCTGGTGTCAGGTGTGATTATCATATTGCCCGCACCTGTTACTCTCCACAGGTGAGTGTGAACGAGCGTCACACACTGGAGACAAAATTGTTACAGACCCTGAAGAGAATCGCCGGAGGTTGGATCAGTTTATTATTATTTCATATTGAGCGGCAGCATGGGGGACAAATACAATGTATAATGATGAGGCACTGTATATCGGGAGGGGGGGAGGCGCTATATACTAGTAATGGTGGGAATGTCTGCAATGATGGGGGTACTGCATACCAGGGATGGGGGGACTATATACAAGTGATGGGGTGGGGAGGTGCAATTATGGGGCACTAAATACCAGTGATGGGGGTACTATATACAAGTGATGGGGTTGGGGTGGTGTGCAATGATGGGGTGTGTGCAGTGATTGGGGGTGTGCAATGATGGGAGGGTATGTGCAATGATGGAGCGCTCAATACCAAGGCTGGGGGTCTATATACAAGTGATGGGGATGTGTGCAATTATTGGGGGTATATACAATGATGGGGAGTATGTACAATAATGGGGGGCTATGCACCAGGACGGGTGTGTGTGCAATGATGGGGGTCAATGTACCAGTGATGGGGGTGCTATATACAGTGATAGGGCTATATACCAGTGATGGGGGCCTATATACCAGTAATAGGGCTATATACCAGTAATGGGGCGCTGTATACAGTAATGAGGCTATAAACCAGTGATGAGGGTGATATATACAGTGATGGGGCTATATACCAGTGATGAGGGCTATAAACCAGTGATGGAGGTGCTGTATACAGTAATGGGGCTATAATACCAGTGATGTGAGCTATATACCAGTGATGATGGCTATGTTACCAGTGAATGGAGGAGCTATATACCAGGATGGCTGTCTGCTTACATGTCCCACCCTATGGCTTATACTCGAGTCAATAGGTTCTCACCAGTTTTTGCAGTACCAGACATATCCTGTGGTCAGTGGTGGCGCTGTTTCTGAAATAAAGCAGACCTGTTTTTGCAATCCTGAACAATTCTTCTAAATAAATAATGAGCGTGTGCTGCAGCGTGTCCCTGGACGGCCGTGTTTGCAGAACACATGGACTCGCTCTGATTTTAGGTAAACACATTCCAGTAAGTCACAGATCCCCTCGGATCGTTTGGCCGTTTCTGCAGTTTTTAATGGCGCGGCGTCTGATAATCGAATTACGTCTATTTTAGTAAAGCAATAACAGGAAATAAAATGTAAGGAGGCCGTGATGCGAGCGGCCGGTGCCGGCCCCCGGTAAGTGCAGTCACGCCGGAGCTGATGCATTTGCGGTCGGAGCAGCAGACATTAACATTTACTCTACGTCTCCGTAAATAGCCGATCAGGGGCCGAGCAGAAAGCACTGTACACCGCAAACAGCCACCATTTAACCTGGCGAGTAAAGAAAAGCCAAAAAGTGGGACGAAGTGTAAGGCCGGCTTCACACTACGTTTCTGTCCTATTTTTTGCAGGAACGGACAGCACCGTACTGGCACCTCCAGATACTATGTGTGTGTCCGGGCCGGTATCCGGGGAGCCGAGCCGCTGTCAGCGCTGTCTAATATCACTTTAGCAGAGTATATCTATATACACTGCTAAAATGATATTAAATAAAGGGATGATTAAAAATAAAAAATCATAAATACTCACCTTCCGGGGACGTCTCCGTGTCCCACGCTGAATCTCCCGACATTTCAAGGGCCTGGCATGATGTCACTGGGAGGAGGCGGGGCAACCCGATCACATGACCGCATCAGCACCAATTCAAACCCCCGCCCCTCCCAGTGACATCATGCCAGGCCCTTGAAATGTCGGGAGATTCAGCGTAGGACACTGAGACGTCGCCGGAAGGTGAGTATTTATGATTTTTATATTTTTAATCATCCCTTTATTTAATATCACTTTAGCAGAGTATATAGATACTGTATATAGATACACTGGTAAAGTGATATTCCACAGATTTACTATGGGTGCAGAGCAGCGCTCCTGTTCTGAGCATGCTCTGTACCCTGGCACCGGATCTGTTGTTACCCGAATCCGGCTCCATAGGCCCCCGTGTTAAGTTTGCCGGACAGGACAGGATTCGTTTGTGTCCTGTTTTGTCACCGGAGCCCAAAAATGCTGCAGGCCTCGTTTTTGGGACCGGTGAAAAACAGGACAGAAACGAATCCTGCACCGGATTCACAAAACCAGATTGCCAAATAGAGACAATCCGGAGCCATAGGGATACATGGGGGCCAAAACCATCCTGTTCTGTTTGTTTCAAAAACTAATAGAACAGGATAGTAAAAAACGTAGTGTAAAGCCAGCCTTAGAGCATAGCGGGAAGGGGACCGTTACTATAACTCTCTGTTATCAGCCAGCAGGGCGTGACTGCAGTGTATGATGACTGACAGGGTGTCCTGACAACTCGGCCCCCGTCAGGACTGATCATTGTAGAACTTTACATTGTACAATCCTCCTGGAAATCTATCAATAAATCAATAATTAAGTGTTACCATTTTTCTTCGAACAAGGGCTGTGGAGTCAGTAATCCAAATATCCGACTCCAACTCCACCAAAATGGACACCTACTCTGACTCCACAACCAGGAGTAAGCCAAACATCTGACTCCAACTCCACAACCAGGAGTAAGCCAAACATCTGACTCCAACTCCACAACCAGGAGTAAGCCAAACATATGACTCCAACTCCACAACCAGGAGTAAGCCAAACATCTGACTCCAACTCCACAACCAGGAGTAAGCCAAACATCTGACTCCAACTCCACAACCAGGAGTAAGCCAAACATCCGACTCCAACTCCACAACCAGGAGTAAGCCAAACATCTGACTCCAACTCCACAACCAGGAGTAAGCCAAACATCTGACTCCAACTCCACAACCAGGAGTAAGCCAAACATATGACTCCAACTCCACAACCAGGAGTAAGCCAAACATATGACTCCAACTCCACAACCAGGAGTAAGCCAAACATATGACTCCAACTCCACAACCAGGAGTAAGCCAAACATCCGACTCCAACTCCACAACCAGGAGTAAGCCAAACATCTGACTCCAACTCCACAACCAGGAGTAAGCCAAACATATGACTCCAACTCCACAACCAGGAGTAAGCCAAACATCTGACTCCAACTCCACAACCAGGAGTAAGCCAAACATCTGACTCCAACTCCACAACCAGGAGTAAGCCAAACATATGACTCCAACTCCACAACCAGGAGTAAGCCAAACATCTGACTCCAACTCCACAACCAGGAGTAAGCCAAACATATGACTCCAACTCCACAACCAGGAGTAAGCCAAACATCCGACTCCAACTCCACAACCAGGAGTAAGCCAAACATCCGACTCCAACTCCACAACCAGGAGTAAGCCAAACATCTGACTCGAACTCCACAACCAGGAGTAAGCCAAACATCTGACTCGAACTCCACAACCAGGAGTAAGCCAAACATCTGACTCCAACTCCACCAAAATGGACACCTACTCTGACTCCACAACCAGGAGTAAGCCAAACATATGACTCCAACTCCACAACCAGGAGTAAGCCAAACATCTGACTCCAACTCCACAACCAGGAGTAAGCCAAACATCTGACTCCAACTCCACAACCAGGAGTAAGCCAAACATCTGACTCCAACTCCACAACCAGGAGTAAGCCAAACATCTGACTCCAACTCCACAACCAGGAGTAAGCCAAACATCTGACTCCAACTCCACAACCAGGAGTAAGCCAAACATCTGACTCCAACTCCACAACCAGGAGTAAGCCAAACATATGACTCCAACTCCACAACCAGGAGTAAGCCAAACATATGACTCCAACTCCACAACCCAGGAGTAAGCCAAACATATGACTCCAACTCCACAACCAGGAGTTAGCCAAACATATGACTCCAACTCCACAACCAGGAGTAAGCCAAACATCTGACTCCAACTCCACAACCAGGAGTAAGCCAAACATCTGACTCCAACTCCACAACCAGGAGTAAGCCAAACATCTGACTCCAACTCCACAACCAGGAGTAAGCCAAACATCTGACTCCAACTCCACAACCAGGAGTAAGCCAAACATCTGACTCCAACTCCACAACCAGAAGTAAGCCAAACATCTGACTCCAACTCCACAACCAGGAGTAAGCCAAACATCCGACTCCAACTCCACAACCAGGAGTAAGCCAAACATCCGACTCCAACTCCACAACCAGGAGTAAGCCAAACATCCGACTCCAACTCCACAACCAGGAGTAAGCCAAACATCCGACTCCAACTCCACAACCAGGAGTAAGCCAAACATATGACTCCAACTCCACAACCAGGAGTAAGCCAAACATCCGACTCCAACTCCACAACCAGGAGTAAGCCAAACATCCGACTCCACCAAAATGGACACCTACTCTGAATTCAAGACTCCGACTCCACAATCACGGCTGTGAAGTCAGGAAGCCAAACATCTGACTCTGATTCCTCAATTTCCCTGAATCCGATACCAACTTCACAATCTTTGCTGTGGAGTCAGTTAGCCAAACATCCGACTCCTCAATTTCCCAGAATTCGACTCCAACTCCACCAAAATGGACACCGACTCTGACTCCACAACCAGGTCTGTAAAGTCAATAAGCCAAACGTCCGACTCCGACTCTTCAACTTCCCTGAATCCGACTTCGACTTCAACTCCACAGCCCTGCTTCGCACTGTCCTATCAGCTCAGATGGGGAGTGACTGTGTACCCTGGAATAGCAGAGCAACCATATGGTGCGGGGTCCAAACTCAAAGTGACGACCAACCACCTGATACGTTTCAAGGCATCCTGACTCTACCGTGATGGATGATGCTTTAGGGTCGGACAGTTGAAATATCAAGGTTGCTTCTTTTGTTTTGAGGGGGAGTTAAGCCACTCTTAGAAGTGACTGACAGCACACTTTCTCTGCATTGAAAACCTATGAACGCTCACCAAAGATGAGCGCGCATGTGTATGAAGGGGGTTGGCATAGATGGCTGCCACCATGTTCCAGGTTGATATGACACGTATGACTTCCCTGCCCTTCACATTTACAATTCCCTTTTGGCCGCCATGTGTGATCGGCAGATCCTGACCCCATCGGGGGGACGACGTTTCGCCTCGTGAAGGCCTCGCTGCTTCATGTTAGGTTCACACTCAACACTTGATAAAAAGAAGAAAAAGGAGGAAGTTTTGCCGGAAATATTAAGAGTTGGGTATTGTGCTCGCGCCTGGCATCAGCTTCCTGTCATGCTCCACGGCTGCGGGCCTTCAGGGGTGGAGGAGCCGCCGCTTTCACATCACTTCCATCATTTTGCCCTTCTTTGTAACTGTTTAGTCATTTTGGTAAGAAGAATCATTGTGAGACTCTGTCCTGGACCCTAAGGATCAGTAATGTAATGTATGTACACAGTGACTGCACCAGCAGAATAGTGAGTGCAGCTCTGGAGTATAATACAGGAGGTAACTCAGGATCAGTAATGTAATGTATGTATACAGTGACTGCACCAGCAGAATAGTGAGTGCAGCTCTGGAGTATAATACAGGAGGTAACTCAGGATCAGTAATGTAATGTATGTACACAGTGACTGCACCAGCAGAATAGTGAGTGCAGCTCTGCAGTATAATACAGGAGGTAACTCAGGATCAGTAATGTAATGTATGTACACAGTGACTGCACCAGCAGAATAGTGAGTGCAGCTCTGGAGTATAATACAGGAGGTAACTCAGGATCAGTAATGTAATGTATGTACACAGTGACTGCACCAGCAGAATAGTGAGTGCAGCTCTGGAGTATAATACAGGAGGTAACTCAGGATCAGTAATGTAATGTATGTACACAGTGACTGCACCATCAGAATAGTGAGTGCAGCTCTGGAGTATAATGCAGGAGGTAACTCAGGATCAGTAATGTAATGTATGTACACAGTGACTGCACCAGCAGAATAGTGAGTGCAGCTCTGGAGTATAATACAGGAGGTAACTCAGGATCAGTAATGTATGTACACAGTGACTGCACCAGCAGAATAGTGAGTGCAGCTCTGGAGTATAATACAGGAGGTAACTCAGGATCAGTAATGTAATATATGTACACAGTGACTGCACCAGCAGAATAGGGAGTGCAGCTCTGGAGTATAATACAGGAGGTAACTCAGGATCAGTAATGTAATGTATGTACACAGTGACTGCACCAGCAGAATAGTGAGTGCAGCTCTGGAGTATAATACAGGAGGTAACTCAGGATCAGTAATGTAATGTATGTACACAGTGACTGCACCAGCAGAATAGTGAGTGCAGCTCTGGAGTATAATACAGGAGGTAACTCAGGATCAGTAATGTAATGTATGTATACAGTGACTGCACCAGCAGAATAGTGAGTGCAGCTCTGGAGTATAATGCAGGAGGTAACTCAGGATCAGTAATGTAATGTATGTACACAGTGACTGCACCAGCAGAATAGTGAGTGCAGCTCTGGAGTATAATACAGGAGGTAACTCAGGATCAGTAATGTATGTACACAGTGACTGCACCAGCAGAATAGTGAGTGCAGCTCTGGAGTATAATACAGGAGGTAACTCAGGATCAGTAATGTAATATATGTACACAGTGACTGCACCAGCAGAATAGTGAGTGCAGCTCTGGAGTATAATACAGGAGGTAACTCAGGATCAGTAATGTAATGTATGTACAAAGTGACTGCACCAGCACAATAGTGAGTGCAGCTCTGGAGTATAATACAGGAGGTAACTCAGGATCAGTAATGTAATATATGTACACAGTGACTGCACCAGCAGAATAGTGAGTGCAGCTCTGGAGTATAATACAGGAGGTAACTCAGGATCAGTAATGTAATGTATGTACACAGTGACTGCACCAGCTGAATAGTGAGTGCAGCTCTGGAGTATAATACAGGAGGGAACTCAGGACCAGTAATGTAATGTATGTACACAGTGACTGCACCAGCAGAATAGTGAATGCAGCTCTGGAGTATAATACAGGAGGTAACTCAGGATCAGTAATGTAATGTATGGACACAGTGACTGCACCAGCAGAATAGTGAGTGCAGCTCTGGAGTATAAGTCAGAATGTATCACAGGAGCAGTACAGGGAATGTAATGTATAACATTACAGCAGAATAGTGAGTTCAGCTCTGGCAATCAAGTTGAAGTTAATGGCCAACCTATGATTGCTTTGTCCTGAATGAAGGGCAGATACAATCATGTGTTGAGATTTGTCACTTCTCCTTACTCTTATATTACCGCTGCATACCCTTTATATATATCAAGGCCATATGTAGTATTATTATAAAGCCCCCATTCTTTCTATATATGTATATTTTATCTGTGATTATCTTTTGTATAGTTGCGGGGATCAAACAGCTCATGCAGCCTTCAATTAAAGGGAAGGCGTTTTTTCAGGAAAAGTAGAAGAGATTGAAAGAGGAACCGGCTCCTGGGTGGTGAACCGCAGGGTTAACCCTTCACAACCTGCAACATCCGGGGTGTGGACATTTTCTGCTGCTCGTTGTGAGAGGCATCGGTGGTCTGAAGGTGAAACGGCCATAATGGCATCGGTGGGTGGCCACACATCTATCCGTGCACCTCGGCAGCATGAAGCTGCAGAACGTCTTGCCACGTTTGTTACAAGAGGTCGGACATATCTTCCTCGGTGGCTCCATCACAGATCTATGGGTCTCTGCTTGGGGCTCATTACTGTCAGTGTTAATTCTATTATCTTCTCCAATTTCTCAGTCTCCTTGTCTGCCCCAGTGAATGTTGGACAGACGGAGTAAGTTATATGTCTGTAGTCCAGTCACCCGCTCTTCATGCTAGAAGTCGATTATATGACACGATTACATACGGTCATGGCCGGAAGTGTTGTCACCCTTGAAATTGTTCCAGAAAATGAAGCATTTCTCCCAGAAAGTTACAATTACACGTTTGAAGTATGTTTGGGGTCCTGCTGGAGACCCCTGACCTAGGACGCCCCCAGCTTTCTGACACCAGGCTCTACATTGTCACCCAATATCCTCTGGTATCTTCATATTTCATGATGTTTTACACACAGTCAGGAACCCCAGTGCCAGAGGCAGCAAAACAACCCAAAACATCTCTGACCTCCCTCATATGTGAGACTGTAGGTCCTGTGCTCTTTTCTCTGACCTCCCCCATATGTGACTGTAGATCCGGTGTGATCTTTTCTCTGCCCTCCCCCATATGTGACTGTAGATCCTGTGTTCTGTTCTCTGACATCCCCCATATGTGACTGTAGGTCTGGTGCTCTTTTCTCTGACCTCCCCATATGTGACTGTAGGTCCTGTGCTCTTTTCTCTGACCTCCCCATATGTGACTGTAGGTCCTGTGATCTTTTCTCTCACCTCCCCCATATGTGACTGTAGGTCCTGTGTTCTTTTCTCCTACCTCCCCCATATGTGACTGTAGGTCCTGTGCTCTTTCTCTGACCTCCCTCATATGTGACTGTAGATCCTGTGCTCTTTTCTCTTACCTCCCCCATATGTGACTGTAGGTCCTGTGCTCTTTTCTCTGACCTCCCCCATATGTGACTGTAGGTCCTGTGCTCTGTTCTCTGACCTCCCCCATATGTGACTCTAGGTCATGTGTGATCTTTTCTCTGCCCTCCCCCATATGTGACACTGGGTCCTGTGCTCTTTTCTCTGACCTCCCCCATATGTGACTGTAGGTCCTGTGCTCTTTTCTCTTACCTCCCCCATATGTGACTGTAGGTCCTGTGCTCTTTTCTCTGACCTCCCCCATATGTGACTGTAGATCCTGTGTTCTGTTCTCTGACCTCCCCCATATGTGACTATAGGTCATGTGTGATCTTTTCTCTGCCCTCCCCCATATGTGACACTGGGTCCTGTGCTCTTTTCTCTGACCTCCCCCATATGTGACTGTAGATCCTGTGCTCTTTTCTTTTACCTCCCCCATATGTGACTGTAGGTCCTGTGCTCTTTTCTCTGACCTCCCCCATATGTGACTGTAGATCCTGTGTTCTGTTCTCTGACCTCCCCCATATGTGACTATAGGTCATGTGTGATCTTTTCTCTGCCCTCCCCCATATGTGACTGTAGGTCCTGTGCTCTTTTCTCTGACCTCCCCCATATGTGACTGTAGGTTCTGTGCTCTTTTCTCTGACCTCCCCCATATGTGACTGTAGGTTCTGTATTCATTTCTTTATTGGCCTTATTCCGTTTTCGGTGAACAGTAGAATGATGCCCTTTACTAATCTCTATCTGGTCTCATTTGTCTACAAGATGCTTTCCCAGAAGCATTTTGGTTACTCACATACATTTTGGCTTTTTCCTGTCTTTGTGTCAGCAGTGGATCCTCCTGGGTCTCCTCCATATTGTTTCATTTCATTCACATGTGGATGAATAGTGCACACTGACACTGATGCCCCCTGATCTTGCAGGGCAGCATGAGTTTCTCTGGATTGGGGCTTATCCACCATCCCCGTACTATCCTGCGTTGCAACCTTTCATCAATTTTTCTCTGTCGTCCAGATCCAGGGAGATTACCTACAGTGCCATGGGTTGTAAACATCTTGATTATGCTGCGCACCGTGGACAACGGAACATCCAAGTCTCTGGAGATGGACTGGTAACGTTGAGATTGTTGATATTTTTCACCAATTTCAGTTCTCCAGTCCTCAGACAGTTCTCTTCTCCTCTTTCTGTTCTCCATGCTTAGTGCGGCACACAGACACACAATGCAAAGATTGCGGCAACTTCTCCCTTTTTATCTGGTTTCAGGTGTGATTCTCATATTGCCCACACCAGTTACTTGCCACGTGAGTGTGAACGAGCGTCACAGGCTGGAAACAGTTGTTTTCCCTCAATTTTGGAAAGGTGACAACAATTTTGTCTGGATCATTTTTGGGGTCTTGTGTGCAATTTTATCCAATTTGCCTTTTATTCTCAGTTTTTTTTGTGTTCTTCCAATACACACAAAGGAAACAATCGTGTATAACAAAACACGTGTAATGGCAATAGAGAAACAATTTCAAGGGGGCCAACACTTTTGGCCATGACTGTATATTGCTGAGAACCAGCCGGTGTTGGTGCCGTCCTGTTGCCAATCCACCTCATATTAAGTTGGGTTACGAGAACCGCTGTGGATCATCGTTCTTCCCATCAGTCAGTAGTGGGGTCTATGTCTTTTTGCTACTTTGGGGATCCAGGGAAACAGAGGTGTTCGGACCCCCAATGGAGTTTATAGTGGGGGATGGGTATAATGGTGAACAGGTCCAGAATGCCACAGCGCCATACATAGTGTAGTGGCCGCTGCCGGTACTGCAGCTCAGCTCCCATTGAATTGAACAGGAGCTGCCGTTGTATATGGTTGGGGTTTAATATGGGGGTTGGTTCCAGATGTCCCCCTTCTTCTTTGCACCATATTTCAGGGGTCAGCAGACACCCACTCGCTATCATCGTTCTGTTAGGTGGGGATTCGTGAGTTATAATTACTCAGTGTCTTTAATAACACGTAAAGCAGAGCACGGTGAGATAATTACCAGCGTCTGGACTCCCGGGGACACTCGTTATTAATTACTGACACTGTTTAACTCTTTAGGGATTTCTGCCTGCAAAATTGAATATGATATCTGCAGTCATTGTAAAAGAGCCCGTCTCCAATAAACTGATTTATAGGGGGTGGGGGTCGGACCCCTGATTATACAGATGACCTAACTACATATAGGAAAGGAGATTATTTACATGTCTTTCTCCAGAGACAATTCCTCTGCCGCGGTTATATCTCACTATGAGGAATCTGCAAAGAGTCATTTCAATTCACTGACAACAAAGTATTAATAAGGTGCATGGTGTTGGATACTTTGGGGACTTTTGTGTATAGGAGTCAATGAGCGTCCATGAGGATTCCCTTCAGCTGCAGAACAATGATGTGCAGAGCACGTACCAGCTGGCAGCCCCGCTATCACCCTGGCGGGCGGCTACTTGCCAGAAGGAACTCGAGTGAATCCACCCTGGCAGTCATCTGCCGGAGCTCGCGGGGAGACACGGGGGCACATCATACATGTCACATCACTTTGATGTGTATCGTGGTGTCTAGTATTGGGGTGTAGCGTATTGGGGTGTTTATTATCGCTGTTTCATTTGTTGCGGTGTGTTGTGTATCAGGGTGTGCCGTCTAACGGGGTGTCTAGTATCGCAGTGTTTCGCGGTCTGTCTAGAATCGCGGTGTAATGTTTTGGGTTGTCTAGTATCAGGGTGTTGTGTATCGGGGTGTTGTATTTTGGGGGTATCGTGTACTGAGATGTCGTGTTTCAGAGAGTGTGTTGTGGATCAGGGTGTCGAGTATTGCAGTATTTAGGGGTGTCATGTATTGGGACGCCTTGTATCGGGGATTCGAGAATCACAGTGTATCTGGGTGTTGTGTATAGGAGTGTCATCTATTGGGGTGTGTCGAGTATTGGGGAGTGTCATCTATTGGGGTGTCTAGAATTTAAGTGTATCATCTATCGGGGGGTGTCTTCTATCAGTGTCTGTTGGGGTGTCTAGTATCACAATGTGTTGTGTATTGGGTGTGTCATCTCTCCGGGATGTCATTTATTGGGTGTCGTTTATTGGGGTGTTGAGTATCGCAGTGTGTCGTGTATTGGGGTGTCGTTTATTGGAGTGTGACATGTTATCGGGTAGTGGAGTATTGGGCACGGCTGTGGAATCTGTAGAAAATGAACCGACTCCTAAAATAGATATAATTTTCAGTGCAGAATGTGCTGAATATTATTATTAAATATTTTCAATCTAAATATCTTGATTATTGTATCTTAATAATGGTTAAAGCCTGATGTTACCATTGTACTACAATAAATCTATCACCACTTACACCTGAGTCATGTAGGAAGGAGTCGGAGTCAGGGAAATTCGGAGGTGGAGTCGGTGGTTTGGCTTATTGACTCCATAACCCTGGTATCGGGGTGTCATTAATGACAGACTCACCAACTGTTGATCAAGATTTCAACACTGAACAGATTATTGGCGTCCTCTGGGCACAGCGCCACCCATTTATGGATGCTAAACCCAAAATACTCCCCAAACAATTTGCATTCAGTGTACAGCAGACACCAATATAGATTCAGCCCCCTCGACTATTTCTTACAGAGTAAGGTTTATTTTCAGTTTTAAACTGTGTAATAGAGACATTCACTTCTTCCTCCTCCTGGACGGATCTTTTTCACTCACAAAATTCTAAATTCACTGGTGAAATGTCTTCAGTTAATAAAGATTATGATTATTTCTGAGATAGGGGATTGCAGTTGGTGCTCATATTGTTTTAAGGCTGGTTTCACACTACGATTTTGTTAAATCCGATGCTGTCCGATAAAAATCGGACATCATTGGATCCGATTTAGCCCTCATGTTCTCCAATGGGGATCAGATCGGATGTGCACTTAAAGGCATCCGATTTGCATCCGATCCGATTCTGTCCGATTTTTTTCAGGAGCCAAAATCGTAGACAGCTCCGATTTTGGTATCAGATTAAAAAATCGGATTGTATCGGATCTGATGTGATCCAATGCGATCCGATTAAAATAATATGGGAGTCTATGGGGGATCGGATCGGATGGAAAATCTGATCCGATATCGGATACGATTCTATGTATTGAGCATGCTCAATACCCTAAACCACTCCCATAACCTCCCCCAGCCATTTAAATCGGATCCGATAAAAAATCGGATCAGATGGCATCCGATTTTGAGCATTTTCATCGGACAGCATCGGATTTAACAAAATCGTAATGTGAAAGTAGCCTAAGGAGAACGTTAACTGTGGTTTCAGGAGAACTTAGGCTGCTTTCACACAGCGTTTTTGTGCTGTCCGAGGGGATCCGACTTTTTGCTGCACCCCTCGGACAGCAACGGATCCAAACTGATGACTGCAATCGGATGCCAAATAGGCATCCGATTCCGATATTTTGCAGCATCAGTTTAGATCCTCTCCTCCTCTCCCTGCTCCTCCTGTCCCCTCTTTGTCCCCTCTTTGTCCCCTCTTTGTCCCCTCTTTGTCCCCTTTTTCCACTCTTTGTCCTCCTGTTGGTCCCCTCTGTCTCCCCTCTTTGTCCCCTCTTTTTCCACTCTTTGTCCTCCTGTTGGTCCCCTCTTTGTCCCCTCTTTGTCCCCTCTTTGTCCCCCTCTTTGTCCTCCTGTTGGTCCCCTCTGTCTCCCATCTTTTTCCCCTCTTTGTCCTCCTGTTGGTCCCTTTTGTCTCCCCTCTTTGTCCCCTCTTTGTCCCCTCTTTGTCCCCTCTTTGTCCCCTCTTTGTCCCCTCTTTGTCCCCTCTTTGTCCCCTCTTTGTCCCCTCTTTGTCCCCTCTTTGTCCCCTCTTTGTCCCCTCTTTTTCCCCTCTTTTTCCCCTCTTTGTCCCCTCTTTTTCCCCTCTTGTCCCCTCTTTGTCCTCCTGTTGGTCCCCTCTGTCTCCCCTCTTTGTCCCCTCTTTTTCCCCTCTTTGTCCTCCTGTTGGCCCCCTCTTTGTCCCCTCTTTGCCCCCTCTTTGCAGAGCTTAAAAAATAAAAAAATCTTCATTCTCACCTCTCCACGACACCCGCGGTGCTTCCAGCTTCTCTTCTTCTGATCAACAGGACCTGGCGTGGTGTCACAGTCACATGACCGGTTACCGCGGTAACCGGTCATGTGACACAACTGTGACGTCAGGCCAGGTCCTAGAAGCACAGAGCGCTGGAGGCATCGCTGGATCGTGGAGAGGTGAGAATAAAGATTTTTTTATTTTTAACCCTTTCATTTAACTGGATATCACTTCTGCAATATATGAATATACATTGCAGAAGTGATATTATGGCACAGAGCTATTTTAGTGTACTGAGCATGCTCAGTACACTAAGATCGGGTCCGAGGAGACATCAGCTGTTTCCTCGGATCTGCGCTCCATAGGCCCCATGTTATTTGGCGCAGATCAGGTCGGATCCAACTCTGTCCGATTTGACCCGCTGTGCCAAAAATCGCAGCAGGCTGCGATTTTGGGCACAGCAAAAAATCGGCCAGAATTGGATCCGACAAAAATCGGATGCCAATAAGGCCAAATCCGATGTGATCCGTGCCCATAGGATAACATGGGGCCAAAATCTGATCCGTGGCTGTCCGTTTTACAACGGACAGCCATGGATCACAGAAAAACGCTGTGTAAAAGCACCGTAAGGCTGCTTTCACACTGCAGTTTTTTCACTGATCAGTGTCCATCAGATTTGTGTGCCAAAACCAGGAGTGTCTCCAAAACTCAGAACAGGTGTCAATCTTTCAATTATAGTTTTTCTCTGCAAGTTCCTCTCCTGGTTTCTCTCCGGGTTTTGGCACACAAATCTGATGGACACTGATCAGTGAAAAAACTGCAGTGTGGAAGCAGCCTTACTGTAGAATGCCTGTGTCTTCCTCTAGCTCCTCCCTCTTTATAGAATGCCTTTGTCTTCCTCTAGCTCCTCCCTCTCTATAGAATGTCTGTCTTCCTTTAGCTCCTCCCTCTCTGTAGAATGCCTTTGTCTTCCTCTAGCTCCTCCCTCTTTATAGAATGCCTTTGTCTTCCTCTAGGTCCTCCCTCTCTATAGAATGTCTGTCTTCCTCTAGCTCCTCCCTCTCTATAGAATGCCTGTGTCTTCCTCTAGCTCCTCCCTCTCTATAGAATGCCTGTCTTCCTCTAGCTCCTCCCTCTATAGAATGCCTGTGTCTTCCTCTAGCTCCTCCCTCTCTATAGAATGTCTGTCTTCCTTTAGCTCCTCCCTCTCTATAGAATGCCTGTGTCTTCCTCTAGCTCCTCCCTCTCTATAGAATGCCTGTGTCTTCCTCTAGCTCCTCCCTCTCTATAGAATGCCTGTGTCTTCCTCTAGCTCCTCCCTCTCTATAGAATGCCTGTGTCTTCCTCTAGCTCCTCCCTCTCTATAGAATGCCTGTGTCTTCCTCTAGCTCCTCCCTCTCTATAGAATGCCTGTGTCTTCCTCTAGCTCCTCCCTCTCTATAGAATGCCTGTGTCTTCCTCTAGCTCCTCCCTCTCTATAGAATGCCTGTGTCTTCCTCTAGCTCCTCCCTCTCTGTAGAATGCCTGTGTCTTCCTCTAGCTCCTCCCTCTCTATAGAATGCCTGTGTCTTCCTCTAGCTCCTCCCTCTCTATAGAATGCCTGTGTCTTCCTCTAGCTCCTCCCTCTCTATAGAATGTCTGTCTTTCTCTAGCTCCTCCCTCTCTATACAATGTCTGTGTCTTTTTCTAGCTATTCTTTCATCTTCCTCTCTATAGAAGCACCAGCTGTCATCTCCTATCTCAGTAATGGGACAGTCTGACTTCACTGAATGCAGATTTTACCCATGTATAGTGAACGACTTGATCAGTCCAGGAGGATAAAGAAGACAATGTCTCTCTAGAGATTGTACATTGACAGTATATACGGTAGTTTTAGACAGACGTGTAGCAGAGCTGGGAGAGCTGCCCCCGGCCCACACCAGGCTCTCTGTAGAGATTGTACATTGACAGTATTTAGTTTTAGGCATGTAGCTGAGCTGGGAGAGCTGCCCCGGCCCACACCAGGCTCTCTATAGAGATTGTGCATTGACAGTATTTAGTTTTAGGCATGTAGCAGAGCTGGGAGAGCTGCCCCCGCCCACACCAGGCTCTCTATAGAGATTGTGCATTGACAGTATTTAGTTTTGGGCATGTAGCTGAGCGGGGAAAGCTGCCCCCACCCACACCAGGCTCTCTATAGAGATTGTACATTGACAGTATAAACGGTAGTTTTAGATATGTAGCTGAGCTGGGAGAGCTGTCCCTGCCCCACACCAGGCTCTCTGTAGAGATTGTACATAGACAGTATTTAGTTTTAGGCTTGTAGCAGAGCTGGAGAGTTGCCCTGGCTACACCAGGTTCTCTATAGAGATTCTACATTGACAGTATTTAATCTTAGGCATGTAGCTGAGCTGGGAGAGCTTCCCCGCCCACACCAGGCTCTCTATAGAGATTGTACATTGACAGTATATAGTTTTAGGCATGTAGCAGAGCTGGGAGAGCTGCCCCGGCCCACACCAGGCTCTCTATAGAGATTGTGCATTGACAGTATTTAGTTTTAGGCATGTAGCAGAGCTGGGAGAGCTGCCCCCGCCCACACCAGGCTCTCTATAGAGATTGTGCATTGACAGTATTTAGTTTTGGGCATGTAGCTGAGCGGGGAAAGCTGCCCCCACCCACACCAGGCTCTCTATAGAGATTGTACATTGACAGTATAAACGGTAGTTTTAGATATGTAGCTGAGCTGGGAGAGCTGTCCCTGCCCCACACCAGGCTCTCTGTAGAGATTGTACATAGACAGTATTTAGTTTTAGGCTTGTAGCAGAGCTGGGAGAGTTGCCCTGGCTACACCAGGTTCTCTATAGAGATTCTACATTGACAGTATTTAATCTTAGGCATGTAGCTGAGCTGGGAGAGCTTCCCCGCCCACACCAGGCTCTCTGTAGAGATTGTACATTGACAGTATATAGTTTAAGGCATGTAGCAGAGCTGGGAGAGCTTCCCCGCCCACACCAGGCTCTCTATAGAGATTCTACATTGACAGTATTTAATCTTAGGCATGTAGCTGAGCTGGGAGAGCTGTCCCTGCCCCACACCAGGCTCTCTGTAGAGATTGTACATTGACAGTATATAGTTTAAGGCATGTAGCAGAGCTGGGAGAGCTTCCCCGCCCACACCAGGCTCTCTATAGAGATTGTACATTGACAGTATATAGTTTTAGGCATGTAGCAGAGCTGGGAGAGCTGCCCCGGCCCACACCAGGCTCTCTATAGAGATTGTACATTGACAGTATTTAGTTTTAGGCATGTAGCAGAGCTGGGAGAGCTGCCCCTACCCACATCAGGCTCTCTATAGAGATTTTGCATTCACTGTGAGGTGTCAATCACATCAGAGGGCGTGTCAAACTTCCATGTGTATGACAATGTAGGCCAGTAATGATAATCCACAGGTGATAAAGCCTTTAATTTAAGTAAACAATAGCACACAGATAAAAGAGGCACAGTTGCTTTTAGTTTTTAAACCCTTACAACAGGCCTGGGAACTCCAAGCCTCGAGGGCTGCGAGCAGTACATGTTTTCAGGAATTCTTTAGTATTGCACAGGGGTTGGAATCATCACCATTGCAGGTGATTCAATTATAACCTGTGCACTGCTAAGGAAATCCTGAAAACATGACCTATTGGCGGCCCTTGAGGCCTGGAGTTTCCCGTTCTTCTCCCCTGCCTTACAGCATGCTGTCCTCAGCTTACATAGCCAAAACCTGCTGACAGATTCCCTTTAAGCTGTGCACGCTCTCTGCTGCTTGATCATCTCTATAATCACGTCCCAGACATTGGTTTGCAGCCAGTGGAGAATTGGGGAGTAAACCAACAATTAAAAAACATTAAAATACATTAAAAGTCGACAATTGCGTACATTTGGAGCTTATATTCATTTTTTAAATTGGTTTTCACTACAAATTAAGCACCATTTCCCTTCTATACCCTCTCTGCATTGCACCTTTCTATTGCTGGCTGCAAAGCGAGTCAACTGGCAATCCTTCAGTGAGCTCATTTAGATACAATCATGGGAGTTTGTAACTGTTATATCTTTTTTAGCTCATTATGATCACAAAGTTGATTGTACTATAAAATCAACTTTTGCGCGCCAAGTACATGCAATTGAGTAAGAATAAAACAAAGGATCCTTTAATGCTGCCATCCTGTTGTTGGTTCTGGATTCATTCAGGCTCCCGTTTCTCTATTTCCAGCTATTTTTGCACATTTTTGGGGATCACGCACCTCTTGTGCAGCATTAGTCTCAGTCGTGGGGGGCCACATCGCTCCGCCCGGGGCCGCGTACACAGACCGGCTTTGTTTCTCTCTTTCAGACTTCCCTTTTTTTCGTTCATTCTTTTGTTTTGATAATGAAATCCCACTAATTGTGGCAGCGGCGAGCTTAGGATTTAATGAGCGGAGTTTAGCGTGGGGAGGGGGGAGAGTAATTATGGAGTATTACATTGTCCGGGACGACGCTCTCAGCTGCTTCTGAATGAACACGTTCCCCGGCCGCCTGCAGAAACTGCGCAGCAGATGGGAGCGATAGTACAAATAATCTGCGCACAAATAGGAAATATTTATATACATGATGAGAGCAGATCTGCAGTGTTGATGCTGGAAAATGCTGCGGCTTTCACATTAGAAGGGATTGATCTGGTGTAAATAACGATATCTGACCCCTGAAACCTTCCTGACAAGATATGGGGTCTGTAACCTTTACTTCCCGGAGGAGCCCCCATTATAACAATAAGGTTTAGGGATATATTTCATATCTGGCATCCAACTGAAAAGGACAGAGAAGTGTCTGCTGCCTTCAGCCAATCAGTGTTGTTTAGAACACTCCTATTCGTTCTGATTGGCTGACAACAGCTGAATGACATTGCACCACTCCGCCTATAGGTTTTCTTCAGCTGGATGCCAGTCATAGAATGCATTCCTACCCAACAGTGACTAATTTAACCCTTAATGTTTAACGGGTCCGGGTTTGTGCTCATCTCAATTGTACAACTACAATAAAAGTTAGAGCTGTATGCTGCATCTGTCATCAAACTGAAAGAGACAGGTTTATTGGGAAGAGAGCAGGATCTGCCTTCTGCTCCGTTTCAGCTAGATGCAGCTCATAGAAGGCAATCCCACCCAATGTTGACTAGTTTAACCCTTAATGTTTATTTTATTTAATGGGTCTGAGCTTACGTGATCAACTCATTTGAACAACTACAATCAAAGCTACATTTAGGGTCATATACTGCACCTGGCATCCAACTGAACTGGATCTGCCTTCGGCTCCGTTTCAGCTGGATGCCACTCATTGAAGGCAATCCCACCCAATGTTGACTAGTTTAACCCTTAATGTTTATTTTATATTCAGCTAAGCTTCACTGATCCACACAATTGTACAGATACAATAAATGCTAAGTTTAACATCTACCTAGCATCCAACTGAAAACTCAGATTTAATGTATAGTATAGTGAGTATATCTGCCTTCTGCTCTCAGCTAATCAGAATTATTCATAACATTCCTATCCGATTTTCTTGAGTGATTTAAGGGGGGTTTACACGTTGCGATATCGGCGTCCAATTTCAATGAAAAGTCACGTGGTTCGATCGTTGGAGCCGATATCGTTCCTGCGTTGTATGGTGTGAACGTCCAATACGATGCAGGAACGATGTCAATGCGATATCGGGGATTGAATGAGCGTGCTATTCAATGCTCCGATATTGAAGGGAGATTGGAGCCGGATCGTGCTGTGTGACAGCCCAACTCCGATGTGAAGTACAACGTCACCCATTCACTCCCATGTTAAATGGTCGTTCCTGGGTTGGGGGGCGTAGACATCGCACGGACGTTGGATTCCTAAATCGCAACGTGTAAACCTCCGATGCGATGCGGGAGAAACGTGCACTAAATGCGCGCTCCCGCGCCATTGAATTGCGATATCGCAACGATATTGAAACGTGTAAACCCACCCTAATGGTGGGTTTACACACACCAATTTATCTGTTCAATCTCTGAACCAATCTCTGGTTGCAGTGAAATCATGGATACATTGCTCCATTTTGTGGCTGTGTACAACATGGAGCAATGTATCCATGATTTCACTGCAACCAGAGATTGGTTCAGAGATTGAACAGATAAATTGGTGTGTGTAAACCCACCATTACAGCTGGTACCAACTCTGGTCCTAAAAGTCCTTTTCAGATGGATGCCAGTCAAGGCCACTTCACACCCACAGATATCTGAGTCCAATATCTGAACCGATCTCTGGTTGCAGTGAAATCATGGATACATTGCTCCATGTTGTACACAGCCACAAAATGGAGCAATGTATCCATGATTTCACTGCAACCAGAGATCTGTTCAGATATTGGACTCGGATATCTGTGTGTGTGTGAAGTGGCCTTCAGAGTATTCACCCCCTCCCCCCAATATTGGCTCTGCAGTTGCTAATTGAATTCTTAAAGGTTTTGAGTTTGAGGCCAAGTTTTGTTCTACAACTCATTAAAGAGAAGTGTAAAGAAGTATATTATATCTGGCATCCAACTGAAAAGGACAATGAAAGGATAGTTTTTCTTCTCATCGTAAATGGGTAAAACTGGCAAAGTGCTTGTAAAATCAAGAAACTTTGTAATTGAGAACCAATAAAGTTTAAATTCTATAGGGTACGTGCCACTTTTGTAGTCTTCTCACCGTTGGGCAGTTTTCTAGGTAAGGAGTGCAAACCTGCAAGCTCTTTTATATAGAGCTTGTAAGCGCTGATGTGAAGTTATCTAGGTCACTGGATCTGGCCAGCTTTGTGTTCTGAATAGCTTCCTTTGCAGCACCGGAAAGCTCACCGTTCAGGCAATCACCAACCCCACCCCCCTGTTAAGCACCAAAGCATTATAATGAGAGTAACCTTAAGGGTATGTGCACACAGGGCGTTTTTGCTGCGGTTTTGCTGTGGTTTCCGCATGCAGAAAACCATTGCTTTTATGGTAATGTATGCTAATTTGTTCCTGCGGTTTTCATTCCCAGCAAAACCAATGTGTTTTACAGAAACGCTGTGCACACACATTGCTTTTGGAAGTGTCAAGAACTGTCAAATACCTGCGTTTTTGGTGCGGATAGCAAAGAATTGACATGCTCTATTTTCCTGCGTTTTTGGTGCAGTCAATGGAAAAAACTCAGGAAAAACGCAGTAAAAACGCACAAAAAACGCAGGAAAAATGTGCAAAAAACGCTGACAAGATCATAGCACTTCAAGGACTCTAGGATCCTCAGGTTTTGCTGCGTTCAAGACTGCTCAGAAAACGTCCTGTGGGCACATACCGTACCCTAAAAGTTAGGAGATATATATTGTCCCTGGCATCCAACTGAAAAGGACTTGTGGGAGAGCCATTATGATGAGAGACTTTACTGTTAATCAATCATTATTGTTTAAAACATTTCTGTTTAATTTGATTGGCTGGGACATTTATAGCTACCACTGTCCTTTTCAGCTGGATGCCAGGCACAGTATACATCAAGAGTATTAGTTTAACCATTATTTACCATTGTATAATCTGTTGGTTAAATTGGGCGTAAAATGTCAGCCATAACCGAACCCCTCATCGCTTTGCTGTCACATTTGAGCCCCAAAGGTGTTGAGTCTTATGTCTCCTATTCTTACTGCACGCAGTGTCTTGAGTGGATATTCCCCAATGGAGTAGGTGAGCCGGTAAGGTGAGCGACGTCCCGCAGCGATGGCGGCAGGCACAGGTGTGCAGCGTAATCCTCCTCGGGTTATTTTTACAGCGTAACGAGCTGCACTTTAATCACCTGTAATTGCTTCCTAAAGACACCTCTTCAGGATATAATTCCCTCTGCTCCGGCGTCATCCTGTGTAACACGCTGATTAGCATCTCTCGTGTCCGTCCGCTCGCCAGGAATGATGATGATGATGATGATGGTTTGTGCCGCGCTCCTCACACAAGTACTTTTCAAGGTCTCAGGACGCGAGATCTTCCAATCCACAGCACATCCACTTTTAGATGAGATGATTTCTTTTTGGCAAGACGTCCGCACTTTCCATTTGGCAATCAGCGGGATTGTTGGAGCTTCTGACAGGCGGCTCCCAGTTTAGTGGAAGGGACACTTTTGCCGTATTGTCATTTTGTCAAGTGCAGCAAATATTATAGCTGACGGCTCTGGATTGTTTCCTCTGCTGAAATAGAGTAAAATATCAGTGTGGGGCATATGACATGTAACATGGAATGGCCTCCAACAGTGCCGCAGATCGCCCTCCGTCTGAACCTTCCGTCTGAACCTTCCGTCTGCACCAAAGGCATCTACAAGCTGTCCCCTCCATACATCTGTGACATGGTCTCCCAGTACTTGCCTACATGTAACCTCCGATCCTCACAAGATCTCCTTCTCTCCTCCCAACGTATCTCCTTTTCCCACAACCACATACAACAATTCTCCTACGCATCCTCCATACTCTGCAACTCTCTCTCCTCACCTACTGTATCCTCACCCATCTCCTGTAGACTGTGAGCCCTCGGGGGCAGGGCCTCTCTCCTCATCTACTGTATCCTCACCCATCCCTTGTGGACTGTGAGCCCTCATGGGCAGGGTCCTCTCCTCACCTACTGTATCCCTCACCCATCCCTTGTGGACTGTGAGCCCTCGTGGGCAGGGTCCTCTCTCCTCACCTACTGTATCCTCACCCATCTCTTGTAGACTGTGAGTCCCGTGGGCAGGGCCTCTCTCCTCATCTACTGTATCCTCACCCATCCCTTGTAGACTGTGAGCCCTCATGAGCAGGGTCCTCTCTCCTCACCTACTGTATCCTCACCCATCTCTTGTAGACTGTGAGTCCCCGTGGGCAGGGCCTCTCTCCTCATCTACTGTATCCTCACCGATCCCTTGTAGATGTGAGCCCTCATGGGCAGGGTCCTCTCTCCTCATCTACTGTATCCTCACCCATACCCTGTAGACTGTGAGCCCTCTTGGCCAGGGTCCTCTCTCCTCACCTACTGTATCCTCACCCATCCCTTGTACACTGTGAGCCCTCATGGGCAGGGTCCTCTCTCCTCATCTACTGTATCCTCACCCATCCCTTGTAGACTGTGAGCCCTTGTGGGATTGTAAACCATGCAAAATGGAGTGCAAGTGCAGTCATTCACTTCAACTCCTAGCATACACTGACTGCTGTAAACAAGCATGCAGCAGGTCAGGGCAGGCTGGAATTTCTAGTTCTGCAGCAGCTGGGGAGCCAGTAGGTTGGATATAACTGCTAAGGATGAAAATCTAGCAGTACTGAGCCGGAAGGAGCAGACCAGCAAGGTCATTTAGCATTTTTTGCAGAGGGCGATGGAGATTTTGTCTACATTTTCTGCATTATGTCACATGGAATAGATATTAAAGCCGGAGATTTGGCCCCGGACGACAAGGTGAGTGGATAATCTCTCATCGGACGGCACAGTCCGGCCCCGGGAGCCTCTGTGGATTAGGAAAGTATATATTAGATGTCGGTTTTGCTGGAATGGCTTTATAATTCACGCTCCATACAACTATTCATTGATTTAAAAGGAATTTTTATTTTAGGGTGGTCTGTCTTTTTAAAGGGTAATCAGGGAAAAATATTTTATATATCTGATCACTGTGGGTCCAACTGCTGGGATCCCCCCCCCTAAATTGAGGATCTACGGAGCACAGCTCTCGGCTTCTCTTTGGCAGTCCCATGCACAATGACTGGAGCATACGCTCCACCGCTTCATTACATCTCAGGATCACTGAGGGTGCTGACTGCTGGGGTAGATCAAAGCTGATTTTTTGGGGGGAGAAAAACACTTTTTAAGATAGATGATCATTATAAGATAGGTGGAGTCTGACTCCCAGCAACCCCCTCTGATCAGCTCAGTGAAGGTGTTATAAGATCGTTCAAAAATCCTATACAAGTGCATGGAAGAGAACTTGCAGCACTGTTTATGGCCACTATCTAGTGAGTGGCGCTCTACCTCCTGGTTTCTCAAATTGCCACTTCAAAGAGGACTTGAACTCTAGCGCCACCTATTGAAAGTAGCAATCCTAAAAGTCAATATTGACCCTTCAGTGAGCCATATCAATCACTGAGCAGTATGGGTGCTAAGAGTTGACTCCCAATTATCCCAAATATCAAAGTGATATCTGTCGCAAAAGACACTTGAATGGAGGTGGATGCTCAATGAGGAGTCCAACCCTTAAAATTAGGAAGAGTACTTGGCCCCCTCAAAAGTAGAAGCAAAGATACCATTATACAGCCTATCTAATAATGATCTCATTGAAAGTCATCTAGAGGCAGCTGCACATCATTAGCTCTTTCACAGTACAAAAATGTTTGTGTCTGATGAAGACCCAGAAAGAGGGGTCGAAACGTTAAACTGTGTGTATTTTTATTGAACTGCCTGTATAATACATATCTTCATATCATAATGAGAGGTCATCAATTAAAGGGAACCCTTCATGTCTTTGTTTTGTTTTACCCCCCCCCCATTGTTATTAGATCATGTATTTTGCATTACTAACCTAACTAAAAAAAGAAAAATCCATGTATTTATCATAAAAAAAAAAACAATGTAGATTCTTCGCTGTTTGCATTAGATATCTGCCCAAATAGTCATTGGGGTGGTGGTCCAGCTGATATCAGTCATGCAGTTTATTAAAAGTAGTCACATCCCCTGCATTGTAGTATAATACCATCACTGAAGGAGCTGCTGAAATTCACTATTGCTGTAGAAGGACCTGTGGTGTTGTCACGAAACATGTGACCGTAAGGGCTAAGTCTACGTGTTCGTGACACCACGCAGGTCCCTCTACAGCATTAGTGAATGTCAGCAGCTCCTTCAGTGATGTTAGTTAATATGTTACAATTCGGGAGGCTATGTGTAATATACTTCATGACTGCAGTGCATTGACGTGACTGATTCCAGCTGAAGTCTCCACCCCGATGACTGATTGGGTAGGTGCATAATGCAAACATCTAAGCATCTAAAGTGCTTTTTTTTTTTATAATAAATACGTACATTTTTGTTTGTTTTTTTAATCAGGTTAGTGATGCACAGTGTATAATATAAATAACATTGGGGGCGCATTAAAATAAGAAAAAAACACGACTGGATCCCTTTAAAGTACCTGAAGACCCCCCTCTAATAAATAAATCAACACAGATCAACTAATAGCCCCCCCAAAATGCCGGTTAGGGGATGGAAACGGGTCTTATTTCACATTCAGGAAGGTACTGATAGCATACAGTTTCTTCATCAGGCCTCGTTTTTGTCTTTTCCATGCCCCTCCATCCTTCATGCCTTGCCCCTTTACCTCTTGCCATACATTCACCTATCTTCCCCATTGCGGTGGAGTGCTACCCTTTAGCTATAGAAGTGAGGTGCCTAATATTAGTTGTGGTCCTTTATTCTGCGTGTGATTAATACATGTAATATGGAGGCTCAGAAGCTTTCAGGATATGGACTAAAAATAAAAATGAAGATCTGCATTATGCGGGTGTGTGTCCCTTTAAGAAGAGCGCCGTCATTTCATTCCTTGGTAGATCTGCATTATGAGGGGGTGTCCCTTTAAAAGAGCGCTGTCACCTCATTCCTTGCTAGTTCTGCATTATGAGGGGGTGTCCCTTTAAGAAGAGCGCCGTCATCTCATTCCTTGGTAGATTTGCATTATGGGGGGTGTCCCTTAAGAAGAGCGCCATCGCCTCATTCCTCGATAGATCTGCATATGAGGGGGTTTCCCTTTAAGAAGAGCGCCTCATCTCATTCCTTGGTAGATCTGCATTGTGAGGGAGTGTCCCTTTAAGAAGAGCGTTGTCGTCTCATTCCTCGGCAGATCTGCATTATGGGGCGTGTCCCTTTAAAAAGAGCGCCGTCGCCTCATTCCTTGCTAGATCTGCATTATGAGGGGGTGTCCCTTTAAGAAAAGCGCCGTCGCCTCATTCCTTGCTAGATCTGCATTATGAGGGGGTGTCCCTTTAAGAAAAGCGCCGTCGCCTCATTCCTTGGTAGATCTGCATTATGAGGCGGCGTCCCTTTTTACGAAGAGCGCTGTCGTCTTTTTCCTGGCGCTACGTTCTGTTCATATATCCGTCTCTGATAGTGACACATTGCCACGTTCAGATCTTACACATTGCGTCAGTGAACGACATTGTACATCACCTGAAGAAACCTCCGGTGCTGGTTTGGATCAGTAACGGCTTTGGATCGGTGGAGGCGTTGGATCAGTGGAGGCGTTGGATCAGTAGTGGCGTTGGATCGGTGGAGGCTTTGGATCAGTGAAGGTGTTGGATCAGTAGTGGCGTTGGAGCAGTGGAGGCGTTGGATCTGTGGAGGCGTTGGATCAGTGGAGGCGTTGGATCAGTGGAGGCGTTGGATCAGTGGAGGGTGATCAGTGAGGCGTTGGATCAGTGGAGGGTTGGATCAGTGGAGGCGTTGGATCAGTGGAGGCGTTGGATCAGTGGAGGCGTTGATCAGTGAGGCGTTGGATCAGTGGAGGCGTTGGATCAGTGGAGGCGTTGGATCAGTGGAGCGTTGATCGTGGAGGCGTTGGATCAGTGGAGGCGTTGGATCAGTGGAGGCGTTGGATCAGTGGAGGCGTTGGATCAGTGGAGGCGTTGGATCAGTGGAGGCGTTGGATCAGTGGAGGCGTTGGATCAGTGGAGGCGTTGGAACAGTGGAGGCGTTGGAACAGTGGAGGCGTTGGAACACTAGCGCATTTGATCAGGTGGAGGCGATGGAACAGTGGAGGCGTTGGAACAGTGGCGGCGTTGGATCAGAAGCGGCGTTGGATCAGTAGTGGCGTTGGATCTGTAGCGGGTTGGATCAGTGGCGGCGTTGGATCAGAAGCAGCATTGGATCACTAGCGGCATTTGATCAGTGGAGGCTTGGATCACTAGGGCATTTGATCAGTGGCGGCGTTGGATCAGTGGAGGCGTTGGATCAGTAGCAGCGTTGGATCAGTAGCAGCGTTGGATCAGAAGCAGAGTTGGATCACCAGCGGCTTTGATCAGTGGAGGCGTTGGAACAGTGGCGCATTGGATCAGAAGCAGCGTTGGATCAGTAGTGGCATTTGATCAGTGGAGGCGATGGAACAGTGGCGGCATTGGATCAAAGCAGCGTTGGATCAGTAGTGGCGCTCGTTTGCCGCCGCTCTCCTGCAGATTGTTGGCGCGGTGTATAAAGCCGGCTGATCTGTTATGTGACACGGAGCTGCCAAGGTTTGGGAAACAGCAGAGTCTGCACGGTTCGGGTCGCGAGCATTCGTCAGCCTCCATCTCCTTCTTCCCCGAGCTCCCATGTCTGATGATTCACTCTGCTCCGTAGGGAGAACGCTCGGCGGCACAGCAGCACAATCAGCAGCTTCTCAGGCCGATCCTCCAGAGCAGCGAGCGGACGGGTCCAAATATTCCAATATTTGTAGAATTTGCATATGAATATGAAACCCGTTGACCTGAATAATATAGAGGACAAAGAGGAAAGGGAAGATGTAAGGATGCAGGGTGACGGGAGCGGCGAGACACATCGGGGCCTTCTCAGCGGATAGGGAATATTCCCATGCTGCTCAGAAGAGAGGAAAATACTAATTACCCCTAATATTGGGTCTTTAATAGTGACAAGCGAGCACTGCAATGCACGAGAGCTCGGTACTCAAAACAAGGAGGACGGACGCTCCGGTGGGCGCGACTCCTATAATGCAAGTCAATGGGAAAGTGGGGCATTTTCCCCAAGGTTCTTACAAATCCGTTTCAGATTGACTTCCATTACACCCGGTATTCCAGTTGAGCCCATCCAAGCGTCCAGCCGCCTTGTTTTGAGTTCTGAGCATTGAATTGCTCTCTCATCACTAGTCTTTGTGTACTAGATCTAAGAAATGCCAACCACTTCAAATGGGGATGAATTGGATAATATCAATGTGCATGATCCCTGCTGGTATAGAGTAGTCTGCGAATAAACGCTTTTCCCTGGAGGCCTTGGGTTGTCCACAAATTAACAAAGTCAAGGGGTTTAATACATAGTATCAGGAAATGTAAGGGAATCCATCATCAGGTTTTAGCTACCCCATCTGAGAGCAGCATAATGACTTTGATTCCTGTGATGTCACTTACTGGGCTTCTTGCTGTAGTTTTTATTAAAATCTTTGTTCTATCTGCTACTGATCTAGCAGTTCTCTGAATGCTGAGCTCTGTATAACCCCGCCCACACCACTTTCTGTAACTCCGCCCACACCACTGTGTATAACTCCGCCCACACCACTGTGTATAACCCCGTCCTCACCCTTGTGTATAACCCCACACCTCACAACTGTGTATAACCCCACCCCACACCACTGTGTATAACCCTACACCACTATGTATAACCCCACACCTCACAACTGTGTATAACCCTACCCCACACCACTGTGTATAACCCTACACCACTGTGTATAACCGCACCCCACACCACTGTGTATAACCCTACACCACTATGTATAACCCACCCCACACCACTGTGTATAACCCTACCCACACCACTGTGTATAACCCTACACCACTGTGTATAACCCCACCCCACACCACTGTGTATAACCCCACCCCACACCACTGTGTAAAACCCTACCCCACACCACTGTGTATAACCCACCCCACACCACTGTGTATAACCCCACCCCACACCACTGTGTATAACCCCACCCCACACCACTGTGTATAACCCTACACCACTGTGTATAACCCCACCCCACACCACTGTGTATAACCCTACCCCACACCACTGTGTATAACCCTACACCACTGTGTATAAACCCACCCACACCACTGTGTATAACCCCACCCCACACCACTGTGTATAACCCCACCCCACACCACTGTGTATAACCCTACACCACTGTGTATAACCCACCCCACACCACTGTGTATAACCCTACCCCACACCACTGTGTATAACCCTACACCACTGTGTATAACCCCACCCCACACCACTGTGTATAACCCCACCCCACACCACTGTGTATAACCCCACCCTCACCACAGTGTATAAACCCACCCACACCACTGTGTATAACCCTTACCCTCACCACTGTGTATAACCCCACCCACACCACTGTGTATAACCCCACCCTCACCACAGTGTATAAACCCACCCCACACCACTGTGTATAACCCCGCCCTCACCACTGTGTATAACCCCACCCCACACCAGTGTATAACCCCGCCCTCACCACTGTGTATAAACCCACCCCACACCACTGTGTATAACCCTTACCCTCACCACTGTGTATAACCCCACCCACACCACTGTGTATAACCCTTACCCACACCACTGTGTATAACCCCACCCCACATCACTGTGTATAACCCCACACCACTGTGTATATCCCCGCCCTCACCACTGTGTATAAACCCACCCCACACCACTGTGTATAACCCCACCCCACACCACTGTGTATATCCCCGCCCTCACCACTGTGTATAAACCCACCCCACACCACTGTGTATAACCCCACCCCACACCACTGTGTAGAACCCCGCCCTCACCACTGTGTAGAACCCACCCCACACCACTGTGTATAACCCCACCCCACACCACTGTGTATAACCCACCCCACACCACAGTGTATAATCCTGCCCTCATCACTGTGTATAAACCCACCCCACACCACTGTGTATAACATACATAGACATTTACAATAAACATGAGCAATACAAAGCACACACTGGTACAGGAGGAGAGAGGACCCTGCCTGTGAGGGCTCACAGTCTATAAGGAATGGGTGAGGATACAGTAGGTGAGGAGAGAGGACCCTGCCCACGAGGGATCACTGTCAGGAAGACTTAGTCAGGACCTGCAGCTCTCTGGCGCCCCCCTATCCTGCTGGTCCATTCCGGTATTGCCAGAGGATAAGAAAGGAGCCCAGCTGCCCTAATTTATGTTGGATACTGTGACACGTGATGTGACAGGATGTATATATACCGCCAGTTCCTGCTAGGAACGTATATATACCTTGATCCAGTCACCCTCAGGCCCACAATATCACATAAATACCAAAACGTTATGCTGCCACCACCGATCTCTTATGGTACCTTTACACGCCGCGACGGCAGGCTGGATACAGCCCGCTACAGGCTACAAATGTAGCTTGTAGCGTCAATGTAGCCCGTCGTAGCGGCGTCTGAAGACGTGACGCTACAGCCGGCGACAGATACATCTGTTTATGGGCTCTGCTCGAAAACTGATGGCTACAACGCCGATGGTAGCGAGCTGTATCGGCGTGTAAAGAAGCAACGGAAGGGAACTCTGGACACCCGGGGCTGTAGCTGCAATGTAGCTAAGGCGTGTCCCAGGCTCCGGGATACCCCGCCCCATCACCGATCATTGGAGGAAGCTCCTGCATGACGATTGGTAGTCGCTGCCTAGGGCGGCATATTTAAGGAGCTGACGAGTCACACTACACAATCGCTCGAGCGTGCTGTATTACTCAGCCTCCTGCGATGCCTGCCCAATCATGATGATATTGCGATGTCCTATCATCGTACGGACGGCTCGTAATCCAAGATTGTGGCACGCCTATGTGCTGTCCCTGCTGCACCAGGTCCTCCCATAGTAGCTGGTTGTAGCGGTGTGTACATGAGCTACAGCTGGCTACTTGAGACACCCGGTGATGTAGCTAGCTGTAGATGTAGCGTGGCGTAGCGCACCTTGTCGCGGCGTGTAAAGAAGATGCGTTCACCGTTTGTAGCCGTTTGAGCGTGCTCGTGCACGTGAAGTAGCGCGATGTATCCAGCCTGCCGTCGCGGCGTGTAAAGGTACCATCACAGGTGGATCGGTAACCCGTATGATAGCATAAAACGAACTGTGAGGACATGGTGAGCTCGCTCATAGAACATGAAGAACTTAACTAGAAAATTATAATATTTTACTCCTAAAGTTGGCAGTGTTTACAAAAGATATACAAGATATTACAAAAGAGACTATTGGCAGATATGCATAAAACAGTTATTAAAATAAAAGTAACGTAAGAAATTGCCAGACCTAGTCGTGCGGTGACAAACTTAGATCCGTTGGGAGGGGGGGGGCTCCCCAGAAATGTATGATTCCTCCACACAGCGATAGGGTCCTGCTGAGTCTGTGCCCAGGGTGAAATCATCCCAAAATGGATACTTTAGTTTTAATAAAGGCAGTGGAACTGCAGCCCCCCCCCCCCCCCCGGTAGTTTTTCCCCTCCCTGGTGGGATGCTCCTCTGAGACCCTCCGCTTTCACCATGTTTAATAAACCTTCATTTTTCATATCTGGGTATGGAGTGGGCCCACATCCATGATACACACCTCATGTTTACGTTCATTTAATTCAGAGAATATTGATACCAAATATGACATATTTATGATGTTCAGAAAGCCAGAACTCATTTCCCAGGTTCCTGAGTGTTACATAGATATACAAGACATATCATTAAATGCACAAAAATGTGAATACTTTAAAAATATGAATTATCTGTTTGTGGCATGAATGGGTCTTAAGAAATTCGACATTAACAAAACTATCTTTGAAGACAAAGAACTTTTGGAGGGACAGATAGAAGCTCTAGCTCTGCTTCAGGAATTTATGGCAGGTCGTAAAGGTTCCTATTGGAGGTCGCTGGGGAAAGCAAGCGAAGGTCTATGTAACTCTTGTACAAACGAACACGGCGTGGAGACTAAGCTCGCTCTGAGTGAGTGTTCAAACATCTTAGAATGATGAGCAATAATCATATATTCCTGACACTCACAGTCTACAAGGGATGGGTGAGGATACAGTAGGTGAGGAGAGAGGGCCTAGCCCATGAGGGCTGACAGTCTACAAGGGATGGGTGAGGATACAGTAGGTGAGGAGAGATGACCCTGCACACGAGGGCTCACAGTCTACAAGGGATGGGTGAGGATACAGTAGGTGAGGAGAGATGACCCTGCACACGAGGGCTCACAGTCTACAAGGGATGGGTGAGGATACAGTAGGAGAGGATAGAGGACCCTGCCTGCGAGGGCTCACAGCCTGCAAGGGATGGGTGAGGATACAGCAGGGAAGGGAAGAGGGCCCTGCCCACGAGGGCTCACAGTCTACAAGGGATTGGTGAGGATACAGTAGGTGAGGAGAGAGGACCCTACCCATGAGGGCTCAGTCTACAAGGGATAGGTGAGGATACAGTAGGTGAGGAGAGAGGACACTACCCATGAGGGCTCACAGTCTACAAGGGATGGGTGAGGATACAGTAGGTGAGGAGAGAGGACCCTACCCATGAGGGCTCACAGTCTACAAGGGATGGGTGAGGATACAGTAGGTGAGGAGAGAGGACACTACCCATGAGGGCTCACAGTCTACAAGGGATGGGTGAGGATACAGTAGGTGATGAGAGAGGACCCTACCCATGAGGGCTCACAGTCTACAAGGGATGGGTGAGGATACAGTAGGTGAAGAGAAGGACCCTGCCAACGGGGGCTCACAGTCTACAAGGGATGATAGCCCCCTATCTACAGTATGAGCCCCACACAGCTTCCTATATACAATAATAGCCCCCACATAACATCCAAAAATACAGTATGAACCCTACATAGCCACCTATATACAGTTTAAGCCCCGCATAGCCCCCAATCTACAGTATGAGCCCCACGTAGCCTCCTGTATAAAGTAAGAGCCCCCACATAGCATCCAAAAATACAGTATGAACCCCCATATAGCCTTCTATATTCAGTATGAGCCCCACATAGCACCCTGTGTACATGGAGCCCCCACTTGGCAGTCTGTATACAGTATGAGTGCCCACATAACCTCCTAAATACTGTATGAGCCCCCTATATACAGTATAAGCCCCATATAGCCTTCCTATATAGAGTATTACCCCTCACATAGCCTGCTATATACAGTATGATTACCCATATATCCCCCTATATACAGTATTAGCTCCTATAGTCTCCTATCTACAGTATGAGCACCCACACAACCCCTATATACAGTATGAATCAACATATAACCCCTGTATACATTATGGGCCCCACATAGCTCCCTATATACAGTATGAGCACCCACACAACCCCTTTATACAGTATGAATCACCATATAACCCCTGTATACATTATGGGCCCCACATAGCTCCCTATATACATTATGAGCCACCACATAACCCCTATATAGAGTATGAGCCACGACATAACCCCTGTATACAGTATGAGCCCCCACATAGCCCCCTATATACAGTATGAGCCCTACATAGCCTCCTATATACCGTATGAGCTCCAAATGCCACTGTAACAAACCCTCAGCTGTGAACTGTAGGATGGACACAGCATTCATGATTGAGTACATGGCACAATCACATAACCATGAACATGTCAGGTGCTGCAGCAAAGTCCCATTTTGAGTAGAGGGACCCCCCATCCTCCAGCCATATGATGTTGGGCTACACCATTAATATAGAATCCTATAGAATCCTTTTACAAGGAATGTGATCCATTAGGTGACAGATCTGCCTAGTTTTGCCCGGTTTCTTGGATGTGTGTAGCATATTGTGTCCCCGGGGGAAGACCCCCTGTCGGGCACCTCCATCCCCTCCTGGCTGTTTGACTGCAGGCAAACAGCACATTATGAGAATGGTAGTTGTGATTACGGTGATTAGCTTGTTTATTACGTTAAGTGATACTGCATTGTGTAGAGAGGAGCACCGCTGCTCCCCCCGATCCCGGAGCAGTAATTACGCCTCGTATACACTCACCGCGATACATTGTACACAATAAAACTGCATTAACCAATGGCGGCACTTCATTGCCTTAACCGTTCGCGGTCTCAGACTTGATTGACGCGAGTTCTACATGCCATTGGCTTATCTCACTCGTTACCAATCACAGTCATCACATAATCAAAAGTATCGGGGTAAGTGAACCTGGCGTGCAACCTTCGAAGAACTAAAGGACGCCTTGTACACAACCCTTACCGTCATCCATAGATAAGTCTAGTTCCTCCTTTCAGACCCTCCAAATATAAGACACTACGTAATATATCTTATCAGACAAATCTGCTTCTTAATCCACTTATGAGCCACTTCTCTCTCCCCCAATTCCTGGACTGTTTATTCAGTGTGAAAAAACGCCACAACCGGATGACAGTGACTGCCAACTCATTGACGTGTCAGCAGAAGACGGTGCTCAAAAAGAGAACAAAGGGAGAAACTGGAGGATCTGTGCAAAGTTGGATTCACAGTCACACTGCTCAGTACTGCTGTACAATGTCCTGAATGCTGCTGTATAATGTCCTCCATGCTCCTGCTTCTCCTTCTGACCATGTGCTATACATAGAGACAGGACAGCAGGAATCCCACATGTTTGTGTGGGTTATGTATGGGGGCAGGGACGTAATGATTGTGAGATGTCGGACGGGGCCCTGCCAACGCCAGCAGCTATTTCAGCTGGATATACAGCGCAGAGACCTGCCAGGTCCCGGCATTGCTATACATGCTGCCGGTCAAACAGAGGCCAACAGTTGACATCGATGCACAAGTCACTGGTGACGCATGACAGTGACAGGATGGGGGATATTATACAATGAAGGGACCAGGAAGGAGGACATTATACTAGGGAAGTGAAACGTTATCTGCAAGGATGGAGGATGTTATTCCAGGAAAGGGAGACATTATACCAGGAAGGTGCCCAGGAAGGGGGACATTATTACTGGAAAGGGCCCAGGATGTTGAACATCATACTAGAAAAAGGCCCAGGATTGAAGACTTTATGTCTGAAAGGGGCACAGTATAGGCAACATCACTACAGGAAGAAGCCAGGATGGAGGACGTTATTACAGGATACCGGCAGGATGGAGGACATTATTACACAAGAAAAGGGCACAGGATGGGGGACATTATTACAGGAACATTCTGGGATAGTGGACATTGTTACAGCAAGGGGCACAGGATGGAGGACATTATTACAGGAAGAAGCGGAGAATTTGGACATTGTTAAAGGAAGGGGCCAGGATGGAGGACATTATTACAGGAAGGGTCTGGGAATGTGGACATTGTTACAGGAATGGGTCATAATGGAGGACACTGTTACATGAGACCTATGGCTTCTCAGGATCTGGAACGTTACAATGGACCATACATATGACGGACATGCTGGTTGAGGCCGAAGTCCAAATTTTGCATCGGGATCCATCAGTCTCTAGTTACACCATTGTATGGAAGATATCACAGGAGCTAGTTTCCATCCACTAGCTCAGAGAAAACTGAACATTAAAGAGAAAGCATTCAGAGGGGAAAACTGGTGACATAAAAAGTGGGGTACAAGTTATATCAAGGCTACAAATGGCGCACATGTGGCAGCCTATTCTGAAAGGTCAACTGATAGCATGGGAACTTTGAGCCAATGGGGGAACTGTCCCTTAGGACTGTACCCTGGTATGTGGGGCCTCTCCTTGTTTTTCAAAATTTTATTGCCACCTTGTGACTTGGATGACTACTCAGAGGTGTGTCCCGCAGACTTCTCCCTGCTAGTCACAGAGGTGTGTCCCGCAGACCTCTCCCTGCTAGTCACAGAGGTGTGTCCCGCAGACTTCTCCCTGCTACTCACAGAGGTGTGTCCCGCAGACCTCTCCCTGCTAGTCACAGAGGTGTGTCCCGCAGACTTCTCCCTGCTACTCACAGAGGTGTGTCCCGCAGACCTCTCCCTGCTAGTCACAGAGGTGTGTCCCGCAGACTTCTCCCTGCTACTCACAGAGGTGTGTCCCGCAGGCTTCTCCCTGCTAGTCACAGAGGTGTGTCCCGCAGACTTCTCCCTGCTACTCACAGAGGTGTGTCCCGCAGACTTCTCCCTGCTAGTCACAGAGGTGTGTCCCGCAGGCTTCTCCCTGCTAGTCACAGAGGTGTGTCCTGCAGGCTTCTCCCTGCTAGTCACAGAGGTGTGTCCCGCAGACTTCTCCCTGCTAGTCACAGAGGTGTGTCCCGCAGCCTTCTCTCTACTAGTCACAGAGGTGTGTCCCGCAGACTTCTCCCTGCTAGTCACAGAGGTGTGTCCCGCAGACTTCTCCCTGCTAGTCACAGAGGTGTGTCCCGCAGACTTCTCCCTGCTAGTCACAGAGGTGTGTCCCGCAGCCTTCTCTCTACTAGTCACAGAGGTGTGTCCCGCAGACTTCTCTCCGCTAGTCACGGAGGTGTGTCCCGCAGGCTTCTCTCTGCTAGTCACAGAGGTGTGTCCCACAGGCTTCTCTCTACTAGTCACAGAGGTGTGTCCCACAGGCTTCTCTCTGCTAGTCACAGAGGTGTGTCCCGCAGGCTTCTCCCTGCTAGTCACAGAGGTGTGTCCCACAGGCTTCTCTCTACTAGTCACAGAGGTGTGTCCCGCAGGCTTCTCCCTGCTAGTCACAGAGGTGTGTCCCACAGGCTTCTCTCTACTAGTCACAGAGGTGTGTCCCACAGGCTTCTCTCTGCTAGTCACAGAGGTGTGTCCCGCAGGCTTCTCCCTGCTAGTCACAGAGGTGTGTCCCACAGGCTTCTCTCTACTAGTCACAGAGGTGTGTCCCGCAGGCTTCTCTCTACTAGTCACGGAGGTGTGTCCCGCAGGCTTCTCCCTGCTAGTCACAGAGGTGTGTCCCGCAGGCTTCTCCCTGCTAGTCACAGAGGTGTGTCCCGCAGGGTTCTCTCTACTAGTCACAGAGGTGTGTCCCACAGGGTTCTCTCTATTAGTCACAGAGGTGTGTCCCGCAGGCTTCTCTCTACTAGTCACGGAGGTGTGTCCCGCAGCCTTCTCCCTGCTAGTCACAGAGGTGTTTCCCGCAGGCTTCTCTCTACTAGTCACAGAGGTGTGTCCCACAGGCTTCTCTCTGCTAGTCACAGAGGTGTGTCCCACAGGCTTCTCCCTGCTAGTCACAGAGGTGTGTCCCGCAGGCTTCTCCCTGCTAGTCACAGAGGTGTGTCCCGCAGGCTTCTCTCTACTAGTCACGGAGGTGTGTCCCGCAGGCTTCTCTCTACTAGTCACGGAGGTGTGTCCCGCAGGCTTCTCTCTACTAGTCACGGAGGTGTGTCCCGCAGCCTTCTCCCTGCTAGTCACAGAGGTGTGTCCCGCAGGCTTCTACTAGTCACGTAGGTATGTCCTGCAGGCTTCTCTCTACTAGTCACAGAGGTGTGTACTGCAGCCTTCTCCCTGCTAGTCACGGAGGTGTGTCTCTCAGACTTCTCTCCACTAGTCAAGGAGGTATGTACCGCAAGTCACAGAGGTGTGTTCTCTCTGCGCTGCTCTCGTGGGTGGACAAGTATCTCCCTATGGGTGCAGATAGCTAGAGAACTATCCATGTAGCTAAGCAGGAGAGGAGGCGAACATATGCTCCATATTTCCCACAATTCCCCTCTCCCTTGACATTTATTGTGTAATCCAGTCCATCGCTCATTTATCTGCAGTGCTAAATCCTGCCGATATCAGAGTAACTGGAATTGATTTCAGTGACACGGTTAGTGCTATTGATTCCTATGTATCTGCAGCGCTAATGTGTAGAATTGAAGTTTGCACGTGAAAACCGTGTGATTGGTTAATTTTCTGGTATATTCAACTTATAATCCAATTTTACCTTTGCAAATAAAACAAATTTGCAGTTGGTTTTTTATTTAAAAAATATTATAGTTTGTCTTGTAGGTCTTTCATGTAATAGATGACAGCGCAGGCTGCACAAGCCTTTACCATCCTCGATCCTTTGGTCAGAATCATTGACCTTTCCTGAATCTGAAATCTAACAAAAAATAAACTTTAATTAAGCAAGATTTAAGGTTTAGATTAGTATCAGAATAGATCAAAAATTTGAACCATAAGGGACAGATTGAGGACGGCACAGGATGGTGCAGCCTGCACTGCACCTGATCACATACAGGCTCTACAAGCCACACGGTAGAGTATTTATATGTATACAAAAAACAATTGCAAATCTGTTTTATTTTTAAAAGTACATACAATCTACTATAGATAAGCCCTATCATTGTGTAAATTAATGTAAACTGGAATGTGAAGAAGCCCTTAAGATTGGTTGATCAATCAAAGAAAACAGCGCCACCTATAGGACATCTATGACGGGGGCCCAAACGCCATCCAGGACACTTGCCATAGTTCATTATCACCTGCGCCTGGGTCCGCACTGTCATACCTTTGGGGAGGACCATCCTGCTGCTGCACTTCCCATTTGCGTTCCACTCTGGAATGTAGGCTGGTGCCACGGCTCCACAGCATACAGGGGAAAAGAAAAGACACACGGGTGAGTGAGACAGCGCACAACTAGGGAATTGGCAGCACAAGGGAAGAAAGTGCGCACAGGGGGAGAGACAGCACAAGAGAAGAGAGAGAGTACGAGGGGGAAAGACAGCATCAGCAGAGTAAGAACACAATAGGGGAGAGACAGCACAAGGGGAGTAAGCGCACCTGAGGGAGAGACAGCACAAGGGGCGTAAGAGGACATCGGAGGGAGAGACAGCACAATGGGAGGAAGAGAGCGCACACAGGGGGAGAGACAGCACAGTAGGAGAGAGAACATAATGGGGGAGAGCCAGCACAAGGGGAGAAAGCACATCGGAAGGAGAGACTGCACAAGGGGAGAGAGACAGCACGGGAAGAGACAGTGCAAGAGGGAGAGACCATTACATGGGGAGAGAGCACAAGGAGAGAGAGCGCGCGAAGGGGGATGGCGAGCAGCAGCAGCACCTGCCAAGTTATCCCCCCCATCCAGCAGCGGCTCCCCCGCCCTCTTTGGTGCTTCAATTTGTAGCAGAAGTAGTTGGACTAATACATAATCGCACATATTCTAGAATCACCTGAAGTGATAGAATCGAAACTCGTCTAGTCTAATAATAAAGAAGGCTTTAAATGTGTACGTATACAGAATAATCCAATAATTCCAAAATTCTGTTCTTATGATTTGCCTGCTGCACCGGAGTGTGGATTGTTTGGTTCTCAGTGTGGATTGTTTGGTTCTCGGTATCGGATTGTTTGGTGTACTCTGTTGATTGTCTGCTCTGTCTCTAATGTTGGAATTTGGATTGTTTGGTTCTAGGAGTCGGATTGTTTGGTTCTAGGAGTCGGTCGTCCGCTCGGTCTCTAGTTTTGGTGTTCCGGTGTCGATTGTCTGCTCGGTCACTAGTATCGGTGTCGGTCGTCCACTCGGTCTCTAGTTTTGGTGTGCTCAGTGTTGATTATCCGCTCGGTCTCTAGTTTCGGTGTGCTCAGTATTGATTGTCCGCTCGGTCTCTAGTTTTGGTGTGCTCAGTATTGATTGTCCGCTCGGTCTCTAGTTTTGGTGTGCTCAGTATTGATTGTCCGCTCGGTCTCTAGTTTTGGTGTGCTCAGTGTTTGATTGTCCACTCGGTCTCTAGTTTCGGTGTGCTCAGTGTTGATTATCCGCTCGGTCTCTAGTTTCGGTGTGCTCAGTATTGATTGTCCGCTCGGTCTCTAGTTTTGGTGTGCTCAGTATTGATTGTCAGCTCGGTCTCTAGTTTTGGTGTGCTCAGTATTGATTGTCCGCTTGGTCTCTAGTTTCGGTGTGCTCGGTGTTGATTGTCCGCTCGGTCTCTAGTTTTGGTGTGCTCGGTGTTGATTGTCCGCTCGCTCTCTAGTTTCAGTATCGGTCGTCCGCTCGGTCTCTAGTTTTGGTGTGCTCAGTATTGATTGTCCGCTCGGTCTCTAGTATCGGTGTGCTCAGTATTGATTGTCCGCTCGGTCTATAGTTTTGGTATGCTCATTATTGATTATCCGCTTGGTCTCTAGTTTTGCTGTGCTCGGTGTTGATTGTCCGATTGGTTTGTAGTTTGTGTCGGTCGTCCGCTCAGTCTCTAGTTTCGGTGTGCTCAGTATTGATTGTCCGCTCGGTCTCTAGTTTTGGTGTGCTCAGTGTTGATTGTCCGCTCGGTGTCTAGTTTTGGTGTGCTCGGCGTTGATTGTCCGCTCGGTCTCTAGTTTTGGTGTGCTCGGCGTTGATTGTCCGCTCGGTCTCTAGTTTTGGTGTGCTCGGCGTTGATTGTCCGCTCGGTCTCTAGTTTCAGTGTGCTCAGTATTGATTATCCGCTCGGTCTCTAGTTTTGGTGTGCTCAGTGTTGATTGTCTGCTCGGTCTCTAGTTTTGGTGTGGATTGTCCGCTCGGTCTCTAGTTTTGGTGTGCTCGGTGTTGATTGTCCGCTCGATCTCTAGTTTGTGTCGGTCGTCCGCTCGGTGTTGATTGTCCGCTCGATCTCTAGTTTGTGTCGGTCGTCCGCTCGGTCTCTAGTTTCGGTGTGCTCAGCATTGATTGTCCGCTCTTTCTCTAGATTCGGTGTGCTCAGTATTGATTGTCCGCTCGGTCTCTAGTTTTGGTGTGCTCGGTGTTGATTGTCCGCTCGGTCTCTAGTTTCAGTGTCGGTCGTCCGCTCGGTGTCTAGTTTCGTTGTTCTCGTTGTACTCTGGTTCTAATGAATTCTCTCTCTGTTTTTCAGGCTTTGGATCAGGACAGGACAGCACTGCAGAAAGTGAAGAAATCTGTAAAAGCCATTTATAATTCAGGTCAAGGTAAGTGCTGACTGCGGCAGGATATTTATAAGTTTCGCTAAGGACTTGACCAAACATTCACATCGTCATCAGTTTTCAGTTTCCTCCTATGGAATAAGCCTAAATCTTAACAGCGCAGAGTATTTCAGGAATTGATTGTGTATGTGGAGGATGGGGTGGAGCTGTGTGTAAGAGGAAGGAAAATAAAGGGGACAAGTGGAAGATGTCGGGGGTCAGATTTACAGAGCATTTCAGGAGAGGAGTGTTAATGTTGAGGTAGGTAGAGGAAAGTCATATGTCCACTTATACGATGATGCCTGTGAGGACAGGGCAGGAGAAGGGAGAGCTCACAGACTGTTGGAGGAAATAGGGTCAGCAGCACAGAGGATTTCAGGAGAAGAGTCTTGTGATGATCCAAGGGTGAGGGATTTATCTGTCTACTGATAGGATCCAAGGATGTGGATCGAAATAAGGAGAACGTAGAGGGTTACAGAAGTTCGGTTGAAGAAATGATGGTCTCCAGCAGCACAGAGCATTTCAGGAGAGGAGTGTTACACTTAAGTTGGAGAGGGGATGATGTCTATAAGGACAGGGCAAGGAAAGCTCACAGGCTACTGGAGGAAATAGTTGGTGTCTCCTGCAGCACAGAGCGTTTCAGGAGGGGGCTATACTAATCCTGTGGGATGCACTGAGTATTTCATATTATTTGAGCAGATTTTAAATCCATATTTCTGGGATTTCTCCTATTACATAATGACAATGTGAGGCTTATCAGTAATTGGATTTGGTGGGGGATTTGGAGGCCGCTGCGCTGCCTGTTCTCCGGTCCTGGTCACACAAAACCTAAAGAATGAAGACTGAGATCATAAGACCCAATACTGTAGAGCGGGCAGTGATGGGGGTCCGCACATCATGGCTACCCCTGCCCTAATATCCTATCAGGTTCAGGACGGAGCGCTGCTGTGGAGGTGTGACGGCTCCTGACTTCCGCTCCACTCCACACGAAATAACTGCATCAATGATGGTTCACTACAGTATATCAGTGCAGGTAACATTAAGCTCTAAGAAGTATATAACATTACAGCAGACCCTCAGCTGTGACAAGTTCCAGGTTTTCATCACATCAATGTTTCCATTCACTAAAAGCAAATGGAGATATTGAAATGAACAGAACAACAGCAGCTATGATAGAAAGGAGTCAGGACACACAGAACATCACAGCTATGATAGAAAGGAGTCAGGACACACAGAACATCACAGCTATGATAGAAAGGAGTCAGGACACACAGAGCATCACAGCTATGATAGAAAGGAGTCAGGACACACAGAACATCACAGCTATGATAGAAAGGAGTCAGGACACACAGAACATCACAGCTATGATAGAAAGGAGTCAGGACACACAGAACATCACAGCTATGATAGAAAAGAGTCAGGACACACAGAGCATCACAGCTATGATAGAAAGGAGTCAGGACACACAGAACATCACAGCTATGATAGAAAGGAGTCAGGACACACAGAACATCACAGCTATGATAGAAAGGAGTCAGGACACACAGAACATCACAGCTATGATAGAAAGGAGTCAGGACACACAGAGCATCACAGCTATGATAGAAAGGAGTCAGGACACACAGAACATCACAGCTATGATAGAAAGGAGTCAGGACACACAGCATCACAGCTATGATAGAAAGGAGTCAGGACACACAGAGCATCACAGCTATGATAGAAAGGAGTCAGGACACACAGAACATCACAGCTATGATAGAAAGGAGTCAGGACACACAGAGCATCACAGCTATGATAGAAAGGAGTCAGGACACACAGAACATCACAGCTATGATAGAAAGGAGTCAGGACACACAGAACATCACAGCTATGATAGAAAGGAGTCAGGACACACAGAACATCACAGCTATGATAGAAAAGAGTCAGGACACACAGAGCATCACAGCTATGATAGAAAGGAGTCAGGACACACAGAACATCACAGCTATGATAGAAAGGAGTCAGGACACACAGAACATCACAGCTATGATAGAAAGGAGTCAGGACACACAGAACATCACAGCTATGATAGAAAGGAGTCAGGACACACAGAGCATCACAGCTATGATAGAAAGGAGTCAGGACACACAGAACATCACAGCTATGATAGAAAGGAGTCAGGACACACAGCATCACAGCTATGATAGAAAGGAGTCAGGACACACAGAGCATCACAGCTATGATAGAAAGGAGTCAGGACACACAGAACATCACAGCTATGATAGAAAGGAGTCAGGACACACAGAGCATCACAGCTATGATAGAAAGGAGTCAGGACACACAGAGCATCACAGCTATGATAGAAAGGAGTCAGGACACACAGAGCATCACAGCTATGATAGCAAGGAGTCAGGACACACAGAGCATCACAGGCATGATAGAAAGGAGTCAGGACACACAGATCATCACAGCTATGATAGAAAGGAGTCAGGACACACAGAGCATCACAGCTATGATAGAAAGGAGTCAGGACACACAAGAGCATCACAGGCATGATAGAAAGGAGTCAGGACACACAGAACATCACAGCTATGATAGAAAGGAGTCAGGACACACAGAGCATCACAGCTATGATAGAAAGGAGTCAGGACACACAGAGCATCACAGCTATGATAGAAAGGAGTCAGGACACACAGAACATCATCGCTATGATAGAAAGGAGTCAGGACACACAGAGCATCACAGCTATGATAGAAAGGAGTCAGGACACACAGAACATCACAGCTATGATAGAAAGGAGTCAGGACACACAGAACATCACAGCTATGATAGAAAGGAGTCAGGACACACAGATCATCACAGCTATGATAGAAAGGAGTCAGGACACACAGAGCATCACAGCTATGATAGCAAGGAGTCAGGACACACAGAGCATCACAGGCATGATAGAAAGGAGTCAGGACACACAGATCATCACAGCTATGATAGAAAGGAGTCAGGACACGCAGAGCATCACAGCTATGATAGAAAGGAGTCAGGACACACAAGAGCATCACAGGCATGATAGAAAGGAGTCAGGACACACAGAACATCACAGCTATGATAGAAAGGAGTCAGGACACACAGAGCATCGCAGCTATGATAGAAAGGAGTCAGGACACACAGAGCATCACAGCTATGATAGAAAGGAGTCAGGACACACAGAGCATCACAGCTATGATAGAAAGGAGTCAGGACACACAGAGCATCACAGCTATAATAGAAAGGAGTCAGGACACGCAGAATATCACAGCTATGATAGAAAAGAGTCAGGACACGCAGAACATCACAGCTATGATAGAAAGGAGTCAGGACACACAGAACATCACAGCTATGATAGAAAGGAGTCAGGACACACAGACATCACAGCTATGATAGAAAAGGAGTCAGGACACACAGAGCATCACAGCTATGATAGCAAAGGAGTCAGGACACACAGAGCATCACAGGCATGATAGAAAGGAGTCAGGACACACAGATCATCACAGCTATGATAGAAAGGAGTCAGGACACGCAGAGCATCACAGCTATGATAGAAAGGAGTCAGGACACACAAGAGCATCACAGCTATGATAGAAAGGAGTCAGGACACACAGAACATCACAGCTATGATAGAAAGAGTCAGGACACACAGAGCATCCAGCTATGATAGAAAGGAGTCAGGACACACAGAGCATCACAGCTATGATAGAAAGAGTTCAGGACACACATGAGCATCACAGCTATGATAGAAAGGAGTCAGGACACACAGAGCATCACAGCTATAATAGAAAGGAGTCAGGACACGCAGAACATCACAGCTATGATAGAAAAGGAGTCAGGACACGAGAATCACAGCTATGATAGAAAGGAGTCAGGACACACAGACATCACAGCTATGATAGAAAGGAGTCAGGACACACAGAGCATCACAGCTATGATAGACAAGGAGTCAGGACACACAGAGCATCACAGCTATGATAGAAAGGATCAGGACACAACAGAACATCACAGCTATGATAGAAAGGAGTCAGGACACACAGAACATCACAGCTATGATAAAAAGGAGTCAGGACACACAGGCATCACAGCTATGATAGAAAGGAGTCAGGACACAAGACATCACAGCTATGATAAAAGGAGTCAGGATACACAGAGCATCACAGTATGATACAAAGGAGTCAGGACACACAGACATCACAGGCTATGATAGAAAGAGTCAGGACACACAGGCATCACAGCTATGATAGAAAGGAGTCAGGACACAGACATCACAGCTATGATAGAAAGGAGTCAGGACACCAAAGCATCACAGCTATGATAGAAAGGAGTCAGGACACACAGAGCATCACAGCTATGATAGAAAGGAGTCAGGACACACAGAGCATCACAGCTATGATAGAAAGGAGTCAGGACACACATAACATCACAGCTATGATAGAAAGAGTCAGGACACACAGAGCATCACAGCTATGATAGAAAGGAGTCAGGACACACAGAGCATCACAGCATGATAGAAGTAGTCAGGACACACAGAGCATCACAGCTATGATAGAAAGGAGTCAGGACAGCAGAGCATCACAGCTATGATAGAAAGGAGTCAGGACACAGCAAGCATCACAGCTATGATAGAAAGGAGTCAGGACACACATAAATCACAGCTATGATAGAAAAGAGTCAGGACACACAGAGACATCACAGCTATGATAGAAAGGAGTCAGGACACACAGAGCATCACAGGCATGATAGAAAGTAGTTAGGACACACATAGCATCACAGCTATGATAGAAAGGAGTCAGGACACGCAGAGCATCACAGCTATGATAGAAAGAGGAGTCAGGACACCAAACATCACAACTTATTGATAGAATAGAGTCATGTACACACTGAGTTTATCGCAGCTATTTGATAGAAAGGAGGTCGGACATCAAGGTCATCACAGCTATATAGAAAGGGTCAGGACACACAGAGCATCACAGCTATGATAGAAAGGGAGTCAGGACACACAGAACTCACAGCTATGATAGAAAGGATGTTTAGATTCACCAGAACTCACATGTATGATCATAAAGGAGTCAGGTACCACGAGCGCATCACAGCTTTATAAAAGGAGTCAGAACACTTGCGATCACAGCTAGTGATAAAAGATCAACACCATAGAGCATACAGCTATTATAGAAAGGATAAGGATTACTATATCATCACAGGTATGATAGAAAGAGTCAGGGACCACAGAATAATTCTAGCTGATAAAAGGAGTCAGGGGCAAGAGTTATCACATACGTGTCATGATAAGAAGTTGGAGGTGCCAGGGCATGCAGTTGGCAAATGCCACAAGACGTATGATGAGAGGATCAGGATCCACAGAGCATCACAGCTGATTGTAGAAGGATGTCAGGACACAGTGCATGCAAGGTATGATAGAAAGGAGTCAGGATCACAGTGCATCACAGCTATGATGTTCGGATCAGTGCTCAAGTTTGAGGATGTCCAGCACATGGCTCACAGTTGATAGAAGGAGTCAGGACAGCAGAGAATTCAGCTATGATAGAAGGAGTCAGGACACACAGAGCATCACAGCTGTGACTTCAGTGATAGTAATCAGTATCATTACATATCGTGATGTTTTTTGGTTCACCACCTGCACCTTTTGATGTGCAAGAAGCCGTCCGTTGGTCATCATTAAACACGTTGTTCTCCAGCAGTGCTCCTTATAAACACCCAGGGTTTGTCTTGGCTCCGGTACAGGGACCTGTTTCCTGATGAGCTGATACTTTCTTCTCTTCCTCCCGACTCAGCTTCTGTTTGCTCATTAATAGGAGTGTGTGCTCCGGTAACCTCTGAGGCCGAACCTCTGGGTTCAGCCACACTAGCATCAAACTTGCACGAGTGCAATGTGAGAAAAACTCACATTGCACGCAGACCAATATTATTTATTTATTAATAAATAATATTTACTTATTTATTTGTACGGAGGGAAAAGAGGGTGATTCCAATTTTTATTTATATTTCTGAGCCTGAATTAATTTTATCGGAGATTTGGAGACGTCCGAGGAGGGTGCGGATAGGATGTTTATACATTTACTGGGTGGGGAGCAGTAGAGGTTTGGAGGTGTCCCAGGATTGGCACTGCGGTGGTTTGGGGGTGTCCCAGGATTGGCGCTGCAGAGTTTTGGAGGTGTCCCTGGATGGGCGCTGCAGAGTTTTTAGATGACCAGAGGAGGCAGCGCGAAGATTTGGACTGTCCCAGGATGGTGCTGCCGAGGTTTGGAGATGTCTCGGGATCAGTGCTGCAGAGGTTTGGAGATGTCCCAGGATCAGTGCTGCCGAGGTTTGGAGATGTCTCGGGATCAGTGCTGCAGAGGTTTGGAGATGTCCCGGGATCATTGCTGCCGAGGTTTGGAGATGTCCGGGATCAGTACTGCAGAGGTTTGGAGATGTCCCGGGATCATGCTGCAGAGGTTTGGAGATGTCTTGGGATCAGTGCTGCAGAGGTTTGGAGATGTCTCGGGATCAGTGCTGCAGAGGTTTGGAGATGTCCCGGGATCAGTGCTGCAGAGGTTTGGAGATGTCCTGGGATCAGTGCTGCAGAGGTTTGGAGATGTCTCAGTGATCAGTGCTGCAGAGGTTTGGAGATGTCTCGGGATCAGTGCTGCAGAGGTTTGGAGATGTCTCAGGATACAGTGCTGCGAGGTTTGGAGATGTCCCGGATCAGTGCTGCAGAGGTTTGGAGATGTCCCGGGATCAGTGCTGCAGAGGTTTGGAGATGTCCCGGATCAGTACTGCAGAGGTTTGGAGATGTCCGGGATCAGTGCTGCAGAGGTTTGGAGATGTTCTGGATCAGTGCTGCAGAGGTTTGGAGATGTCCGGGATCAGTGCTGCAGAGGTTTGGAGATGTCTGGATCAGTGCTGCAGAGGTTTGGAGATGTCTCGGGATCAGTGCTGCAGAGGTTTGGAATGTCCACGGGATCAGTGCTGCAGAGGTTTGGAGATGTCTGGGATCAGTGCTGCAGAGGTTTGGAGATGTCCCTGGGATCAGTGCTGCGAGGTTTGGAGATGTCTCGGGATCAGTGCTGCAGAGGTTTGGAGATGTCCCCGGATCAGTGCTGCAGAGGTTTGGAGATGTCCCGGGATCAGTGCTGCAGAGGTTTGGAGATGTCCCCGGATCAGTGCTGCAGAGGTTTGGAGATGTTCTGGGATCAGTGCTGCCGAGGTTTGGAGATGTCCCGGATCAGTGCTGCAGAGGTTTGGAGATGTCCCGGGATCAGTGCTGCAGAGGTTTGGAGATGTCCTGGGATCAGTGCTGCAGAGGTTTGGAGATGTCTCTGGGATCAGTGCTGCGAGGTTTGGAGATGTCTCCGGATCAGTGCTGCAGAGGTTTGGAGATGTCTCGGGATCAGTGCTGCAGAGGTTTGGAGATGTCTTGGATCAGTGCTGCAGAGGTTTGGAGATGTCTCGGGATCAGTGCTGCAGAGGTTTGGAGATGTCCCGGGATCAGTGCTGCAGAGGTTTGGAGATGTCTCGGGATCAGTGCTGCAGAGGTTTGGAGATGTCTCAGGATCAGTGCTGCAGAGGTTTGGAGATGTCTCGGGATCAGTGCTGCAGAGGTTTGGAGATGTCTCGGGATCAGTGCTGCAGAGGTTTGGAGATGTCTTGGGATCAGTGCTGCAGAGGTTTGGAGATGTCTCAGGATCAGTGCTGCAGAGGTTTGGAGAATGTTCTGGGATCAGTGCTGCAGAGGTTTGGAGATGTCTCGGGATCAGTGCTGCAGAGGTTTGGAGATGTCTCGGGATAAGTGCTGCAGAGGTTGGAGATGTCTGGGATCAGTGCTGCAGAGGTTTGGAGATGTCTCGGATCAGTGCTGCAGAGGTTTGGAGATGTCTCGGGATCAGTGCTGCAGAGGTTTGGAGATGTCTCGGGATCAGTGCTGCAGAGGTTTGGAGATGTCCCGGGATCAGTTCTGCAGAGGTTTGGAGATGTCTTGGGATCAGTGCTGCAGAGGTTTGGAGATGTCTCGGGATCAGTGCTGAGAGGTTTGGAAGATATTTCTGGGATCAGTGCTGCAGAGGTTTGGAGATGTCTCGGATCAGTGCTGCAGAGGTTTGGAGATGTCCTCGGATCAGTGCTGCAGAGGTTTGGAGATGTCTCAGGATCAGTGCTGCAGAGGTTTGGGAAATGTCTCTGGATCAGTGCTGCAGAGGTTTGGAGATGTCTCAGGATCAGTGCTGCAGAGGTTTGGAGATGTCTCAGGATCAGTGCTGCAGAGGTTTGGAGATGTCTCGGATCAGTGCTGCAGAGGTTTGGAGATGTCTGGATCAGTGCTGCAGAGGTTTGGAATGTTCTGGGATCAGTGCTGCAGAGGTTTGGAGATGTCTCTGATCAGTGCTGCAGAGGTTTGGAGATGTCTCGGGATCAGTGCTGCAGAGGTTTGAGATGTCCTGGGATCAGTGCTGCAGAGGTTTGGAGATGTCTCGGGATCAGTGCTGCAGAGGTTTGGAGATGTCTCGGATCAGTGCTGCAGAGGTTGGAGATGTCTCGGATCAGTGCTGCAGAGGTTTGGAGATGTCCTGGATCAGTGCTGCAGAGGTTTGGAGATGTCTTGGGATCAGTGCTGCAGAGGTTTGGAGATGTCCTGGGATCAGTGCTGCAGAGGTTTGGAGATGTCTGGGATCAGTTGCTGCAGAGGTTTGGAGATGTCTCGGGATCAGTGCTGCAGAGGTTTGGAGATGTCTGGGATCAGTGCTGCAGAGGTTTGGAGATGTCTCGGATCAGTGCTGCGAGGTTTGGAGATGTCTCGGATCAGTGCTGCAGAGGTTTGGAGATGTCTCGGGATCAGTGCTGCGAGGTTTGGAGATGTCCTGGGATCAGTGCTGCAGAGGTTGGAGATGTCCCGGGATCAGTGCTGCAGAGGTTTGGAGATGTCCTGGGATCAGTGCTGCAGAGGTTTGGAGATGTCTCGGGATCAGTGCTGCAGAGGTTTGGAGATGTCCTGGGATCAGTGCTGCAGAGGTTTGGAGATGTCCTGGATCAGTGCTGCAGAGGTTTGGAGATGTCCCGGGATCAGTGCTGCAGAGGTTTGGAGATGTCTCGGATCAGTGCTCAGAGGTTTGGAGATGTCCGGGATCAGTGCTGCAGAGGTTTAGAGATGTCTCGGGATCAGTGCTGCAGAGGTTTAGAGATGTCTCGGGATCAGTGCTGCAGAGGTTTAGAGATGTCTCGGGATCAGTGCTGCAGAGGTTTAGACATCTACTGGGAGAAAGGCGCGGAGGTTTGGGATTTGACACTTCAGTCCCAATGGCGATACATGGTTGATTACATACAGTGGAGAATTGTATAACGAGGCTCTGAGTCGTTCATAGTGTAATTATTCTGCAAAAATGTAAAAAAAAAAAATCCCTTCTTGTTGGCTCCTCGGGAGACCATGGGCAGACGCCAGGATACGTGTTAAATAATAGATGAAGGCCATATGGTCGTGAGCGGCTGATCAGGAGACTGAGCACATGGACAGCGGTCTCTGAACAATAAGACAAGATTGGTTCTTATGGCCGGGGGAGATTCCAGCGATGGACGTACAGTGCCCCCCGTCTGCCCTCATTTCTGTATTGGCAGACAGTGAGCCCTAGTCATTGGCTTGAAGATGTGTCAATAAATATAAGTACATTTGATGCTAACCCGAAATACTCTGTGCTGCTGGGGACCCTGTTCTGCGACTTCTCACTGGTCTCTAGTTACTTTGTCTCACCTGGACACATAGTCCTACCCACCCAGATCTCACTGACCCCATCCGAGGAGAGGTCATGTTACTACCCCTCGCATGATCAGCATATTCCTCTCCTTAAATGCTCTGTACTACTGAGGACTGTCACGATTTTCATTTTTATCCTTTCCTCGGTGAATATTTGCTTTAATGAACAGGTTATGCAAAAGTTCAACCCTCTCTTTAAATACTCTGTGGTGCTGGCCACCTGGCAGCAATCTTCTTCTTTAAACCTTGAACAAGATAATTTCATTCCTCTCCTAAAATACTCAGTCCTGCTGAACACCGTGAGCGTCCCTCTATCCATCCATCAGTGGCTATCAAGTTTTCTCCATGGCTTTCCTGACGCTTTGTCAGGCGCAGCCCTGTTCTAATATAGGTACAACGATCAATATGATGATGTCCTGAAATACTCTGTGCTACTTCTTCCACTTTTTTTTTATAGAGATCTGAGATAAAAATAACAACTAATGCAGAATATATGCCCCATTGGTGTCTGTTCTTTTTTCTACACTCCGTGCCGTTATTGTTATTGATTCTTTGATGTCCCTATTATAGAGAAGCTAAATCGTAATCTTAAATACTCTGTGCTGCTGGGGACCTGGGTTCCTTGTATAGCAGCTCATTTTTAATGAAGTTGATGAGGTTGACCTGCAGTTCCACACACGACCTGTGGACAGAGGTGGCGCTGTTTCTGGATGAAAGGAGCCCTGATTTGTGAAGTCTGCCCCGTATTGTGTATACAGACTCCTGCTGATATCTGTTTCTTCCTCTATAGATCATGTCCAGAATGAGGAGACCTACGCCCAGGCTTTAGATAAATTTGGGAGCAATTTCTTAAGCCGCGATAATGCAGATTTGGGCACAGCGTTCGTCAAGTTTTCCACTCTCACTAAGGAGCTGTCCACACTGCTCAAGAACCTGGTAAGGACTGAAGGACGGGTCTGACGTGTGCTGACGGGAAGCAAGATGTGGTGTACAACATCCTAGCTGTCACACAGGGACGCCCCTTTTTTTCTGGATCAATTTGACCCCCAACTATAACAAAATTTCTCAAGATAAATGAACGATGTGTTAAGGGAGAAGCCACCAATGAGCAACCAAAGGAAATCTGCACCTCAGCACTAGCCTGCAGAAAAGAGGGGCAGATTTGGGTGATGCCCACTGGAGTGCTGCAGCCGCTGCATTGCATCATGTCCAGTGGGCATCTCTGGATTATCAGAGGTCCCAGCAGTCAGACCTCCGGTGATCATACACTGAGGGTATGTGTATTATGGGTCTTTTTGATAAGTTGTTGGAGCAAAAACACCCAATTTTTGAGAAGGATCTTGAGAGTCTCTACGCAAAAAATTCTTAAAAAAATATCTGTGCCCATATCCTTATCCAGGAGGTAAGGGGGTCCAGGATAGGTAACATTTATTGGAAAACCCTTTTTAACTGTGAGACATCAGCATTGCTGCCCCTTTCTGAAAGTGTGTTACATTCTGTCAGCGCAAGTAAAGTGCCCCTGTCACCAGTCTAGTATTAAAGTGCCCCTGTCACCAGTCTAGTATTAAAGTGCCCCTGTCACCAGTCTAGTATTAAAGTGCCCCTGTCACCAGTCTAGTATTAAAGTGCCCCTGTCACCAGTCTAGTATTAAAGTGCCCCTGTCACCAGTCTAGTATTAAAGTCCCCCTGTCACCAGTCTAGTATTAAAGTGCCCATGTTACCAGTTTAGTATTAAAGTGCCCCTGTCACCAGTCTAGTATTAGTGTCCCCGTCACCAGTTTAGTATTAAAGTGCACCTGTCACCAGTCTAATACTAGACTGGTGACAGGAGCACTTTAATACTAAAGTGCCCCTGCTACCAGTCTAGTATTAAAGTGCCCCTTCCACCAGTCTAGTATTAAAGGGCATCTGTCACCAGTCTAGTATTAAAGTGTCCCTGCCACCAGTCTAGTATTAAAGTGCCCCTTTCACCAGTCTACTATTAAAGGTCACCTGTCAACAGTCTAGTATTAAAGTGTCCCTGCCACCAGTCTAGTATTAAAGTGCCCCTGTCACCAGTCTAGTAATAAAGGTCACCCGTCACCAGTCTAGCATTAAAGTGCCCCTGTCACCAGTCTAGTATTAAATGTCACCCGTCACCAGTTTAGTATTAAAGTGCCCCTTTCACCAGTCTAGTATTAAAGGGCACCTGTTACCAGACTAGTATTAAAGTGCCCCTGTCATCAGTCTACTATTAAAGGTCACCTGTCACCAGTCTAGTATTAAAGTGCCCCTGTCACCAGTCTAGTATTAAAGTGCCCCTGTCACCAGTCTAGTATTAAAGTGCCCCTGTCACCAGTCTAGTATTAAAGTGCCCCTGTCACCAGTCTAGTATTAAAGTCCCCCTGTCACCAGTCTAGTATTAAAGTGCCCATGTTACCAGTTTAGTATTAAAGTGCCCCTGTCACCAGTCTAGTATTAGTGTCCCCGTCACCAGTTTAGTATTAAAGTGCACCTGTCACCAGTCTAATACTAGACTGGTGACAGGAGCACTTTAATACTAAAGTGCCCCTGCTACCAGTCTAGTATTAAAGTGCCCCTTCCACCAGTCTAGTATTAAAGGGCATCTGTCACCAGTCTAGTATTAAAGTGTCCCTGCCACCAGTCTAGTATTAAAGTGCCCCTTTCACCAGTCTACTATTAAAGGTCACCTGTCAACAGTCTAGTATTAAAGTGTCCCTGCCACCAGTCTAGTATTAAAGTGCCCCTGTCACCAGTCTAGTAATAAAGGTCACCCGTCACCAGTCTAGCATTAAAGTGCCCCTGTCACCAGTCTAGTATTAAATGTCACCCGTCACCAGTTTAGTATTAAAGTGCCCCTTTCACCAGTCTAGTATTAAAGGGCACCTGTTACCAGACTAGTATTAAAGTGCCCCTGTCATCAGTCTACTATTAAAGGTCACCTGTCACCAGTCTAGTATTAAAGTGCCCCTGTCACCAGTATAGTATTAAAGGGCCCCTGTCACCAGTCTAGTATTAAGGTTATGCAGATGAAGTCCATGGAGCCTCGGTTAAGAGTCTACAACATGGACACCAGCCAGTTATCCCACCAGGGAAGGACCTAGCCCAGGGTATTAGTAGCCCTTAAGTCACTATCCAGCCCTTGCGAGCTTGAAGATATGGCCAGGGGTTTACCATAGACTAGGTATCCAACCACAGACAGCTGTTTCGGGGTTGTTGCCCCTCATCAGTGTGGCGCAGGATTCTGGCTGGGTGGGAGCAATGCTTGATAGCATATCATGGACTTCATCTGCATATTCAAATTCTAGGGAGCAATGCACCTTGGGTTTCACTGTGTTTGAGTGCTTTAACTGGTGCCCGCAGTGTTATCCTCCACTGGTCTCCACAAGGTCAGTGGGTGCTTTGTGTGTAGTATTAAGGTTAACCTGTTACCAGTCTAGTATTAAAGGTCACCTGTCACCAGTCTAGTATTAAAGTGCCCCTGCCACCAGTCTAGTATTAAAGGGCACCTGTCACCAGTCTAGTATTAAAGGGCACCTGTCACCAGTCTAGTATTAAGGTTAACCTGTTACCAGTCTAGTATTAAAGTTAACCTGTCACCAGTCTAGTATTAAAGTGCCCCTGCCACCAGTCTAGTATTAAAGGGCACCTGTCACCAGTCTAGTATTAAAGTGCCCCTGCCACCAGTCTAGTATTAAAGGGCACCTGTCACCAGTCTAGTATTAAAGGGCACCTGTCACCAGTCTAGTATTAAGGTTAACCTGTTACCAGTCTAGTATTAAAGTGCCCCTGCCACCAGTCTAGTATTAAAGGTAACCTGTCACCAGTCTAGTATTAAAGGTAACCTATCACCAGTCTAGTATTAAAGGTAACCTGTCACCAGTCTAGTATTAAAGGTAACCTGTCACCAGTCTAGTATTAAAGGTAACCTGTCACCAGTCTAGTATTAAAGGTCACCTGTCACCAGTCTAGTATTAAAGTGCAGTTAAATGATGTATTCACACTGCAGGGCTGGGAAACTGGTGCCTGCGCAGCGAGGATCCCTGTGTCGTCCCCATCTCCCTCCGCCTCTTTTCTCCCCATTCTGCAGTGTGAATACATCATAACAAACTACAGGGCTGGATCTGGGGCCTCCGCTATACGCAGGCTTGATCTGATAAAATATTGTGATCTAAGTCCTCGGGTAGAGCGTACGGCGCATGCCCAAGAACTGACTGATGTGCGCAGGCGCCATTGATGTCAGGAGGAAGAGAGGAGGTGGCGCCCGGAGACCAGAGGAGGATGATGGACAGCAGTGAAGCGTTTAGATCCTGGGGAGAGAACGTACCTCCCGGACCTAATAGAGGTATTAGTATACATTGTGGGAAATTTATAAAAGTCTTTCTTTCGGTGTCCCTGGGGCGTATAGACGTAAGAGCCACCTTCACAGGAATGCAGACTTAGTGCTGCTGAAGGTGGCTCTTTTACTTTATTAGGCCCTGGGGGTGGTGACTGTTCCCTTTACGGTGCACCTGTCACTAGTTTTGGGGGTTGTAATTCCTGGCCACACCTTTACCATGATGTAATTTGGGTTCCTAGAACCCCTTTATATTCCCAGGTGTCCCCCTGCACCTCAGAAAATGAGTTATTCTGTCCTGCGCCATAGGCTAATGTCGTGGTTCGGTCATATGGGGGTCTGCAGATTGGAGCCAGCGCCGCCCTTCCTGACTGTTGCAAGTGGATGACGTCGCTACAATTCCCACATCTCGCTCCTGCGCAGGCGCGAGACTATGGTTTACTCATCAGCCGCTCAAAATATCACGCCTGTGCAGTAGAATCACTGTTAATAGGGCACAGTGAGACACCACCACGCAGGCGCGATATTTTAAGCACAGTGCGGCTGATGAGAGACCAAAGTCTCGCGCCTGTGCAGTGGAATCACTGTCTGTTAAATGGGCACAATGAAGCACCACCGCGCAGGCGCGAGACATGGGAATTGTGTGAATGTCATCACTTGCACAAAATCAGGAGGGGCAGCGCTGACTGCAATCTGCAGACCCCCATATGACTGAACCACGAAATTAGCCTATGGCGCAGGAAAGAATAACTCATTTTTTGAGGTGCGGGGGGACGTCTGTGATATGAAGGGGTTACTGGAACCCCAATTACATCATGGTAAAGATGGTGGGCAGTTTACAACCCCCAAACTGGTGACAGGTGAACTTTAAAGTGGACCCATCATGTCCTTTTTTGTCTTTACCTCACCCCAATGGTGTATAGATCATGCCCTGTGCATCACTAACCTGATTAAAAAAAAAATCCATGTATTTATCATAAAAAGCACTTTATATTCCTTGATGTTTGCCTTCTGTACCTGCACACTCAGTCAGTTGTAATGTATGGATATCGGTCACTGAAGGCCCTGCCGGGGGGGTGAGGGGGATGACCATGTAAAATGTATTGCCTCTGTACAGGTTTTCAGTCTCTGGATGTCGCCAATGATGGACCGAACTCCCTGACTGCAGAGACTTGGCAAACACTAGACAATATTCTGTATGACAGTCCATTAACTTGCAGAATGTTTCAATATAACTTGGTTTTCAGGTCACATATGGGAGAACGTGGGCAGCCATGTCTGGATGTCACTCTCTTGGGGGTGGGAAACCACCATTTTTTATTTTCTGATTTTTGTATTTATTTTATGGAACATTCACGGTGGCTCAGTGGTTATCACTGTATACATTGGCTCAGTGGTTAGCACTGTACTGTATATAGGGTGGCTCAGTGGTTAGCACTGTAGTATATAGGGTGGCTCAGTGGTTATCACTGTATACAGTGGCTCAGTGGTTAGCACTGTATATAGGGTGGCTCAGTGGTTAGCACTGTATATAGGGTGGCTCAGTGGTTAGCACTGTATATAGGGTGGCTCAGTGGTTAGCACTGTATACAGTGGCTCAGTGGTTAGCCTTACTGTATATAGGGTGGCTCAGTGGTTAGCACTGTATACAGTGGCTCAGTGGTTAGCACTATACTGTATATAGGGTGGCTCAGTGGTTACACTGTACTGTATATAGGGTGGCTCAGTGTTTAGCACTGTATACATTGGCTCAGTGGTTAGCACTATACACTATATAGGTGGCTCAGTGGTTAGCACTGTACTGTATATAGGGTGGCTCAGTGGTTAGCACTGTATACAGTGGCTCAGTGGTTAGCACTATACTGTATATAGGGTGGCTCAGTGGTTAGCACTGTATGTATATAGGTGGCTCAGTGGTTAGCACTGTATACATTGGCTCAGTGGTTAGCTGTACTGTATATAGGTGGCTCAGTGGTTAGCACTGTATAAGTGGCTCAGTGGTTAGCACTAACTGTATATAGGGTGGCCCAGTGGTTAGCACTGTACTGTAATAGGTGGCTCAGTGGTTAGCACTGTATACAATGGCTCAGTGGTTAGCACTGTATATAGGGTGGCTCAGTGGTTAGCACTGTATATAGGGTGGCTCAGTGGTTAGCACTGTATATAGGGTGGCTCAGTGGTTAGCACTGTATACAGTGGCTCAGTGGTTAGCACTATACTGTATATGGGTGGCTCAGTGGTTAGCACTGTATACAGTGGCTCAGTGGTTAGACTAACTGTATATAGGGTGGCTCAGTGGTTAGCACTGTACTGTATATAGGTGGCTCAGTGGTTAGCACTGTATACATTGGCTCAGTGGTTAGCACTATTGTATATAGGTGGCTCAGTGGTTAGCACTGTACTGTATATAGGGTGGCTCAGTGGTTAGCACTGTATACAGTGGCTCAGTGGTTAGCACTATACTGTATATAGGTGGCTCAGTGGTTAGCACTGTACTGTATATAGGGTGGCTCAGTGGTTAGCACTGTATATTGGCTCAGTGGTTAGCACTATACTGTTATAGGGTGGCTCAGTGGTTAGCACTGTATACATTGGCTGAGTGGTTAGCACTATACTGTATATAGGGTGGCTCAGTGGTTAGCACTGTACTGTATATAGGGTGGCTCAGTGGTTAGCACTGTATACAGTGGCTCAGTGGTTAGCCTATACTGTATATAGGGTGGCTCAGTGGTTAGCACTGTACTGTATATAGGTGGCTCAGTGTTAGCACTGTACTGTATATAAGGTGGCTCAGTGGTTAGCACTGTATACATTGGCTCAGTGGTTAGCACTGTACTGTATATAAGGTGGCTCAGTGGTTAGCACTGTATACATTGGCTCAGTGGTTAGCACTGTACTGTATATAGGATGGCTCAGTGGTTAGCACTGTATACATTGGCTCAATGGTTAGCACTGTACTGTATATAGGGTGGCTCAGTGGTTAGCACTGTACTGTATATAGGGTGGCTCAGTTGTTAGCACTGTACTGTATATAGGGTGGCTCAGTGGTTAGCACTGTACTGTATATAGGGTGGCTCAGTTGTTAGCACTGTACTGTATATAGGGTGGCTCAGTGGTTAGCACTGTATACATTGGCTCAGTGGTTAGCATTGTACTGTATATAGGGTGGCTCAGTGGTTAGCACTGTATACATTGGCTCAGTGGTTAGTACTATACTGTATATAGGATGGCTCAGTGGTTAGCACTGTATACATTGGCTCAATGGTTAGCACTGTACTGTATATAGGGTGGCTCAGTGGTTAGCACTGTATACATTGGCTCAGTGGTTAGCACTACTGTATATAGGGTGGCTCAGTGGTTAGCACAGCAGCCTTTGCAGCCCTGAGGTCCTGGTTTCAATTCCCACCAAGGACAACATCTGCAAGCAGTTTGTATGTTCTCCCCATGTTTGCATGGGTTTCCTCCAGGCACTCCGGTTTCCTCCCACATTTTAAACACATACTGATAGGATGTTTAGATTGTGAGCTCCAAGAGGGACAGCATTACTGATGTATGTAAAGTGCTATGGAATTAATAGCGCTATATAAATGAGTGCTACATTAAAGCTGTCGTTTTTGGATAAGACGTTGGAGTGCTGCCTGTTTTTTCTGGAAAGTATACTGTTTTTGCATTGGACATTGCAATCCACAGGATGTTTTGCACCCATTTTTGAGTGGAAGTTTGTGCTGATTTCTTTTTTTCTATTTTATTATTATTTCAGCTACAGGGATTAAGCCACAATGTCATCTTTACACTGGATTCACTACTTAAAGGTGACTTGAAAGGAGTGAAGGGGGTAAGTTAGAAAATTAAAGTATAATATTACATTTCGTGTTTGCTATAGATGCCACAATATATTAACAAATTAAAGTGATGTGATGAATTTTCACCAGAAACACCCAGAGCTGCACTTACTATTCTGCTGGTGAAGTCACTGTGTTCATACATTACATTACTGATCCTGAGTTACCTCCTGTATTATACTCCAGAGCTGCACTCACTATTCTGCTGGTGCAGTCACTGTGTACATACATTACATTACTGATCCTGAGTTACCTCCTGTATTATACTCCAGAGCTGCACTCACTATTCTGCTGGTGAAGTCACTGTGTTCATACATTACATTACTGATCCTGAGTTACCTCCTGTATTATAATCCAGAGCTGCACTCACTATTCTGCTGGTGCAGTCACTGTGTACATACATTACATTACTGATCCTGGGTTACCTCCTGTATTATACTCCGGAGCTGCACTCACTATTCTGCTGGTGAAGTCACTGTGTTCATACATTACATTACTGATCCTGAGTTACCTCCTGTATTATACTCCAGAGCTGCACTCACTATTCTGCTGGTGCAGTCACTGTGTTCATACATTACATTACTGATCCTGAGTTACCTCCTGTATTATACTCCAGAGCTGCACTCACTATTCTGCTGGTGCAGTCACTGTGTACGTACATTACATTACTGATCCTGAGTCACCTCCTGTATTATACTCCAGAGCTGCACTCACTATTCTGCTGGTGCAGTCACTGTGTTCATACATTACATTACTGATCCTGAGTTACCTCCTGTATTATACTCCAGAGCTGCACTCACTATTCTGCTGGTGCAGTCACTGTGTTCATACATTACATTACTGATCCTGAGTTACCTTCTGTATTATACTCCAGAGCTGCACTCACTATTCTGCTGGTGCAGTCACTGTGTTCATACATTACATTACTGATCCTGAGTTACCTCCTGTATTATACTCCAGAGCTGCACTCACTATTCTGCTGGTGCAGTCACTGTGTACATACATTACATTACTGATCCTGAGTTACCTCCTGTATTATACTCCAGAGCTGCACTCACTATTCTGCTGGTGCAGTCACTGTGTTCATACATTACATTACTGATCCTGAGTTACCTCCTGTATTATACTCCAGAGCTGCACTCACTATTCTGCTGGTGCAGTCACTGTGTTCATACATTACATTACTGATCCTGAGTTACCTTCTGTATTATACTCCAGAGCTGCACTCACTATTCTGCTGGTGCAGTCACTGTGTTCATACATTACATTACTGATCCTGAGTTACCTCCTGTATTATACTCCAGAGCTGCACTCACTATTCTGCTGGTGCAGTCACTGTGTACATACATTACATTACTGATCCTGAGTTACCTCCTGTATTATACTCCAGAGCTGCACTCACTATTCTGCTGGTGCAGTCACTGTGTTCATACATTACATTACTGATCCTGAGTTACCTCCTGTATTATACTCAGAGCTGCACTCACTATTCTGCTGGTGCAGTCACTGTGTACATACATTACATTACTGATCCTGAGTTACCTCCTGTATTATACTCCAGAGCTGCACTCACTATCTGCTGTGCAATCACTGTGTACATACATTACATTACTGATCCTGAGTTACCTCCTGTATTATACTCCAGAGCTGCACTCACTTTCTGCTGGTGCAGTCACTGTGTACATACATTACATTACTGATCCTGAGTTACCTCCTGTATTATACTCCAGAGCTGCATCACTATTCTGCTGGTGCATCACTGTGTACATACTTCATACTGATCCTGAGTTACCTCCTGTATTATACCCAGAGCTGCACTCACTATTCTGTGGTGCAGTCACTGTGTACATACTTACATTACGATCCTGAGTTACCTCCTGTATTATACTCCAGAGCTGACTCACTATTCTGCTGGTGCAGTCACTGTGTACATACATTACATTACTGATCCTGAGTTACCTCTGTTTATACTCCGAGCTGCACTCACTATTCTGCTGGTGCAGTCACTGTGTACATACATTACATTACTGATCCTGAGTTACCTCCTGTATTATACTCCAGAGCTGCACTCACTATTCTGCTGGTGCAGTCACTGTGTACATACATTACATTACTGATCCTGAGTTACTCCTGTATTATACTCAGAGCTGCACTCACTATTCTGCTGGTGCAGTCACTGTGTACATACATTACATTACTGATCCTGAGTTACCTCCTGTATTATACTCCAGAGCTGCACTCATATTCTGCTGGTGCAGTCACTGTGTACATACATTACATTACTGATCCTGAGTTACCTCTGTATTATACTCCAGAGCTGCACTCACTATTCTGCTGGTGCATCACTGTGTACATACATTACATTACTGATCCTGAGTTACCTCCTGTATTATACTCCAGAGCTGATCACTATTCTGCTGGTGCAGTCACTGTGTACATAATTACATTACTGATCCTGAGTTACCTCTGTATTATATCCAGAGCTGCACTCACTATTCTGCTGGTGCAGTCACTGTGTACATACATTACATTACTGATCCTGAGTTACTCCTGTATTATACTCCAGAGCTGCACTCACTTCTGCTTGCAGTCACTTGTCATACATACTATGATCCTGAGTTACCTCCTGTATTATATCCAGAGCTGCACTCACTATTTGCTGGTGAGTCACTGTGTACATACATTACATTACTGATCCTGAGTTACCTCCTGTATTATACTCCAGAGCTGCACTCACTATTCTGCTGGTGCAGTCACTGTGTACATACTTACATTACTGATCCTGAGTTACCTCCTGTATTATACTCCAGACTGCACTCACTATTCTGCTGGTGCAGTCACTGTGTACATACATTACATTACTGATCCTGAGTTACCTCCTGTATTATACTCCAGAGCTGCACTCACTATTCTGCTGGTGCAGTCACTGTGTCATACATTACATTACTGATCCTGAGTTACCTCCTGTATTATACTCCAGAGCTGCACTCACTATTCTGCTGGTGCAGTCACTTGTACAACTTACATTACTGATCTGAGTTACCTCCTGTATTATACTCCAGAGCTGCACTCACTATTCTGCTGGTGATCACGTGTACATACATTACATTACTGATCCTGATTACCTCCTGTATTAACTCCGAGCTGCACTCACTATTCTGCTGGTGCAGTCACTGTGTACATACATTACTTACGATCCTGAGTTACCTCCTGTATTATACTCAGAGCTGCACTCACTATTCTGCTGGTGCAGTCACTGTGTACATACATATATCTGATTACTCTGATTATCCAGCGATATATTCTGCTGTATCCTGGTCTACTACTTTTATCCGAGTACCTTTATACTCCAGAGCTGACTCACTATTTGCTGTGAGTCACTGTTACATACATTACATTACTGATCCTGAGTTACCTCCTGTTTATACTCCAGAGCTGCACTCATATTCTGCTGGTGCAGTCACTGTGTACATACATTACATTACTGATCCTGAGTTACCTCCTGTATTATCTCCAGAGCTGCACTCACTATTCTGCTGGTGCAGTCACTGTGTACATACATACATTACTGATCCTGAGTTACCTCCTGTATTATACTCCAGAGCTGCACTCACTATTCTGCTGGTGCATCACTGTGTACATACATACATTACTGATCCTGAGTTACCTCCTGTATTATACTCCAGAGCTGCACTCATATTCTGCTGGTGCAGCACTGTGTACATACATTACATTACTGATCCTGAGTTACCTCCTGTATTATACTCAGAGCTGCACTCACTATCTGCTGTGCAGTCACTGTGTCTACATACATTACTGATCCTGAGTTACTCTGTATTATACTCCAGAGCTGACTCACTATTCTGCTGGTGCAGTCACTGTGTCATACATTACATTACTGATCCTGGTTACCTCTTGATTATATCCACTGCTCTATCTGCTGTGCAGACTGTTACATACATTACATTATGATCCTGAGTTACTCTGTATTAATCAGAGCTGCACTCACTATTCTGCTGGTCAGTCACTGTGTCATACATTCATTACTGATCCTGAGTTACCTCTGTATTATACCCGAGCTGCACTCACTATTCTGTGGTGCAGTCACTGTGTCATACATTACATTACTGATCCTGATTACCTCTGTATTATACTCCAGAGCTGCATCACTATTCTGCTGGTGCAGTCACTGTGTCATACATTACATTACTGATCCTGAGTTACCTCTGTATTTACTCCAGAGCTGCACTCACTATTCTGCGGTGCAGTCACTGTGTACATACATTACATTACTGATCCTAGTTACCTCCTTATATACTCAGACTGCACTCATTTGTGGTGAGCTGTGCTCATACTCTGACTAGTTACCTCCTGTATATACTCAGAGCTGCACTCATTATTCTGCTGGGCATCATGTGTCATACATTCATTACTGATCTGAGTTCTCCTGTATTACTCCAGAGCTGCACTCACTATTCTGCTGTGATCACTGTTCATACATTACATTATGATCCGAGTTACCTCCTGTATAACCCAGAGTGCATCACTATCTGCTGGGCAGTCACTGTGTACCATTACATACTGACTGATTACTCCTGATTATCCAGACTGACCTACCGTGCATCCTGTGTAATACATTAGATCGAGTTCCTCTTTTACCAAGCGATCACTATTCTGCTGGTCGTCACTGGTCATCATATTATGATCGATTACTCCTTATTTCTCAACTGATCACTATTTGGGTCTACTTTACTCTTACATTGTCTGTTACCTCTGTCTTATATCCAGAGCTGCACTCACTATCGCTGGTGCAGCACTGTGACATACATTACATTACAATCCTGAGTTACCCCTTTTAACCTGAGCTGCATCACTATTCTCGTCAGCCTGTGTACATACATTACATTACTTAATCGGTTACTCTTATTATACCAGCTCACTCACAATTCTGCTGGGCAGTACTGTGCATACATTCATACTGACCTAGTTCCTCCTTGATTATACCCAGAGCTGCAACTCACTATTTCTGCTGTTGCAGTGCTACTGTGTATACATTTCCTCTGTGATCTTTCTCTTTAGTCTCAAGCTGAGCCTCATATTTGCTTGTGCAGTCAGTGGCCATCATTCTTGCTGTATATTGTGTGTCTCTGTTCAGCTGACACTGGTGCATCGCTTTAACTAATCGGCCTGATTTTTTTTATTTACCAGAGACTCACATCCTGGTGATCCGGACGAATCATAGCGAGATCCCGGATAACAGAGCTGCATCAATTCTGGGTGACGCCTGTGTCCTCATTAATATACACTAGTCCTCCTTATTATATCTCAGACATGCAAACTGCACATCATGTTAATATTAATACGTCCGAGATCGATTATATCCAGACTGCAACACTTTCTCGTCAGACGTGACACCATACTGTCCTGAGTTACTTGATAAACTCCAACTGACTCCTTTCGTGTGGTCAGCACGTGTACATACTTACATTACTGTCCGAGTTACCTCCTGTATTATACTCAGAGCTGCACTCTATTCTGCTGGTGCAGTCACTGTGCATACATTACATCAATCCTGAGTTACCTCTGTATTATACACAGAGCTGCACTCATATTCTGCTGGTGCAGTCACTGTGTACACCTACATTACATTACTGATACTGAGTTACCTCCTGTATTATACTCCAGAGCTGCACTCACTATTCTGCTGGTGCATCACTGTGTACATACATTACATTACTGATCCCTGAGTTACCTCCTGTATTATACTCCAGAGCTGCACTCACTTTCTGCTGGTGCAGTCACTGTGTACATACTTACATTACTGATCCTGAGTTACCTCCTGTATTATAAAAAACCCCCCCCCCGCTGGTGCAGTCACTGTGTCATACATTACATTACTGATCCTGAGTTACCTCCTGTATTATACTCCAGAGCTGCACTCACTATTCTGCTGGTGCAGTCACTGTGTACATACATTACATTACTGATCCTGAGTTACCTCCTGTATTATACTCCAGAGCTGCACTCACTATTCTGCTGGTGCAGTCACTGTGTACATACATTACATTACTGATCCTGAGTTACCTCCTGTATTATACTCCAGAGCTGCACTCACTATTCTGCTGGTGCAGTCACTGTGTACATACATTACATTACTGATCCTGAGTTACCTCCTGTATTATACTCCAGAGCTGCACTCACTATTCTGCTGGTGCAGTCACTGTGTACATACATTACATTACTGATCCTGAGTTACCTCCTGTATTATACTCCAGAGCTGCACTCACTATTCTGCTGGTGCAGTCACTGTGTACATACATTACATTACTGATCCTGAGTTACCTCCTGTATTATACTCCAGAGCTGCACTCACTATTCTGCTGGTGCAGTCACTGTGTACATACATTACATTACTGATCCTGAGTTACCTCCTGTATTATACTCCAGAGCTGCACTCACTATTCTGCTGGTGCAGTCACTGTGTACATACATTACATTACTGATCCTGAGTTACCTTCCTGTATTATACTCCAGAGCTGCACTCACTATTCTGCTGGTGCAGTCACTGTGTACATACATTACATTACTGATCCTGAGTTACCTCCTGTATTATACTCCAGAGCTGCACTCACTATTCTGCTGGTGCAGTCACTGTGTACATACATTACATTACTGATCCTGAGTTACCTCCTGTATTATACTCCAGAGCTGCACTCACTATTCTGCTGGTGCAGTCACTGTGTACATACATTACATTACTGATCCTGAGTTACCTCCTGTATTATACTCCAGAGCTGCACTCACTATTCTGCTGGTGCAGTCACTGTGTACATACATTACATTACTGATCCTGAGTTACCTCCTGTATTATACTCCAGAGCTGCACTCACTATTCTGCTGGTGCAGTCACTGTGTACATACATTACATTACTGATCCTGAGTTACCTCCTGTATTATACTCCAGAGCTGCACTCACTATTCTGCTGGTGCAGTCACTGTGTACATACATTACATTACTGATCCTGAGTTTACCTCCTGTATTATACTCCAGAGCTGCACTCACTATTCTGCTGGTGCAGTCACTGTGTACATACATTACATTACTGATCCTGAGTTACCTCCTGTATTATACTCCAGAGCTGCACTCACTATTCTGCTGGTGCAGTCACTGTGTACATACATTACATTACTGATCCTGAGTTACCTCCTGTATTATACTCCAGAGCTGCACTCACTATTCTGCTGGTGCAGTCACTGTGTACATACATTACATTACTGATCCTGAGTTACCTCCTGTATTATACTCCAGAGCTGCACTCACTATTCTGCTGGTGCAGTCACTGTGTACATACATTACATTACTGATCCTGAGTTACCTCCTGTATTATACTCCAGAGCTGCACTCACTATTCTGCTGGTGCAGTCACTGTGTACATACATTACATTACTGATCCTGAGTTACCTCCTGTATTATACTCCAGAGCTGCACTCACTATTCTGCTGGTGCAGTCACTGTGTACATACATTACATTACTGATCCTGAGTTACTCCTGTATTATCTCCAGAGCTGCACTCACTATTCTGCTGGTGCAGTCACTGTGTACATACATTACATTACTGATCCTGAGTTACTCCTGTATTATACTCAGAGCTGCACTCACTATTCTGCTGGTGCAGTCACTGTGTACATACATTACATTACTGATCCTGAGTTACCTCCTGTATTATACTCCAGAGCTGCACTCACTATTCTGCTGGTGCAGTCACTGTGTACATACATACATTACTGATCCTGAGTTACTCTGTATTATACTCCAGCTGCACTCACTATTCTGCTTGTGCAGCACTGTGTACAACATTACATTACTGATCCTGAGTTACCTCCTGTATTTACTCCAGGCTGCACCACTTTCTGCTGTGCAGTCACTGTGTACAAAACATTACAAGCCTGAAGTTTACCTTGTATTATCATCTGAGTGCTGATGATGATTGTGCTGGTACACTGTGTTCAATGGCTTTAGACATAATCGCCTTGATTTTTTTTTATTTAGCACAAAATTTAGAAGGAGAGCGGAGCACGCGAATCAGCATGGGATGATCCGGACGGAGATCACAGGGGCCGAGATCGCCGAGGAAATGGAAAAGGAGAGGAGACTGTTCCAGTTACAGATGTGTGAGGTGAGCGCCCCCTGTAGGTCCTCAGTTATATATACACTACGCTTTTTCTTACCTTGTCTTATATCCAATCAGTACAACTAGCAGAAGACTGCAATCCCATCCATGTTATATAACTGTGATGGGACTACAGGTCCCAGAGATCAGGATTATAGTGCACAAGGGGGCGGCTATGGCTCCAAACACTTTCCTCCGCCCCTCCAGAACAGATGACACCATACAGGGTCCTGTTAGGCGCTGGAGCTTAGAGTAAACCTTTCCTACATCTTGACGTCCTCTTCAGTGTTGGTTCAGGACCAGTGACGTGACGTCTTATGTGAGATATCACTGAGTAGGACAGGTGCACACTGCCTGCTGATCGTACACCCGCAGGGGTCAGTAGACATGATGGACTCTGCTCACTCCCAATCCAAATGTTCGGAGCTATAAACCCCTTTCTAAACACATTGAGAAACATGGCAGCAATTCTGTCATGGCCCTTTTCAACGGCACCCCACTATCTGATGCCTATTTGCGTTAATGGTTGCTCAAACCCTTAAACCTGCTTCATACACAAAGTGGTGCTGCTGCCGCGCTCTTGCTGCTGAGTCATGCCACCATGTTCCTCTGCTGCTGCTAAGTTATGACGCCGCCACTTATGCGCCTGCTGCAGAGTGGTGCCGTCACCAAAACAGCTTTTTCTGTAAGTTGTGCTGCCGCTGCTACTGAGTGGTGCTGACGCTGCTGCTCTGCTGTTCAGTGTACTGCACTGTGCTACTGCTGTTTCAGTGGTGCTGCCACTGCTGCTCCTGCTGTTACTGGTGCTGCCACTGTGCTACTGCTGTTCAGTGGTGCGCCACTGCTGCTCCTGCTGTTACTATTACTGCCACTGTGCTACTGCTGTTCAGTGTTGCCGCCTGCTGCTCCTGCTGTTACTTACTGCCACTGTGCTACTGCTGTCAGTGTGCGCACTGGCTCCTGCTGTTACTGTACTGCCACTGTGCTACTGCTGTTCAGTGGTGCTGCCACTGCTACTCCGGCTACTGAGTGGTGCACGCTGCAAAATATTCCCTTTGCTGTTGTGTGGTGCAGCTGCTGCAGTGTGATGCCTTTTTCTGCCAAGTGGATGCTGCTGCTTCTGCTGCAGAGTGGTGCGCCACTGTTTCTCCTTCTGCTAAGTGGTGCCGCTGCTGCTGTTAAGTGGTACTGCAACTCATTCTGAAAAGTGGTGCTGCCATTGCTGCTCCTGCTGTTAAGTGGTGTCGGCGCTGCTGCTCCTGCTGTTAAGTGGTGCCGCCACTGCTTGCTCCTGCTGTTAAGTGGTGCGACACTGCTGCGTCCTGCTGTTAAGTGGTGCTGCTGCTGAGAAACATAGTGTTCAGTGATGACCTGCTGTTAAGTGGTGCCACCATCACTGCCCCTTAGTGGTGCCAATACTGTGTGGCACTGCCTTTGTCACTGTTGAGTAGTGCCAGTCTTACTGTTGAATGGCGCCCTCCGTCAATGCCCTGTCGTGCTGTACATTACATTTCTGCACCCATCTTTGGGCTCGGTCTGAATTTTAAAATGGCACAATCAGATCAGGAGCAGTAGAAATAGAACCGGGGCGGTGTCTGAGTATTTGTATGAATTATACTGCAGTACCAGCCTCAGCCTGTGCAGAGCAGTGGCGCTGTTTTCAGATCTCGACCCCTTGGTGCCAGTTTCATACATCGATGTGTTGAACACTTTGTGGCACAATAGCGCAGAATCTTCCGATAACTCCTGAAGATAAATATACGGTAGCAGGAGCGGGATGTCTGATATCTCATAAACGGGCATGATTATTTAATTATCCGCCGCCCCCGTCACATACAGCACCGGCACAGCGTGCAATTACCCGCTAACCGCCGTTTCTTGTCTTCTGACAGTATCTTATTAAAGTTAATGAAATCAAGACGAAGAAGGGCGTGGACCTGCTGCAGAATCTGATCAAGTATTACCACGCTCAGTGCAAGTGAGTGCGGGGTTAATGTGGCCGCCATTGTACAGCCCTGTATACTGAAGGCCCACGTGGCGCCATCCGGGGACCGAGCAGCTACTTACGCCTCTTTCTTCTCAGTTTCTTCCAGGACGGGCTGAAAACTGCAGATAAACTGAAGCAGTACATCGAGAAGCTGGCCGCCGACCTGTACAATGTAAGTACGGGGAAGAGGTGGGGGGCTCTTGGATAAGAGATTTTAAAGGGATTGTCCAGAATTAGAAAAACATGGCTGCTTACCCCTATACATAGCGCCACACCTGTGCACTGGTCGTGTGTGGTATTACAGCTCAGCACCATGATTTCAATAGCTCACTTTATTTTCATTGACAGCAAGGACAATAAGTATGGCACGGACAGCTGGATCCAACCGCTATCTAGCATTACAGCCGCCGCATGTCACTATGTAGGTGTGCGATTTGGTTAGGGAAAACAGAGTGACAACTGTGGGCCACAGAAATAGTGGCAATGTTAGTTATTGTGTAGATAAAATGCACAATCCGCCATATCTCATCCCGTGGATCATGCACTGTGTGTATAAAAAATAGAACAAAGGCAGAATAATACAATGTGTGTGGCGGGGAGGGGGGGGCAGGATGGAACGAGCGGGGCAGGATGGAGCGGCGGGGCAGGATGGTGGGAGCGGGGCAGGATGGAGCCGGAGGAGCAGGATGGAGCAGGATGGTGGTGAGCGGGGCAGGATGGAGCGAGCAGGGCAGGATGGATCGAGTGGGGCAGGATGGAGCCGGAGGAGCAGGATGCCGGTGGGGGGGTGTCAGGATGGTGGGAGCGGGGCAGGATGGTGACGGGGGAGAAGGATGGTGGCTGGGGGGAAGCAGGATGGTGGCTGGGTGGGGGGGGGCAGGATGGTGGCTGGGTGGAGGGGGCAGGATGGTGGCTTGGGAGGGGCAGGTTGGTGGCGAGCGGGGCAGGATGGAGCCGGAGGAGCTGGATGGCGGCGGTATGCAGGATGGTGGGAGCGGGGCAGGATGGTGGCGGGGGGGGGCAGGATGGAGCCGGAGGAGCAGGATGGTGGCTGGGGGGAAGCAGGATGGTAGCTTGGGGGGGGCAGGATGGTGGCTGGGGGGGGAGCGCAGGTTGGTGGCGAGCGGGGCAAGATGGAGCGAGCGGGGCACAATGGTGGGAGGGGAGCAGGATGGTGGCAGGATGTGGCGAGCGGGGCAGGATGGTGGCAGGGGGGCAGAATGGAGCGAGCGGGGCAGGATGGAGCCGGAGGAGCAGGATGGTGGCGGGGGGAGGAGGAGGTGGAAGGGGGGGTGTGCAGGATGGAGTTGGCGGGGCAGGATGGAGCAGGCGGGGCAGGATGGAGCAGGCGGGGCAGGATGGAGCAGTCGGGGCTGGATGGAGCAGGCGGGGCAGGATGGAGCTGGCGGGGGGGGGGGAGGGGAGCAGGATGTTGGCGGGAAGGCAGGATGGAGCCAGCGGGGAAGGATGGAGCGAGTGGGGCAGGATGGAGCAAGCGAAGCAGGATGGAGCGGGGGGGAGGGGAGCAGGATTGAGCAAGCGGGGCAGGATGGAGCGAGCGGGGGGCAGGATGGAGCGGGGGGGGGGGGGAGGTTGGATGCTGGGGGCAGGATGGAGTGGGGCGAGATGGAACCGGGAGGGGGGGGGCAGGATGGAGCCGGAGGGGTGGGGCAGGATGGAACTGAGGGGGGCAGGATGGAGCCAGGGGGCCAGGATGAATGCGGGGGGAGGGGGCAGGATGGAGGCGGGTGGCAGAATCCCCCTCGCCCTCCTCTGTTCTCACCCGTCTTCTACAGTGGTCATGTGACAGGGCGGGCTGTGTGATGTCACATCAGCCCGCCCTGTATACAGAAAGATGATGGGAGTGTAGGTGTGCCACGGTCCGCTCTGCTCCAGGGCTTAAAAAACTCACCAAAGAGACAGTCAGATTTCCATCCTTTATTCTCCTCCTCCTACGCGTTTCGGCGCCTAGCCTGGCACGTTCATCAGGGATATTGAAGGTGCCAGGCTAGGCGCCGAAACGCGTAGGAGGAGGAGAATAAAGGATGGAAATCTGACTGTCTCTTTGGTGAGTTTTTTAAGCCCTGGAGCAGCGCGGACCGTGACACACCTACGCTCCCATCATCTTTCTGGATTAAACCACTGTTCAGTGGTCGGTGGAGGTCCTGCAGCAGCTTGGAATAATATTTCCTCAACGCCTTCAAACCAGTTGTGGGGATCGCAACTGCATCAGGTGAGTGGCTTCTCGGCATCACCCCATTACCATCAGTGTAACTAGTGATAGGGCACTATTGCGCCTCTTGTCCCCCACCCTTTTTATATTTTTACGCCCTGTGTACAGACGGATGAAAACAGCAGGAGGCGAGGTGGGGGCTGCGGGTTCCCTGTGTATCCCGGCAACAGCGGCGCGTTAGCGCCTGTCGCCGGGCTTCAACGACAGCGGCACTAACGCGCCACTGTCGCCGGGCTGCAAATTTGTGCGCAATTCGAACTTTGAATTTGCGCGCCAATTTGCATAGTCTACGCTCATTGGTGCTTGCCTCCGGCGGGCACCAATGAGCGGCCTCTGTCTGGTGCGCGATTTCTGTGACCGACAGACGCCTAAGACAATTATATAGTAGATAATACTGCTCCTATGTACAAGAATATAACTACTATAATACTGCTCCTATGTACAAGAATATAACTACTATAATACTGCTCCTATGTACAATTATATAACTACTATAATACTGCTCCTATATACAAGAATATAACTACTATAATACTGCTCCTATGTACAAGAATATAACTACTATAATACTGCTCCTATGTACAATTATATAACTACTATAATACTGCTCCTATATACAAGAATATAACTACTATAATACTGCCCCTATGTACAAGAATATAACTACTATAATACTGCTCCTATATACAAGAATATAACCACTATAATACTGCCCCTATATACAAGAATATAACTACTATAATACTGTCCCTATGTACAAGAATATAACTACTATAATACTGCTCCTATATACAAGAATATAACTACTATAATACTGTCCCTATATACAAGAATATAACTACTATAATACTGCTCCTATGTACAAGAATATAACTACTATAATACTGCTTCTATGTACAAGAATATAACTACTATAATACTGCCCCTATATACAAGAATATAACTACTATAATACTGCTCCTATATACAAGAATATAACTACTATAATACTGCTCCTATGTACAAGAATATAACTACTATAATACTGTCCCTATATACAAGAATATAACTACTATAATACTGTCCCCTATGTACAAGAATATAACTACTATAATACTGCTCCTATGTACAAGAATATAACTACTATAATACTGCTCCTATGTACAAGAATATAACTACTATAATACTGCCCCCTATGTACAAGAATATAACTACTATAATACTGCCCTATGTACAAGAATATAACTACTATAATACTGCTCCTATATACAAGAATATAACTACTATAATACTGCTCCTATGTACAAGAATATAACTGCTATAATACTACCCCTATATACAAGAATATAACTACTATAATACTGCCCCCTATGTACAAGAATATAACTACTTTAATACTGCCCCTATATACAGGAATATACAGTTAGGGCCAGAAATATTTGGACAGTGACACAATTTTGGCGAGTTGGGCTCTGCATGCCACCACATTGGATTTGAAATGAAACCTCTACAACAGAATTCAAGTGCAGATTGTAACGTTTAATTTGAAGGGTTGAACAAAAATATCTGATAGAAAATGTAGGAATTGTACACATTTCTTTACAAACACTCCACATTTTAGGAGGTCAAAAGTAATTGGACAAATAAACATAACCCAAACAAAATATTTTTATTTTCAATATTTTGTTGCGAATCCTTTGGAGGCAATCACTGCCTTAAGTCTGGAACCCATGGACATCACCAAACGCTGGGTTTCCTCCTTCTTAATGCTTTGCCAGGCCTTTACAGCCGCAGCCTTCAGGTCTTGCTTGTTTGTGGGTCTTTCCGTCTTAAGTCTGGATTTGAGCAAGTGAAATGCATGCTCAATTGGGTTAAGATCTGGTGATTGACTTGGCCATTGCAGAATGTTCCACTTTTTTGCACTCATGAACTCCTGGGTAGCTTTGGCTGTATGCTTGGGGTCATTGTCCATCTGTACTATGAAGCGCTGTCCAATCAACTTTGCAGCATTTGGCTGAATCTGGGCTGAAAGTATATCCCGGTTCACTTCAGAATTCATCCGGCTACTCTTGTCTGCTGTTATGTCATCAATAAACACAAGTGACCCAGTGCCATTGAAAGCCATGCATGCCCATGCCATCACGTTGCCTCCACCATGTTTTACAGAGGATGTGGTGTGCCTTGGATCATGTGCCGTTCCCTTTCTTCTCCAAACTTTTTTCTTCCCATCATTCTGGTACAGGTTGATCTTTGTCTCATCTGTCCATAGAATACTTTTCCAGAACTGAGCTGGCTTCTTGAGGTGTTTTTCAGAAAATTTAACTCTGGCCTGTCTATTTTTGGAATTGATGAATGGTTTGCATCTAGATGTGAACCCTTTGTATTTACTGTCATGGAGTCTTCTCTTTACTGTTGACTTAGAGACAGATACACCTACTTCACTGAGAGTGTTCTGGACTTCAGTTGATGTTGTGAACGGGTTCTTCTTCACCAAATAAAGTATGCGGCGATCATCCACCACTGTTGTCATTCGTGGACACCCAGGCCTTTTAGAGTTCCCAAGCTCACCAGTCAATTCCTTTTTTCTCAGAATGTACCCAACTGTTGATTTTGCTACTCCAAGCATGTCTGCTATCTCTCTGATGGATTTTTTCTTTTTTTTCAGCCTCAGGATGTTCTGCATCACCTCAATTGAGAGTTCCTTTGGCCGCATGTTGTCTGGTCACAGCAACAGCTTCCAAATGCAAAACCACACACCTGGAATCCACCCCTGACCTTTTAACTACTTCATTGATTACAGGTTAACGAGGGAGACGCCTTCAGAGTTAATTGCAGCCCTTAGAGTCCATTGTCCAATTACTTTTGGTCCCTTGAAAAAGAGGAGGCTATGCATTACAGAGCTATGATTCCTAAACCCTTTCTCCGATTTGGATGTGGAAACTCTCATATTGCAGCTGGGAGTGTGCACTTTCAGCCCATATTATATATATAATTGTATTTCTGAACATGTTTTAGTAAACAGCTAAAATAACAAAACTTGTGTCACTGTCCAAATATTTCTGGCCCTAACTGTACTATAATACTGCTCCTATATACAAGAATATAACTACTATAATACTGCTCCTATATACAAGAATATACCTACTATAATACTGCTCCTATGTACAAGAATATACCTACTATAATACTGCTCCTATGTACAAGAATATACCTACTATAATACTGCCCCTATGTACAAGAAAAAATATTTTTAAAATAAACTACTATAATACTGCTCCTTGTACAAGAATATAACTACTATAATACTGCCTCCTTGTACAAGAATATAACTACTATAATACTGCCCTATGTACAAGAATATAACTACTATAATACTGCCCTATTACAAGAATATAACTACAATAATACTGCCCCTATATACAAGAATATAACTACATAATAATGCCCCTATATACAAGAATATAACTACTATAATACTGCCCCTATGTACAAGAATATAACTACTATAATACTGCCCCTATGTACAAGAATATAACTACTATAATACTGCCTCCTATGTACAAGAATATAACTACTATAATACTGCCCTATGTACAAGAATATAACTACTATAATACTGCTCCTATGTACAAGAATATAACTACTATAATACTGCCCCTATGTACAAGAATATAACTACTATAATACTGCCCTATAACAAGAATATAACTACTATAATACTGCCTCTATGATACAAGAATATAACTACTATAATACTGCCCCTATGTACAAGAATATAACTACTATAATACTGTCCCTATATACAAGAATATAACTACTATAATACTGTCCCCTATGTACAAGAATATAACTACTATAATACTGCTCCTTTGTACAAGAATATAACTACTATAATACTGCCCCTGTGTACAAGAATATAACTACTATAATACTGCCCCTATATACAAGAATATAACTACTATAATACTGCCTCTATGAACAAGAATATAACTACTATAATACTGCCCCTGTTACAAGAATATAACTACTATAATACTGCCCCTATACACAAGAATATAACTACTATAATACTGCTCCTATATACAAGAATATAACTACTATAATACTGCCCTATGTACAAGAATATAACACTGAAATATGCCTATAAATAAACTACTATAATACTATTTATATATTCAAGAATATAAGGATGTTTGTGATTTTTTTTTTAGTGTAATTATATATAATTTATGCTTTTGTAGATAAAACAGACGCAGGATGAGGAGAAGAAGCAGCTCACGGCCCTCCGGGACCTCATCAAGTCGTCTCTTCAGCTGGATCAGAAGGAGGTAGGTGTACAGCGGTAGAAAGGGGAAGCGAATGGGAGTTCAGATTTTAGTGCTTGTTTTGCAGCATGTCATAAAGCAGGAGAAGCTGAGCATAATGGTATACGGAAAAGACACGTAATGAGTCAGGGGGGGCGGTCCTGATAATCATCAGCTTTTCATTATTTATAGTACTGCCCCTTTGACTACAAAACCCAGAGTGTACTGTGTAATGGATGTGTCTGACCATACAGGGACATGGTCTGATCATACCACATCTCCTGTGCTGAGATAATCTTATATATGTGTCCCTGCTATGTACTATGTAATGGATGTGTCTGACCATACAGGGACATGGTCTGATCATACCACATCTCCTGTGCTGAGATAATCTTATATATGTGTCTCTGCTATGTACTGTGTAATGGATGTGACTTCTCAGGAGTCCAGGCATCTCCCATTTTTGGGGTCCGGTGATGGATCGGACCCTCACTAATTTGTATCATAATCATTTGCAAAGAGGCCTTTTGATAAGTATTATAGGAATGAAATGCCATAATCCCAATCTCAGACTGATGGGTGATCATCCCCGGACTGAGGAACAGATTCCTTTCATATATCTGAATATTAATCCCATAATTACATGGGGTGCGACGTTCTCCAGCCATACGCCCCCGACCATGATAATGAGCTCTACAAATAGGGTCATATTTTTGGATGTTTCACAATTTCTATTACTCCTGTGTTGGACAAATTTTACATATTTTTTTTGCCAGTCAATGCCGATTTCTCCCTTGGTGGAGTCGTCAGTGCTGTACCATGCTGGTAGCCAGTGTGATTACACTCGTTCCTGGCAACCAGTGTTGTGCCACCCTGGCAGCTCAGTCTATGTGCCAGATAGGGCGTTGAACTGACGCCGCATAGATGGCGAGGAGATCCGGGCTTGCCTTACTTCCTTGGGGTTGCTGGGTGTTTTGTGTGTTTTTATAGCTTCTGCCTACAGACTTCCAAACATATATACACCATGTTCCAAATTATTATGCAAATGTTCTTTTTCTCTGATTTTCCTAAATAGTCGGTGCAAATGACAGTCAGTGTAATAAAAGTCATCACCCGCTAGAGTATACATCAAATTTTATTGAAGAAATCTCCCTATGATAACAGTATAATCTTCAAAATTAAAAACCTCTAAAAGCACTGTTCCAAATTATTAGGCACAGGAGAGTTTGTAAACATTTGATATGTTTGAAAGAACTGAAAATGCTGATTTGTTGAATTTGCAGCATTAGGAGGTCACATTCACTGAGATAAAAAGCTATTTAACTCCAAAACATCCTCAGGCCAAGTTACATGGTAACATAGGAACCCTACTTTGATATCACCTTCACAATTCTTGCATCCATTGAACTTGTGAGTTTCTGGAGAGTTTCTGCTTGTATTTCTTTGCAAGATGTCAGAATCGCCTCCCAGAGCTGCTGTTTTGATGTGAACTGCCTCCCACCCTCATAGATCTTTTGCTTGATTATACTCCAAAGGTTCTCTATAGGGTTGAGGTCAGGGGAAGATGGTGGCCACACCATGAATTTTTATGCCCATAGTAGCCAATGGCACAGAGGTATTCTTTGCAGCATGAGATGGTGCATTGCCATGCATGAGGATGATTTTGCTCCTGAAGGCACGTTTTGCTTTTTGTACCATTTAAGAAAGTTCTCAGTTGGAAACTCTATATACTGTGCAGAGGTCATTTTCACACCTTCAGGGACCTTAACCCCTTCCCGACCCGGGACGCAGCATATGCGTCATGAAAACAAGTTCGTTCCCGACCTTGGACGCATATGCTGCGTCATCACGTGTTTCCCTGCCTGCGGCTCTATTAACCGCGGTCACTAAGGGGTTAATAGAGCCACAGGTACGGAAGGACCTGCACTATACCCTAGGGGGGTGGCTTAGCCCCCCCCCCCCCCCGTGGCTATAACCGCTCCGATTGGCAGTGAACTGAAAGTGAAACTGCCAATCAGAGTAATTGTAATATCTCACCAATGAAACTTGGTGAGATGTTACAATACAGTCAATGCCTGATGCTGGACAGCATCAGGCATTGGCTGGACAAGGGGCCCTTTGTCACCCCCCCTCAGATCTGATTGGAGAGAGTGTCTCTCTCCAATCAAATGTGGGGGCGGTGTGGCCGATGGGTCCCCTCCTCTGCCGCCGTCGTTCCCTGGGCCTCCGCTCTGCCCCAGGCTGCCTATGTGCCCCCTACCCTCCGATCTCCCCCTGTGGGTGATCTTCCCCCCTGTGGTCTCCCCGCCCTGCGATCCCTCCCCATGCCTCCTGTGATCACCGCTGCCTGCGGTGATCACCTCCGCCCGTTCTCCTCTTCCCGCTCCCTCTTCTTCCCACTCCCTCTTCTTCCTCACCTGTCTTCTTTCTTCTCCTCTGTCCTCCGCTGTTCTCCCTCTTTCCTCCGGGCTTCTGCCTCTGTCCTCCGGTCTGCTCCGGGTCTTCTCTGCGCTGTCCTCTTCCTGCGGCGTCCTCCTTCTTCTGTCGGCTCCTCTGCACAGTCATCTCCCAGCATAGAGATGAGTGTGCAGAGGAGCGGTGTCACAGCCAGGGCACAGCATCTGTGTGATTGCTGTGCCCTGGCTGTGTTAACCCTCTAAGTGCTGTGATCTCAGGGATCTCCAGAGACTACAACAAGGGAACACTTGATCCCTTGTTGTAGTCTCTGGGATCAGCATCATGGTGCACTGTATGGCAATGATCTGTCATACCATGCACCCGACGCTGATCCCAGAGACTACAACAAGGGATCAAATGTCCTCTTGTTGTAGTCTCTGGGATCAGCATCATGGTACACTGAATGGCAGATCATTGCCATACCATGCACCATGACGCTGATCCCAGAGACTACAAGAAGGGACCAAGTGTCCTCTTGTAGTCTCTGGGATCAGCGTTATTGTGCACGGTATGACAGATCATTGCCATACCGTGCACCATGACGCTGATCCCAGAGACTACAACAAGGGATCAAGTGTTCTCTTGTTGTGGTCTCTGGGATCATAGTCTTGGTGAATTGTATGACAGATCATTGCCATACAGTGCACCATAACGCTGACCCCAGAGGCTGTAGGAAGAGGACACTTGATCCCTTGCTGCAGTCTCTGGATTGAGCAGTGGCGATCTAGCGTCGTGGGATCTTCGTTGTGGACTACGTCGGATCTTTTTATAATAAAGATGGAGTCCGAATTGTGTCTGGTTTTTTTTCAAATAAAAAGATTTTTCTCTGTGTGTATTTGACTATTTACCGTACTAGAGATTCCTTATGGCGGGTCTAACATTGGCCCTATATTATGAATCTCGGGCTTAGAGCCAGCTGACAATAAAAAGCTGGCATTAACCCCTTTATTACCCAGTTAGTCACCGGCACCAGGGCAACTGGAAGAGCATGGGTACAGCGCCAGAAAATGGCGCCATTTTCTGGGGCGGCTGCGGGCTGCAATTTGCAGCATGTGGGGCCCAGAACGCTTGGGCCTCTCTATGCTGAGGATTCCAGCCCCCAGCTACCTAGTTGTACCTGGCTGGACCAAAAATATGGCGGAGCCCCACGTAATTTTTTTTTCTAGAATTAGTTCTAGAAATTTAAAAAAAAAAATGATCTTCGCTGTATTTTTGGTTCCAGCCAGGTATGACGAGGCAGCTGGGGGTGGGTGGCAGTCCGTAGCTGCCAAGTTTTACCTGGCTGGACCAAAAATATGGCGGAGCCCTATGTCATTTTTTTTGTAGAAATAATTCTAGAAATAAAAAAAAAATAGGCTTCGCTGTATTTTTGGTTCCAGCCAGGTATGACGAGGCAGCTGGGGGCTGGTGGCAGTCCGTAGCTGCCAAGCTGTACCTGGCTGGACCAAAAATATGGCAGAGCCCCATGTCATTTTTTTTTTTTTCAAATTCTACAAATAAAATGACATGGAGCTTTGACGTATTTTTGGTTGCCAGCCAGGTACAACTTGGCAGCTATGGGGCTGGAATCCTCAGTATGGAGAGACCCAAATGTTTTGGGTCCCCTATGCTGCGAATTGCAACTACTAGACTAGTATGTTTTTTCACAAAAAGTTTCTTTATTCATTTATACAGCTCAATTTGTGAAGCACATGGGGGTTCAAAGTGCTCACTGTGCATCTAAATATGTTCCCTGGGGGGTCTAGTTTCCAAAATGGGGTCACTTGTGGGGGAGCTCCAATGTTTAGGCACTCAGGGGCTCTCCATACGCGACCTGGTGTCCGCTAACAATTCCAATTGTTGGCAAACATCAGGTTGCGTATGGAGAGCCCCTGTGTGCCTAAACATTGGAGCTCCCCCAAAAGTGACCCCATTTTGGAAACTAGACCCCCAAGGAACCTATCTAGATGCATAGTGAGCACTGTGAACCCCCAGGGGTTTCAAAAATTGATACGTAATAAGGAAAAAAATACTTTTTTTTCACACAAATTTTCTTTTTTAATTTTTACGGATCAATTTGTGAAGCACCTGGGGGTTCAAAGTGCTCACAATGCATCTAGATATGTTCCCTGGGGGGTCTAGTTTCCAAAATGGGGTCACTTGTGGGGGAGCCCCAATGTTTAGGCACACAGGAGCTCTCCAAATGCGACATGGTGTCCACTAATAATTTGAGCTGATTTTCCATTCAAATTGTTAGCGGACACCATGTCGCGTTTGGTGAGCCCCTGTGTGCCTAAACATTGGAGCTCCCCCACAAGTGACCCCATTTTGGAAACTAGACCCCCCAGGGAACTTATCTAGATGGGTGGTGAGCATATTGAACCCCCACATGCTTTACAAATTGATCTGTGAATATGGAGAAAAGTACTTTTTTTCACAAAAATGTTCTTTTAGCCTCAATTCTTTCATTTTGACATGGGTAACAGGATAAAATTCATCCTAAAATGTATTTGGCAATTTCTCCTGAGTACATCGATACCTCATATGTGGTCATAAACCACTGTTTTGGTGCATGGCAGGGCTCAGAAGTGAAGGAGCGCCATTTCACTTTTTGAATGGAAAATTAGCTCCAAAAGTCAAATTGCGCTCCTTCCCTTCTGAGCCCTGCTGTGCGCCCAAACAGTGGTTTATGATCACATATGAGGTATCGATATACTCAGAAGAAATTGCCCAACAAATTTTAGGATCCATTTTATCTTGTTGCCCATGTAAAAATGAAAAAATTGAGGCTAAAAGAACATTTTTGTTAGAAAAATTTAAATATCCATTTTTTTGTTTCCAATTTGCTTAGTTCCTGTGAAGCACCTGAAGGGTTAATAATCTTCTTGAATGTAGTTTTGAGTAGCTTGAGGGGTGCAGTTTTTGGAATGGTGTCACTTTTGGGTGTTTTCTCTTCATGTACTCCCTCAAAGGGACTTCAAATGTGATGTGGTCACTAAAAAAATGGTTTTGTAAATTTTGGTGGAAAAATGAAAAATTGCTCATGAACTTTGAACCCTTATAACTTCCTAACAAAAATTTTTTTTCCCAAAATTGTGCTGATGTAAAGTAGACATGTGGGAAATATTATTTCATAACTATTTTGGGCACATAACTCTCTGGTTTACCAGAAGAAAAATTCAAAATTTGAAAATTGCAAAATTTTCAAATTTTTGCCATATTTTTGATTTTTCACAAATAAACACAAAAATTATCGACCTAAATTTAATACTAACATGAAGCCCAATATGTCATGAAAAAACAATCTCAGAATCGCTAGGATCCGTTGAAGCGTTCCCGAGTTATAACCTCATGAAGGGACACTGGTCAGTATTGCAAAAAAGGGCCAAGGTCTTTAGGGTCAAAATAGGCTCGGTCATGAAGGGGTTAAAGGGGCCTACCAGCTGTTTCCATATGATTCTGGCCCAAAACATGACTCCTCCACCTCCTTGCTGACGTTGCAGCCTTCTTGGGACATGGTGGCATCCACCAACCATTCACTACTCCATCCATCTGGACCATCCAGGGTTGCTCGGCACTCATCAGTAAACAAGACTGTTTGAAAATGAGTCTTCATGTATATCTGGACCCACTGCAACAGTTTCTGTTTGTGAGCACTCTTTAGGGGTGGCCGAATAGTAGGTTTATGCACCACAGCAAGCCTTGGAAGGATCCTACACCTTGAGGTTGGAGGGACTCCAGAGGCACCAGCAGCTTCACATATCTGTTTGCTGGTTTGTAAGGCCTTTTTAGCAGCTGCTCTCTTAATCCGATTAACTTGCCTGGCATAAACCTTCCTTATTCTGCCTTTATCTGCACGACCACATCTGTGCTCAGAATCAGCCACAAATCTCTTCACAATACGATGATCACGCTTAAGTTTTCATGCAATATCTAATGTTTTCATCCCTTGTCCAAGGCATTGCACTATTTGTTGCTTTTCGGCAGCAGAGACATCGTTTTTCTTTCCCATGTTACTTGAAAACTGTGGCCTGCGTAATATTATGGAACACCCAGTTTTCCTTTCATTGGGCTCACCTGCCAAACTAATTATCACAGGTATCTGAGATTGATTTCAATGATGCAAAGAACTCTGAGACATAATACCATCAATGGGTTTCATTGAAAAAACAACCCTATGACACTGAAAACCAATTTGCATAATAATTTGGAACATGGTTTACAATAATGTACGAAAACCCTTTTATTATTATAAAGTAATTAAAGGGGTTAAACACATCATTTTCACATGACCTATATGGCCCCAATTCAGGATCCTCATAGCTGGCAAAGGCGGTTTCTCATTCTGGAGTTTCTTGTCCTGGAAGACCCGACACCTTGATTTATAAGGGATGGGTGTAATACTTCATTTGACCTGCGGGGCTGCTGTAGAATAATCAAACACTTACTGACAAGTTCTTATCATGCATGACCCCCGGAGTTGCTTCCTCTGCACCCGGAATAACTGTGCCCATGCGTTTCATGGGTTTTCAGAGCAGTTTATACAGTCTGTTGTTTGTCAGAGGGATAGAAATGGATGTGGAGGAGGGATGCTCGGTACTCGAAATGAGCAAGTTGGAAGCTTGGACGGGCGCGATTTGTGTACCTGAGTATAATGGAAGTCAATGGGAAGATCTTTCTGAAAAATGCTCGATTTCCCCATTGACTTCTAATACTTGAGTCGTGCTCATCCGAGCATCCGATCTGCTCATTATGAGTACCGAACACCCGAGCAAGGTAGTGCCCGCTCATCACTAGGGTGGAGTACTCCAGGGAATCCAGATCTCACAGCAGAATTAAAGGGGTTGTCCAGTACTTTTACATTAAACGGTGTCAGTGGGTCTAGGGTGTTGCAAAAATGTAAAAAAAAATAATCTTCTGTGCCAATGCTGGACTTTCAAGGCTGCAACTGATCATTGGCCTCTGATTGTCTGCAGTGGTCAGATGACGCCCCCTGTTGGAACAGTAAGCTGGGAGCACTGGCAGACAGGCGGAAGAGGGGAAGAACAGCACATGGGGCCCTTGCAGTCCAATAACTGGTCATAATGCACAATTCCACCTGCTTTGGAGCTAGTTGTGGCCCCTTTACCTATTGGGCAGGTTGTATGAATGATATGGGAGCACAGGGGGGTATGCTGACACAAATCGGAAGACCAGTACCTGTCCGGTGGATGATTGAGTTGTCTTTTTCGGTATCCTGAACTTCTAAGTTGTTTAAAATTAGTAGGCAAGCCCTTAAAATTAACATTATTTTGCCTCCTGCGGTGTAGCAGAGCTGTGTGATGGGTACAAAGAGGTGTAGCAGAGTCGTGTGCTGGGTACAGATAGGTGTAGCAGAGCCGTGTGCTGGGTACAGATAGGTGTAGCAGAGCCGTGTGCTGGGTACAGATTTGGTGTAGCAGAGCCGTGTGCTGGATACAGATAGGTGTAGCAGAGCCGTGGGCTGGGTACAGATAGGTGTAACAGAGCCGTGTGCTGGGTACGGATAGGTGTAGCAGAGCCGTGTGTATTTACAGATAGGTGTAGCAGAGCCGTGTGTATTTACAGATAGGTGTAGCAGAGCCGTGTGTAGTTACAGATAGGTGTAGCAGAGCCGTGTGCTGGTTACAGATAGGTGTAGAGAGCCGTGTGCTGGTTACAGATAGGTGTAGAGAGCCGTGTGCTGGTTACAGATAGGTGTAGAGAGCCGTGTGCTGGTTACAGATAGGTGTAGAGAGCCGTGTGCTGGTTACAGATAGGTGTAGAGAGCCGTGTGCTGGTTACACATAGGTGTAGCAGAGCTGTGTGTAGTTACAGATTCAGCGTAGCAGAGCCGTGTGCTGTTAGAGATAGGTGTAGCAGAGGTGTGTGCTGGTTACAGATAGGTGTAGCAGAGGTGTGTGCTGGTTACAGATAGGTGTAGCAGAGCCGTGTGGTGTTACAGATTCAGTGTAGCAGAGCCGTGTGCTGTTACAGATAGGTGCAGCAGAGGTGTGTGCTGGTTACAGATAGGTGTAGCAGAGCCGTGTGGTGTTACAGATTCAGTGTAGCAGAGCTGTGTGGTGTTACAGATTCAGTGTAGCAGAGCCGTGTGCTGTTACAGATAGGTGTAGCAGAGGTGTGTGCTGGTTACAGATAGGTGTAGCAGAGCCGTGTGGTGTTACAGATTCAGTGTAGCAGAGCCGTGTGCTGTTACAGATAGGTGTAGCAGAGGTGTGTGCTGGTTACAGATAGGTGTAGCAGAGGTGTGTGCTGGTTACAGATAGGTGTAGCAGAGCCGTGTGGTGTTACAGATTCAGTGTAGCAGAGCCGTGTGCTGTTACAGATAGGTGCAGCAGAGGTGTGTGCTGGTTACAGATAGGTGTAGCAGAGCCGTGTGGTGTTACAGATTCAGTGTAGCAGAGCTGTGTGGTGTTACAGATTCAGTGTAGCAGAGCCGTGTGCTGTTACAGATAGGTGTAGCAGAGGTGTGTGCTGGTTACAGATAGGTGTAGCAGAGCCGTGTGGTGTTACAGATTCAGTGTAGCAGAGCCGTGTGCTGTTACAGATAGGTGTAGCAGAGGTGTGTGCTGTTACAGATTCAGTGTAGCAGAGCTGTGTGCTGTTACAGATTCAGTGTAGCAGAGCCGTGTGCTGTTACAGATTCAGTGTAGCAGAGCTGTGTGCTGTTACAGATTCAGTGTAGCAGTGCTGTGTGCTGTTACAGATTCAGTGTAGCAGAGCTGTGTGTGGTTACAGATAGGTGTTGCAGAGCTGTGTGCTGTTACAGATTCAGTGTAGCAGAGCTGTGTGTAGTTACAGATAGGTGTTGCAGAGCCGTATGCTGTTTACAGATTTAATGTAGCAGAGCCGTGTGCTGTTACAGATTCAGTGTAGCAGAGCTGTGTGCTGTTACAGATTCAGTGTAGCAGAGCTGTGTGCTGTTACAGATTCAGTGTAGCAGAGCTGTGTGCTGTTACAGATTCAGCGTAGCAGAGCTGTGTGTAGATACAGATAGGTGTTGCAGAGCCGTATGCTGTTTACAGATTTAATGTAGCAGAGCTGTGTGCTGTTACAGATTTGGCGTAGCAGAGCAGTATATAGTGTTAGAGGATATTACTCGGCGTCGTAGTGTGTCATGATCTGTGATATCACAGAGGACGTATGATGTAGCAGAGCTGTGTGCAGCCACTGGATATCATTATACCTACTGAGAGCATTTATTACTTGGCATCATAGTATAAAATAGGACAGAACATGGCATAGAGGGTAAGAGTAACCGAGCGAGTGATAACACGTTATTCTTAGAAATCTATGTTATTATCACTATCTCTACTGTGTTTCCTCCCCACCATCTTCCTGTCTGTGTATGATAAGATACATTATGAAGAATAAGATATATTGTATCACTCTATATATATATATATCCAAATAGAAGAACACTGGGCACTGCACGTATTCAGTTAGGGCGGGCTGTCACTACCGTGACACTTCTGCAGCTGTACCTGGTGGTGCTGGCTCTTAATAGCGGGAATCCAGCATAACAAAAGAAAATGTCCGCACTCACGTGTCGATCGACACTTTTAATTCCTGTTCATATCAACAAACATCAGCAAATCAGCAAGGGAGGGGGTGCAGGGGCGAAGGACGACGGCTCGCCGTTTCGCGGTCGTATACCGCTTCCACGGGTCCTCTATGGCGTCTGTCGTCATGTCCGGAGGTTTATTCAGCCGGCACATGACGTCACTACCGCCGTAGCTAAACAAGATGTGTTACATAGATAAAAACATCAAGGATATGAAAATATCAAAAGAAATGGATTGCAAAACAAGCTGAATTGAATACAATACTTACTGAACCCGATATAACAGAGCATCTTAAAAGAGCCGGTAACAGCCTAACTTAGCGTCGCGTTGCCTAGGAAGTTACTGTATTCTACCTAGACAGCTGGTCAAAAAACCTCTAATATATGCCACCTCTTATTGCAGAAACGCTATTAGATTACAACACTATAATACGCAACCATCTTACCATCGACAAGCTATTCTCTCACTTTTTCCTAGGCATCCTGCAGATTCCACCTAAAAGAGTGTTATTACATGCAGGGATAACCACACAAGTATTTCTTAGCAAATTAATAACATAGTCATAGGTTATACGTCTATAGATTTATAAGAATGCTGCTAGGTCGTTTTTTTCATTTAACCCTAAGGGGCCACACGCTTTGGTCTCAATTATCCACCTACTTTCCCGTTGGAGAAGAAATGTATGCGTATTACCACCTTGAAACCCCAGTTTACTGTGAAATGTTTTTGTGGGAGGCACTTTGCAGATGCAGTATAACTACCTTGAGTCTTGTTGCTGTCCTTAGTTTAATTTTCAGGTCATACACCATGGCAAAACTGTCTTCCAGAACCTCACCTTTATAGTAGAGCTTGGCTGTTCATCACCCAGTTTTAAGCCTCCTACACAGCTGTTTCTCTTTCAGTTAAAGTGTAAATGTAATTTCATTGGAAAAAAAACAAACCCCTAATACTGCACTGTTTGTTAATGATGGGTCACACAGAAGCTAAGGTAATGCTTTTTTTGTACCTATGACTTATTTTCTCACATTTTTCTGTGCTCATTTAAAAACTGCATTTTATGGCTGTGTAGATGTGGGTGGCAGATGATAGGGAGTAGTGCAATGTGATAGCAGAGGAAGGGTTAACGGAGATCCTGACTGACCTTTGTGGGGAGCCAGCAGAGAAGGAGTTAACAGTTTGTGACTGAGCTGTGTGAAGGCAAGTGACAGATCTTTCCTTGGCACAAGCTTCTGAGGAGTTTGCCCTGAGCCTGAGCTTCTGACATTGCTCAGCAACTGTGCTGTATGCTGAGCCAATCTGATACATTGTTTCCTCATGAGCTGCAGTGAGGAGTGTAGACCACACCCCTTTTTACCTTAAATGGCTACATGCCCCGTATTCACTGAAGACGGATCTGAGTGATAATGAACATATGTCTGCGTCACACACAGTGCAGTGGGGACACCTTGTGGAAGGTTTATGAATGGTAACCAACCAGACTTTTGTAATAAAGTATATTAGAAAGTTTATTATAATCACTTGCTCTACATTATTATTAAATACAAATTTAAACGGCGGTTACGCTTTAATGACTGTTACCACCTACACATAAAAATTATTATCATGGTCACTTGTTTGGTTATTCATACACTGGTCTAGAATCCTTCAAAACTGTCACGTGTTGACTGCTCTGCAGTCCATGTGAAAAGCAATCTAGTTTAAATGAGAGTAAATTTCCTTTTGCACATTCATAGTTCATGTGTAGATGCTGCTGTGTTAGAGTTGTGGGATTGTTAGGTGACCACTCCCCCAGCCTTTAAATAGTTCCTTCTTTCACCAGCAGGTGTTGCTGATAGAGTTTAGTCTCTGCAAGACTTGTCACATAGAAGATGTGTGTACTTTCTGCTGTAGCCTTCTTGATGTTTTCGTTCTGTTGGGAGCTGCTGTGCTCCCCAGTCTGTGGGTGGAGGTGAGGGTATCTTAGCCTAGGGCTGATCAGAGCAAAGGGCAAAGTTGGTGGCTCAGACATTCTCACCATCAGAGGTAATTCTGAGAACAGGGTGAGTTAGGGAACCCCAGTCTAAAGGTCAGACTAGCTCCCCTGATCACTTTTTGCTCATCTTACCATCCTTCTTCCTGCTGCCCTTTACCATTAAACTATCCTGCATGTCAAAAACTGTGCAAGAGTTTGGAGAAGAACTGATGAAGACCAGGGGCGGTCACCAAATATTGTTGGGATTGCATTTCTTTTTTGTTCATTCACTTTACATTTTGTCAGTTGATAAAAGTAAACTATTAACATTTTTTTTTCCACACCTTGCTTAAACGTTTGCTGCTCTCCAGAAGTTGAGAGACTACAACTCTCAGCATGCCCTAAGCACAGGCGGTCAGATCATGCTGGTAGTTGGCAGATATGCGAGAGCAGTGATCTATGCTGGAGCAGATCTCGTCTAATTTCAGATTCTACACATATTTCTTATCGCTCTGGGATTTCTCTTAGAAAAAATTGAAACGTCAGGAAATTCCTTTTTCTCCGTGGGAAAAAATGTGACAGGCGTAAGACGCGGTTGTCGCTGTCACTGCAGACATCAAAAAGCAGAATTTCTGTGTCTTGCACAAGAGCTGAAAAAGCGAGTAGAGATCAGGGGTTATAGTGTAGATATTTGGAAAATGTGAAGATTAAAGGGGAACTTCACCTGCAGGGCTAATGTCAGGATTAAGGTAGAATTGACCAAAGATTGATGGGATTTAGATTTCTCCTTGAAATCTTTTCTTGGGACAGACCTGGCTGATGCAGTATAACTACCTGTGTCTCTTTGTGGTCTTCAGAACAACTACCCTCATTCTCCTTTCTTTATCATCCCTGGCTACATACAATGGTGGTGATTCAGAGGGGGGGGGGGGGAGACAAAAATGAAGACTCGATAGACAAACTAGTCTCTTCAGACTCCTTCCCCCCCCGCACACATCAACCCTCGGCTCAGCGAACAGTCATGTCCAGATGCACAAAGAAAGAACGGAGGGGCTCTCACCAGGTCATAAGATAATACCAGGGATAGCCGGTGGACCCATAGAAGCACCAGGCAGATGCCGACCGCCGATCTCATGACACCGGTTATCAATGTATTGTTTTTGGAATTATATGACCTGGTGAGTGCCCCTCCATTCTTTCTTTGTGCATCTGGACATTTACCACTCTGATATCTAAAGAAGTGTGCACCGTGGGTCCCCAGTCCCGGCTTGCTCACCGCTGCCCGTTTGTAGGCTGATTTGGTCCGCCCATTGTGGTACCCAGAACCTTCTGAGTATTCATGTGTTCTCTATGGGGAGAGAGGAGTGCGCTGTTACCAGGCTCAGCAAATCCGCTCCTCTCTGTACTTAATTCTACATCCCAGTGCTGGATTTGCATGTACACTGCTCATTACCCCAGTATGACGTCCTTCATTCTCTTACTGCTTCTGAATCAGAGCTACATAGACACAGGGGAGCAGGAATCCCTCATTTCTGTGTGTGCTGTGTATGGGAGTCGTCATTGTCTCCATCCACTAGCTCAGAGACAACTGATAATGTCACATAGAACCTGCAGAGGGAGAAGATGGTGAAAGATGCAGCCTTCAAGTAGTTAAGGGACTCTGTTATGGGGGTACATATGCCTGTCACTAGGGTTGTGTGGTGTCAGGTATTCAGGATTGTCGGATTGAAGAGTTTGATTGTGCGGGGATCCATGCGGGAAGGAGGGAATGTTTTGTCCCCTGTGATTTCCATCCCACTGGAGGGATCTGACAGAATGTCTCGGAAATTGCAGTGTTACTTTACACATTACGTACCGCTCTATAATGCACTCATGCTGGGAAAAACGTACTCGCCTCACAGAGTCTTTACCTCCGCCCGGCACTGCTATTGTGTAGTGACTCGGGGCTTTGTTTATCCCGAATGCTGGCAGGAGGCAGACGTGTAATATCCTCCACATCCTTCTTTGTGTCTCGAGTCTTGTACAGGTTTTGCCTCCACACTTTCTCTCTGCGTCGTACAGACGGAGATCGGACATGATATGCCGTGGGCAGCACAGTGGCTCGGTGTGACAATGGGCGGCACAGACAATACCGAATTGTGGGGAGCTTACGGTAGTTGCTTTTTTTCATGTATTGTTCACTGTGGCAGAGGGAGGTCTGATGGCAAACAATTATCGGGGCATGTTTGCCAAATCCGCATGGACAACAAAAAAAAGTCTGGTTCAGGAACTGAACTTGACCAAAACTTAAGCCCGAATAACAAACACTATAAAATTCAATGAGGATGAGATGTACTGTGCTGTAAAATGGTGGTAGTACAGGCTGGGAGGCTACAAAAGAAAAAAAAATGGGGGTAAGAGCAGGACAGTTATACTTACCATGTTTCCCGGAAGATAACACTGCAGTCAGACTCTTTTTCTGGGCCCGCTCAATAGGATTCATGAATATTCACTGCTTCCTCCACCCACCCTCTGTGATTGGTAGCAGACTGCTCTACATAGCCCCTGCTCTCTGTATTGGCGTCTGTGATTGGTTGCAGATTGCTATGCACACCCCTCCCTCTGAGGCAACATCTGTGATTGATTGCAGACTGCTGTAACACCCACCATCTTTGTCAGTGTCTGTGATTGTTGCAGATTATTGATACACCCCCATCATCTGTGTCAGTGTCTGTGATTTGTTGCAGATTACTGTCACACCCCCATCATCTGTGTCAGTGTCTGTGATGGTTGCAGTCTTATACATGCCGCCCGCCCTCTGTGCCAGCATCTGTGATTGGTAGCAGTCTCCTGTATACACCCCCCACCATCTTTGTCAGTGTCTGTGATTGGTTGCAGACTGCTGTAAACACCCGGCCCTCTGTGATATGGTAGTGTAAATGGAAATTAATAAATAAAAAAAAAAAATGTGTGGTTCCGGCCCTGTTTTTGATAATAAGTGCAGGTAAAACAGACAACTACAGGCTGCAACCCCCAGCGGTCTGCTTTATAGTGGCTGGGTATCAAAAATAGAGGTGATTCCATCATTTTAAAAAATTGGGGTGGGCTTCCCCTTCCCCCATTGTTGATAACCAGCTGCTGTAAAACTGACAGCCTTAATATACCTGTCCGCCACCATGGCCCCAGAAGTGGCGCATCCATACAATGTGCCAATTCTGGCGCTTTCCCGCTCATCACGATTGGCCTGGCGCAGTGGCAATTTGGGTAATATAATTGTGTTTTTGACAGGTATGATTTGTCAAAAATCACAGCTGCCATCAAGCCCTTGGTTAGTAATGGGAAGGAGGTCTATGGGACACCCCATTACTGACTAACCTTTAAGTCAAAGAAAATAAATGCACAGAATAATCCTTAATTTGAAATAGAAAATACCCCTGCAGGTCCGAGGTAATCCACATGATGTCCTACCATGATCTCGGGACTGCCGTGATGGAAAACATTACTGGTCTTTACAGCCTCCTTGACTCACTGACAGCCATGGGGGACTCTTGGCTATGAGAAGTGATGATATCACTTAGTTAATCGGTTTTATAGCCGAGGGCTTCCCCGCTGCCATTAAACTTGGTTGCACCAGCTGCTGGATTGCACGACACGGCAGCAAAGCATTCCAGAAATCCGGCAAGCAGGTTCAACTGAGGTCACACCATGGGAACCTACAACTTTGAATTCAGTTGAACCTGCTTCCAGATTGCTGGATTGTGAGACTACGGTGCCGCAGCAGTCCAACAATCTGGCAGTCAAGTCACCAGAGTTCACACCGGGGGTTCCCCACTGCCATCAGTGAACTTAGTTGAACCTGCTTCCAGATTAGGAGACATGGCAGCACAGCAATCTGCCAATGGGTTCATATGAGTTCACTAAGGGCAGAGGAGAGCCTCCAAGTGTGAACTACGGTGACTTGACTGCCGGATTGTTGGACAGCTGCGGCACCTTGTCTCACAATCCAGCAATCTGGCAGCAGGTTCAGCTGAGTTCACAGGTGTAGGTTCCCGTGGACCTGACTGCCGAACTGCTGGACTGCTGTGGCACCGTGTCTCACAATCAGACAGCGGATTCAACTAAGTTCACGTCTGAACTTCACCAATATCTGTGATGTTGCTTTACTTGTAAATAATGTTTAATTAGTGTTTTGCTTTTTTCCTCCTTGTCTTTTATTTGCTTACATGATTGAAGTCTAGGAGAGTAAGTCTTGTCATTTGTCGGTCTGAATTCATTGTCTGTATATTTCCTCATAAAGCCTTTCTCATCTCCATTTTTATTGAAATCAATGACCACAAAGCACAAGGACCAACACAACAAATTTTATAACTACTATAATACTGCTCCTATGTACAAGAATATAACTACTATAATACTGCTTCTATGTACAAGAATATAACTACTATAATACTGCTCCTATATACAAGAATTATAACTACTATAATTTCTGCCCCTATGTACAAGAATATAACTACTATAATACTGCCCCTATGTACAAGAATTATAACTACTATAATACTGCTCCTATGTACAAGAATATAACTACTATAATACTGCTTCTATGTAAAGAATATAACTACTATAATACTGCTCCTATATACAAGAATATAACTACTATAATACTGCCCTATGTACAAGAATATAACTACTATAATTAAATGCCCTATGTACAAGAATATAACTACTATAATACTGCTCCTATGTACAAGAATATAACTACTAAAAATACTGCTCCTATGTACAAGAATATAACTAGTATAATACTGCTCCTATGTACAAGAATATAACTACTATAATACTGCTCCTATGTACAAGAATATAACTACTATAATACTGCCCCATATTACAAGAATATAATTACTATAATACTGCCCTATGTACAAGAATATAACTACTATAATACTGCCCTATGTACAAGAATATAACTATATAATACTGCCCTATGTACAAGAATATAACTACTATAATACTGCTCCCTATGTACAAGAATATAACTACTATAATACTGCTCCTATGTACAAGAATATAACTACTATAATACTGCCCTATGTACAAGAATATAACTACTATAATACTGCTCCTATGTACAAGAATATAACTACTATAATACTGCTCCTATGTACAAGAATATAACTACTATAATACTGCCCCTATGTACAAGAATATAACTACTATAATACTGCTCCTATATAAGAATATAACTACTATAATACTGCTCCTATTACAAGAATATACTATATAATACTGTCCTATTACAAGAATATAACTAATATAATACTGCTCCTATATACAAGAAATATAAACTAATATAATACTGCTCCTATGTACAAGAATATAACTACTATAATACTGCTCCTATATACAAGAATATAACTAATATAATACTGCTCCTATATACAAGAATATAACTAATATAATACTGCTCCTATGAACAAGAATATAACTACTATAATACTGCCCCTATGAACAAGAATATAACTACTATAATACTGCTCCTATGTACAAGAATATAACTACTATAATACTGCTCCTATATACAAGAATATAACTACTATAATACTGCCCCTACGTACAAGAATATAACTACTATAATACTGCCCTATGTACAAGAATATAACTACTATAATACTGCTCCTATATACAAGAATATAACTACTATAATACTGCTCTTATGTAGAAGAATATAACTACCATAATACTGCTCCTATATACAAGAATATAACTACTATAATACTGCTCCTATATACAAGAATATAACTACTATAATACTGCTCCTATGTACAAGAATATACGGTAACTACTATAATACTGCTCTTATGTAGAAGAATATAATTACTATAATACTGCTCCTATGTACAAGAATATAACTACTATAATACTGCTCCTATGTACAAGAATATAACTACTATAATACTGCCCCATGTACAAGAATATAACTACTATAATACTGCTCCTATGTACAAGAATATAACTACTATAATAGTGCTCCTATATACAAGAATATAACTACTATAATACTGCCACTATATACAAGAATATAACTACTATAATACTGCTCCTATGTATAAGAATATACAGTAAACTATGTAGATGTGATCATTTCCTCATTCTATTGTTATTTCTCTGCTATTTTTGGAACATCTCAGTCGTGTTGATATTGTTTCTCCCGTGTATAATAATGTTATTTTCTATATTTTCAGGATTCGCAGAGCAGACAGGGAGGGTACAGTATGCACCAGCTCCAAGGGAACAAGGAGTACGGCAGTGAGAAGAAAGGCTACCTTCTAAAGAAGAGTGATGGGTGAGGGTCATACTTTACCCTGTGGTGGGACTTGTGTTTTATTGTATCAGCAGTCACTGTGTACATACATTACATTACTGATCCTGAGTTACCTCCTGTATTATACTCCAGAGCTGCAGTCACTATTCTGCTGGTGCAGTCACTGTGTACATACATTACATTACTGATCCTGAGTTACCTCCTGTATTATACTCCAGAGCTGCACTCACTATTCTGCTGGTGCAGTCACTGTGTACATACATTACATTACTGATCCTGAGTTACCTCCTGTATTATACTCCAGAGCTGCACTCACTATTCTGCTGGTGCAGTCACTGTGTACATACATTACATTACTGATCCTGAGTTACCTCCTGTATTATACTGCAGAGCTGCACTCACTATTCTGCTGGTGCAGTCACTGTGTACATACATTACATTACTGATCCTGAGTTACCTCCTGTATTATCCTCCAGAGCTGCACTCACTATTCTGCTGGTGCAGTCACTGTGTACATACATTACATTACTGATCCTGAGTTACCTCCTGTATTATACTCCAGAGCTGCACTCACTATTCTGCTGGTGCAGTCACTGTGTACATAATTACATTACTGATCCTGAGTTACCTCCTGTATTATACTCCAGAGCTGCACTCACTATTCTGCTGGTGCAGTCACTGTGTACATACATTACATTACTGATCCTGAGTTACCTCCTGTATTATACTCCAGAGCTGCACTCACTATTCTGCTGGTGCAGTCACTGTGTCTGGTGCAGTCACTGTGTAGATACATGACATTACTGATCCTGAGTTACCTCCTGCACTATACTCCAGAGCTGCACTCACTATTCTGCTGGTGCAGTCACTGTGTCTGGTGCAGTCACTGTATACATACATTTCATTACTGATCCTGAGTTACCTCCTGTATTATACTCCAGATCTGCACTCACTATTCTGGGTGCAGTCACTGTGTACATACATTACATTACTGATCCTGAGTTACCTCCTGTATTATACTCCAGAGCTGCACTCACTATTCTGCTGGAGCAGTCACTGTGTACATACATTACATTACTGATCCTGAGTTACCTCCTGTATTATACTCCAGAGCTGCACTCACTATTCTGCTGGTGCAGTCACTGTGTACATACATTACGTTACTGATCCTGAGTTACCTCCTGTATTATACTCCAGAGCTGCACTCACTATTCTGCTGGTGCAGTCACTGTGTACATACATTACATTACTGATCCTGAGTTACCTCCTGTACTATACTCCAGAGCTGCACTCACTATTCTGCTGGTGCCGTCACTGTGTACATACATTACATTACTGATCCTGAGTTACCTCCTGTATTATACTCCAGAGCTGCACTCACTATTCTGCTGGTGCAGTCACTGTGTACATACATTACATTACTGATCCTGAGTTACCACCTGTATTATACTCCAGAGCTGCACTCACTATTCTGCTGGTGCAGTCACTGTGTACATACATTACATTACTGATCCTGAGTTACCTCCTGTATTATACCCAGAGCTGCACTCACTATTCTGCTGGTGCAGTCACTGTGTACATACATTACATTACTGATTGTGAGTTACCTCCTGTACTATACTCCAGAGCTGCACTCACTATTCTCCTGGTGCAGTCACTGTGTACATACATTACATTACTGATCCTGAGTTACCTCCTGTATTATACTCCAGAGCTGCACTCACTATTCTGCTTATACTAGTGAGGTGTGTGTGACGGTTCACATATTAGTGTAGTTAGATATAAGCTTGCAGTGATGGAGATGTTCTAGTTCTCTCTTCTCTGTAGGTGATCATTGTTTTTTATTCTTTTCAGGTTGAGGAAAGTTTGGCAAAGAAGGAAGTGTATGGTGAAAAATGGCATCCTGACAATCTCGCACGCCACAGTGAGTAACGTCTCCATGTCACGCTCTCTATTGTGCGGTCTCCTTTCATTAGTAGGGTTTCCCCTGACATTAAGCTGATCACGACCGTCCTGCTGTCTTGTGATAATACCGCTATAACCCTGTGCACAGCCAGACAAATCAAATCTCCCCTAAGGAGAGAAGAAGAATGGAAGTAAAGAAATAATAAAAAGAAAAAAATCTAACTTTTTTTCACTTCCAAAAGACATTTCCATCTCTCCAGAATAACAAAGTGACTCGAGCGGCGGCAGCCTCAGCCGTCACGTCGCTTCACATCGAGTGTCGGTAAAGGATTAATTTGGGGGGGTTTCACAGCTGGGACCCCACAAATCATTAGAAGGGTATGACACCAATAGTATATCAGCTATCCACAAGGTTGGTGGCAAATGTATAATATGTGGAAGTCTGACAATGAGCATATATCCTCACGATAGGAGCATTAGTCCTTATGTTCTGTTCTTCGTCTACGGGAAAATAACAAAATACATTTATATATATGATTAAAAAACCTAAGGGGCCATATATATCTTCTTATATAATTGCTTTGGCACACCAGAAATGTCTAGATATCCCCCATATGCGGCTGCCATATTGGCACACCCAAGTGATGGATGCCGCACGCTGCTGTTGTCCTCCCGATTTTGGTCCACCCCATCAACGCCATCTTTGCTGCTGCGCCACCTCAAAGCCTGCCACATACTCAATGCGCATGCAAGCGCCATGTTTAGACATCTTGTCTGCTCTTCGCACAACAGGGTGACCAAACATGGTGGCGACCTTGTTTGTACACCCTGTCCTGTGCAGTAGCAGACCGGTCTACGAGCCCACCCTCATGGGACCGGCGGTTTTCCTTACTCCCTCTCATTTGCATTCCACTGTGGAACGCACTCCACCTAGGGACAGACTGCACTGAGGGGATAGTAAGAGCTCACATGGAAAAGAGCAACAGCACACTGGGGGTTTAGAGTGCATGGAGGGGAGAGACAGCGCACAGGGGGAGCGCATGTGGCAGCAACACAGTGCACAGTGGGGAGAGAGAGCATACTGGGGGTTGAGACAATGCACACAGGGGGTAGAGACAGCACACTGAGGAGAGAGATGGTTCACGGGGAGTGCATGGGGAGAGATACATCACAAAGGGGTGAGACATCACACTGGGGGTAGAGACAGCTTACCGGTAGGAGCACATAGGGGAGAAACACAGCACACTTAGGGAGAGACATCACACTGGGGCTAGAGAGAGCTTACAGTTATGAGCGCATGGGGGAAAGACACAGCACACTTAGGGAGAGACATCACACTGGGGCTAGAGAGAGCTTACAGTTATGAGCGCATGGGGGAGAGACACAGCACACTAGAGGAGAGACAGCACACTTTGTGGGAGAGGGAGCATATGAGGGAGAGACACAGCACACTGTGGATGAGAACACACGGTGGGGAGTGAGGGTTAGTGACAGCACACCAGCTCAAAGTAGAGAGCCCATGAGGGGAGAGGACAGCACGGGGGAGACAGCTCAAGTAAATATATATATATATACACCTATATGTTTAGAATTTCTATATGTTTGAAGGCTATAAGTTTGGAATTTATTTATTCCTGTTTGGAGTTTAGATATTTATTTATATACTAGAAAAAGGCCTGATGCTATTGCATCGGGAGTGCGGTGAAATAAACATCTGTGTATCCTTAGTGGAGCTAACAGGAGCAGTGGACATGTGTCACACTGTTTGCACGTTCCAACATACCTGGTTTATATCATCCTTCTGCATTTGTGTATTGTATTTGTTCTTTTACACTTGTGCACTGTCTTTTGCCGCAGTTAGCGGCGACCAATCAGAGAAGCGCCGCTCAGTGTATTTTAAATCTGACGCCAAGGCGCGCCGTGGTTAGCGGCGAAGAATCAGAGATTTAAAATACAGCCAGATTTAAAATACACTGAGCGCCGCTTCTCTGTCCTGACTGTCACTCTTGCATTCTATTCATGAAACAGGAGACTCAGGATTGGCTCAGGCAATGAGCGCTGGTCATCCTGAGCTTTCTGTTTCATGAATAGAATGCAAAAGTGACAGTCAGGACTGATACAGGGATCCCACGTGGCAGCGCTCAATCTGATTGGTCGTCGCAGTTAGCGACGATCAATCAAAGAAGTGGCGCGCACCTTGGCGGGAGATTTGAATCCCACTCCGCTCATTGCCTGAGCAAAGCGTGATTCAAATCTCCCGCCAAGGCGCGATTTAAGTCACGCGCCAGGTGCGCTGATTGCACCAATCAGCGAAGCGCCGTGCGCCTTGGTGGAAGATTTGAATCCCGCTTCGCTCAGCCAATGAGCGGAGTGGGATTCAAATCTCCTGCCAAGGCTGAGGCGCTTCGCTGACTGGTCGCCGCTGGGACTTGTGGGCATTTGCGGCACTTGCGATTTTGCACTTGTGGCGAGTGAAAAAAACGCTGCTAGCCGTAGTTGTTTGACTCGCTACAAGTGCCGCACATGTCCACAAATCCCATAGGGAATGACTTAGGCTGAATGCAATCTTGTCGCAAGTGTTCCAGCTAGCGCCAGATGCGGCAACATGCTGAATCTGCCAAGAAACGCTGATGTGAAAGTAGCCTAAAACATTGTAAATGTAGGAAAACCACAAGCAATGTAAGAGTGAGACTGTTAGTAGCACCTTTTACTTTTGCCCTCCGTCCGCTCTTTTATTCCTCCTTCATCCCCGCTTCCATCACAGTTTTTCCATTCCTTTCTGTATTTCTGTAAAGTTGCAGAGAAGCTTCCGTCTTGCAGGAGCAGATCTGTGACCTCGTCTATGGCGTTCTCTCTCTCTGTATTTAGGCTGCAGCTTCAGAAGCAAATAAATCTGCTCTTCTGCACGTATCCCATGGCCCATGACAATATATGTCCCCGCGTTTCGGATGAGCAGCTGACGTTCGCTGGCAGTCGCCGGGGCTGACAATAATTAGCCTGTCAGCGGCAGGAGTTGGGCGCCGATACGTTCTCAGTAACCAGCTGCTCCTGTGGCCGGCACGCGGCGGGGCCCGTCATCTCACTGTTGTGCCAGGGTCATTGCCGCAGTTACGGGAGATCTTGTCGGTGAACGGGGGCAAGGGGGCGTGAAAACTAATTCGTAACAGCCAGATGCAAAATATCTGTTTGCTGTCATGCACATAACACTAATGATGATGACCTGCGCGGGAGGAGGCAGGAGGGTGATACTTATTTCTTAGGCCCATATTGTAGACCCTCTCTGAAGGGGCAAACATACAGGTGAGGGGCGCCTGCTCAGCTGAATCGAGCGTGCATATGTGAGAGTCGGTAGGAACAGCTGTTGGACAAAGTGACTTTTCCAATAAGGAAGTTCCATCCTCTTTTTTCCCCCATTCCTATTCTTGATAACCTCAGTTGGAGGTGGCGGCCAAATATTTTTTGGGCAGGTCCATCCTTTCCTGGATGTGAGGTCTGTGTGTCTCACAGCAATATAGGCTGGATGTGAGGTCTGTGTGTCTCTCCAGTAATATAGGCTGGATGTGAGGTCTGTGTGTCTCTCCAGTAATATAGGCTGGATGTGAGGTCTGTGTGTCTCTCCAGTAATATAGGCTGGATGTGAGGTCTGTGTGTCTCCCAGTAATATAGGCTGGATGTGAGGTCTGTGTGTCTCTCCAGTAATATAGGCTGGATGTGAGGTATGTGTGTCTCTCCAGTAATATAGGCTGGATGTGAGGTCTGTGTGTCTCTCCAGTAATATAGGCTGGATGTGAGGTCTGTGTGTCTCTCCAGTAATATAGGCTGGATGTGAGGTCTGTGTGTCTCCCAGTAATATAGGCTGGATGTGAGGTCTGTGTGTCTCTCCAGTAATATAGGCTGGATGTGAGGTCTGTGTGTCTCTCCAGTAATATAGGCTGGATGTGAGGTCTGTGTGTCTCTCCAGTAATATAGGCTGGATGTGAGGTCTGTGTGTCTCTCCAGTAATATAGGCTGGATTTGAGGTCTGTGTGTCTCCCAGTAATATAGGCTGGATGTGAGGACGGTGTGTCTCTCCAGTAATATAGGCTGGATGTGAGGTCTGTGTGTCTCTCCAGTAATATTAGCTGGATGTGAGGTCTGTGTGTCTCTCCAGTAATATAGGCTGGATGTGAGCTCTGTGTGTCTCTCCAGTAATATAGTCTGGATGTGAGGTCTGTGTGTCTCTCCAGTAATATAGACTGGATGTGAGTTCTGTGTGTCTCTCCAGTAATATAGGCTGGATGTGAGGTCTGTATGTCTCTCCCAGTAATATAGGCTGCATGCGAGGTCTGTGTGTTTCTCTGTAATATAGGCTGGATGTGAGCTCTGTGTGTCTCTCCAGTAATATAGGATGGATGTGAGGTCTGTGTGTCTCTCCAGTAATATAGGCTGGATGTGAGGTCTGTGTCTCTCCAGTAATATAGGCTGCATGTGAGGTCTGTATGTCTCTCCAGTAATATAGGCTGGATGTGAGGTCTGTGTCTCTCCAGTAATATAGGCTGCATGTGAGGTCTGTATGTCTCTCCAGTAATATAGGCTGGATGTGAGGTCTGTATGTCTCTCCAGTAATATAGGCTGGATGTGAGGTCTGTGTGTCTCCCAGTAATATAGGCTGGATGTGAGGTCTGTATGTCTCTCCCAGTAATATAGCATGGATGTGAGGTCTGTATGTCTCTCCAGTAATATAGGCTGGATGTGAGGTCTGTGTGTCTCTCCAGTAATATAGGCTGGATGTGAGGTCTGTGTGTCGCTCCCAGTAATATAGGCTGGATGTGAGCTCTGTGTGTCTCTCCCAGTAATATAGGCTGGATGTGAGATCTGTGTGTCTCTCCAGTAATATAGGCTGGATGTGAGCTCTGTGTGTCTCTCCCAGTAATATAGGCTGGATGTGAGGTCTGAGTGTCTCTTTCGGTAATATAGGCTGGATGTTAGTGCTCTGTGTATCCTGGGTACTGCTATCTCCATTAGCTCATATATCAGCACATCTTCTATCCTGCACTTCTTTCCTCTACTCATTCTGCAGCAGCAAAATGTTACACATTTTTTAATGAAGGCAATCAAAAAGTTGCTTAACTTTGCATTTAAAAAGTAAATTGACTGAAAAAGAAACCTCACAGTACATAGTTTTCACATGCATGGGGTCGGATATGTGCCATAATTCCTGAAGTGGGAATCGACAGCTTGGCTATTTTTTCTCTTCTTTCATCCCCTGAACATCTAAAGCATGAAGGTGCTGATATTTGTTTTGTTTGGGCTGTTGACCTTCTTTTTCATGGCCCCATCAACTCTCCCACCTCTATAGTAAGTATGGGCTTAACTCGTTGGGTGACTTACTCTAAATCCATCCAAGATCAACACATTTGCTTGGACTTTTTTCTGCTTTCCGCCTGTTTGTGTGGATTTCCTCCCACTCCTGATTAATTGGTGCCATACAGGTTAATTATTATCCTGTGACTTGTTCTGAGTGAATGAAAGGGGTCATAACGGGGCCCCCACAATGGTTCACGTTGGTCACAAATAGACTTTACCGCCCTCTCGTTTACTCCTTGTCTTTTTACACCATATTTTTGTTTTTCTCTCTGATGGCATGCGGCGCGGTCCACAGCTTACCTTTAATTATGCATTAACTACATGCCGGGATAATGGGCTGTGTTACACAATTAAGGGAACGGATGGAGCTCTGATTTTATTTTTCCACTTGTTAAATGAGCACCTGTCTGCTCACAAGTTACCGCGGGGCGGTGGAGGCATTGTCGTCTGTATAAGAATGCTGCCCGTATACCAAACCCCATCAGATGACTCTGCATTTATAGAGATTAATGTCATGCTGCTTTCCCTGCACTCAGCCTATCGTACTGACCCTGTAAACGTATCTATGTGCCTGCTATTCCAGTGAATGGACATCATTGGCGTACAGTCATGGTCAAAGGTTTTGAGACTGACACAAATTTTTTTAAGTTCTGGTTCAATTTTTATAGCATCAATTTGCAGTAATGCCGGAGTCATCAATTGTCCTCCGAAAAATTGCAAAGTCTTTCCATGCCAACAAAATTAATTACAACAACTGGATTTCAACCCTGACTTAAAATTACCTGCTTACATCATTTCAGTGATCTTTAGCTCAAGAGAAAGTGTTAGCAAGGATAAAAGCAGGGGATATCACCCTGTCATGCTGACTGGTTGCTTCAAGTTATTATTTCCTGTGTACCATAGTTTTTCGTCAAATAGGGATTTACAGGCAAGGACATTGCTGCTTGTAAGATTAGCCCTAAATCAACCATTTGTCAGATCCTTAGTAACTACAAAGAGAGATGTTCAGTTGCTGTGGAGAAGGTTTTAGGACACCCAAGAAACTCTGGCAAGTGTAAGGATCATGACCTATAGAGGATTTAGCTATGGGATTGGTTCAACACCAGTGCAGAGCTTGCTCAGAGATGGCAGCAGACAGATGTTAGTGCTGCATGTACAGTAAGCAGAGGCTTTTGGAGGCTGGGTTGGGGATGAAGGCAGCAAAGTTGACACTTCTATCCAAGAAAATCATGAAGGACAGACCGACATTCTGTAGGAATTGCAGGAATTGACTTCAGAGGATTGGGGAGGGTAAAGTTATTTTCTCTGATGGAGCCCCCCTCAGACTGGAAGAATGATTGACTGGAGAAGAAAGCTGAGCACCGCCATGAGTCCTGTGTTTGCCAACACTGAAGCCTCCTGAGACCACTCATGTGTGGGGGCTTCTCATCCATGGAGGGGCTCATTCACAATTATAACTAAGATCACACCCATTAATAAAGAATGGGATCTAAACCTCCTCCAAAACAACTTCTATCAACCATCCAAGACGATGTGGTGATGAACAATGCTAGTGCCAGAATGATGGAGACCAGGAAAAATCAAAACACAGAAATTGTGATAAACTCTGAGCACTGCTAAGACCAGAATGGGTCATCAGTCAGGATTTGGTCCAGAAGCCGATATCCAGCTGCCGGGGGCGAAGGGCAGAAGTCTGTAGAAATAAGGAACAGCTCTGGAAATATTGAGATTTTACATAAACTTAATGTATCTGTTGGTAAAAGTCAAAAACAATTGTAAGACAGTCAGTTCTCCTCAACTCTTTCTTGCCATTTCCAGACTATTACCACCAGAATGCCTTGATACAGGGAGTTTATCAAGGAGATATCGATGTCTGCTCATATATTCTTTAGTGCAGGCGGTCAGTGCTGACATATATGGGGCTACTATGAAAACATCGGAGGGGCTTCACTATGCGAAACATGGACGGCTGCCACTATGAGAAACATTTTGGTGGGGCCACTATGAGAAGCATCGGAAAAGGCCACTATTTGAAACATCGGGAGGGGCCACTATGAGAATCATTTAGTGGGGGCAAAGATGAGAAACATTGGTTGGGGTCCTCTTTGAGAAACATCGGTGGAGACCACTATGAGAAACATCGGCAGCAGACACTATGAGAAACATCGGCGAAGACCACTATGAGAAACATCGAAGGGGGCCACTATGAGAAACATTTAGTGGGGGCCACAATGAGAAACATTTAGAGGGGGCCACGATGAGAAACATTGGTTGGGTTCCACTCCTCCTCAGGGATGCTTACAACATAGTCTCTGACTCTGACTCTTTGACTCTGTTGTATGCATCCCTGAGGAAGAGATCAGGAGGATCTCGAAACGCGTAGGAATAAAGATCCACTATCTAAAACACAGAGGAAGCCTTGGTATTGAAGAGCAGCGCAGATCAGAAACTTTCTGTCCATTTTTGGAGATTACTGAGGACAATCCATGTGGTGGAGGATCCTGCTGCAGCTGTGACGTGCATATACCAGTTGTGGATCTCACACCTGACTAAGGTGAGCAATTATTACACTGCACATACATATCCTACAAACGGTTTAGACCCATTGTGCCCTTGTCTACCCCTTTCTTTTAGATACTATGAGAAACATGGGTGGCGGCCACTATGAGAAACATCGGTGGCGGCAACTATAAGAAGCAGCGGCCGGGGTCACTATGAGAAACATCGGCGGTGGTCACTATGAGAAACATCGGTGGTGGTCACTATGAGAAACATCGGCGGTGGTCACTATGAGAAACATCGGCGGTGGTCACTATGAGAAACATCGGCGGTGGTCACTATGAGAAACATCGGCGGTGGTCACTATGAGAAACATCGGTGGTGGTCACTATGAGAAACATCGGTGGTGGTCACTATGAGAAAAATCGGCGGTGGTCACTATGAGAAACATCGGCGGTGTTCACTATGAGAAACATCGGCGGTGGTCACTATGAGAAACATCGGAGGTGGTCACTATGAGAAACATCGGCGGTGGTCACTATGAGAAACATCGGCGGTGGTCACTATGAGAAACATCGGCGGTGGTCACTATGAGAAACATCGGAGGTGGTCACTATGAGAAACATCGGCGGTGGTCACTATGAGACACATTGGTGGTAGCTGCTGTATGACAACCATTGATGGTGGCCTATATGAGAAAGATTAGCTGTGGCCATCATGTAGTCCATGAGTGTTGAGTACTACTGGAACGTTTTTGGTGGCTGCTATGTGACATCTTTGGCTATTATTATGCCATACAACCTTGAGTCAAAAGTAATCCCCTGTAGGGGCTCGTAAGATGGGCAGTGGGTGCTGTGTATTCAAGACTGCGGCTCTGATGGGAGTATTTGGTGCCATTGTGGTTGCTGAAGCCCTCACTTTCCGATGTAGCAGAGAAGTGTCCCTTACATCGCATACATTTCTTGCACTGGTTCCACTAATGTATCACTAAGTTCCCGCTGAGAGACCTTTGGCACGAGCATTTATTGATGCCACTTATTCACCTATGTACCTGCCATCTGGAGCCCAGGCTCATACTAATACATTGTGCCGAGAGGTATGGGGTAATAACAGGACATTTCTCCACGTTCCTCCTCTCATATCTGTCATCCTTCTCCTCCAGGGATGTAATCTGTTGTTCCATGACTCCTAATCCTTTACTCGATGAAGGGGATTATAGGTGACTTACAATATTACTACAGGACTACCGGTGGTGTGTCAATATTTGTTCTGCCATTGTTCCGGGCAGATGAACCCTGTGTTACGTTGCGTGTTCTGGCGTTTATTCAGGAAAGAGCCGGAACGACTGTCACTACAAGGATCACTTTCCACAAGCAAACAATAGGGGTTAGTTCTAATATGTAGCACATGGGGAGGCGAGCGATCCTGCACCCGTCTGACAATGTCGCTCCATTTTTTATGAAATGTTCCAGTTTTATCCCACAGATAAAATGAAGTTACTTTGTAATGACTTTGCTTTACGTCTCTTCTACCGATCTTGAGTTCTATCATGTTTTCCTTCTGTCTTTGCTCTCTCCATACTTGCACAATGGGCGCTGTGATGTCAGAGCTGTGTCTTGACCAATCAGATGGCTCCTGTGTGTGCTCCTCCTCCCCTTGTGTGAAGCTGCATCTCCCCATTTTCCCAATCTTCTATTACAGTCCTACCGGGGATAGCAATGTGTTAAAAAGAAGCAGTTTTCTTCAATGAAAGATACTAACTCTTATGTCATGTTCAACGCCCCTATCTATGTTCCTGTTATATGAGCTCCCATAATGCACTACCCACCCATAACCGGAAACTGAAATGTAGGAATTATTTAAAGCAAGTTGATTCATTACTTTACATTATTTACCTTGTACTAATGATGCAATTCCGGGAATATTCTACTTCAGAGCTGCATTCACAATTCTGCTGGTTATTTAATCAGACACTTGTTTTTATATTTTCATATCTCGTCACAAAATGCAAAAATATTAATGCCATAAAAATGAAAGTTCATGTATAACATAAGCAGGTAACTGTGATCACTTTCAGAAGTAAAAAAGGTGACATTTACCTAGTTGTTAAATGTTAACAAGGCAAATGTCCTGGTCTTGATTTAGTTACACTAGTTCTTTGCTCCTTACAATTGATGCATTTTTTTGCACAGAATTGAGTTGAGGTGTCGTGATGTGTGTAGGCACAGTCCCTATCCGCCACTTCTGGGCCCTCTCTGATCTCTGTGCTCCGCTCTGTAATGTCGCCTCATTGCCTCATACCTGTTCATTCTCTCAGTCCAACAGACCACCTGCAAAACTGAACCTGCTCACCTGCCAAGTGAAACCCAACGCTGATGAGAAGAAATGCTTCGACCTGATATCACGTATGTGCACTCTCTTCACTATTGTCTACATTGTGTTAGTAAAATGTTTATATAGAATAGAAAGAATAAAGAAGAATAAGTCCTACATACTTTACTAATCCTGAGTTACCTCCTGTATTCCAGAGCTGCACTCACTATTCTGCTGGTGCAGTCACTGTGTACATACATTACATTACTGATCCTGAGTTACCTCCTGTATTATACTGCAGAGCTGCACTCACTATTCTGCTGGTGCAGTCACTGTGTACATACATTACATTACTGATCCTGAGTTACCTCCTGTATTATACTCCAGAGCTGCACTCACTATTCTGCTGGTGCAGTCACTGTGTACATACATTACATTACTGATCCTGAGTTACCTCCTGTATTATACTCCAGAGCTGCACTCACTATTCTGCTGGTGCAGTCACTGTGTACATACATTACATTACTGATCCTGAGTTACCTCCTGTATTATACTCCAGAGCTGCACTCACTATTCTGCTGGTGCAGTCACTGTGTACATACATTACATTACTGATCCTGAATTACCTCCTGTATTATACTCCAGAGCTGCACTCACTATACTGCTGGTGCAGTCACTGTGTACATACACTACATTACTGATCCTGAGTTGCCTCCTGTATTATACTCCAGAGCTGAACTCACTATTCTGCTGGTGCAGTCACTGTGTACATACATTACATTACTGATCCTGTATTATACTCCAGAGCTGCACTCACTATTCTGCTGATGGAGCCCATCAGTACATTTCATGACCCCCTTTTAGCTGTGTTCTGTAGGATAGTAAGCGTGAATATAACCCTAGATGATGATGTTCTTTATCCTCCTCCCTTTATTCCTCAGATAACAGAACGTACCACTTTCAGGCTGAAGACGAGCAGGATTATATCGCGTAAGTTTGTGTTTTATCAGACTATTATGGAAATTTACTGCAGTGATGAATGCAGAGAACCTGCGTCTGTCCCTGCCGCCTCCTGAGGTTCTGCATTTTTGGCACTTTCTTCTGTAGCCTCATAGTTTATGCAGCTCCATGTCCTTTAGTCTCAGCTGGAGCTGCGGCTGCACCGCATGCGGGCACGTGATGCCCCGACCTCCATCACTGCACTGAGGACACTTATGGGGTTGATAAAGACTCCTTTCACTTAAATGCACTCTTTGGATAAAATTGATGCCGAGTGACACCTGGAGCTGATACTAAGGGGCAAAGAAAGACGTTGGGATTCTATCTGGTAATCGTGTTTTGCCCCTAAGGGGTGTCCCTTTATTTGCTGGTTATCCTGCCATTCAGGATTAGTACCAGATCTGTGGGGGTCTCACATCCTGCTGGTTGAATTTATCTGGTCGGGGCAGCACAGCACTTTACATTGTGCAGTGGTCACTCTTGGGTGCTGCAGCTCAGCTGCCATTGAAGTAAATGGGAGCTGACCCGCAGTACCTGAAAACACCCATTAGACAATGTGTGGCGCTGTGCTATCCTGACTATATACACTGTGTATATCCAATGGGATTTTGGACACCCACAGATCTGATACTGATGACCAGTCCCAGGGATCATTATCGATGTCCTGGACAACCTCTTCTTCAATATAATAGCAACAGGAGTCGATCCAATGATGTTGACTTTGGTTTTGCCGACACTCGCGTGCCATTGTTGTGCCAGGTAAGTGCTGCAGTCTATTAATGGCCGCTTACGGTCTACAGCGCTTTCACTTCTTTTGAACCAAACCTGTAAAACCCCTTTAACTTAAAGCAGAAATGTCCCCTTATTTTTCCCTCATTCCCACATTTTTTTTTTCTCTTCCTTTTATCAGATGGATATCGGTTCTAACAAACAGCAAAGAGGAAGCGTTGAACATGGCCTTCCATGACGGTCAGAGCACTGGAGAGAGCAGCCTGGAGGACCTGAGCAAGGCCATTATTGAGGACGTGCAGAAGACGCCAGGGAACGAGGCGTGCTGCGACTGCGGATCAGCCGGTGGGTACACAATCGCATATAGTACTCTCCGAATACCCTCTCCCTTTACATTCTACAAAATGCGACGGCCTGATATTTATTTTGGTTATTTTATTTATTTTATTCTAAAAGTTTATCTTTGTTTAAGCATCAAAATAATAATAATCGTAATAATAACAATAAATAATCCCAGTTTATTATCACTGTAATAGTACTGACCCAAAGAATCGAGTTACCTTTTGATGAGTGAGCACTACACAATGCGCGATTGCTCGGTACTCGTAACGAACAGATTGGACTGGCGCAAATTGTGTATTGAGCATAATGGAAGTCAAGCATTCTCTCATATCTATCTGTGGAACTCATTCTCTTTTGGGCGGGAACTCGTCCTCTTCCGGGCAGAGCTCGTCCTCTTCCTTGCAGGAACTCATCCTCTTCTGGGCGGAGCTCGTCCTCTTCCTTGCAGGAACTCGTCCTCTTCTGGGCGGAGCTCGTCCTCTTCCTTGCAGGAACTCATCCTCTTCTGTGCTGAGCTCGTCCTCTTCCTTGCAGGAACTCATCCTCTTCTGTGCGGAGCTCGTCCTCTTCCTTGCAGGAACTCGTCCTCTTCTGGGCGGAGCTCATCCTCTTCCTTGCATGAACTTGTCCTTTTCCTTGCAAGAACTCATCCTCTTCTGGTGGTAACTCATCGCCTTTCCGGCGGGAACTCTTCTGCTTCTGGCGGGACCTTGTTTTCTTCCAGGCGGGAACTGGTCGTCTTCCGGGCGGGAAGTCCTTGTATTTCGGGCAGGAAGACTTCAATAAAATGTAAATCAATAGGAAACTCAAGCATTTTTTTCCGGAGACTCTTCCAGAGTAATGTCCCAGTTCCCCATTGACTTCCATTATACTCGGCACTTGAATTGCGCTTGTCCAAGCATCCAACCAGCTCGTTTGAGTACTGCGCACACAACCATTGTAGGGCTCACACATCCCTACAGTTCATTCTTCCTGCACAATCAACATCGTAAAAAACAAAACCCAAGGAAGGAATTGTGTTTTTTTCCCACCATTTCACCTTTTGTAAATTATTTTATTCCCATTTTTAGGTACATTATATGGTAAAATGAAGTGTCCATAAAAATAAAAAAAACAAACCGTTATGTGGCTATGAAAATGTTAAAAAAATGTTATAGCTCCAGGAATAAAAGGAAGAAAAAACAAAAGTGCACAAACTAAATAAACGCTGGGTCATGAAAAAGTAAAAAAAAATGTAATAATTCTAAAACTGTAGAAATTGGTTTGTAGCAACATGGACGACCCCTAAGCTACCTCATTTCTTATTTTGCACCTAATATTCCCTGACACCACTGTTGTCTCCGCGTCCATAGTAATCAGGATGGTGCTGTTCGATTGACTGATTGACTGTGCCGATACAGAACATTACATGAGGGGGCGCAGAATAGGATGCAGATGGTCACATGTGTCAATAAGTTGACTGTCTCCATCTTGAGAGCAGAGGCATTGTTGTACGCTGACACCACAGGCAGCGGGGCGGCTTGATCGGTGGTAATAACTGAGGAACGTTGAGGTCTTTTCATACCCGGCTCAACAGTTGATGCCATTTTAAAGTGGCCTACTCTTTAAAGTTTAAATTTTTTAGGTGTTTTGTATACGATACGTTAGCAGACAGACAAACTCCAAGAGTAATTAGGCTGATCACAGCTTCCTTTTGCTTGGATTTCCTATGATCGTCTACAAAACCTGGCAGTAAGTGTTCGGTTTCCCAGCAGCACCCCCGCAGGAGAAGTGAAGTATTGCACAATGTCAATTCATATCAATAGTTTTTCTGTGTAATGGAGGATCGGATGGGTCCTCCAGACCACGCGTACACTTTGATTATTTGGTGAGTTTTTTACCTCAGGATTTGTAGCCAAAACCAGGATTTGAACAATCAGATGAAAAGTAATAGAGACACGAGCGCCATTTCTGTATTATGTGCGCACTCCTGGTTTTGGGTTTGAAAAACTGAGGTAAAAAACTGATCGAGTACTCAACGTGTTCACGTGGACTTATGCACAATTGACCTAAGAGTTAGGCCACAGTCCACGTTGAGTACCGTATATACTCGCGTATAAGCCGAGTTTTTCAGCCCAAAAATTGGGCTGAAAAGTTACCCCCTCGGCTTATACGCGAGTCACTACACGGGCGCCCCCCCCCCCCCCCCCCAGAGCTATACAGGCCCCCCATCAGTATACAGGCCCCCCCATGCTCCGTAAACCTGTAAAGGAAGATGATTATACTTATCACTGTCCCGCTGCCGTCCCCGCTCTGCATCGCGCTCCTCCATCTGCATCGCGCTCCTCCATCTTCTGGCTTCCTGTCGGCGCCGACAATGACGTCATTGTCGCGCAGAACACAGGAAGTCGGAAGCCGGTGAATGAAGATGGAGGAGCGCAATGCAGATGGAGGAGCGCGATGCAGAGCGGGGACGGCAGCGGGACAGTGATAAGTATAATCATCTTCCTTTACAGGTTTACGGAGCATGGGGGGGCCTGTATACCTCAGGCTGCTGCTGTATATACCCTGGGGCTGCTTCTGTATATACCATGGGGCTGCTGCTGTATATACCATGGGGCTGCTGCTGTATATACCCTGGGGCTGCTGCTGTATATACCCTGGGGCTGCTGCTGTATATACCCTGGGGCTGCTGCTGTATATACCCTGGGGCTGCTGCTGTATATACCCTGGGGCTGCTGCTGTACATACCCTGGGGCTGCTGCTGTATATACCATGGGGCTGCTGCTGTATATACCCTGGGGCTGCTGCTGTATATACCCTGGGGCTGCTGCTGTATATACCCTGGGAAGGCTGCTGTAACACTGCTGGGGCCTGTATATACCACTGGGGAGGCTGCTGTATACCACACTGCTGGGGGCTGTATACTACCACTGGGGAGGCCTGTATACCACACTGCTGGGGGCTGTATACCTGTGCTAGGGTCCACCCTCGGCTTATACACGAGTCAATAGTTTTTCCCAGGTTTTGGGGGCAAAAGTAGGGGGGTCGGCTTATACACGGGTCGGCTTATACATGAGTATATACGGTATTTGGTGAGTTTTTTATCTCCGTATTTGTAGCCAAAACCAGTAGATAAATGCAGACATGATGCCCATGTTTCTATTATACTTTTCCTCTGATTATTCCACCCCTGGGTTGTGGCTACAAATATTGAGGTAAAAACCGCACCAAATATTCAACATGTACACGAGGACTAATGCCCAATTGACCAAGAATTGGGCCACGTTCACATATGGAGTATTTGGTTCATTTTTTAAATTCAGAGGTAAAAAACTGACCAAATACTCAATGTGTGCACGTGACCAAAGGGGTCAGGTGAGGTCTTATAAGGCCACATGCAGACATTGAGCATTTGGTCAGCTTTTTACCTCAGAATTTAAAAAGTGAGCCAAATACTCCACATGTGAACATGGCCTAATTGTTAGGTCAATTGTGCCTTAGGGCCCTTTCACATCAGCGTTTTTTTCAAATCGCTGCAGATGCGGTGAAAAAAACGCATCTGCCGTGATTACCGCATACTCGCTGCACTTGCGGCACACTTGCAGCACGGTTGCGGTAAACGCCATACAAGGTATAGTCGGACTTGCGGCAAGTACGGTTTTGGCACTTGCGGCAGGTGCGGCTGCGAAAAAAAATGCTGTCAGCCATGTTTTTTTCCGCGGCCGCACCTGCCGCAAGTGCCAAAACTGCACTTGCCGCACCTGCCGCAAGTTCACCTATACATTGTATGGCGTTTACCGCAACCGTGCCGCAAGTGCAGCTGGTATGCGGTAATCGCGGCAGATGCGGTTTTTTCACCGCATCTGCCGCGATTTGAAAAAAACGCTGATGTGAAAGGGCCCTTAGTCCATGTGCAAATGTTGAGTTTTTTACCTCAAGATTTGTAACCAAAACCAGGAGTGGAACAATCACAGGAAAAGTATAATAGAAACACGTCACCATTTCTGCATTTATCACGCACTCCTGGTTTTGGCTACAAATACTGAGGTAAAAAACTCACCAAATACTCAATGTGTGAACGTGGCCTAAGGCACAATTGACCTAAGAGTTAGGCCACGGTCACATGTGGAGTATTTGGTTCATTTTTTACCTCAGAATTTGTGGAACAATCAGAGGAAAACTTTTGTCTTACAAATTCTGAGGTAAAAACTCACCAAATACTCAATGTGTTCCTGTGGCCTAAGAGGTGTAACTGCTCTATCAAACATTAAGCACCCCCTCCTCAATAATCTCGGAATTATGTAATAGAGTTTACGGAAATATGTGGATCTTCCATACTCTATAGCTCTTGCCTTCCCCCCCATTCTGCCCATGTGGCCCAGTCACCATATAATTTGCGATATCATGGCTGCCTTTGTTCCGAGTTCTGGGCCATAGGAGCGGTACACGGCACACCTACCGGGACTGAAACTCCATATTAATTGCACATTTTCTCCCGATATCATAGAAAATTCCACACTTCAAGGCCGAGCAATAATTAGAGCGTTGCATAAATACGAGACCATAGCGCTCATTCTTCACCAGAGCCATATAATTTTCTACAGCTTAGTACTATAATAACAATAATGAATATAATTATCCCACCGCAACAATACTACCGGCACATTTACTCGCGCGGACGTCGTCTCTATGGAAAGCGCAATGTATAGCCGCCCAGCGATCCGCAGGTCACAGAGGAAAATGGCCGTGGGCAGCAGTAGGGGGGGCAGCGAAAGCTAAAAGTTCGGCAAATTTCCAGTATATTTTGTGTTACCATTTTAAACTCTGCTTGCTGTCAGTGACTGGGGACATTGTGGGTTACATTTACAGACCCTTAGGGTCCACATTGCTACGCATGGATCCAATCTTTAAGACTCCGCCGATCACGAGACATAAGGGACCAATGTCTTTTTGGCTTTTTAAAGTGTTTGCACTACAAACAATTGCAAGTTTTAATTAATAAATTTTAGTATAAAAATAAGTTCCATGATTTGATGTGTTAAAAAAATGTTTTTGTCCTGAGATATTCTTATATGTCCCTGTGTAATGTATATCTCCGACCATGCAGGAACAGATCGGACATGTGGTGGGGGAACTAGTTATTTGATCCCTTGCTGATTTTGTATGCTTGCCCACTGACAAAGTCTTGAACAGTCTATAATTTTAAGGGGAGGTTAATTTTTACAGTGAGAGATAGAAGATCAAAAATAAAATCCAGAAAATTACATTGTCTAAATTATATAAATGTACTTGCATTTTGTAAAGAGGAATAAGTATTTGATCCCCTACCAACCATTAGGAGTTCTGGCTCCTACAGACCAGTTATGGTGGGTTTACACGTCCCGATATCGTGGCGATATCGTAGACAACGGCGCGGGAACGCGCATTTTTTGAGCGCTTTTCCCGATATCGCATCGACGGTTTACACGCTGCGATATCGGGAAACAACGTCCCTACGATGTGTACGCCCACCAACCCAGTAACGACCATTTAACATGGGAGTTAATGGGTGAGTTGCGAGTACGCATCGGAGTTGTGCTGTTACACGCTACGATGCTGCTACAACGGCCATGCGATATCGGGCAGTTGAATAGCACACTCATTCAACCCCGATATCGTTTTGGCATCGTTCCAGCATCGCGTTGTACGTTCAAACCGTACAACGCGCGCCCGATATCGGGTCCAACTCGCGAACCACGTGACTTTTTATCGGAGTTGGACTCCGATATCGCGGCGTGTAAACCCCCGCCATTAGACGCACCTAATTAGCTCGTTACCTGCATTACAGACAGCTGTCTTACATCACCTGTATAAATGACTTCTGTCCACACACTTAATTAATTAGTCAGACTGTACAAAAAAATTGGGAAGACCAAAGAGCTTTCTAAGGATGTCAAGGAAAAGATCGTAGACCTGCACAAGTCTGGAATGGGCTACAAAACCATAGACCATAGCAAGTAAGACAGTGGGTGAGAAGGAGACAACTGTTGGTGCAATAGTAAGAAAATGAGGTCAATGGACATCGGACTGGGGCTCCATGAAAAATCTCACCTCGTGGGGTATCCAGTATGCTGAGGAATCAGCCTAAAACTACACTGGGGAAAAGTATTAATGATCTCAATGCAGCTGGGACCACTGTCACCAAGAAAACCATTGGTAACACATCACGCCGTAATGGATTAAAATTCTGCAGAGCCTGCAAAGTCCCACTGCTCAAGAAGGCACATGTGCGCCCGTCTGAAGAATGCCAATGAACACCTTGGTGATTCTGAGAGTGATTGGGGGAAGGTGCTGTGGTCACATGAGACAAAAATTGAGCTCTTTGGCATTAACTCAACTCGCCGTGCTTGTAAGAAGAGAAATGCTGCCTATGACCCAAAGTACACCATCCCCTCAGTCAAGCATGGTGGGGAAACATAAGGTTTTAAGGGTGTTTCTCTGCTAAGGGCACAGGACTACTTCACTACATCAATGGGACAATGGATGTAGCCATGTACCATAAACTCCTGAGTGACAACCTTTTTTCCGCTGCCATAAATGGGTTGTGGCTGGGTCTTCCAGTATGACAATGACCCAAAGCATACAGTCATGACAACAAAGGCATGGCTCATAAAGAAGCACATTAAGGTCATGGAGTGGCCTAGCAAGTTTCCAGTTTTTAATCTCTTAGAAAACTTATGGAAGGAGCTGAAACTCCAAGTTGCCAAGCGACTGCCTCAAAATCTTAATGATTTAGAGATGATCTGCAAGGAGGAGTGGACCAAAATTCCTCCAAACTTCATCATCAACTACAAGAAATGTCTGACTGCTGTGCTTGCCAACAATGGTTTTGACATCAAGTATTAAGTCTTGTTTGCCAGAGGGATCAATTACTTATTTCTCTTTGCAAATTGCAAATACATTTATATAATTTAGACAATGTGATTTTCTGGATTTTATTTTTGATATTTTATCTCTCACTGTTAAAATTAACCTACCCTTGAATTATAGACTGTTCATGTGTATGTCATGCAAACTTACAAAATCCGCAAGGGATCAAATACCTATTTCCCCCACTGTACCACAGTTCCTGGGCAGGGGAGGAAGAGTATACAGACATTACAGCTGCGGATCACAGAATATAAAAATATATAGACATTTCAGCCGGGGATCACAGAACATAAAAGTATATAGACATTACAACTAGAGATCACAGAATATAAGAGTATACAGACGTTACAGCCGGGGATCACAGAATATAAAAGTATACAGACATTACAGCCCGGGATCACAATATAAGAGCATACAGATATTACAGTTGGGGATCACAGATTTATGGGTATATAGATATTGCAGCTGTGGATCACAGAATACAAGAGTATACGGACATTACAGCTGGGGATCCTATAATGTCCGTATACTCTTATATTCTGTGATCCCTGGCTGTTTATCTGTATACTCTTATATTCTGTGATCCCCGGCTGTAATGTCTGTATACTCTTATATTCTGTGATCCCTGGCTGTAATGTCTACATTCTCTTATATTCTGTGATCCCTGGCTGTAATGTCTGTATACTCTTATATTCTGTGATCCCCGGCTGTAATGTCTGTATACTCTTATATTCTGTGATCCCCGGCTGTAATGTCTGTATACTCTTATATTCTGTGATCCCTGGCTGTAATGTCTGCATACTCTTATATTCTGTGATCCCTGGCTGTAATGTCTGTATACTCTTATATTCTGTGATCCCCGGCTGTAATGTCTGTATTCTCTTATATTGTGATCCCGGGCTGTAATGTCTGTATACTCTTATATTCTGTGATCCCGGGCTGTAATGTCTGTATACTCTTATATTCTGTGATTCCGGGCTGTAATGTCTGTATACTCTTATATTGTGATCCCGGGCTGTAATGTCTGTATACTCTTATATTCTGTGATCCCTGACTGTAATGTCTGTATACTCTTATATTCTGTGATCCCCGGCTGTAATGTCTGTATACTCTTATATTCTGTGATCCCTGGCTGTAATGTCTGTATACTCTCTTACTTCCTCCCCTGCCCAGGAGCTGTGGCATATCCCACCTGATCCTGCATGGTCGGACACATACGTTACACAGGGACACATAAATAAGATTATCTCAGGGCAGGAACATATTTTTAACGCATCCAATTGTGAAACATATTTTTATTCTAAGATCTATTAATTAAAATGTGCAATTGTTCATGGCACTACCATTTTAAAAGCACATCTGTAGGATAAACCACCAGTTCTCTGTGGATTTGCTGGTGTCTGCTGCCACCTGCTGGTTGAAGCTATCATTTATATTTGCTAATCAGCATCAGATTCTTATGGCCCAGACACAAGCTTTGTCTGGGGGGTTGCGGGATTTCTAAAACCCCCACTTATTAATCTCTTAATGTTTGAGAGTATAAGAAGCATAAAATGTAACAAATGAAAAAAATTAGACTCTAAACAAACATTAAAGAATAAATGAGCAGTGAGAAAGTGAAGTGTCTATTCACTATTTCACTGAGTAAGTAAAGCTTATTAAAGTATTTTTTCTTTTTAGCTTGATATGGTCAGAAATTTCTAATCATACATACATTTATTGTCCTCCCCAATGCTCTACACTGCAGCTTTGGTATTTCACTTTGGTGGGAAACCGTACAGGCTATAGGGTTTTTATCTATCTTTTGGAAACTCTTTTCTTTTACTTAAATACACAGACTTGGGGCTAACCTGCCGCAAGTGCCGAAACCGCACCTGCCGCACACTTACCGCAAGCCCCATAGACATTGTATGGGGCTTGCCGCAAGTGTGCCGCGATCGGGGCCGTTATGCGGTAATCGCGGCAGTTCCCGTTTTTTCACCGCAACTGCCGCGATCAGCGATTACCGCTGATGTGAAAGCAGCCTTACACATAGAATACCAGCTGTCTGCTTCTTCCCTAGTTCCTGCATCATTTGGAGGTGCGCTTTGCTTTGCTGTGGGTCATTGTCCTGTTGTAGGATGAAATTGGCTCCAATCAAGCGCTGTCCACAGGGTGTGGCATGGTTTTGCAAAATGGAGTGATAGCCTTAATTATTCAAAATCCCTTTTACCTTGTACAAATCTCCCACTTTACCAGCACCAAAGCCACCCCAGACCATCACATGACCTCCACCATGCTTGACTGATGGCGTCAGGCCTCTTTCAGCATCTTTTCAGTCTTTCCGCGTCTCACAAATGTTCTTCTGTGTGATCCAAACACCTCAGACTATGATCCGCCTCTCCGTAAAACCTTGTTCCAATCTTCCTCTGCCCAATGTCTGTGTTCTTTTGCCCATATTAATCTTTTCCTTTTATTAGCCAGTCTCAGATATGGCTTTTTCTTTGCCACTCTGCCCTGAAGCTCAGCATCCCGGAGTCGCCTCTTCACTGTAGACGTTGACAATGGCATTTTGCGGGTACTATTTAATGAAGCTTCCAGATGAGGAACTGTGAGGCGTGGATTTCTCAAACTAGACACTCCAATGTACATGTTTTGTTGCTCAGTTGTGCAGCGGGGCCTCCCACTTCTCTTTCTCCTTTGGTTAGAGCCTGTTTGTTCTCTCCTCTGAAGGGAGTAGGACACACCGTCGTAGGAAATCTTCAGTTTCTTGGCAATATCTCGCATGGAATAGCCTTCATTTCTAAGAACAAGAATAGACTGTCGAGTTTCACATGAAAGTTCTCTTTTTCTGGTCATTTTGAAAGTTTCATAGAACAAACAAATGTAACGCTCCAGATTCTCAACTAGCTCAAAGGAAGGTCAGTTTTGTAGCTTCTCTAATCAGCCAAACCGTTTCCAGCTGTGCTAACATACTTGTACAAGGGTTTTCTAAACATCCATTAGCCTTCTTACATAGTTAGCAAACACAATGTACAATTAAAACACTGGATTGGTGGTTGTTGGAGATTAGCCTCTAAACACCTACAGTTGTGGCCAAAAGTATTGACACCCCTGCAATTCTGTCAGATAATACTCAGTTTCTTCCTGAAAATGATTGCAATCACAAATTCTTTGGTATTATTATCTTCATTTAATTTGTCTTCAATGAAAAAACACAAAAAGAATGAAGCAAAAAGCAAAACATTGATCATTTCACACAAAACTCCAAAAATGGGCCAGACAAAAGTATTGGCACCCTCAGCCTAATACTTGGTTGCACAACCTTTAGCCAAAATAACTGCGATCAACCGCTTCCGGTAACCATCAATGAGTTTCTTACAATGCTCTGCTGGAATTTTAGACCATTCTTCTTTGGCAAACTGTTCCAGGTCCCTGATATTTGAAGGGTGCCTTCTCCAAACTGCCATTTTTAGACCTCTACACAGGTGTTCTATGGGATTCAGGTCTGGACTCATTGCTGGCCACCTTAGAAGTCTCCAGTGATTTCTCTCAAACCATTTTCTAGTGCTTTTTGAAGTGTGTTTTGGGTCATTGTCCTGCTGGAAGACCCATGACCTCTGAGGGAGACCCAGCTTTCTCGCACTGGGCCCTACATTATGCTGCAAAATGTGTTGGTAGTCTTCAGACTTCATAATGCCATGCACACGGTCAAGCAATCCAGTGCCAGAGGCAGCAAAGCAACCCCAAAACATCAGGGAACCTCCGCCATGTTTGACTGTAGGGACCGTGTTCTTTTCTTTTAATGCTTCTTTTTTTCTCCTGTAAACTCTATGTTGATGCCTTTGCCCATAAAGCTCTACTTTTGTCTCATCTGACCAGAGAACATTCTTACAAAACGTTGTAGGCTTTCTCAGGTAAGTTTTGGCAAACTCCAGCCTGGCTTTTTTATGTCTCGGGGTAAGAAGTGGGGTCTTCCGGGGTCTCCTACCATATAGTCCCTTTTCATTCAGACACTGATGGACAGTACGGGTTGACACTGTTGTACCCTCGGACTGCAGGGCAGCTTGAACTTGTTTGGATGTTAGTCGAGGTTCTTTATCCACCATCCACACAATCTTGCATTGAAATCTCTTGTCAATTTTTCTTTTCCGTCCACATCTAGGGAGGTTAGCCACAGTGCCATGGGCTTTAATCTTCTTGATGACACTGCGCACGGTAGATACAGGAACATTCAGGTCTTTGGAGATGGACTTGTAGCCTTGAGATTGCTCATGCTTCCTCACAATTTGGTTTCTCAAGTCCTCAGACAGTTCTTTGGTCTTCTTTCTTTTCTCCATGCTCAATGTGGTACACACAAGGACACAGGACAGAGGTTGAGTCAACTTTAATCCATGTCAACTGGCTGCAAGTGTGATTTAGTTATTGCCAACACCTGTTAGGTGCCACAGGTAAGTTACAGGTGCTGTTAATTACACAAATTAGAGAAGCATCACATGATTTTTCTAACAGTGCCAATACTTTTGTCCACCCCCTTTTTTATGTTTGGTGGAATTAGATCCAATTTGGCTTTAGGACAATTCTTTTTGTTTTTTCATTGAAGACAAATTAAATGAAGATAATAATACCAAAGAATTTGTGATTGCAATCATTTTCAGGAAGAAACTGAGTATTATCGGACAGAATTGCAGGGGTGTCAATACTTTTGACCACAACTGTATGTAGATATTGCATTAAAAACCAGACGTTTGCAGGTAGAATAGCCATTTCCCACAATAACAATGTATTGAGTGTATTTCTGATTCATTTAATGTTCGCTTCATTGAAAAAAAAAAAAAAAAGTGCTTTTCTTTCAAAAATAAGGAAATTTCCAAATGACCCCAAACTTTTGAATGGTGGTGTATGTGGACAAACCGTTTTCTGTCTATACTGGTCTGTACTGGAATTGGGGTGGAGCTTAAGTCTAGATACAGGAAGTGGGGCAGGGCTTTAGTCTATGTAAAGTAAGTGGAGCTGGTCTTTAGTCTAGATATAAAAAATGGGGGAAGGGCTTTAGTCTACATACAGGAAGTAGAGCAGGGCTTTAGTCTAGATAAAAGAAATGGGGGTGGGGCTTTAGTTTAGATGTACAGGAAGTGGGCGGGGTTTTAGTTTATGTACATGAATTAAGGGTTGGGCTTTAGTCTAGATATAGGAAATGGGGCGAGGCTTTAGTCTATGTATAGAAACTGGAGGCAGGGCTTTAGTCTACATACAGGAAGTGGGTACGGAGCATTAGTCTATATACAGGAAGTAGAGCAGGGCGTTAGTCTAGATAAAGGAAGTGATGGTGGGGCTTTAGTGTATATATAGGAAGTGATGGTGGGGCTTTAGTCTATGCAGGAAGGGCTTTAGTCTAGATACAGAATATGGGGGCGGAGCTCTAGTCTGTACTGGAAATGGGAGCGGGGTTTTTTTATAGGAAGTGAGGTGGGGCTTTGTCTTTCCTAAGAAAGCAAGGGTGGGGCTTTGTCTTTCTACTTGTACTTTCCAAGCTGTGAGGCTTCATACAGTCATAACAGACCGGTGGGCTTTCAGTTCAAAGCAGGGAAGCCATTGGACAATGCTGGGAAGGGAAGGAAGTTCCTGCACCTGTAGTGCTGGCAGTATGCTGAAGAGTATCAGCGCCTCTCCCTAAGAGCAAATGGCATGTTGTGTGGATGAGCCCTGCGAGATCATGCTTTTTGTACTAGTTTTATGTTAAAAGGCTATATGCTTTAATCAGAGAAGCCATCTTCCTGAGCCACCTCCTCGCTGTGCATTCATCCTTCCATCACATTGTGACCGCTGTATCCGTTTCTTCCCACAGACCCCACCTGGCTGTCTACCAACTGGGGATCCTGACCTGTATAGAGTGCTCTGGCATCCATAGGGAGATGGGGGTCCACATCTCCAGGATCCAGTCTCTGGAACTAGACAAGTTAGGCACTTCTGAACTCTTGGTGAGTATTATTGATAGTGGGGTGGATTTAGGGTGACATGTTATGGTATCGGGGACTATTGCCCCAGGGGAGGCTGCTGCTTTGTAGTGCTTACACCTCTAACAGATAGTGGGTCCTCATATAAAGAAAGTTAAGTATATCTGATGTTCACAATTCTGGTAGCTTATATGTACTAAGCCTTAACCAGATATCTGAGTCCAATTTGACAGATTCTGGTGCAGTGAATCATGGATACATGATCCTTGTGTAACAGCACAATGGAAGTATCCATGTTTCACTGCAACAGAGATTGTTCAGATATTGGACTCAGATTCGTGTGTGTGAATGGCTTGACATTTAAGGGATTGTACTAGATTGGGATATCAGATTAGTGGAGGGCATCAGCTGATTGTGGGGGTAGAGCGTCTGGATATCAGGACTTCCACTGAACTGATATTGATGACTGACTCGATAGATAAGTCCTGGACATCTGCTTAACTCAAGTTCCCCCACTCACATAGCTGAAGACCCCGGTAACATGTTGGTGCTTTGTGTCTTTGCCTGGTTGTGTCTGTGACGCCACGGTCTATGTCTGATCCTCACTGCTAGGGTTGTGCTTCTTTACAGCTGGCCAAGAATGTAGGAAACAATAGCTTCAATGAAATTATGGAAGGGAATCTACCTTCTCCGTCACCAAAACCTACTTCTTCCAGTGACATGTAAGTAACATGACAAGGTGGCACTCTGCAATCATGGTTATATATTTGGGAGGAGCTTACTATAAAGAAAAGTAACAGGCACACATCTTCATTCAATCCTGGTTTCTCGTTCAGCCCCATTGTCCCCTATATATAACATCTGACAACTCAGACTGTAATACTGGCCCCATTGCCCCTATATATAACATCGCCTCAGACTGTAATACCTGGCCCCATTGCCCCTATATATACATCCAGCCTCTCAGACTGTAATACCTGGCCCCATTGTCCCCTATATATAACATCCAGACAACTCAGACTGTAATACTTGGCCCCATTGTCCCCTATATATACCCCATCTGACACTCAGACTGTAATACTGGCCCCATTGCCCCTATATATAACATCGCCTCAGACTGTAATACTTGGCCCCATTGCCCCTATATATACATCCATGACACTCAGACTGTAATACCTTGGCCCATTGCCCCCTATATATTACATCCAGCCTCTCAGACTGTAATACTGGCCCCATTGCCCCAGGTGTATAACATCAGCCTCTCGCCATGTGTACCACCCGATCCCTCCGCTTGTGATAACATCCACCTTCTCACCTAGTGTAAAACATAAAATGGCTCTCAATTCACCTACCATTACTACCATGTGACAGACGTTCGGTGGTGACAGCTCACTGATACCCACTGTCCTCTATATAGTAATAGGAAACACAGGGGTAACAAGTCCATTCATGACATTTCTCCTTCCAAATCTTCCCCCATCACCTGTGACTGATGATATTGAGAAGTGGAAGGAACCACAGCAACTATCCTAAGTCAGACGGGCCAGTCTGAGGCAGGAAGAAAAGTCCCACTCTGTACCTAATGCAGAGTCCAGACACCCTCATATCAGCACAAACACTGCGCCTGCCGGGGGCTTCTGGCCGAGCAGTTGCAGTCATACATCACCAAGCACAATACCGAGCATCGGATAGAGCAGTGTAAAGCTGAACATCAAGCACAATGCTGAGCAGCTGCAGCCGTACATCACCAAGCACAATGCCGAACATCGGATGGAGCAGTGTGAAGCGTACATCACAAGCACAGTGCGAGCGACGATGGGCAGGTAAGCCATACATCACCAAGCACAATGCCGAGCGTGATGGAGATAGCTGAACACACAGTCATGCGACGTCGGATGGAGCGGTGTAAAGCCACATCACAAGCACATGCGAGTGTCAGATGGAGCGTGTAAAGCAACACTGACTTGAGAGGTGTTCTGTGCAGTGATGGATCACACTCCTTAGCTGGTGATGGACGAGTCTGTGTTTGATGAATGTCAGGAGAACGTTACCCCCTGACTGCATTGTGCTGTACAGTTTGGTGGAGGAGGATAATGCTCTGGGCTGTTATCAGGGGGCGACCTCAGCCTTTTATTTCCATTGAAGGGAAATCTTAATGCTTCAGCACAAGACATTGTGGATAATGTATCTTCAACTTTGTGGGAACAGTTTGGGGAAGGCCTTCTTCTGTTCCCATAAATTACCCAGTTACAAGGTGCATAGAGACAAGGAGGGGAAGAACATGACCGGCCACACAGAGACCGGACCTCTAGCACCACCCGGGCCCGGCCTCTCTCGACCATCAGTGTTTGACCTCAAATTTCTAGCAAATGAAGGGGCATAAAGTCCCACAGACATCGTCAATCTTTCCCAGAAGAGTGGAGAGCTGCTATAGCTGCAAAGGGGCCGACACCATGTTAAAGAGGTTGTCCAGAACTTTAACATTTATGCCTATTTAGATAGGTATCAGTGTGATCATGAGGTTCACCAGGTCATGGCGGATACTGCATTCTCCTTTAGAATCCATAGGGGGCAGATATGCTGTACCTGGCAACGGCCACTCTTCTATTGATGGCGCTGTGCTCTGCAACCAAGTAGTTCCAATCGGCTACAGCAGCACTGGGAATAGCTGATCGGCGGGGGTGCCGAGCGTCACACCCTCACCATCAGACATTGGTGAACTATCTTAAGGACACATCATCAATCTTAAAGTCTCAGACAACCCCTTTAATGTCTATGGATGTAGAATGGGAGGTCAGAAAAGCCATACACTGTACCTGGTTGTATGTATAAATATATATCCTGCTTTCTTCCCCTTAGGACTGCACGTAAAGAATACATTACCGCAAAGTATGTGGAGCACAAGTTCTGTCGGAGGATGTGCTCCTCAGGGGCGGAGAAGCAGAGCGAGCTGCTCGAGGCTGTGAAATCAAGGGACTTACTTGCACTAATCCAAGTCTATGCAGAAGGAGTGGAGATCCTAGAACCACTGTTAGAATCGGGGCAGGTGAGGAAAGCGCATCTTGTAGCAGTTGTATTGCATTATTTTATCTAGACAAGGAATGTCAATGCTTTATCTCCTCCCTTGGGACCCCCACTGAATACCACCTTTTGGGCGGTACAATGACTCAAACTCCCTTTAATCCATTGCATTGGGTGTGATATTTATGACTTTTTTTTTAAAAGGGGTTGTCCTGGACTATGATATTGATTGGTGGTGCAATCCACAACAGCCCCACCATGGCTACCTGACGTTCTCAGTGTTCAGAGCCAGAAAAGCACAGCGCCACATACTGTGTAGTGGCCGTTCACAGGAACTGCAGCTCAGCTCCCTTTAACTTCAACAGTAGCTGTGCAAGACAAACCCTATAGATATTAAAGCTGCATTATGAGTATTTCCCACTTAAAGTATTACTAGCTTCTTCCACTAAAAAGTAGCAATCTGGTGATAATACCCTGGTGAGTGAATGATAAATGCCATATATGATATTATACAATTGCTCATAAGGCAATTCCCTGATGCCTCCATACGGGGTCTTCTCTTAGATGAGGTTTGCTGATGGTGTCTTATGTCTTGCAGGAGCCTGGTGAGACCGCTCTCCACTTCGCAGTGCGCACTGCCGACCACACCTCCCTTCCCTTAGTTGACTTCTTAGTACAAAACTGGTAAGAATTGTTTCATTATCCTTTATGATTAGTTTATATTATTATTTCCTATAACACGATGCTGCCCCGGAACCCCAGCAATCAGTTGTTCTTTGTGGGGAAACCTGTCAACAACTGCTAGGTTTCCTTGCAGCACCTCCAGAGGACAAATGAAGTATTACACAGTGTCATTATAATCACTCTCTGCTAGTGATGAGCGAGCACTTCAATGCTTGATTGCTCGGTACTCCAAACGAACAGATCGGACACTCAGACGGGCATGACTCAAGCATTGAGTATAATGGAAGTTAGTGGGAAACTGCATTATTCCGGAAGAGTTTCCCATTGGCTTCCATTATACTCTGCAAACGAGTCGCAAGCACCCAAGCCATGAAATGCTCATCACTGCTCTCTACTCATAGATTAGTTGCCTCTGTCCATTTAGAATTTACTAATTAAGATACTTGGAAATTGGTAAATTAGACAGTCACACAAATAAAAATGTTCTCTTTTGGGGAAAGATGCTTTTGAAGCAGTTTGTCTGGGCAATCTGTCTTCCAAACAGAGCACCACACCTTCCTCCAGGTTGTGTCTGGTACTGCAGCTTAGACTATGTTCACATGTTGAGTGTTTACTGCCTTTGAGCCAACACCTGTTCTTTTGGCAGTAAAAAAGCTGCTTCCAAAAAGCAGTTTTTGCTGTGATTTTGCTCATTTTTGGTGTAATTTCTACATTACACGTTTAAAGAGGACCTGTCACCAAACCACAAATGGTGATCTAATTACAGCACTGAATGCAGCATGTCTGCTGCATCCAGGCAAGGGATCCCCAAGCCCCTGAGCCCCCCTGTACCCCGAGGTAATACACTTTGAAAACTTACATTGTGGAGCCAAATAGGAGGTGGTTTGTGGCTGAAGCCAAAGGGCAGTTTCACACCCCTGTATGCTTAATCTGCCCTCCGCTGCCTCCCTGATGCCAATCATTGTCTCCCTCGCCTGCTGCATAGTACACAGAGCTTATTGCAGTAATAGCCGCTTTGTCCCGCCCCCTGCAGTGATGTCACCGCTTATACTTGCCCTTGTATATTCTTCATAGCGCCATTTGTAGCGGTGTCTCCAGAGGTAGTCTTCTTCTGAACAGGACCTGCCGTGATGTCACAATCACGTGACTGCAGGTTAACATGGTGTAGCAGACGGTCACATGACTGTGACGTCACGGCAGGTCCTGTTCAGAAGAAGACGACCTCTGGAGACACCGCTACAAATGGCGCTACGATGAATATACATTTTCAGGCTGCGGGCTGCTATTCTTTAGCGTGGGTTGCCTTAAAACAATGGATTCTCACTCAGCTGAGAATACTAGCCCTGAGCTGCCTAGTTTTACCCTGGCTGTCAATTAAAAATGGGGTAAAGCCCCAGACATTTGTTTTTTTTGCCAGCCAAGGTAAAATTACGAAGCTGAAAGTGGCAGTTCACAGCTGTCGGCTTTCACTGGGCTAGACTTAAAAATGCTGCGAAGACCCACGTGCGTTTTTTAAAATTATTTATTTAACACCCTATGACTGCAGGTTGGTTTCCATACACTAATATATATGGCACCCAATCACAATCACTGTCCAGATTGTGGAAATCAAGTCTTGAGTGCAACAGCCAATCACAGAGGCGCTCATAGAGTGTGAGCCTCTGTGATAGGCTGTTTGCCTGACAGTGCAGTGAATATGCAAGTAGCTTAATGATTCTATGGGATACTGGGTGGCCCCGGGTGCAGCAGCAGGAGTCTGGTAAAGCCAATCTACCTGTTCTTCTATCTGTCTATCTTCACTAGGTCCTGTCACTCACAGTAGACAGCTGTATGGCAAAACAGTATGCAGACACAGTCTACATACTGTTCCCATGCAGTTTGAGCATGCGATCATCCATCTCTGCCTTTTTACAGCCCTCCCAGACCTCATCGTCCGGTGCAGCAGAAAATGACTCACGTTTCCCATCGACTCACATTGTACTCGCTATTCAGAACGAATACATGATTATTACAAAGTACTCATTACAAGTATAGCATTAGGAATATTACAGTACTTGCTCATCACTATTAGTGATCTAAAACCTCAGCAGCCCAAATCTGTCTGTTGCTTTCCTTTTGCTACAATGTGTCAGTGCAGGTAAAATGTATCAGTCTGCACAGGTGGATATAAAGCAGAATGTAGCTGTTTAGTGAGAGCAATCAACGACCAGTCAACTGGTTTCGGCTATATAATTGTGCTGCAGAATTGTGGTTACTGTTTTCTCACCTTGTCACGTCTCCATCCACAGTGGAAACTTAGATAAGCCGACAGGAAAAGGCCACACGGCGCTGCACTACTGCTGTATATATAACAAGCCTGAATGTTTAAAGCTGCTTCTGAGGGGAAAACCAACTATTGACCTGGGTAAGGAGAGCGGCTATCTCTGCTGATAACAAAAAGGATAAATGCAAAGCCAAAGACAGCTCATTACAGCTTGACTCATCCCTGACCAAGTCCATGGCTTTCCACTCACATCCAAAGCTGCAATCATAACTCTGCAGGTTGCATCCCCAAATACGTGCACCTGTGATCTTCCAGTAATATAGGTTGGATGTGAGCTCTGTGTCTTTCCTAGTAATATAGGTTGGACACACAGTAGATAACACAGGATCCACCATTCACAATAGGTGATATCACAGCTCACCTCCTCCTGTACAATGACTGATAACACCTCTATATACAGTAGATAACACAGGATCTACCATTCACAATATGTGATATCACAGCTCACCTCCTCCTGTACAATGACTGATAACACCTCTATATACAGTCATGGCCAAAAGTTTTGAGAATGATACAAATATTAATTTTAACAAAGTCTACTGTTTCAGTTTTTCTCATGGCAATTTGCATATACTCCAGAATGTCATAAAGAGTGATCAGCTTAACAGCAATTACTTGCAAAGTCAATATCTGCCTAGAAAAATGAACTTTAACCACCAAAACACATTTCAACATCATTGCAGTCCTGCCTTAAAAGGAGCAGCTAACATCGTTTTAGTGATTGTTCCATTAACACAGGTGTGGGTGTTGATGAGGACAGGGCTGGCGATCAATCAGTCATGATTAAGAATGACACCACTGGACACTTTAAAAGGAGGCTGGTGCTTGGTATCATTGTTTCTCTTCAGTTAACCATGGTTATCTCTAAAGAAACATGTGCAGCCATCATTGCACTGCACAAAAATGGCCTAACAGGGAAGAGTATCACAGCTAGAAAGATTGCACCTCAGTCAACAATCTATCGCATCATCAAGAACTTCAAGGAGAGAGCTTCCATTGTTGTCAAAAAGGCTCCAGGGCGCCCAAGGAAGACCAGCAAGCGCCAGGACCGTATCTTAAAACTGTTTCAGCTGCGGGATGGGACTACCAGCAGTGCTGAGCTTGCTCAGGAATGGCAGCAGGCTGGTGTGAGTGCTTCTGCACGCACTGTGAGGCGGAGACTCTTTGAGCAAGGCCTGGTTTCAAGGAGGGCAGCAAAGAAGCCACTTCTCTACAGAGAAAACATCAGGGACCGACTGATATTCTGCAAAAGGTACAGGGAGTGGACTGCTGAGGACTGGGGTAAAGGTACAGGGAGTGGACTGCTGAGGACTGGGGAAAGGTACAGGGAGTGACTGCTGAGGACTGGGGGAAAGGTACAGGGAGTGGACTGCTGAGGACTGGGGAAAGGTACAGGGAGTGGACTGCTGAGGACTGGGGTAAAGGTACAGGGAGTGGACTGCTGAGGACTGGGGTAAAGGTACAGGGAGTGGACTGCTGAGGACTGGGGGAAAGGTACAGGGAGTGGACTGCTGAGGACTGGGGGAAAGTAATTTTCTCTGATGAATCCCCTTTTCGCTTGTTTGGGACATTTGGAAAACAGCTTATTCGGAGAAGAAGAGGTGAGCGCTACCACCAGTCTTGTCTCATGCCAACTGTAAAGCATCCTGAAACCATTCATGTGTGGGGTTGCTTATCAGCCAAGGGAATCGGCTCACTCACAGTCTTGCCTAAAAACACAGCCATGAATAAAGAATGGTACCAGAATGTCCTCCAAGAGCAACTTCTCCCAACCGTCCAAGAGCAGTTTGGCGCCCAACAATGCCTTTTCCAGCATGATGGAGCACCTTGCCATAAAGCAAAGGTGATAACTAAATGGCTCAGGGAACAAAACATAGAGATTTTGGGTCCATGGCCTGGAAACTCCCCAGATCTTAATCCCATTAAGAACTTGTGATCAATCATCAAGAGACGGGTGGACAAACAAAAACTAACAAATTCTGCCAATATGCAAGCATTGATTATGCAAGAATGGAAGAATGGAAGAATGGACGGCGATCAGTCAGGATTTGGTCCTGAAGATGATTGAGAGCAGCCAGGGAAATTGCAGAGGTCCTGAAGAAGAAGGGGCAACACTGCACATACTGACCTGCTGCATTAACTCATTCTAACTGTCAATACAACCTTTTGGTATCATAATATGATTGCAATTATTTTTCTGTATGTGATATAAACATCAGACAAACACAAATAAAAACCAGAGGCAGCAGATCATGTGAAAATATCATTTTGGTGTCATTCTCAAACCTTTTGGCCATGACTGTACAGTAGATAACACAGGATCCACCATTCACAATAGAGGATATCACAGCTCACCTCCTCCTGTACAATGACTGATAACACCTCTATATTCAGTAGATAACACAGGATCCACCATTCACAATAGAGGATATCACAGCTCACCTCCTCCTGTACAATGACTGATAACACCTCTATATACAGTAGATAACACAGGATCCACCACTCACAATAGGTGATATCACAGCTCACCTCCTCCTGTACAATGACTGATAACACCTCTATATACAGTAGATAACACAGGATCCACCATTCACAATAGGTGATATCACAGCTCACCTCCTCCTGTACAATGACTGATAACACCTCTATATACAGTAGATAACACAGGATCCACCATTCACAATAGGTGATATCACAGCTCACCTCCTCCTCCTGTACAATGACTGATAACACCTCTATATACAGTAGATAACACAGGATCCACCATTCACAATAGGTGATATCACAGCTCACCTCCTCCTCCTGTACAATGACTGATAACACCTCTATATACAGTAGATAACACAGGATCCACCATTCACAATAGGTGATATCACAGCTCACCTCCTCCTCCTGTACAATGACTGATAACACCTCTATATACAGTAGATAACACAGGATCCACCATTCACAATAGGTGATATCACAGCTCACCTCCTCCACCTTCTACTTGATAGCTCTGTAACTTTTCTCCTCCTCTTGCAGTAAATCAGCTCGGTGAGACAGCACATGACATGGCGAAGAGACTGAAGGTGGGGCAGTGCGAGGAGCTGGTGAGTGGCCGCCCCGTGGGGCGAGGAGATGTGTTTTTTCCAAATATTCTCAGTATTGTACGTAGCCTGATCTCGCACTACTCTACCTATTGTGTGGAGTGTGGATGATGGGAGAGTCATTCACTCCTATTTCCTGTATTTTCAGCTTTCTCAAGCCGCGGCCGGGAAGCTGAATCCACATCTCCATGTTGAGTATGACTGGAACCTGCGGCAAGAGGAGATCGACGAGAGCGATGACGACCTAGACGACAAGGTGACGCAGCCACATCTGCCTGATGTCTGTGAACGGAGCGACACACCCACACACACTACACACATTTTGTATATTCTTAATCTTCCTCTTCTTCCCAAAAAAGCCGAGTCCAATCAAGAAGGAGCGTTCCCCGAGACCCCAGAGCTTCTGCCACTCCTCCAGCATCTCCCCACAAGACAAGCTGTCACTGCCGGGCTTCAGCACTCCGCGGGATAAGCAGAGACTGTCGTACGGAGCCTTCTCCAACACCATCTTCATGTCCACCAGCACCGACTCTCCAACGTCCCCTGTCTTGGACGGCCCTCCACTGCCCCCCAGGAATGCAGGCAAAGGTATGTCAGAGGATCATACACATGAACGTCACCAAGTCTGGGGGCTTCAGCCAAGATCTCTGCTTGCTGTCATCCATCATATGAACTGCGGAAGTTCTTGTTGTATGACAGCAAACAGAGTTCTTGGGAAGAAAAGTGAGGAAGTGATTGTTCAGGAACATTGAATAACATTTCATTATACTTATATTAGCTGAAACTAAATACTCCTTCAATGACGGCGAGGGTGTCGGGGGGAGTGGTGGGAGCCCAATTTAGACTTTGCTATGGGGTTTCTTATGAGTTTTTTTGGCATCTACGATTATTTTATTCACTTTTGTCAATAATGTATATAGATTACTTTCTTTATTAATAAACTGTTTTACACTAATACAGTGAAACAAACCATTTACAAAACAGACCAGTTCAGGATGGATATTCATGCTTTCATTAAAGGTCCTGTTTCCAATATGTAGTAGGTGTAATAATAATAATAATAATATCAAATTCCTCCAATTAGTAATTTAGTCTAGTTCTCCTGATTAGCTGTCACTTACCTCCTGTGGAGGGCATTAAAGTAGTTTAGGTATCCATGGTTACAACCATTCAAATAGTGACAGTTAGATAGTTGCTTGTAGTTGTAACCATGGATACCAAGCTACTTTAATGCCCTGCACAAGAGGTAAGTGACAGCTAATCAGGAGAACTGGACTACACTACTAATAAGAAGGGTATGCTAATATTATTATTACATATTGGGATAGGATCCAGGAAGTGGGAATACCTCTTTAAAGAAATATTATTGAGGTGAGCAAAGTGATTTGCAGAACTTGTGTGAAAAAAACGCATCTGCCGCGATTACCGCATACCGGCTGCACTTGCGGCACGGTTGCGGCGCGGTTGCGGTAAACGCCATACAAGGTATAGGCGGACTTGCGGCAAGTGTGGATTTGGCACTTGCGGCAGGTGCGGTCGCGAAAAAAAACGCGGTCAGCCGCGGTTTTTTTCGCGGCCGCACCTGCCGCAAGTGCAAAACCGCACTTGCCGCACCTGCCGCAAGTCCGCCTATACCTTGTATGGCGTTTACCGCAACCGTGCCGCAAGTGCAGCAGGTATGCGGTAATCGCGGCAGATGCGTTTTTTTCACCGCATCTGCCGCGATTTGAAAAAAACGCTGATGTGAAAGCACCCTAAGGCAGTCAGACTCGAGTCCTGCCAACTTTCTCAGAGGGCATTGTGGGCGTTTCTAGTGTTTACAAGGTCCCTGCAACATCGTGTCATTTCTGAGACCTTGTCAACGGAAGAAACACCCAGGATGCCGGTATTCGAGTGCTGGCCGAGGACGTTGGTAGGACCTTGGCCTACTTACCTTGGACTTCAGGTGCCCATTGGAGGGTGCGGTGCCCAGTGCCATGTAGCAGGACGTGCTTAGTAGGGGATGCACCAACGTTGTAGCACCTTCATTTGTCACACCAATGAAGAGCCCAGAGGTCAAAAGTCATTTTATTATGAAGCAATTTCATATCCTAGAGATTACCTCCCTGGCTATGCCCCTTTAATGAGATGCCGATTAGTCCTCAAGATTTCTTACATTGTATCCATCCAAGTCAGGTTCCGCAGCAGCTCCAGACTGATACCATAGCTCCACTTTCATCATAGTTTACCCACAGCGGAGACGTTTTGCAGTTTTAACTCCATGAATGTAAACCAACATCTTCCCGTTCACTGAAAGCAAATAAAGGACTTACAGCACAAGTTATATTGGGATTCTGTGGAAGCCACTCATTATAGAAGCATCCAACTCATTACAGAACCACACAACTCATTACAGAACCATCCAACTCATTACAGAACCATCCAACTCCCTCCAAAACCACACAACTCATGAAGGTACCGTCACACGGGGAAACATCGCCGGCAACTCAGGGGTGTGGTGAAGTTGCAGCAACATCGCTAGTGCGTTGCTACGTGTAACAGGGTGATTTTAACAGTGATAAGTTGCTTGAGCGGAGTTGCCAGGTTTACCAACATGTTGGTAAACCAGGTGATGTTTCTCAGGCGATCTGCTACCATCACTCTGTGTGACACCGCAACAGTGATGTTGAAAGCAACTTTCCCTATTCACTGCAATGTTAATGATCACTCGCTGGGTTGAGTTTAACCCTGGCAGCGAAGGTTGCTTTCAACAAGCTGCGTTGCCGGCGATGTCTCTGCGTGTAACATCTCTGTTGCGATCTTGGATACATGCCCAAAATGTGCGCGCTCCCGTGAGTTGCCGGCAATGTTTCCCCGTGTGACGGTACCTTAACAGAACCAGGCAACTCATTACAGAACCATCCAACTCATTACAGAACCAGGCAACTCATTACAGAACAGGCAACTCCTTACAGAACCAGGCACCTCCTTACAGAACCAGGCACCTCCTTACAGAACCAGGCACCTCCTTACAGAACCAGGCACCTCCTTACAGAACCAGGCACCTCCTTACAGAACCAGGCAACTCCTTACAGAACCAGGCAACTCCTTACAGAACCAGGCAACTCCTTACAGAACCAGGCAACTCATTCCAGAACCAGGCAACTCATTCCAGAACCAGGCACCTCCTTACAGAACCAGGCACCTCCTTACAGAACCAGGCACCTCCTTACAGAACCAGGCAACTCCTTACAGAATCATACAACTCATTACAGAACCAGACAATTCACTGGTTACATCAATAAAAGTTTTGAAACTTTCTAATATACCGTACTTTGTTTCAGTTCTGCTCCCTAGATGAGATCCAGTGGTGTAACTTGATTTGCAACACCTGCATCTATTGTAGTTATGACCCTGATGAGATGTCTGCTTGCAGTCAGTGAACTGAACCCCATAGTAGTTTATGGTAAACTATGTCTTCGCAGCTCTCATAGAGCACGGTCATCAGCCTGTATGAGCCCCGTGGTCTAGATCTAGTCTGAAAATAGAAAACTGTATTTTTTCCTAGACTTTAATTATTGGAGAGAATTTTATGTTCCTCTGAGATTATTTATATCCATTTGTACTGTATAGTTTGCTGTTCCCATAGTACCGGAGCAGAAATTAAAATATATATATATTTTTTTTTTTTTTTTTAAATATCTTTGAAATGCATGGACATCTCCAGGAATTTAATATGTTACTTAAATCAATGTATTTTGTGCTAAAAATCATTTTTACAATTCGGTTTCATTAAAAATGTTGCACTGTTTGGCTTTTACGTGCTCCACATTTATCCAGAACGAGTCACCTGAGAATGTGTCGGTGAGCTCGTTGTGACTATTTTATCTGCATGTTTTTCAGTGCTAATTTATGACCACATGAAAGGTGAGCTCATCTTTGATGTGGTCCTAAATGTGCACAGAGGAGCCCAGGAAAACCTGGACCCCAATGCAAAAGCATGGACCCCAAAGCAAAAACTTCAATGGGGCCCCCAATTATTGCAAATCTTTATTAGTATTCAACTTTTTCTATAGGCCAAAGGTACTTTTGGGGCTCTCTAGGCTCCAGGGCCCGGGTGCAATTGCAACCCCTGCACCTATTATAGTTACAACCCTGGGTCAGAATGAGCTCACTGACTGATCCTTAATTCATTCATTCTGCAGCCAGCAAACAAAGAGTCTGTTAAAGTCAACCAGTGCAAAGTTTTTAATAAAACCCAATTGCAAAATGATTTGTAGCCCAAAATACATGCATTTAAGTGAAAATAATATGTTCCCAAAGGTGTCCACAGCCTGTAAGCCACGGCCGCTCCTTTTCTGTAGTGCAGAGCTCAGATTCCCTATTCCAGCTCTTGCCTGTTGTCACCACTAGAGGGCGAGCTCTGTATTATAGAAATGGAGTCGCGGATCTGGTTTGCTGGCGCTCGTTTCTGCATTATATCGGAGAGTGAATGGTTGCAGGGTTGCTGATGTTTTTTGCAGTGTCGGACAGTCAGTCACAGTTTTTGTGTGTGCTTTTCTAGCTTCGTCTGGTCCTACGTCCGCACACCCTTTAAGCACCCAATCCCCTAGCGGCAACTCCACATTATCCAAGAAGAAAGCTCCTCCCCCGCCCCCCGGACACAAACGAACTCTCTCCGATCCGCCCAGCCCGCTACCTCATAGTAAGGGCTCGGCCTCCTGGGGTGAGTGGTGAAATAAGGTGATGGGGACTAGGACCCCCATCACCCAGACTCTGTGTCTCTGCTCTCAGCTTTACTTCCAACCCCTAAGGATATCTGTCACTTCTTACTTTCCTGCTCCTGTACAGCCAAGACGATACTTGTAGGGCATCCTCATGGGAGTGTCTGGTGGGCAGCATCCTCGTGGGCATTGCTGGTGGGTGGCACTCTCAGGGGGGCTCTTAAAAGGGCCAGAAATCAGCAGTGACCCCTAATATGGACTCATAATATACTTTCTTGACCCTTTAAACCCTTCTGTCCAAGGACCCCATGCCAGCTGCATAGACTGGCACTATGGCATGAACTTTTCATTTTCAGACGCTTTACTAAGTTTGGAACTAATCTCGTACCTGATTGCTGGAGATCCAACTTCTGGGATCCTACTAATCTCTGCAATGCAGCTGTACAGCAGCCCCGTCTCAATGGGGGGGGACTCACCACATTCATTCTCTATAACATATAGTGTATATACAGTATATATTATATTATATCCTAGAGCCTATAGGACTGCCTGAGATGTGTAAGTGCAATGCTCCAGGGTAGGGGGGGTATCAGGGTAGGTGGGGATCCCAGCAGTCTGACCCCCAAGGATCTCAGGTAGGGGTTACTTCCAAACTGGGTTCAACCTCTTTATAGGAGTTCAATTAAATTTAAAAATAAAATAAAAATGGCCGCTTTCCTCTTAGAAGCAGCACCACCCATGTATATAGGCTGTGGCTAGGATTGCAGCTCAGACATGGCTGCTCTCCTTGCAGGAACAGTCGCAGCGCCACCATTGTATATGGGTCATGGCTGGTATTGTAGCTCAGACCCATTTACATGAATGCTGCAGTAGAAACACACAGCCTGAGGATAAGGGAGGGATAATATTTATTATTATTACTTAAGTTTTAGAAGCCACATCATTTTTGTTCAGCTGATGATGAACTGCAATACCAGAAGTGACCAATGAACAAGAGTGGCGCTGTTTTATTTTAATAATTGTGTACTTGAAAGGTGAAGAGGTTTTCCAACTTTTCTAGCTTTTACCCAAAATGCCTCAAATCTGTAGAATATTCATTAAAAATAATGAAAAAAACCCTTAACTTTCAGACTTCCTGTTGGTTGAGCAGAGGCAGACGGCTGTACATGGCAGAGCTTCTGATAGGACCTGTCTGCTTCTGTCTTCTGGGCCTGAGATCTGCATTAACCCTTCCTCCTCTTCCTCTGCAGCTTGCTATATCATTAGTACTCTCTGCTATGATCTCATCGTGTCCCCCTAGTGGACAAGGTGTAAATTACATGCACTGCTTTATAGCTATATGGGATCTTCTATTTTTGCAATGTTATAGGACGGCTGCCGCCATCACTTCTTCTTTAGACATTTTCTCTTCTCCTTCACTTCCTACTTGCTCCGATCTGCTCCAGTTCTCATTTGTTAATAGCACCCATTTATGTGACCTTGCCAGCTTTGTTATATTCACTTTTCAGTGTCTCTGTCACCAGGTAATGACACGGGCCCCAGCTCCGGAGAGAAGTCCCTGAATAAGTTTGAGAGACTGACTCACTCCGCCAGGTAGGTGCCGAAAATTAATTCATAAAATGCAGTTTTCTCAATGGCCACAAGGGGACGTAGCACGGTCCAGCAGTTCCTGTTTTGAGCTCTTTAGATAGGGGCAACCACCTCTACTTGAAGGAAATATCTCATCACAAAATTAACCCCTTCCCAACCAGGAGATTTTCGAATTTTGCACTTTCATAATTTTTTCCTCCTCTTTTTTTAAACAATAGCTTAAAGGGATCCTGTCACCTCCAAAACGTCTCCTAAGCTATCAAAACATGTCCCTGTACCATCCCATCACTAATCTCACACTCCTTTTGTCTCCTAAAAGCATCCTGTGAAAGTGGAGAAAACGTTTTAATACTCACTCATTAGTGATTATAATTAGCAGGGGCCATATTCTTTAGTCACCAGGGGGTGTTGTTTAGCAGCTCCAGGATCCACTCTCTCTCTGTCTGTGCTTAAGTGAAACTGAAACTGAAGGCAGGACTAATGATTTGCATTCTGTGAGTGATAGAGAGAGGGGATGACAATGCCTGCACACCACAGCAGAACACACAGAGACAGGGTGGATCCTGGAGCTGCAAAACAGCCCGCCTTGGTGACTAAAGAATATAGCCCCTGCTAATTATAATCACTAATGAGTGAGTATTAAAACGTTTTTATGCACTTTCACAGGATGCTTTTAGGAGACAAAAGGAGTGTCAGATTAGTGATAGGATGCTGCAGGGACATGTTTTGCTAGCTTAGGAGGCATTTTGGAGGTGACAGGATCCCTTTAAAGCATAACCAACGTATTAATTTTTATTTCATGAATCGATAGTAGACATAGACATGAAAATAAGTAACTGTGTCATAGATCTGATTAGACAAATCTTCTCTCTTTTTCTTGGCTGATTTTTCGTTCACAAAATGTTCAATTTTCAGGGAAAATCTGAAAAATTCCCCCCGCACGAACACACAAACACAGTCACAAATACACACACACATATATATATACACACAAACACATATATATATATACATATATACACACACATACACATATATACACACAAATACATATATACACACACACACACAAACATACACACACAAACACATATATACACATACACACACATACATAAATACATACACACTACATATACACAAACACACCTCCCATTACCCATGCAGCCAGGCCGCAGGCTTCACATTAGCACCAAAATGGCGGCTACGGGTCCTTCAGGTGCCATAGAAACCCGTCAGCTATCTGTGATTTCGTCAATATAGTTGATAGCGTAATTAAATGGTTAAAGCCTCGTAGTCTTAGCTCCATAATCCGCACCATACGCCCGTGGTGTCGGGAAAGGGTTAATACCCACAGTTACTGGTTATATCTGCAGTGAAGTTGATGATTTTTTGTTGTTTTTTTTGTGTTTTTATTTTTTCCTCTTTTGTTTTTTTCCCCCTTCATTTAGCACCGGAACTACAAAAACAGCATTAGGGCCCCGAGTTTTGCCAAAACTACCTCAGAAAGGTAAGTCATGGGCTGCATGGCGATCTACGATCTGGTTACGGTGGCATTTAGAGATGGAGGAAGGTTGTGCGCTCCTTCTGGGCATCGTCACCCCCTGCTCCTGTCCGGTGAAGACCTGAGCAATCTGAGGCGGGCTGGTTACTAAGGACAACACCATTGGAAGTAATGAGGCAGCTAGGCCTCGTAACCATAGCAACTGGTCAGTGGCACAATGCCGGCACCGGGGGGAATCCTTTCTAAAAGGATCAATTTCACCACAAATTTAGATTTTAATAAATTGAAGCTTTGGGCCGGATTCAGTTTGTGTCCAGTCAGCCATTTTAATGGATTCTGAGGGTTGGGAAGAAACCATGAAAGCTTATACTCAACGTCTCCTCAGGCCTTCGACACACTCATCCTGCTGCCTTCTCATTCCGGATACTTTTGGGTCGTCTTCGTTCTGGCGCCACCATTGACTAGGCCTCACGTGACCGCATGAGGCCTTGTCAAGTAGAGAGAGGCCTTAGAAGTGGTTGGAAAGTGCGGGACAGTATGAGGAGGGTGTAGGAGAGGGGAGGATAAGACTTTATTTCGGTCTTTATCTCCTTACCGACAGATTAAATTCACACCAAATTTACTTGATGAAAATTGAATCTCACAGCCCAAATTGATGTATTTCTATGGAGCCACAATTCTCGTGTCCGCAGAGCTGGCGGCCATGCTGGGTGACACATGCGAGGCTCGGGCAAATCTCTCTGCCAGTGTGACTCCAGCCTTAAAAGAAATAAAAAAAATCTCTCTTTTCTAGAAACAGCGCCCCCCCTTATCCATGGTTTTTCTGTGGTATTACAGCTATTCCTCATTCACCTAATTAATACCGTGGGGCATAAATCGATGAAGTAATCCCGGGCACTAAACAGGCGCCTTTGTAAATGTACTTGGTTATTACATAGCTGTTTTCCCCATAACTGGAGGCCTAATGGATGCAAAGTAAATGTGTGAATATCATCCAAATGTCTTCTGCACCTGTCACCTGTTTTGGGGGTTTTAGACGCTGCCAACCACCTTTAACATGATTTAATTGGGGCTTCTGTGACCCCATTATATCCCCAGACGTCCCCCTGCACCACAGAAGATGCAGTACACCATGTGCTAATTTAGTGGTTCGGTTATATGGGGGTCTGCAGATTGGGACAGCACTGCCTCGCACCATGCAAACACCGCCCCTCCTGACTGTGTACAAGTGGATGACGTCGCTACATTTCCCATGTTTTGTGCCTGCGCAGTGGCGTCTCACTGTGTCGTGTTAGAAGAGCCAATGATTCCACTGCGTGTAATGTCTGCAATTCTGTGCACAGGGTGGTTTAAAAGTAAAATAAGTAAAAATCTACATAATGGGGCTAGGTTGTTAGGGATAAGCTGTAATACCACCTTTAGCCTATTGAACAAAAGAGGCACTGTTTCTAGAAGAGAGTCATTTTTTTTTTTACCCTGGACAGCCCAGATTTTCTAGAACAGATATGGTAGTTGGAGATGGTTCATGTCGTATATTGATGTTTATATGGTTATTACATGATATCAGTAATCCTCTTATAATGTCCAACCTGGTCACTTACCTACATGTTTTCTGATCTCCTTCAAAGTGGCTCTTAGAAAAATAGACACCACTCATCATCTGTCTATGGACAAGTACAGCCCCCAGTCGGAGATCTTCCAGAAGTCACCGCAGCCAGGAGACTTCCCTCACAAGCCACAACTTGCCGATCTTCCTCCAAAACCGCAACCTTCTGAATTCACCCAAAAGCCACACATGGGAGATCTACCGCCAAAGCCTGGAGAGCTGCCTCCTAAACCTCAGCTAGGAGACCTGCCACCCAAGCCGCAGCTCGGAGATCTACCTCCCAAGCCACAGCTAAAGGATCTTCCACCAAAACCCAACCTGGCAGACCTGGTGCCAAAGGCACCCGTAGCAGAGCCAGCCCCCAAATCTCAAACCCCGGAAGCAAACCAGAATTCTCAGCCGCCGACCGAGGTGATTCACAACTCGCAGCCGACCGACCATACACCTGTCCAAAAACAGGGCTCAGAAGCTTCCAGTGACGGGCCACCGCCTCTTCCAGAAACACCGGTGCCCCTTCCTCGCAAAATCAACACAGTAAGTCTTACCACTCAGAGATAGCAAGAATCGGTGGTATGGTCCCTGCATAGCAAAACCTCACATGCCTTCCTTAAAGGGAATCTGTCAGTTGGTTTTTGTTACCTCATCAGCAACATTATGTAGGCAAAGAAACCTTAAATCTAACAATGTATCACATAAATTACTGGCTGCAGCAGTCCGGACACAATCAAAGAATTTAGTTTTAGGAACACAACCGAGCTTAGTGGGGTCCCCCACTCACACCAGGCTCTCTATAGAGATTGTGAATTTGACAGTAAGATGTCAATCACAACAGGGGGGGTGTCGGACTGCTCTGCTCGTAACTTTCTAGTTCTGTAATGTTATCACCAGGTGGTAAACCCTTTAGTTTAAGTAAACAATAGCACACAGCTTGATAAGAGAGGCACAGTTGTTTATTGTTTTTTAAGCCCTATAGCTTGCTGTCCTCAGCTTACATACCAAATCCTGCTGATAGTTTCCCCTTTAGAGTAGTTTTTAGTGTTACAAAAATTAGATTTTTTATTTTTTTTTTGTGTTCAGGAGGTAGCTTTGATCGCTGCAGTTATTAGCATATGCCCAATTGTACAAATCAGGTATTAATTCCTTAATGGTTTGCACTGAGGATCAGTATCACATGGGTAGCAGTCTGACTCTCTTCACCAACAAGGGGCATTTCTGTTGAGCTGTACACATCGCTGTATACATCACTTGATTTTCTTGTTTTTTTAAGGGGAAAAGCAAGCTGAAGAGAGCAAAGACGATATACGATTGCCAAGCGGACAATGATGACGAGCTGACATTCGCTGAGGGGGAAGTGATCATAGTGACAGGTGAAGAGGACCACGAGTGGTGGGTGAGTGTCCACGACAAAAAAGTCTTGTGTTACCTGGTCAGGGACCTTATCCTACAAAAAGAAGCATTGCTTATTCATTGCTGCAAATAGACAGTAGTGTGGGCCAACTCAGCCCACTCTCCTATACACAGGAGCTCTCGCTCGACCGAGCACTCGTGTTCCTATCAGAAAGCCACAAGATTATGTAAGGGAGAACAAACAGGCCCCATACATATAGGACTGTCGGCAGAACTCATTGATATCAGCAGGTTCAGACAACATTAGTCTACTCTGTATGGGCCTTTAGTAGCAAGGAAATTGTGAGTTCTAGGTGTAAGGATGAGTTATAAAGGTTGTAAGGGCAAGATGTGCAATATAATGTGAGTTCTGGGTTAAAGTGGGAGACTCGGCTGTGACTACCTGATGTAAGAGTGAGACCCTGCTGTGACTACCTGATGTAAGAGTGAGACCCTGCTGTGACTACCTGATGTAAGAGTGAGACCCTGCTGTGACTACCTGATGTAAGAGTGAGACCCTGCTGTGAGTACCAGGTGTAAGAGTGAGACCCTGCTGTGACTGCCCGATATAAGGATAAGACCCTGCTGTAACTGCCCGATATAAGGATGAGACCCTGCTGTGACTGCCTGATATAAGGATGAGACCCTGCCGTGACTATTTTTTGTAAGAGTAAGACCCTGCTGTGACTGCCTGATATAAGGATGAGACCCTACCGTGACTATTTTGTGTAGGTGTAAGGATGAGACCCTGCCGTGACTATTTTGTGTAGGTGTAAGGATGAGACCCTGCCATGACTATTTTGTGTAAGAGTGAGACCCTGCTGTGACTACCTGGTGTAAGAATGAGACTCTGCTGTGAGTACCTGGTGTAAGAATGAGACCCTGCTGTGAGTACCAGGTGTAAGAGTGAGACCCTGCTGTGAGTACCAGGTGTAAGAGTGAGACCCTGCTGTGACTATTTTTTGTAAGAGTAAGTCCCTGCTGTGACTGCCTGATATAAGGATGAGACCCTACCGTGACTATTTTGTGTAGGTGTAAGGATGAGACCCTACCGTGACTATTTTGTGTAGGTGTAAGGATGAGACCCTGCCGTGACTATTTTGTGTAAGAGTGAGACCCTTCTGTGACTACCTGGTGTAAGAGTGAGAACCTGCTGTGAATACAAGGTGAAAGTGGTCTGCAGTGACTATGTGATCTCTAGATGTAAGGGCGAGACCCTGATTTGACTACTAGATGTAAGGAAATCTGCAGATAAAAAAAGCGCAATAGGGTCTTATTCAAATTACAAGATGAAGGAAAGATGGGTAAACCGCTCATTTAGTCAGGTTGTGTGAAAGGGGCAGACCCTGCTGTGACTACTGGGTGAAAGTGGCAGACCCTGCTGTGACTACTGGGTGAAAGGGGCAGACCCTGCTGTGACTACTGGGTGAAAGGGGCAGACCCTGCTGTGACTACTCGGTGAAAGGGGCAGACCCTGCTGTGACTACTGGGTGAAAGGGGCAGACCCTGCTGTGACTACTGGGTGAAAGGGGCAGACCCTGCTGTGACTACTGGGTGAAAGGGGCAGACCCTGCTGTGACTACTGGGTGAAAGGGGCAGACCCTGCTGTGACTACTGGGTGAAAGGGGCAGACCCTGCTGAGACAAATGAAGGAGGAGAAAGTCAATCTGTGACTACTTAGTCATAGCAGGGCCAGCACTTTTACTATCAGATCTAATAGGAAGGCCCTGCTGTTACTTCTATGTGACAGGGGAAGGCCTTTCTATGATTATTGCTTCAAAGGAGGAGACCATGCCATGACTGCAAGGGATAATCTGATATTTTCTGGTCATCATAATGGGAGACCCAGACAATGGGGTTTAGGGCACTGCCCTCCGGAGGTCACACTAGGTACTACAAGTTTGTAGACACCGCCTCCTCCGCTTATAAACCCCTACCGCAGGGAACATCCTCAGTTTTTAACTTAGTGTGCTCAGAGGATCACGCTTTGCTTGCACTTCACTGCATTCTCACAGCTTACGTGATGGCGTCTGAAGACAAGGTAAAATGGTTCCGGTCGGGACCTGCGACAGCCTCCCCGCTCACCCTTGTGGAACACGCAGGTGGAGGTACCGGAGGGCCTTGGGCCTGGACACTTTGTGTCCTCCCGGTATGCTGTCGCGCTCCGGTCCATCCCTCTCCGGGGGGCTCTGGAGAGTGGGAGATGGGAGCCTTGCACAGCTCCGCTCCGTCCGAGGCCTCCCTAAATGGTGCTTACAGACCGGACTGGAGCCAGCCCAGTCCGAGGCCTCCCTAAATGGTGCTTACACTCCGGACTGGTGCTGAACCCCCGTCCGAGGCCTCCCTAAATGGTGCTTACAGACCGGACCGGCACTGAGGCACTCGGTGTCTCCTGTGTGCCTGGGGGTAGTGTCTGTCACTTTATGTGGCCTGACACTCAGACCGCGCGTTACCCTCGGGTCCGCGGATCTGCGGGTGTACCCTGTGCTGGGGTCACCCTGGCTGACCGCCCTGTGTGTCACAGGGGCTGAGGCCGTGGGCTGCGGATGTTTGTTTGTGCATGCAGTCTGTGTATAATGTTTTACACTGTTCCCGCGCTGCGGGGCTCCGGCACCTTCATACTGAGGCTGCTTGGAGGATGGGAAGCAGCCCGTGCGGTGACGTCATCGATGGGCGTGTGTGTGTGTTTCCCGCGTGTTTTCGGCGCCGCCCACAGTTTCACTGTCGGCGGCCATCTTTACCCTCACTTCCCGGTTGGGATCTGTATGCAGCGTGCGCCTGCACTCCAGGGGAGACCGGAAACCGTCGCGGAGGTCACACACACACACCGCTTCCTCATACCGCTTTACTGCGGTCGGTAAGCCACCGGGACTCCCGGTTTTGTTGTCTGCAATTTGGCTTATTTTCCCCTACTGCGGCGATGTCCTCAGCTAGGAAGCGTGCTGCTAAGGCGGCAGAGACCACCATTACCTGTGCTACATGCAATGGAACACTGGTGGAGGGGTCCTGCAATAACTGCGGACGCCCAGAGGCCCGGACTGACACTGCTGAGTCAGCAGCTCCGGTGCTATACCCTGAGGTTCAGGTGATCTCAGGGCCATGGGAGACTCAGAATAAGATCAATGAATCTCTGTTGTCCCAGCTGTCCTCCATGTCGCAATCCCTGGAGGCACTTAATAGGAGGCTGGATAGCCCAGCTACTCCGTCCAGTTACCCCCGGGTGTCTCCCTCTTCTGCTGTGAGACCCCTTAAGCGGGCTCGTCGTGAGGAGTCACCCGAGCTCCAGGCTCTCTCTGAGGAGGAGCGTTCCTCTGATGGTGAGGACGATGATGGGGGTTCAAATTTCGGGTCTGTGTCTATATCTGAACCACCAGACGGGGTGGAGGATCTGGTGTCCTCTATCAACGAGACATTACGTCTCGTGACACCCCCTGAGGAGGTGACGGTGCACCCGAAGGAGGTCTATCAATGGCTGCGGCCAGAGGCTAGACCAAGTGGCTCCTTCATGGACCACACGAATTTTGGAAGGGTGGTTAGAGCTCCCAGGTTACATCCTGGGCGGCGTTATGTCCGTAAACCCAAGGACAACCGCTTCCCCTTCCCCCAGGAGGTGCTTCAGGAGTGGTCGCAGTCCCCGAAGGTGGACGCTTCCATGACCAGGATTGCTGCACGCTCCCTTTTCTCTGCCTCTGATAGCTCCTCGCTGAAGGATGCTACGGATAGACAGGTTGAGCAACTCGCCAAGTCTTCCTATGAGGCTGTGGGGTCTTCCTTTGCCCCTAATTTTGCCACGGTCTGGACCTTGCAAGCGATTACTACGTGCTTGGATGGTATCTCTGACCTGGCAAGATCCAGTCCAGAGGTCCTGGCACTTACCGAGAGGGCAAGGGCCTATGCGGACTACGCCAGGACGGCGACTCTGGAAACTGCCACTCGCTCAGCTGTGGCTTCGGCCAATGCTATAGCGATCCGCAGATTGTTGTGGTTGCGTCTTTGGGACTCAGATACCACATCCAAGAAGATTTTGCAGAATCTTCCGTTCGCTGGTGACAGGCTTTTTGGCACCGAACTGGACAAGCTAATAAAGGATTCTGCTGAGTCTAAGATACCGCAGAATAAGCCTAAGCTACGGTATACCGTTAAAAGGAACCCAAAACAGTGGTCCTTTCGTTCCAGCTCGCAGTCATCAGCACCGTCCGCTCGCACGGACCGAGGGGGAAAGCCCGCTTCTCAGTGGCGCTCTAAGAGTCGTCCAAAGAAGCCGGCGGGGACGGCAGCTGCCGCCCCCAAACCCGCCTCTGCATGACTCGCTCTCCCTTCCTACCTCCCCACAGGTGGGGGGCCGCTTGTCTCGCTTTCAGGACAAATGGCTACTTCACGTTCAAGATCAGTGGGTTCGAGACGTGGTCTCGCGAGGTTACAGGATAGAGCTGACGTCAAAACCGATATCCCAATTCCATCGGTCGGTCCCATCGCCAGAAAAGGCTCAGGCTTTTTATCGGGTGTTGGAGGGTCTCCGCAGAGACGGAGTGGTGATACCGGTGCCTCCCGGAGAGAGGTTCAGGGGTTTTTACTCCAACCTCTTTATCGTCCCAAAGAAGGACGGATCCTTCCGCCCGGTACTGGACCTGAAGTTGTTCAACCATCACGTGTTGGTTCGGAAGTTCCGCATGGAATCACTGCGCTCCGTGATCGCGGCTGTGTCACAGGGAGACTTCCTGGCGTCCATAGATATCAGAGACGCTTACCTTCATGTGCCCATTGCACCAGCTCATCAGCGCTGGCTGAGATTCGCAGTGGGGGAAGAACACTTCCAATTTGTGGCGCTGCCGTTCGGGTTGGCCTCGGCACCGCGGGGTGTTCACAAAGGTGATGGCCTCTATGATGGCTCTCCTGCACGTGCAGGGACATGCCGTCATTCCCTATTTAGACGACCTACTGGTCAGGGCGCCATCAGAACACCTTTGTCAAGAGAGCCTGGATGTGACCATGCGGTCTCTGGAACAGTTCGGTTGGCTCCTCAATATTCAGAAGTCAACGCTAGTTCCGACCCAGTCTTTGACATATTTGGGCATGGACTTCAACACAGCCTCAGCCCTGGTGTCTCTGCCACGAGTCAAGCAGATGGCGATCCAATCAGGAGTGCAAGCAGTCCTCCTGTCACCACAATCATCCCTACGGGTGTTGATGATGTTGGTGGGGCGCATGGTGGCAGCAATAGAGGCGGTGCCTTTTGCACAATTTCGCCTCCGTCCTCTCCAGCTGGAGATCCTCCGCAGGTGGGACAAAAGGTCGATTTCTCTGAATCGGCTGGTGACCCTTTCCCAACCGACCAGAGATTCCCTGCAGTGGTGGTTACAACCACACCACTTGTCTCGGGGCCGGTCCTTCATCAAACCGTCATGGTTAGTGGTGACCACCGACGCCAATCTGAAGGGCTGGGGAGCGGTGTTCTTACACCACAGGGCCCAAGGCCTCTGGACTCGGTCGGAGTCGGCGTTGCAGATCAATACATGGCGAGGTCATGGGATCCCCATTCTCTGGGAGCGGATGCTCTGGTCCTGACTTGGTCCAGATTTCATCTGCCGTATGTGTTCCCGCCTCTGGCTCTGATTCCCAGGGTACTGTGGAAAATCAGGTCGGAGTGCAGGGTCGCCATTCTAGTGGCTCCAGATTGGCCCAGGAGGTCCTGGTATCCGGACCTGTGGCAACTGTCAGGCGGACACAGGTGGGCTCTTCCAGACCGCGCAGATTTACTCGCGCAAGGCCCATTCTTCCACCTCAATTCCAAGGCCCTCAGATTGACTGCATGGCTCTTGAGGCCTGGCTGCTGACATCCAGGGGTTTTTCCCCTACGGTGGTTGCCACTATGAATCGGGCTAGGAAGCCAGTCTCAAGGAAGATGTACCACAGGACGTGGAAAATCTTTTTTACTTGGTGTGCCTCTGGTGGACGGTCTCCGTGGCCCTTGTCCATCCCGACGTTGTTGGCTTTCCTACAGTCGGGTTTGGAATTAGGATTATCCCTTGGCTCCTTGAAAGGTCAAGTCTCAGCACTTTCAGTGCTGTTTGACAGGCGATTGGCGCTCCTCCCGAAGGTCCGTCAATTTCTGCAGGGGGTGTCATGGATGGTTCCGCCCTACAAGAGACCTCTGGACCCTTGGGACCTCAACATGGTCCTGGCGGCATTACAGAGACCACCGTTTGAGCCGCTGAGAGATGTTTCTCTATCTCGCCTGTCTCAGAAAGTGGCCTTTCTGGTGGCAATCACGTCTCTGAGAAGGGTCTCAGAATTGGCTGCACTTTCGTGCAAGTCGCCCTTTCTGGTGATTCACCAAGACAAGGTGGTGTTGCGTCCTCGGCCAGAATTCTTGCCGAAGGTGGTTTCAACTTTTCACCTGAACCAGGAGATTGTTCTCCCATCATTTTGCCCTGCTCCCGTTCATCAGGTTGAACGCGACCTCCATACTCTGGATCTCGTGAGAGCGGTACGCATTTATGTGTCCAGGACCGCCTCCTTTAGGAGTTCGGAGTCCTTATTTGTTCTTACGACAGGTCGCTGTAAGGGGTCCGCGGCATCAAAGTCGACATTGGCCAGATGGATTAAGGCTTCCATTCAAGAGGCTTACCGGGCTTCTGGTTTGCCTCTCCCGGTGGGATTGAAGGCTCACTCTACCAGAGCTGTAGGTGCCTCCTGGGCCTTGCGACATCGAGCGTCTGCTCTACAGGTGTGTCAGGCAGCCACTTGGTCTAGCCTGCACACTTTCTCTAAGCACTATATGGTGCATGCCCATGCCTCTGCGGATGCAAGTTTGGGCAGGCGGGTTCTCCAGGCGGCGGTTGCCCACCTTTAAAGGGAACCATGTGTTATCCGTCTTGTTGAGGAACTCTTCCCGCCCTGGGGTATTGCTTTAGGACATCCCCATTGTCTGGGTCTCCCATTATGATGACCAGAAAAAAGAGAATTTTGTTTACGTACCGTAAATTCTTTTTTCTTTAATCATCAATGGGAGACCCAGCACCCACCCAGTTGTTCCGTTGCATGTTTTGCATTTGTTCTGTTCTCTGTTGAGACAGTGTTTGCCGGGTTGTTGAACCGTCTGTGCACGGCATTCGTCCCGATGTTTCGGGTGTGGTTTATTTCCTCCTCGCAGCTTATGGACCAAACTGAGGATGTTCCCTGCGGTAGGGGTTTATAAGCGGAGGAGGCGGTGTCTACAAACTTGTAGTACCTAGTGTGACCTCCGGAGGGCAGTGCCCTAAACCCCATTGTCTGGGTCTCCCATTGATGATTAAAGAAAAAAGAATTTACGGTACGTAAACAAAATTCTCTTTATCTGTGTCTTAGGTGGCAGTGGCTTAACTTGAAGCTCATGGGTCCTGATGTAAAAGCTCCAATGGGGCCCGCAACGCTTTATTATCAATAGTCTTTTTCTATAGGCCAAAGGGACTTGTGGGGCCCCCTAGGTTCCAGGGCCGAGGTACGATTGCAACCCCTGCACTTATTGTAGGTGCGCCCCTGTTAGGAGGGAATATCCTACTGTGACTAATGGGGAGACGGAGACTCGGTTATACCTTCTGAGAAGTGGTGGAAAGACATCGCTCTGTTTTTTGGGGAAGGAGCAAGACTACTGTGAGGACAAAAGAGAGATCACAGTGATTACTACGGGGTTGGGGGAATGAATAAGTGATCTTTTTTGGTGAACCTTATTTCTTTATGCATCTCTCTTATTTCTAGATCGGTCACATCGAAGGAAATCCAGAACGAAAAGGAGTCTTCCCGGTGTCTTTCGTCCACATCTTGTCAGAATAGATGTTTCAAGTGTTGGGAACGGGGCAGCGTGCGTGGCGTCCCCGGGCTCGTCCCTGTATATAAGCTACTGTTACCGTCATCCAGTACTTCCATTCTGTGTATCGTAAATGTACTATGTTATCCTGCCTCCGCCAGTATTACTATAGCCAGAGAATCGGCCTTCGCTGCCGCCAGCACCACCTCCACCGCCTAGCTCCTCTGCCTCCCCCTGGTTATATCAGTACTTTTACTCCTTTGATCAAACTTCATGTCCTGCCAGAGCTGTCTTGTCCGTATAGATACAAAATATATACCGTATATACCTAATATGCACTCACCCCCTGATCACATACCGGACTGGGGAGGGGTAAGCGTGCAAGTCCACTCCTCCCACAAAGCAATCACCCTGCGTATTTATTACGGATAGAGCAATTTCAAGTTAGTTTTTTGGGGGGGGAATTTATTTTTTTCCTTCTTAAAAGTCAAGTATTTCTGTGTCCCGTTCCTTTTTATGTTTTTGGACTTTTTTTTTTTTCTGCAACAAACATAACTGTTACTTTGCTGCAAGTAGTAAAAAAAAAAAAAACACAAAAAAGAAGATATATTTCTATCTAAAGGCTTCTTTTATTAGAAGCGATATACATATATATATAAATATACATAAATATATATATTAAGAAAAAAAAAACAAAACGACATTTCCGTCTCAATCCATACGACTGCGAAGCAATTATTAGTCTGTTTACAGTATGCATGCGTTATCGAAATCACATTAAAGAAAAATAATAAAAAAAATAATAAAAAAAACTCCAGAATACTTGAAACCTGTAATAAAATAAAAAGAAAAAAAAAAAACTTTGTTGTAGACCAAGTTGTTCTGTAGCTGTGAGGATCAAGGGGAATATTTTTCCAGTAGAAAAAAAAATCTATTTGAAATAGACAGTATTACATTGAATAAAAAAAAAAGGATCAAATCTTTGTGGCCGACGGCTTCATGGAAATAAATATGTATGCCTATGTATAATTTTTTTTTTTTACATTTTTTTTATTATTTAAACTGTACCATAAATTATTCCTAGATGAAAAAGTGGAATGGACTTAAGTGTATATTGTTAGAAGCGCACCGATGCTTAACATTCCGCCACCAGAGGGGCCATGATTAAAGATGGCGGACGACCCCCCCGTCTCGGGCTGTTACAGGATCCTACAGCTCCGGCCTGATCAATGTGTTACGGACTGGAACTTGTTCATTGTGGTGACTGTTTAGATAGATAGAGATAAAAAAAAAAACTAATTGTACATATTGTAGGTGTGTTTCCATTTTATTCTGTCTCTTTTTCCAATGTACCTAGAGAAAACAAAAATTGATTTTTTTATTTTTTTTTAACTTTTTTTTTTGTACACTTCCAATATTTTTTTAACATTTTATGTTGTATACTTTTTTTTTTTTCTGTTTTCTGTTATGGGCACTTCCAAAATTTATTATCATTTTGTCTTTGTTCTTTTTCTATGCACTTCTAAGATTTTTTTTCATTGTATGTTGTTTTATTTTTATTTCTTTTAATTTTTGTTTTCTGTGCACTTAGATATTTTTTATTAATTTTGTTCTGCACTATTTTTTTTTTACTTTTTATTTTCATTTTCTGTGCAATTGTAAGTTGTTGTTTTTTCCATTTTATGTTCTGTATGATTTTTTTTTATTTCTTTTTCTGCGCAGTTCTTACAAAAGGTTTTAATTTTACGTTCTATATTTTTGTTTTTATTTATTTTCTGTGCACTTCTATATATTTTTTTTTATTTTGTGTTCAGTACTATTTTTTTTCTTTCTTTTTACTTTATATTTTTTTCTGTGCACGCAGTCAGGATATTGTTTTTCTTTTTTTTTACTTTTTTTAATTTATTTTCTGTGTTCTTCTATTATATTTTTTTCATTTTATGTTCATTACTATTTTTTCTTTATTTTTTTTTTATTTATATTCTGTGCATTTCTAAGGCCCCTTTCACATCAGCGTTTTACGCTTATCGCGGCAGTTGCGGTGAAAAAAACGCAACTGCCGCGATTACCGCATAACGGCCGCAGTTCACTTGTGGCAAGCCCCATACAATGTCTATGGGGCTTGCGGCAAGTGCGGCGGTTTTTCCGCGGCTGCACCTGCCGCAAGAGCCGAAACCGCACTTGCCGCACCTGCCGCACACTTACCGCAAGCCCGATAGAAAAACGCTGATGTGAAAGCACCCTAAGATTGTTTTTTCACTTTGTGTTCAGTGCTATTTTTTCTTTATTTTTTTATTTATTTTAAGATATTTCTTTCATTTTGTGTTCAGTACTATTTTTTTTCTTTTTACTTTATATTTTTTTCTGTGCACGCATGGTCAAGATATCTTTTCTTTCTTTTTACTTTTTTTTATTTATTTTCTGTGTTCTTCTATTATATTTTTTTCATTTTTTGTTCATCACTATTTTTTCTTTTTATTTTCTTTGAATTTAAGTTTTTTTTTTCATTTTGTGTTCATTACAATTTTTTATTTTTATATATTTTTTTTAATAATTTTCTGTGCATTTCTTAGATTTTTTTCACTTTTTGTTCAGTGCTATTTTTTCTTAATTTTGTTATATTTATTTTCTGTGCATTTCTAAGATTTTTTTTTTTTTTTTCATTTTGTGCTCATTACAATTTTTTATTTCTTTTTATATTTTTTTTTAATAATTTTCTGTGCACTTCTAAGATTTTTTTTTCACTTTGTGTTCAGTACTGTTTTTTTCTTTATTTTTACTATTTTTTTTATATTTTTCTGTGCTCTCCTATTATTTTTTTTTTGGTATATGTTCTGTAATATTTTTTTTACCTCTTTTATTTATATTTTTTTCTGTGCACATCTAAGATAATTAAAAAATATCATAGACGAGTTCGGAAAATAAGAAAACATTTTTAAGAGAAAAAAATAGTACAGAACATAAAATGGAAAATAAACGTATTTAGAAGTGCGCAGAAAAAATGTAAAATAGCAAAAAAAAATTCTTGAATGCGCACAGAAAAAATAGAAAGAAAGTAAAAAGAACAAAAAAAAGCTGAAAAAAATATCTTGGAAGTGCCCGGAAAATGAAAAGAAAGATTTTTGACAAATTAAATTATTTTTTTTGTGCACTTTTAAGATATTTTTTTCATTATATGTTCTGTAATATTATTTTTTCTTTTTACATGTTTTATATATTTTTTCTGTGCACGTCTAAGATAATTAAAAATATCTTAGACGAGTTCAGAAAATAAAAAGAAAAAAATATTAAAAGAGGGGAAAAAAAATAGTACAGAGCATAAAATGGAAAAAAAAAAAAAAGTTTTAGAAGTGCACAGAAAAAAATATTAAAAAAAAAGTACAAAAAAATATCTGAGAAGTGCTCGAAAATAAAAATTAAGATTTTTAAAAATTAAAGTAAATAGAAAAAAATAGTAAAGAACATAAAATTAAAAAGAATCTTTAGAAGTGCACAGAAAAAAACCCGTAAAAACAGCAAAAAAATATCTTGAATGTGCACAGAAAAAAATATTAAAAAAAAGTAAAAAGAAAAAGATGAAAAAAAATATCTTGGAACTGCTCGGAAAATGAAAAGAAAGATTTTTAAAAATTAAAGTAAAAAGAAAAAAAATAATACAGAACATAAAATTTAAAAGAGGTATGTTCTGTACGATTTTTTGTTTACATTTTTTATATTTTTCTGTGCACCTTTAAGATATTTTTTTTTCATTTTATTTCCTGTACTATTTTTTTTTTCTTTTCTTTTAAAATGTTTTTGATATCCAGGTGCATCTCAATGAATTAGAATATCATAAAAAGTTAATTTATTTCAGTAATTCAATACATAAAGTGAAACCCATATATTATATAGAGTCATTACACACAGGGATCTATTTCATGTGTTTATTTATGTTAATGTTGATGATTATGGCTTACAGCCAATGAAAACCCAAAAGTCATTAGCTCCGAAAATTAGAATAATTAGCACAAAACACCTGCAAAGGCTTAGTAAGCATTTAAAATGGTCCCTGAACTTAGTGTTCTGTAGCTACATAATCATGGGAAAGACTGCTTGACAGATGTCCAGAAGGCAGTGATTGACACTCCACAAGGAGGGTAAGCCACAAAAGGTCATTGATAAAGAAGCTGGCTGTTCTCAGAGTGCTGTATCCAAGCATATTAATGGACAGTTTAGTGGAAGACAAATGTGTGGTAGAAAAAGGGGCACAAGCAACCGGGATAATCACAGCCTTAAGAGGATTGTTAAGAAAAGGCCATTGAAAAATGTGGGGGAGATTCACAAGGAGTGTAAGCTGCTGGAGTCAGAGCTTCAAGAGCCGCCACACACACACGTATCCAGGACAAGGGATGTAACTGTCATATTCCTTCTGTCAAGCCACTCATGACCTATTGACAACGCAAGAAGTGTCTTAACTGGGCCAAGGAGAAAAGGAACTGGACTGTTATTCAGTGTGTTATTCAGTGGTCCAAGGTTCCAGAGGCTGGAGGAAGAGCGGCGATAATAACTTTTGGGTTTTCATTGGCTGTATGCCATAATCATCAACATTAACATAAATAAGCACTTGAAATAGATCCCTCTGTGTGTAATGACTGTATATAATAGATGCGTCTCACTTTATGTATTGACTTACTAAAATAAAATATCTTTTTGATATCATTTATCGAAAAGCACTTGCAATATTTGTTTTTGTTTTTTTTTTTTTCTTCTAGTTTTTTTTACATGTATTTTCTGTGCACTTCCAAGATTTTAATTTTTTTTTTTTTTTTTTCATTTTATTTTCTGTACTATTAATTTGGGGTATTTTAAAGGCACATATTTTCTGCATGTACAAATATTTTATTTATACTTTTTTTTTTTTTGGCCGAAACATTCAAGAAGTTCTCAATGTGACGATTAGTGGGAAAAAATAAAACTTTGTCTGCAGAACTGCAGGTAACGGTGATCGAGTCTATCAGACTTTTGCGTGGAGAGGGAAAAAAATGTATTATTTTCAAGTATTTCAGCAATACCCTCAGAGCCGCGATGGACCTGAAGGAAATGACTTAGTAGGGCCTTTGCTTCTCTCCGTCTGGGTGGACTTTACCTTGCAGAATAATTTAAGATCATGGTACAGTATACCGTTTTTAACGCAAAGTCACAAGCTCATTTTATTAATCATTCCATATTTTAAATTAATAAAAATGTTTAAAGTGATAAAAAGTAGAAAGTTGTGGTTTTCTTTTATTATAAAACCTACAAATGTCATGAGGTCATATAGAAAATAAAAAAATATCAATACAGCTCTCTTTATAAGTATATAATAATGGAAAGAAAACAAGTTCTTATTCATTTAGAAACAACAATACTCATGTTTTAACTCAGGAAGAGTTCAGAAATCAATATTTGGTGGAATAACCATGATTTGTAATCACAGCTCTCATGCGTCTTGGCCGCTTTCCACCAGTCCATCACACTGCTTTTGGGTGACCTTATATCACTCCTGGCACAAATATTTAAGCAGTTCTTCATTGTTTGATGTCTTGTGAGTGTATCAAGTCATGTAAACCTAGAAAAAAAGCCTTTCATCAATAAGAAGCAAAGGACAGCTAGGCTGAAGATTGCTAAAGACCATAAGGATTGGTCCATAGAGGACTGGAGTAAGGTAATCTCTGATGAGTCTAATTTTCAGCTTTGCCAAACAGCTGGTCATCTAATGGTTAGACGGAGACCTGGACAGGCGTACAAGCCACAGTGTCTTGCACCCACTGTGAAATTTGGTGGCGGATCGGTGATGATCTAGGGATGCTTCAGCAAGGCTGGAATTGGGCAGGTTGATCTTTGCGAAGGACATAGGAATCAAGCCGCATACAAGGTTATCCTTGATAAACACTTGCTTCCTTCTGCTCAGGTAATGTTCCCCAACTCTGAGGACTGTTTATCCAGCAGGACAATACCCCATGCCACACAGCTACGTCAATCAATGTGTGGATGAAGGAGGACCACATCAAGACCCTGTCATGATCAGCCCAATCTCCAGACCTGAACCCCATTGAAAACCTCTGAAATGTAATCAAGAGGAAGATGGATATTCGACAAAGAGAACACAAGTAACCACAAAATGCAGTTTATAAATGAAGGTCGTCATTATTATTATTATTATTGTTATTATTAACCCCTTCACTCCCTAGCCTGTTCTGCTCTTACTGACCTTGCCATTTTTTGCAATTCTGACCAGTGTCCCTTTATGAGGTTATAACTCTGGAGCTTCAACGTATCCTAGCGATTCTGAGATTGTTCTTTCATGATATATTGGGCTTCATGTTAGTGGTAAATTTAGGTCGATAAGTTTTGCGTTTATTTGTGAAAAGATTGGAAATTTGGCAAAAATGTTGAAAATTTCACAATTTTCTAATTTTTATTCTGTTAAACCAGAGAGTTATGTGACACAAAACAGATAAATAAAAAACATTCCCCACATGTCTACTGTACATCAGCACAATTTTGGGGAAAAAAGATTTTGGGGTGAGAAGTTATAAGGGTTCAAGGTTCATGAGCAATTTCTCAATTTTCCATCAAAATTTACAAAACCATTTTTTTAGTGACCACATCACATTTGAAGTCCCTTTCAGGGGTTTACATGACAGAAAACACCCAAAAGTGACACCATTCCAAAAACTGCACCCCTCAAGCTACTCAAAACTACATTCAAGAAGATTATTAACCCTTCAGGTGCTTCACAGGAACTAAAGCAACGTAGAAGGAAAAAATGGGAATTTTATTTTTTCCAACAAAAAATGTTATTTTAGCCTGAATAATTTCATTTTCACAATGGTAAAAGTACAAAAAGGACCCTAAAATATGTTGTGCAATTTCTGCTGAATACTCTGATACCCCCCATATGTGGTCAAAAACCATTGTTTGGGCGCACGGCAGGGCTCAGAAGGAAAGGAGAGACATTTAACTTTTTGAATGGAAAATTAGCTGCAATTGTTAGCAGACCCCATGTCACATATGGAAGAGCCCCTGTGTGCCTAAACATTGGGGCTCCCCACAAGTGACCCCATTTTGGAAACTAGACCCCCCCCAAGGAACTTATGTAGATGTATAGTGAGCACTTTCAACTCCCAGGTGTTTCATACATTGATCCACGAGAATGAAAAAGTACTTTTTTTTTCACAAAATGTTCTTTTAGCCTCAATTAGGATAAAATGGATCCTAAAATTTGTTGGGCAATTTCTCCTGAGTACACCGATACCCCATATGTGGCGGAAAACCACTGTTTGGGCGCACGGCAGGGAGGCAGTGACATTTTGGAACACAGATGTTGATGGCAAGGTATGTGGGTGTCTTATCTTGTTTGCATAGCCTCTAATGTGCCTAAACAGCGGAAACCTCACACAAGTCTCAACATTTTGTGTTCACTGCCATGGGGAGCCCTGGTGACTCAGCGAGTGACATCACCACTCTCCTGTGGCAGTCTGTCGCGGGTGACATCATTCACTGAGTCCCTGCTACCAACCCACAGCTGCTTAGTTGTACCCGGCTGTCAACCAAAAATACAGCGAAGCCCGACAGTTTTTTTATTTATTTATAGAAATTATTGGGAAAAAACGACGTGGAGCGTCACAGTATTTTTGGTCCAGCCTGCTACAACTTGGCAGCTGGGGGCTGGTATCCTCAGCATGGACAGGCCCAAGCATTCTGGGTTTCTCATGCTGCGAATTGCAGCCGTGCCAGAAAATGGTGCATTCATTGAAGCGCCATTTTCTGGCGCTGTACCCATACTCTTCTAATTGCCCTGGTGATAGTGGCAGACTGGGTAATAAAGGGTTTAATGCCAACTTTTTTATTGTCAGCTGGCACTAAGCCCGAGATTCATAATGTTGGGCCAATGTTAGACCCAGCCATTAGGAATCTCTAGTAAATAGTAAAAAAAAATACACTACACAGACAAAAATATTTTTATTAGAAAAAAACACAAACAAATTGAGAATCCATCTCTATTACTCCATACCCTTTGACTTAGTCCACAACGATGGTCCCACAACGCTCGATCGCCAGTACTACATCCAGAGACTGCAGCAAAGCAAAGGATCCAGTGTCCTCTTCCTGCTGTCTCTGGGGTTACACTGATGGTGCACTGTATGGCAATGATCTGCCATACAGTGCAGATCTTAAATCCATCTGATGAAGGCAGCGGACCGCTGCAGAAACGCTTCATGGTTCTACATTGAAACAATAAAGGTCTGTATTTTTCAATCCATCTACTGTGTTGTTGCTCCCAGCGCCCGGACAGTGACCGCAATTCTATTACTTTTTGCATATCAATTCCCCTTTGGGGATTGCGGCCCGGAGCTGCAGGCGGCATCCAGCCACAGTGCACACAGGACCTGTGATGACCTCACATCTTATCACCTGACCGGGCTCACGTGAGCTGAAGGCGGCGAGGATCCCTAGAGGGGCCGGAGCTCAAGCTAGGACACGGCACCAGTCCTTAATTTCAGAGCCGCAGGCTGTTATACCGAGGTTGTGCAGGCAGCAAAACCTCAATAGGTGAGCGAACTAACTCACCATTTTCTCCCCTAATGCCATCGGGTCCGTCACAGGGAGGCGCCTCCTGTTCATTTTTCACTTTCATATACAGTGCACCATGACTGTGATCCCAGAGACTACAACAAGAGGACACTTGATCCCTTGTTGTAGTCTCTGGGGTCACACTCGTGGTGCATTGTAGGGCAGATAATCATCAGTGCTCCATCACTGTGGCAAACCCAAGTCTCAGAGATCACATGATTTCTGAGGCTTGGGTCAGGTGACCGGATGTTGTCATGGCAACATCAGATTACCATGGTGATCGGCTCATTATGATGAGCCGATCACCATGGGGAGAGGTAAGAGACTGCGCTCCCTCTCCCCGGACCCTAAGTGCTGTGATCAGTAAGATCACAGCACTTAAGGGGTTACACAGCCAGGGCACAGCGATAACATATATCGATGTGCCTAACTGTCACATTGCTTCTCTACAGCGTCATCTACATGCAGGAAAATGACGCTGCCGAGAATGCTGGCAGAGGGGCACAGAAGGAGAGCGGGTGACTGGAGGAGGAAGAGGACACAAGGACATGGACGCAGGGCACAGAGGTGCAGAGACACAAGGTTACAGGGAAACGTGCAGGGGCACAGGAGCGCAGGGACACAGGACCGAAGGGGACACAGGGACGCAGGGCAAGGGGTGCAGGGACACTGGGATGCAGGGCACAGGGTTGCAGGGAGCGGGAAGATGAATAGGAGGGACCAGAGGGGAGCAGGAGGATCAGGACTGGAGGAGAGTGGGCACAGAAGCTGGAGGACCGGAGGAGAGCGGGCACAGGAGCTGGAGGGGATCAGGTGCAGTGTGGAGTGGTGATGATGGGAGTGATCAATCTAATCAGATCCCTTCTATCATCGCTAGAGGGGGCGATACCTGTCTTATGAAAGGGGCTATGACAGCCCCTTCCATAGCTGACAGTCACAATCAGTGTGATTGGCTGTTGAAACTTCCAACAGCCAATCACAGTGATCGCAGATGAGGGGTCTCGAAACAACCGCCCCTGACGTCACCCTAAGGTCCTCTCCTTTTTGTAGCCCCGGTGACTTTTTGCCAACCCCGGTCACCAGGGCTACATGACGGGGATCCCGCCATGACATTGTGGAATGTCACAGATCGAGAGGTTACCGACCTCTATGATGTTCTTAAACATCATAGATCGGGAAGGGGTTAAGGGAGAAATAAATCCAAACCTACAGGGCCCTGTGTGAAAAAGTGATTGCACCTAAACCTAATAACTGGTTGAGCCCTTAGTAACAACAGCTGCAAACAAGCATTTGTATTAACTGGCAATGAGTCTTCACAAAGCTCTGGAGGAATTTTGGCCCATCATCTTTGCAGAATTGTTGTAATTTAGCCACATTGGAGGGTTTCCGAGCATGAACTGCCTTTTTGAGCTCCAACCTCAGCATCTCAATAGGATTAAGGTTAGGACTGTGACTCAGCCGCTCTTAAGTCTGTTTTGCTTAAGCCATTCAGAGGTGGACTTGTTGCTATGTTTTGGATCATTGTCCTGCTGCATAACCCAAGTGCTCTTCAGCTTGAGGTCATGGACAGACAGCAGGACATTCTCCTTCATGATTTTTGGTGACAGAATTCATGGTTCTATTTACCACAGCGTCTTCCAGGTTCTGAAGCAGCAAAAGAGTACCAGAGATCACTCTACTTCCACCATGTGTTACTGTTGGTATGATGTTCCCTTTATGAAATGCTGTGTTACACCAGATGTAATGGGACCTTCAACTTTCAAAAGTACAACTTTTGTCTCGAAAGTCCACAGAGTGTTCTCCCAAACATCTTGGGGATCATCAAGATGTTTACTGGCAAAACTGAGACCAGCCTTTATGTTCTTTTAGCTCAGTAGTGGTGTTCATCTTGGATCTCTGCCATGTGGCTATTTTTTGCCCGGTCACTTTCTTATGGAGGAGTTATGAAGATTGATCTTAAGTGAGGCCTGCAGATCTTTGTATGTTGTTGCGTTCTTTAGTGACTTCTTGGATTAGTCGTTGCTGAGCTCTTAGGGTAATTTTGGTCGGCTGACGACTCCTGGGAAGGGTCACCCCGCTGTTCATGTTTTCACCATTTGTGGATAATGGCTCTCACTGTGGTTTGTTTTAGTTCCAAACATTTAGAAATGGATTTATAACCTTTTCCAGACTGATAGATCTCAATTACTTTGTTTCTCATTTGTTCCTGAATTTCTTTGGATCGCGGCATGATGTCTAGCTTCTCGGGATCTTTTGGTCTACTTCACTTTATCAGACTGGTCCTATTTAGGTGATTTGGCATTAATCAAGCCTGGGTGTGACTGAGAAATTGAACTCCGTTTCCCAAAGATGTGATAAACCACTGGTAATTTGTTTTAAGTGGGGAGTGGGAGTCGCTTTTTCACATAGGGCCCTGTAGGTTTGGATTTCTTTTTCCCTTATAAACTGCATTTTGCGATTACTTGTGTTATCTTTGTCTAATATTTAAATTTGTCTGGTGATCTAACATTTATGCAAAAGAAGAAATCAGGATGGGGTTAAACACTTTTTCACACCACTGTATATCAGTCTTGAAACTGTTATGGGACTGAACAAAATAAAGGGGAAAGGTGTTTGGTCCTTATAGAAAATATTTGGCACAATGAGACACGTTGCCTAACCTACAAAATCTCCAGAATTCAGTCCCATTAACCCCTTCAGTCCTGAGCCTGTTACCATCTTGCTTGACGAGGCCAATTTCTTCCAGCGTCACTTTATGAACATCAATATATTCCATTGATTCTGAGATGGTTTTTTTTGTGACACGTTGTACTTCATGTTAGTGGTAAAGTTTGGACGATATGATTTCCAATTGAAAATGTCAAACATTTCACAAGGGTTGAAATGTTGCAATTTTCCAAGGCTGTATTTTTATTCCCTTAAACCAGAGAGTAATGTTACACAAAATAGTTAATATGTAACATTTCCCATTTTTTAAACATATATTTTTAGTTGGGAGGTTAGAAGGGTTCAGAGTATATCAGCAATTTATCATTTTTCCAACAAAGTTTAGAAAACCATTATTTTAGTGACCACATCACATTTGAGGTGACTTTAAGGGGCCTATATGACGGAAAATACCCAAAAATGACACCAATCCAAAAACTGCACCCCTCAAGCTACTCAAAACTACATTCATTTAAGAAGATTATTAACCCTTCAAGTGTTTCACAGGAGTTAAACCAGTGTGGAAGGAAAAATTATAACTCTACTTTTTTCCACAAAAGTACTGCTTCAGCCCCACTTTTTATATTTTAACAAGGATAATCGGAGAAATTGCACAACAAGTTCGATGGTTTATTTTCTTCTGAGTACACCGATACCCCAGATGTCATGGAAAACTACTGTTTGGGCACATGGCAGGGCTCGGAAGGGAAGGAGCGCCATTAGACTGATCGATAGTAGACCCCATGTTGCATTTGGAGAACCCCTGCTGTGCCTAAACAGTGGAAACTACCACAAGTGAGCCCATAACTAGATGCTTCAAAGTATTTATCTAGAGATGTGGTGAGCACCTTAAACCCATAGGTGCTTCATAGTATTGTCTAACATTGGGCCGTGAAAATTAGAAATCACATTTTCCCTACAAAAATGTTATTAGAGCCTCAAATTTTGCATTTTCACAATTGTAACAGAAGAAAGTGGACCATAAAATTTGTTGCGCAATTTCTTCTGAGTGCGCCGATATCACATACAGTTGTGGCCAAAAGTATTGACACCCCTGCAATTCTGTCAGATAATGCTCAGTTTCTTCCTGAAAATGATTGCAATCACAAATTCTTTGGTATTATTATCTTCATTTAATTTGTCTTCAATGAAAAAACACAAAAAGAATTGTCCTAAAGCCAAATTGGATATAATTCCACACCAAACATAAAAAGGGGGTGGACAAAAGTATTGGCACTATTAGAAAAATCATGTGATGCTTCTCTAATTTGTGTAATTAACAGCACCTGTAACTTACCTGTGGCACCTAACAGGTGTTGGCAATCAGTGGCGTAACAAGTGTCCCGCGGGCCCTGGTGCAAGAATCACTTAGGGGCCCCCTTGGTGAGAAGCAGGGGGGGGTGGTAGTGGTGCCGGCAGGGTGAGAAGCGGGGGGGCAGTGCTAGTGGTGTCGGCCGGGTAAGCAGCGCACGATTACCTGCCCTGCCTCTCCCGGCTTTTGGAGGGGCGGGCATTGCTGCGCGGCTGCAGGGAGTGATCACTGTCACTTCCAGTCCTCCCTCAGCTCCTCTTCTGGCGCTATCGCGATCGCGGCGGACGGCTGGGGGCACAGGCAGGGCCCCCCGTGGAGCTCTGGGCCCCCCCCAGGGGGCGGGCCCGGTTTCAGCCGCGACCGCGGTAGTTACGCCACTGTTGGCAATAACTAAATCACACTTGCAGCCAGTTGACATGGATTAAACTTGACTCAACCTCTGTCCTGTGTCCTTGTGTGTACCACATTGAGCATGGAGAAAAGAAAGAAGACCAAAGAACTGTCTGAGAACTTGAGAAACCAAATTGTGAGGAAGCATGAGCAATCTCAAAGCTACAAGTCCATCTCCAAAGACCTGAATGTTCCTGTGTCTACCGTGCGCAGTGTCATCAAGAAGTTTAAAGCTCATGGCACTGTGGCTAACCTCCCTAGATGTGGACGGAAAAGAAAAATTGACGAGAGATTTCAACACAAGATTGTGCGGATGGTGGATAAAGAACCTCGACTAACATCCAAACAAGTTCAAGCTGCCCTGCAGTCCGACAACAGTGTCAGCCCGTACTATCCGTCGGTGTCTGAATGAAAAGGGACTGTATGGTAGATACCCAGGAAGACCCCACTTCTTACCCCGAGACATAAAAAAGCCAGGCTGGAGTTTGCCAAAACTTACATGAGAAAGCCTAAAACGTTTTGGAAGAATGTTCTCTGGTCAGATGAGACAAAAGTAGAGCTTTATGGGCAAAGGCATCAACATAGAGTTTACAGGAGAAAAAAGAGGCATTCAAAGAAAAGAACACAGTCCCTACAGTCAAACATGGCGGAGGGTCCCTGATGTTTTGGGGTTGCTTTGCTGCCTCTGGCACTGGACTGCTTGACATGTGCATGGCATTATGAAGTCTGAAGACTACCAACAAATTTTTGCAGCATAATGTAGGGCCCAGTGTGAGAAAGCTGGGTCTCCCTCAGAGGTCATGGGTCTTCCAGCAGGACAATGACCCAAAACACACTTCAAAAAGCACTAGAAAATGGTTTGAGAGAAAGCACTGGAGGCTTCTAAAGTGGCCAGCAATGAGTCCAGACCTGAATCCCATAGAACACCTGTGGAGAGATCTAAAAATGGCAGTTTGGAGAAGGCACCCTTCAAATATCAGGGACCCTGGAGCAGTTTGCCAAAGAAGAATGGTCTAAAATTCCAGCAGAGCATTGCAAGAAACTCATTGATGGTTACCGGAAGCGGTTGATCGCAGTTATTTTGGCTAAAGGTTGTGCAACCAAGTATTAGGCTGAGGGTGCCAATACTTTTGTCTGGCCCATTTTTGGAGTTTTGTGTGAAATGATCAATGTTTTGCTTTTTGCTTCTTTCTCTTTTGTGTTTTTTCATTGAAGACAAATTAAATGAAGATAATAATACCAAAGAATTTGTGATTGCAATCATTTTCAGGAAGAAACTGAGTATTATCTGACAGAATTGCAGGGGTGTCAATACTTTTGGCCACAACTGTACGTTGGTGGAAAACTACTTATTAGGCACTCGGAAGGGAAAAAGCGCTTTTTGACTTGTTGTCAATGCAGTGCCATGTTGTGTTTGGAGAGCCCCCGATGTGCCTAAACAGTGGTAACCTCCAAACAAGTGACCCCATTTTGGAAACAACACCCCTCAAAAAATGTATTAGGAGGTGTAGTGAGCACCTTGAACGCCAAAGTTCTTTGCAGAAGTTTATAACGTTCAGCCAAAATGAAAAAAAAATTGATTTTTACCACAAACAAGTTGCTTTTGCCCCATATGTTTCATTGTCACAGAGATAATAAAAAATGGACCATATACTTTGTTTTGCAACGTCTCCTTAGTTCACCAAAACCCCATATGTAGTCAAAAACTACTTTTGAGGCACAGTGGAAAGCTAGGAAGGGAATGGAGTGCAAATTTACCTGGAATGGTTTGAGTGCCATTGGAAAAGCCCCGGAGGTGCCAGAAAAGCAGAATCCCACCATAAGTGACCTCACTTTGCAAATGCCTCTCCTAAATTAATTAATCTAGGGGTGCAGTGATTATGTTGATATCACAGGTTTGTCACCAAATGTTATACCATTGGGTGGTGAAGACAAATTCAATTTTTGCCACAAATATGATGTTAACTTAAGATTTTACATTTTCACACTAAATTGGAACCAAAATTTGTTACCCGATTTCTGCGGAGCGTGACAATTCCACGCATGTGGCTGTACAATACTGCTCAGCCACACGGCGAGATGTGCCAGGGAAGGAGTGCATTTTGATTCTTGAAGCAATAGTTTGCAGACTCCATACACAAAGCCCCTAAGTGCCAGAAGAGCAGAATCCCCCTCTCCCCAAAGTGACCCCATTTTGGAAATTACACCCACTATAATTTATCTACAGGTGTGATGATTTTGACTCCATGGGTGAAACTCATAGCAATGTATGTTGCTTTGTGCAAATGGTAAATTCGCCCTTGTAGTGCCCATAATTTGTGTCCAGCTCGTGTTTCTGGCCACTCACACCCCGTAAATTAAGCAGGCTCTCCTCAATACCCTAATGTCAAATGTGAATGCTGTGGGACTCAGAAGGAGGGGGCATTTGGATTTGGAAGTGCAGATATTGTTCCGCCCCCTGGCATCGCTCCCCAGCTCATATTCCCTGACTTTGCATCCTCTGCTGCTCTGCTGGTCGGGCATCCGGCACCTAGGGGTGCTGTGTCTCGGGTTCACACACTACAGTGGACGGTGTAATGAGCGGTGCACTGGGCACGGTGGCGCTCCTCCCTTGTGAATCTAGGGGCTGGTGCGGCTCAGCCTGACACTCCCCTTGGCCAATACCTGTCCGTCCTCCGGTATATCAGGCCATCTCCACTGCTGGGAGATGCCTGATTATTGTGGTAGATACCTTGTTCTTCTGGTTGCTAGTCAGGTCCTCCTTGTGCTCTCTCTCGTGGGTACTTCTTCCAGTCCTCCGTACTCCAGTCTCTGGTGCCTCTGACCCTCCTCTGCCATAACTCAGTTAGGCTAACCCTACGAGCCCGCCCCCCTGGTTATCAGCAGCTGTGGTATTTAGACCCCCTGGGCTTGCCCCTGACAATCCCTGTGTAGGGGTTGGACCAACTAGGACCAGCTCACCCAGGGGAGTTCGGTATCACAGCCCAGTGGGTCCACTCTAGGGTGCCTCCCTCCAGAAGCGTGGCCGATATTGCTGGGTTTCTTTCGAGAGGGAGCCATAGCAATTTTTCAGAGCCTTTGTGTTACTTTTAAAATGAAAACTCCCTATATTGACAGATGACGGACGTGAATGGGGACTTGTTTTATTTTTGTGGATTGATTTGAAGCTTTTATTGGGAATGTCTTACATAAAACTTCGGATTAAATTTATCCTGTGCTCAATACTGAGCACTTACATCTTAATCTCCAAATGATGTGAATCAGATGAAGCAGCATAATGAGGCAGCAGAGTTACTCTGAACTCGATCTGGCCTCTGTTCAGTGTTGTCCTTTTCAGAAGTGCACAACACTGGGGTCTACTGCACTTCTATGCACCATTGAAAAGATGGGCACTGCCAGGTCATACAACAGTCTGAGTCCAAAGTGGCTCCCCTTCTGCCTCAATATAGCGAATGTTGTATCGGGAAATCTGTTTGAATCATGTATTTCAGAGATCTACATTTAAACCTGATGTAAGCACTCAGCATAGTGTGCAAGATAAATGTTAGCCGAGCCTAAAGGCCCCGTCACACGCTACAATATTGTTAACGATATCATTGAAACGTCACAGGTTTTCAGTCATTCTAACAACGTTGTTCAGTGTGACATGTACATCCGATCAACGATAATCTGGCAGACCGTTGATGGGAGGTTTGTGAACTGGACCTTAAACCAAACGATGAGCGTACATTCAACGTACATCATGGGTGTGTGTGACACCTCGATAACGATGTCGTTAACGACCTCGCCTATTGAGAAGTGAAGGACGTAGGTGAGCTAAAGACCGCAAGTATCGTCTGCTTGCCGCGGAATCGTTGCTGCGTCGTTAACGATATCTATACGTGTGACATTTCACTATCGATCATTGAACGTCATTCAAGCGATCTAGGTCAAGTCGGATCGTTGATCGCATCGTTCGACCATTGAAGCATCAGACGGGGCATTTACTGCGATCTCTGGGAGGAAAAATGAACAAATCAACAGCAGTTCAAGAATTGCTTTTATTATTTTTAACGCTGTTCTCCTTACTGTATAACTGAAAAGATTACTTTACTCTTTGAGCCTGTGCGATTACAGCGATACCAGATTTAGGGCCTTTTCACATCAGCGGTAAGCTCTGATCGTGGCAGTTGCAGAGAAAAAAACGCATTTGCCACGGTTACCGCATAATGGCCGCACTTGCGGTTCACTTGCGGCAAGCCCCATGCAATGTCTATGGGGCTTGCGGTAAGTGTGCGGCAGACGTGGCAAGTGCGGTTTCGGCAGACGCGGCCGCACCTGACACAAGTGCCGAAACCGCACTTGCCGCACCTGCCACACACTTACCGCAAGCCCCATAGACATTGTATGGGACTTGCCGCAAGTGAACCGCAAGTGCGGCCGTTATGCGGTAATCGCGGCAGTTGCAGTTTTTTCACCACAACTGCCGCGATCAGCGAAAACCGCTGATGTGAAAGGGGCCTAAGCGGGTTGTTATCCGTATAGATGGTGAATCTTGCAGCGACCAGATGTTGTTTAAAACGCTCTGTCACAGCCCAAACTAGTGCCAGTAGTTCTAACTTGCAGGAACTGTAAATCTCCGGGTTTCTTTCGGTAGGACAGAGCTTTCTGCTGGCGAAGGCTATAACTCTCTCTTTTCCTTTTTGTACTTGAGACAGTATTGCTCTGCTCCCAATCCCACCTTGCTGGCATCTGTGTACAGAATGAAGGGTTGATGGTAATCAGGGTATGCCAGGATTTCATCCCCTGTCAGGGCCCACTTCAACTTCTTAAAGGAATCTTCCTTGTCATCACTCCACTGGAAGGGAGAACTCCGAGCCTTGGGCTTCTTAGACTGTCCTGCCAGGATGTCTTGTAGGGGAGCTGCCAGCTTTGTAAACCCTTTTATAAACCTTCTATAATAGCCAACAAGTCCCAGGAATTGCCTCACCTCTTTCACGTTGGTGGGTCTTGGCCAATCCCTTATCACGATAACCTTCTCGGGATCCGGTGCTACACTTTCTGAGCTTACTACATGACCGAGGTACTGTACCTTTGGTTTTAGCAGGTGACACTTAGATGGCTTTATTTTCAAACCATAACCGGAAAAGGCTTCAAACACTTCTGCCAGGTGTTGCAGATGCTCTTCATATGGCTTGGAATAGACTATGACGTCATCCAGGTACTGGTCGGTGCACCACGAAGGGCTACTGCACCCAGACCAACGTGTGTGGTATCCCAGTGACCAGTGAATGGGGAGGTTCGTATGTGGCTTTCATCCTGCACTCACACACTTAGCTCAGGGGGTCAATTGGTTAAACCCATTACCAAGGTAACCGGTCCCAGTGGGAGGTTATATAAGTGGGTAGGGAAGAGAGAGTAGAGAAGTGAGAGGTCGAGGAGGACCCATCAGGGATACATCAGGAAGGCACCCAAAAGGAGGGGTGACCCAGACGAGAAGAGGGAGCCTGAGGGTGTAAGCTAACACCCGGCGTCAGACCGTCAACCTACCGGTCTGGGATTATCCCAGTTCACGGAACGGAGTGCCGGTTCTGAGTGCAGTGCAGGCAAGTTCAACTCTGAGCCCCCAACCCTGGTTTTACCAAGGAGACTTCAGTCTCCAGGTCACCTGTGACAGCAACTAACCTAAGAGCCAGGACCCGCAGGAATCCATTAGGAGTTAGCAGCAATCCAGAGAAGGTTCTTACCCGAGTTCAGAATTACAGAGGAAAGAGAGACACACAGGAGGCCAGGCCAGGGTCTATATGAGTCAAGGCTTCAACACATGCATTGGGCATGACCCAGGCCAGCTACCCATGACTAAGAGACAGAGATTAAGCTACGTTTGTGTGTCCTTCCTTACCACCTGCAGAGCTGTTGCGCTGTGCCTGTGACTTCAACTACAATTGTGACAACAAGTACTACAAAGATCTGCCCCGGGGACCCTGCTCCACCTGCGGGAGCCCTATCATCAGGCTGCCTATCCATCATCCCCGGAAGTCTGCTGGCAGCGCTGGTGCCATCACCAGATACTGCAGGTGGCTCACGAAAATTACACTTTTATTATTATTTTTTTTACACTTTTCAGCTACCACCAAGGCCACGGACCCGGGCACCGACCACTAGTGACAGCATCCAGCAGCAATGCCCAGGATCCGAGTTCTTAAACCCCTGGGTGAGTCAGCAGCACTCCATCAGTCTCTAGAATGTACCGGGTGCGTTGCAGAGTCCAAACGGCATACAGTTGAACTCGAAGAGGCCCATTGGCATTGTGAATGCTGTCTTCTCATGGTCAGCCTCTGCCACAGGAACTTGCCAATACCCACTAGTCATATCTAAGGTGGAAAAGTAGTTAGCAGATTTTAATGCAGCTAATGATTCTTCTATTCTGGGTAATGGGTATACATCCTTGTGTGTAATGCGGTTGATCTGCCAGTAATCTACACACATTCTCATGGTCCCATCCTTCTTTTTCACTAGCACTAAAGGAGCTGCCCAGGGGCTACAACTTTCTCTTATTACCCCTGCTTCCATCATCTCTTTGAGCATATCCTTGGCACATTGGTCGTGAGCGGGTGGTACGGGTCTATACCTCTCCTTAATGGGTGGATGATCCCCTGTGGGTATGTTGTGTTCTACCCCTTTGATTTGCCCAAAGTCTAGAGGGTGTTTGCTGAAGACCTGCTCATACTCTCTCACTACCCGGTATACTCCATGCTTTTGATGTGAGGGTGTAGAACTGGTACCTACATGTAACTTTTGGCACCAATCCTCCAGCTTTCCCTATGAGCCATTGCACTCCACCTGGCTTGACGGGTTCAAGGGTTCAACTTTTGTGATGACTTTGTTATCAACAGTGTACAATTTAGCCATGGTAGCATACTTTGGTAGGGTCACTTCCTCTTCCCCGCAATTTAAAAGGTGTACCTCAACTACTCCTCTGGCCGTCAGTACAGTGGGCCTACTGTCTGAGTGCACGGGTTCTACCAGGGCCTGATAGTCTCTCCCCCTAAGGCCTATTGCGGCTCTATACCAGACCAACATTTCAGTTTTGGGAGGTATCACAATGGGTATTGGGTCACTTACCCTTGCACTGCCAATCTCTCCTCCAGACAACTCTACCTGCTATCTCAACATCAATGCTTTGATTTCCTTCCACAGGACTTGCTGTTGCCCGGAATTGGCAATGTCGGCAAACTGCTGTAAAACAACAATTACCTCTGCAAGCCAATTTTCTATCACATTTGTTCCGAGCAGAATAGTTGGATTACGTTCATGCCAGTCAACATCAACAATTATTACCCCTTGATCTATCGATCTATTCTCCCAACTCTAAGGGTACTGTTACACGAAGCAATATTGCTAGCACTTTCACTGGCAATTTGCTGATTGCAGTGAAATCATGAAGACATTGTTCAATTTTGTACACGGAAACAAGATAGAATGTGTCCATGATTTCACTGCAACCAGCAAATTGCCAGTGAAAGTGCTAGCAATATTGCGATGTGTAACGGTACCCTAATGGTCATCTCTTTAAACCCAATCTGTGGTACTTGTTTACCATTGCTAGCCAATATTTAAAGTTCTCATCTGGGCCACGTGTAATGTCTGAATCAGCCCAGTACCATTTATAAAGGATATGAGGTATGGAGGTGATCTGTGAGCTGGTGTCCAGCAGAGCATTCTGGGGAATGCCATCCAGCACGACAGGTATGACTGGACGTCCTCCCACGTACTTGTCCTGCCAGCTTGGTGGACCTTGTGAGTTTACTCCTGGGCGCAGCCCGCTTCCCCAGTGGATTCTCATTTAAAGTACATTCTCTGGCAAAGTGACCTGGTTCTCTGCAGCGGTGACAAATGGGCTTTCATCCGGGTGGTAGTTCTCTGGTTGCTGGGTATCTTCTGGGTCTCATCCACGGGACATCCATTCTGCTCGTAGCCAATTCAATCTTCTCCATGGCCTTGGATCCACACAGCTCCTGTATAGCTTTGGTCATTACAGCTACAGTTTTGGTGAGGGCTTCAATCTTTTTTTCAAGAGCCTCATTGGTGATTGGCTCCTGAGGTTTAGCACTAGCCCCTGACATGGATGGTGCGATTTGCACTCCCAGTTGCTGGTATGCTGTAGCTAAGCACTAAACGTTGGGCAGAGTCTGTATCATGAGTCTCTACTGCCTGCAGTATGTGGATTGCCCTTTCTTTAAATTGTACAAAGTTCAAATCAGGGTTCTGTATTGCCATCATCCGCAGCCGTCCTCTATGAGGAGGAAATAGTTGTCCATCAACAAATTGATCAATAATCAGTTTATCTTCCTCCTGCGCCAAGGTGGGTTCTGCCTGTTGAGAGCACCTCTTGTAAATTTAATGCAAAGTCTCTCACGCTCTCTTGTGGTTTATGCCGGCACCCAAAGAATCTAATTTTTGCTTGTGCATCAACAGTGGGTTCAAAGGTAGCGTTCAGATTGTCGGTATCCAAAGAGGACTTTGTTTCTCGCTGAGTGTGACCAGTTAACTGACCCATTAGTATGCTGACGTGCTGACCTTCTGTTAGGGGATACACGCTGTAGTAGCTATCCAGCTTTTCTTTAAAGTCAGTGAGAGTATTGGGCTCACCTGCATATTGTGGCAGCCACGTCACTTCCGTGGTGTACGGCATCAAGAACGGCATGATAAGCAACATCACTTGCACTGCAGCACCGCCGGGCGCTCCATCCACTCCCGGTGCCACGGGGCTGACACGATCCAGTTGCTGTTCGGGATCTACCTGCTGCGACATCTTTCCGCCACCTTAGTTAATTCTGACCCTTCTGGCCTTTTACTTCCATGGGGGTGTACAATTTTAATTCCGGGGTGGAACAGGGTCTCTCGTCCCCACCAGAATTTGTCAGAGTGCAGGCTGGGCCTCACTCTGCGCTCTTTGGAAGGTGCCGCCCACGATGACATGCCCCTTCTGCTTCCCGCGTGCGTTAACAATGACGACAGTCCAAAACATGTATTTCACACAATTCATGGCACACAGTACCCGGTTAAATTGGCATAGGATCCTGTTTGTGACTCCAGGAACTGAGGCGCCCCCAGGGCGATGAGGTACTCAGGGCCAGGCATAGCTGCTGCTATCTCTGGGGGAAGTCACGGGAGTCGTGAGCTGGTTCTGTGCCCTGGGTGTCAGTTGAAAAAGGGGTTATATACAGGGGTGTTAGTCGTGACACCACCTGTGGTATGTGGTCAGTGGGGGACCACTGCTGCTGCAGAACCTCCGGTGATGATCAATAGCAGCTGAGATGGGACAGCTCTCCACGGGTAAAGCCAATCCCCGGGGCAGTGTGAATAGTCTATTTGAGGAATGCAGGCGCAACGGGTGCAAGTAACAGGCAGACTCACTGTTTTGTAGTTTTCTCAGACCTTTACTGGAGTACATGTTATAAGCTGTCCACGGAGTCTTTGCGAGCAATTCGGGTTTTTCCCATCCAGTCGGGTCTTTGGCTCCCTAACTGCGTTCTTTAGTGGCTCCTGCAGTTGCATAAGCTGAACTGCCGGCCCTGTCTCTTCCTGCGAGGTACCAGTATGACAGGCAACTTGAGTCCTTTACTCTAACCTGTTCCTGGGTGTCAGTGTCTCTGAACTCTCTACGTTGCTGTGTCTGTGGGTAGTGTAGCTGAGAATCTGGAACCCTCACCTTCTGGTGTTGACTGCCAGGACGTGAGACCCTGCAAAGTTTCGGACTTTGGTATCCGTTCTTTGCTCCTTTCCTCCGGGGAGAGTACGGAGTTGCTCAGCCTTCCAGGTATGTTCCTTCTCCTCTCCTCAGACCCTAACCTTAGGTGTGGTGCTTGGGTTAGTGACCTTGGGATGAGCTTAGCACAGCTCTTTTACACCCAGGTCTTCTTCACCGTCCTCCCAGGAACTGAACTAACTTACTCTGCCCCAGACCAGAATTTATAGGGGAGCTCACCCTGAACCCAGGCTTGGTCTCCCCCTTCTGGCCTGGAGGTGTTGGTGTGTTACCTGATGGGAATACCCTTTGTTGCTCTCTGGTGACACCACTACCCGGGGGCAGTGATGACACTGTGGCACTTTGACCCTGGGGTGCCACATTTGTGCAAGTAGCAGAGCTATATGTGTGTATATGTGCATATTTCAGAGATGTATGTGTCCTCATGTGCATATAGCAGGGCCATACATGTCTACGGGCATTTAGTAGAGGTGTGTGTCTAACATATAATAGATTTATTGCCCTAGTACATTAGTGCTAATTGCCCCTCCTTGTATACCTCCAGGGAAGTTTTAATTAATAGGGGGAATGTTTTTCCTATTTTCTTCTGTCTAAACCTAGGGTGTGGCTTAAGGTGCGGATGTGCCGCAGCGGGGGGCAAGTGGGTGGGTTAAAGTGGTCCATTGAGACTCTTTCGCCTGGGACCTGCAAAAGCCTGTTGCCTACACGATTTACATTGTTCAGGTTATCACACTCCCTCTACCAGCCTCCTGTTGTGATCGCTATTGATCGTGGCATTAAGGGCGTTAATCAGCCAGTGGCGGAGTAGGCACAGCTCTTGGCTTTGACAGCAGGAGCTTGGCTGTCGCTTAAGTTGAGTGGACACAGCACTTGTACCCACATGATAGCCATGACATAACTATACGTCATCGGTCTGGAACTACTCCCCGACTATGACATATATGTATGTCAAATGCTGTGAAGGAGTTAGAAAATGTAGCAATTTTGAGAGGAGCCAGAGGTGTAAATGCATGGGCCCCAATTGAAAATCTGTGATAGGCCTTGTGTTTTACATAGAGGGTTATAGGACCTTAGACCATCCTTAGTCTAGTGGCCGCCAGACTGTTACCTCATGATCCTCTTCTTCCGTGACGGCTCCTCTTCTGTTTTATTAGGCCCAAGACACCATCGTGCCATTACAGTAATGCATTGGTGATGGTGGCATGTAGTAAGACGTTCACAGTAGTGATGAGTGAGCGATCCCATACTGGAAACGAGCAGGCCAGACGCTCGGATGGGCTCAACTTGAGTACTGAATATAATGGAAGGCAATGGGAAGACCTCTAGGAAAAATGCCCTAGTTTCCCATTTCATTTCATCATTCTCGATGCTCGGACAGGCTCAAGCCAACTGCTTGTTGCCAGCACCTGAGCATGGTAGAGCGCGCTCATCACTAGACATGACACTTCTGAGAGGATCCTATAAGAATACACATCTCCTGCAGTCTGTTATATCACCAGCAGGGGGGCTCTCCAACAAAAATGGGAATATTTATAACATTGGAATTAGAATTTTGAAGGTTTTTTTAACTCCTTGAGATAATTTCCCCAATGTTAGCTATATCATACACATGTGGAAATCTCAGGGGACGTGTGCACAGTGGGGTCTTAGAAGCGTGGGCACTTGTCCACTTTTTAGCAGTTTAGGAAGCAGCGATGCAACTGCAGTTCTGTCCCTTATTCTTCACACTGCACCTCTGCTTACACATAGAAGGCATTTATAGCAAGATGTTATTGATGGCTCCTTTTAAAAGTGCATTCACACATCTGTCGTACACAGGCACTGTAGACCTTCCTTCATTCTTACATTGGTTTTAAAAATTGATGTGTCCCAGTCTGATACTCAAAGCAGGCCCTTACTCATGTTTCCAGGCTCAGCTTCAGCTACTGAAAGCATGATGTAGGGACATAGACCCTGATTCCAGCAATGTTAGTTTCCTGGGTGTGCTGCAGTTGTGACAATCACTGTTTTCTCTGCTGCAGATCTCAGAATGCTGAGCTGTGTATGACTCCACCCAAACCCCTGATCAACATAACTACAGCACACACTAGGCAGCCAATCAGTGCTGGGGTAGGAGTAAGGGCCATGTTACACACACCAACTTCTGAACAGATCTCTGGTTGCAGTGAAATCATGGACACATTGTTACATTGTGGCTGTGCACAAATGTGTCCATGATTTCACTGCAACCAGAGATCTGTTCAGAAGTTGGTGTGTGTAAAGCGGCCCTTAGACTAGGAGGCATCGAGCCTTGTAGTGATAATCTCCTGCTGATAAAACAGGTTTTATTGAAACAGCAAAGCACAACCTAAGACAGATTGCAGGAATCAGTGTCTCACCCCCTACATCATGCTGCTCTCATTACACAACAAAAACTTGTTAACAGATTGCAACAAGAATTGGTAATTTGTAATAATGGCAGAGAGAGGACTTGTGTTCAATATATGTTTCCCATCCATTTGCTTTTAGACACGTGTGAATGCACTCAAGACAGTTGATACCACAAAATATTACACAATTCTTATTTTAGCATATAGGTTTTTGGGCTTGATTGATGGCTGTTATCTATAGCAATATCTGATTGAATACATTTGTCACACATGGTCTGACTTTTGTGCAAGATCAAACATGTTCCGTTTTTACCCTGTTTTGCAAATGAAATTAAAAAAGTGACATCACCACCCTCCCAATGTGATAGAACTAGAGGGATGCCCTCTACGGTGGGAACATACTACCAAGTGGAGGAGTTAATAGATTTGCACGATACTGGTCCAGTAGCTGCAACAGTTGTCCTTGGGTTTGAGCTTGAAGACTTAGTCTTACCTGCTGGAGTCCCTGGCACGCTCAAATTTGAAAACCTGCTGTGACCTCTGCCCTTTTCATGGATTTGACTGGCCAAGGCCAACTACTAAAAGTTTTCATTGAGTTCCTGCAGCGGTGGTCAATGCTGAAGTAGGTTGATCTCTGGTCAGACAAGTTGTGGGAAGGTTGTTGCATTCACATGCAGGGCTGCCACTAGGAATTTCAAGGCCCACCACTGATAAAGTTTGAGAGCACATGCCTGTAAAGCCCCCCCTCCCCCTCCATAATGATGATTTAAGGCACTTGCTCTGCCGTGGGACACAATCTAATATAAATTGAGAGCTCTTTGAGACCACAACTTCCAGAGGCAGTGGGAAGCATCGGATTACCATGTAGTACAATATGATCATTCTGAGATTGTGCTCAGAGGGCTAGCTCCAGGTTTTACCTGGCCCCGTGGTGGTGTCTATAATCCTCCATATAGCATACTGTGGTCTCTTATCCTCCATAGAGTCACCATTGCTCCCCAGAGTCCTGTACTGGGTATCTGATTATGTGAGGGGTGCACACAGCTATGACATCACTGTCCTGCACCGCTCACTTGATCAGACAAGTCAAGAGGATGCCGCACAGGATCACAAGGGGCTGTAGAGGCAGGAGGAGATGACAGAAGCCGGTTCATTAGGCCAATATAATATTCACTACATTGTTCACCTCTCAGCCTCAATGCTCAGGTGATTGGCATCGGAGAGGGCAGTGAATATTACATTAGCCTAATGAGTGGGCCCACTTGACTTCCCACAACCTCTGGTCTTAAACATGCTCCTGGAGTGGGTCTTCCTGTGAGGTAAATAGCCCAGGCCCCCCATCACAGAAGTCAAGCCCTGATGGCAGCCATGTTCACATGTACAGTGAATATCAACATTCGTAGTCAATACAATCCCACCACACAACTCAAGTACAGAACATCTACATCTCTATGCTTTAAATATCTTTTATTAGCAAATCATAATGTAGATCAACAGTTCTCATTGCACTGTTGTCCTGCAGAGATTTCTGCACGACTATATATAATAAAGACTGTAAAGAAACTAAAGAAGAAAGCCACGTTGAAGTCTTCAGTTGACCAGAATTGGCTTTGGGACTTGTCTCCTGGCCAAGCTGCTTACTTTTCTTTCCACCGATTTCACCACACCTACTGCAACTGTTTGCTTCAAATCCCGGGCAGCGAAGCGTCCTGCAAATCAGAAAGTATAAACCAGTGGACACCTATGAACAATTGCTAGACCTTGATGACCAGTTGTCCAACATACATGACTTTACCTAGAGGCGGGTAATCAAAGAACCTTTCTACAACGAAGGGTTTAATGGGTTTGAGGGTCACAATCGCTGCATCTCCAGACTTCAGTTGATATGGACGGTCCTCCAACTTTTTGCCAGACCGACGATCAATCTTCTCCTGAAGCTCAGAGAACTGGCAGGTGATGTGGGCAGTGTGGCAGTCAATGACTGGAGAGTAGCCAGCTTTGATGAAGCCAGGATGGTTTAGAATTATGACCTAACAAAACAATGTTATTTAGCCAACGACATGAGCCCCCTAGATGTGAGGACAGTTGGAGGATGTCTTACCTGGGCAGTGAAGCTGGTGGCCTCAGTTGGAGGATCACTCTTGGAGTTTCCAGCAACATTACCACGTTTCAGACTCTTCACAGCAATGTTCTTGACATTAAAGCCTATGTTATAGCCTGGAAATGCTGTCTGGAGGGGCTCATGGTGCATCTCTATTGACTTCACCTCTGCGCTGAAGTTTGAAGGTGCAAAAGAGATGGTCATACCTGGTTTAAGGATCCCAGTCTCAACTTTACCCACAGGCACAGTGCCAATTCCTTAGATAAAGAAAAAGACCATTGTGATAAGAAAATGTAATCCAATGTTCTCTAATATGAAGATTGTACCTACACCTAGATCAGAGCACAGCCAATAGTTACATTACCAAGCTACTTACCACCTATCTTGTACACATCTTGCAGTGGCAGTCGTAAAGGCTTGTTGGCTGGCCGGACTGGAGGAACCAGGTTATCCATGACTTCAAGTAGAGACTGTCCTTTACTAAAGCCATCTTTTCGTTTAACTTTCCATCCTCTAAACCAACCCATCTGGTGAAGAATCAGATGAAAAGTATTAATGTGGATAATTCATATTCCAGGTGTGCGCACAATACAAATATGCATTTGATCATAGTCAGTAAGAGACTTCCAAGCTGAAAAAAGATGTCATCTTTATCCATGGTTTCCATAAACAGGGTAACCAAAGACCACATCCCAAATGTTGGCTGAGGTTCAAGGGGAATCAAGCTATGAGAATTCAGTTTTGTGAGCTTCTGGTCCATTGACCTCCACCACTTACCTTCTGACTTGGAGAAGAGATGTTCTCTCCAGTCCACCCCGACAATGGCACAAAGGGGATAGTGTTTGGGTTGTAGCCGATCTTCTTTAGATACATTGTCACATTCCTTACCACTTCATCAAACCTCTTCTCACTGTATGGAGGATCCGTCAGGTCCATCTTGTTCACACATACAATGAGTTGCTTGACACCCATGGTGTAGGCCAGAAGAGCATGTTCCCTGGTTTGACCATTTCTGGATACCCCGGCTTCAAATTCACCTGTGGCTGCAGATACCACTAGAAGAGCCACATCAGCCTGAAATAAAAAGCAGATAAGCAAATTTGAGCAGGTGGTTGGAATGGGTGACCAGGAGGTTCTTTCTAACTATAGAATCCTATGATTCTTCTAAGGCTGGCTTCACACTGCAGTTTCACTGATCCAGTTTGTGTGCTAAAACCAGGAGAAGAACTTAAAGAAAAAAAAACAAAAACAAAAACACAAAGTATAATTGAAAGATTGACGCCTGTTCTGAGTTTGAGACACTCCTGGTTTTGACACAAACCTGATCAGTGAGATCATGCAGTGTGAAGCCAGCCTAAGAATTAAGACTTACTCTATTGAAAGGGCCGTAAGGTCGCATCCATATTAAATGGCAATTTTCAGGAGAATGCCAACAAGGCAATATAACAATATTAACCTTTAGGTCACAACACAAATAAGCACCTACCTGGGATGTGCCAGTGATCATGTTTTTAATAAAGTCTCTATGTCCCGGAGCATCTATTATTGTAATGGTAAATCTGTTGGTCTGGAACTTCCACAGGGAAATGTCAATGGTTATTCCTCGCTCCCTTTCTGCCTTCAACTTGTCCAAGATCCATGCAAACTTGAAGGAACTCTTGCCAATCTACATGAAGACATAGTAATGGCCGCAGCCATTAGAAGAAAACAGTCATTCCTACATGTACCCTACAGCCCTCCCAAGTGGCTCATGTAGTCACTTCCTATGCAGCCTGGTTTATATTAAGGATGGAACCTAGAGCTAAACACAGGTAGAAACCCTACTAATCTTTGTCACTTACACAATGTAGGGATCCAGATTTACAAAGGGGCATAAATTGTATGGAGCAACGATATAGTATACAGATAATACTGATCACAGCAATATGAATACATGGTCAGCTCACTACTAGAAGTACGTGTACGTGTATTAGGAGAAGGGATGCAAGTGATGGTATGCTGCAGCATGCACACAATTCCCTGCACCAAGACAGCAAAAAAGGTGGCAGGGAGGGGAAAGAAAAAAAAAAAAAACACAACCCCCACACAATTTTGCAAACCCTTTACAGGTGCTCTGAAGCCATCAATACTTCCATCCACTTTTGGAGAAAGTGTCTCATTGTGTGGCAGCTAGCAGAATTGCCAAATATATTTGGAAGCAAAGAGTTTCTTCCCTTTCTCCCCTACAAGAAGATCTTAGGCTGCCTTCACATTTGCAGACCCCTCCACAGCGTTCTGCGGAGGGGATCCGTAATGTGAGCGCAGTACCGCAAGCCCCTATCTTTATAATGGGAGTGCACGGTGCACACCTATTCACTCCCATATGTGATCTGTGCGCAGGCGGATGCCTGCACACAAATCACAGTTTCAGCCGCACCATGTTGCACTAGCAACAAAAATACAACTTCACACAGCATGCACGATACCAACAAAGCCATTAGATTTCAGGAGAGAAAAAAAAAAAAAAAAAAAAAATTACTAGTCAAGCCATGAACTGCAGTAATCACTAAGAAAAAGGAAGGGTTGCATATGAACATGACTGACATTACATTGGCATATCAGCAAGAATATTGTAAGCTGATCATATCCATATGCATAACATCCTTATCCTTCGGTTGAGGTCATCATTAGGAGATGAGCAAACACTACGGGCCACTTTACACACACCAACTTATCTGTCCAACTTCTTACCAACTTGCTGGTTGCAGTGAAATCATGGACACATTGCTCCATTTGTGGCTGTGTACAAATGTAACAATGTGTCCATGATTTCACTGCAACCAGAGATCTGTTCAGATATTAGTCACAGAAGTTGGTGTGTGTAAAGTGGCCTTACTAGTTATCCATTCAAGTAGTGAGTATAATGAAGACAAGGAAAACTTTAGGCCCCATTCACACACTGCTTTTTTGCTGCATATTTTTAAGCACAAGCTCATTACAAACCAGGAGTGGGTGATTAAACATAAGTGGAGCACTTGTTTCTATTATGGTGGGTTTACACACACCAATCATTGTATCCAATATCTGAACAGATCTCTGGTTGCAGTGAAATCATGGACACATTGTATCCAATCTCTGAACCAATCTCTGGTTGCAGTGAAATCATGGACAGATTGCTCCATGTTGTACACAGCCACAAAATGGAACTATGTGTCCATGATTTCACTGCAACCAGAGATTGGTTCAGAGATTGGATACAATGATTGGTGTGTGTAAACCCACCATTAGACCTTTCCTCTGAGTGTGCCACTCCTAGTTTTGATTATTCCACTCCTGGCTTTTTTCCCCAGCTTGTGCATAAAAATTTACACAGAAAATAAAAATAAAAGCAGTGTATGAATGGGGCCTAAAGCATTTTTTTCCCCCCCACAAAAAAAAAAAAAAAAAAATTATATATTCCAGAAAAATGCTCAAAATTTCCCATTGACTTCCATTATACTCAGATACAAATCACCCCCATACAAGCATTTAAATCATCATTTTGAGACATTAGCATTACAAATCTTAGTGCTCACTCACTACTAGTCATTAGTAACAAGAGCACCACACCTCCACACAGGAGGAGCACTAACCTGACCAGCTGCAGCCTCCAGTTTCTCCAGAGATCTGGGGTCAAAGCCCCCACACTTGTAGATGAGATGCCCAGTGGTGGTGGACTTTCCAGAGTCCACATGGCCAATGATGACCACATTCAGATGAGTCTTCACCTTGTCAGCCATTATTCCTCTTCTCAACCTCACAAACCACCAACCTACTATATGTCCTTGTGTGGTGAGGACCTCAGCCCTCAACAGGATTATAAAGCCCCAGTGATACCACCTGGACTTCCCTCACCTGGATCCCATTAGGTTTTTTTTTTGAGACATCCAAGTTCTCCTAATTGAGGCTCATATAATTAACCCATTACATTCAACCAGGGTCCTGACTCCTGATCCATGATAAGGTCTGTCTGATATTCAAGAATGGCATGTTTGGCCTCTTTCAGGCCGGTTTCACACATCCGTGCCTCCGGCACGTGTGCAGTCCGTGCTGACACATGCCGGAGGCACGGACATACGGGGACACATGTTCCCCTATGGCCAAAGAATTTCATACTCACCTCCCTCCAGCAGTGTCTGCTCCTCTCACTTCCGGTGCCGCTCATTAGGGCTCATGAATATTCACTTCACTTAGCCCAAGAGTGGACCAGAAGAGAGAGGAGCAGCGGCGCTGGAGGAAGGTAAGTATGCGGGTGACAGGCTGTCTGTGTGCTATCCACAGCCCCACGGATAGCACATGGATAGCACACGGACTGCACACATGTGTCACACGTCTGTGACACGTGTGCACGCCCCGCCCTCAAATGGCCATGTTTCACACGTCGGTGGAGACACGGATGTGTGAAACCGGCCTCACACATCCGTGCCTCCGGCACGTGTGCG